>OX463231.1:116136690-116736690 GCA_949820135.1 Sylvilagus floridanus | reverse complement strand
ACAAAGTAGATCCTACCTCTAGGGTCATGTTGTGGTACAGTGGGTTAAGCCACTGCGTGCGATGCTTGTCTCCTATACCAGAGTGCCACTTTGAGTTCTGGCTGCTCCTTTTCTGATCCAGCTTTCTGTTAGTGCACCTGGGAAGGAAGTGGATGGTGGCCTAAACGCTTGGGCCTCTGCCACCCAAGGGGGAGACCAGGATGAAGTTTCTGGCTCCTAACTTTTTTTTTTTTTTTTTTGACAGGCAGAGTGGACAGTGAGAGAGAGAGACAGAGAGAAAGGTCTTCCGTTGCCGTTGGTTCACCCTCCAATGGCCGCCGCGGATGGCGCGCTGCGGCCGGCGCACCGCGCTTGTCCGATGGCAGGAGCCAGGAGCCAGGTGCTTTTCCTGGTCTCCCCATGGGGTGCAGGGCCCAAGCACCTGGGCCATCCTCCACTGCACTCCCGGGCCACAGCAGAGGGCTGGCCTGGAAGAGGGGCAACCGGGACAGAATCCGGCGCCCCGACCGGGACTAGAACCCGGTGTGCCGGCGCCGCAAGGCGGAGGATTAGCCTGTTGAGCCACGGCGCCGGCCAGTGGCTCCTAACTTTGGTCAGGCCCAGCTCAGGCTGTTGAGGGCATTTGGGGAGTGAACCAGCATATGGAAGATCTCTTTCTCTCATTCTGCCTTTCAAATAAATAGATAAATAAATAAATATTAAACCAAAGTAGATCCTATCTCTGCTTTCATGGAAGTTATAGTCCTGTGGGGGAGTAAAAAGTTCAACAAATAAACATAACATAAACATATAATTTCTTTTTAAAAAAGATTTATTTATTTTTTATTTGAAAGGCAGAGTTACAGAGGGGCAAAAGCAGAGAGAGAAAAGAGCCTCCCTCTACTGTTTCACTCCCCAAATAGCCACAGTGACTGGAGCTGCGTCAATCTGAAGCCAGGAGCCAGGAGCTTCTTCCAGTCTCCCACGTGGGTGCAGGGCCCAAGGACTTGGGCGATCTTCTACTGCTTTCTCAGGCCATAGCAGAGAGCAGGATCGGAAGTGGAGCAGCCGGGACCAGAACCAGCACCCATATGGAATGCTGGCACTACAGATAGTGGCTTTACTTGCTGTGCCACAGTGCCAGCCCCTAAGCATATAATTTCAATATAAATATATATATATTTATTTATGCAATATAATCTATCTACACCTAATTGAAAGAGTGACAGAAAGAGGGAGAGAGAGAAAGAGAGGGATATCTTCCAACCACTGGTTCACTCCCCAAATTCCCACAACTGCTGCACAACAGCCAGCCACAAGATGCAGAAGCCAGAAGGCCAGAACTCTCTCTGAGTGTCCCATTGGGTGGCAGAGAACCAAGCATTTAACTACGATCTGCTGCCTAGGATGCATTAGCGGGACTCTGGGTCAGAAGCAGAGGTGCTAGGACTGGGCCTGGCACTCCAGGATGGGATGTGGGTTTCCCAAGCAGCAGCTTAACCCTGTGCCAAACGCTGGCCGCCCAAATATATACATATTTTATCATGTTGTCTGTTTCTCTCTCTTCCCAAGTATTGAGGTTACTTTTTTGGGAGTGGTGTTCACTATATAAATTAACTTAGAGCTGACATTATTACAATGTTGAATCTTTATGGCTTCTCCCACTGTTCAAGTGTTCTTGGTGTATTTCAGAGTGTTTCATAGTTTAAACACATTGCTTGAATAGTTTATGCCTCAATATTTCATCTTCTTCTCTGTTGTCCTAACTGGGATCTTCCATCATGTCTTCTAAAGGAACTGGAACAATTCTCTCATATGAGCGCATGTAGCAGTTAGAGTGAAAAAGCCTGGGTTTGGATTGTCAGAGCCCGGGTTCGAGCCTGGGGCTCACTCGTTAATGGCCAGCAGGTCCATGGAAAGTCTCTCCTGCTTCTCTGCCTCTATTCTCTGTAAGATGAAGGAGAAACCTTGGGCAGTTGTTGTAATGAGTCCAAGTGTGTAAAGTGGCTCTCAGTACACATTAGCTTCCTTCCTCTTGTCTCCTACGGAGGACTGGATCGTGGGTACAGTTTCTCTTCCCCCATTCACTTACTCTCTGAGACCCTGAGACTCCGTGGCATGTGACAACATCTTTCCTTGCAGCCAAAGCACTCCAGGTAGCATGTCCTTTCCCAGTACCCACTGTGGCTGTTTCTGCCCAGCTGGGGCAGCTATCTTGGGCAGCTTGCCCATAAGGGAGAATAGAAGGTTGTACTCCTTGCCAGGACTCTTGAGGCCTGGCTCTGTAACCAAAGCCTGGGAATCTGTCACAGGCGGATCACTCACCGCCGGCTTGTAGGGCTTAGTACAATCTTCCCAGTGTTTGAAACTGATGGCTAACTTGTGGGGGTAAGGGTGAGGCTGGCACCCAGGCACAGGAGCTTTGTGAACTGCTCTGGCCCACTGCCAACCCGGATGAGGCTTCCTTTTCCCCTGGAGCTAGGCAGACAGGCTAGAATTGTGACCTCCTGCTGGTCTCCTAGTGCCTGCCTCGGGGTGTTCCTAGCCTGCTAGGAGGCAATATTGCCTGCCAGTAGTATTAGTATATTCTTTTTAAAGATTTATTTATTTATTTATTTGAAAGGCAGAATCACAGAGAGGCAGAGAGAGAGAACACGAGGTCTTCGATCTGCCAGTTCACTCCCCAGATGGCCGCAACTGCTGGGGCTGCACAGATCTGAAGCCAGGAGCCAGGAGCCAGGAGCCTCCTCTGGGTCTTCCATGTGGGTGCAGGGGCCCAAGGACTTGGGCTGTCCTCCATTGTCTTCCCAAGCCACAGCGGAGAGTCGGATCAGAAGTGGAGCATGGCTGGCGCTGTGGCTCACTAGGCTAATCCTCTTCCTGCAGTGCCAGCACCCCGGGTTCTAGTCCCGGTTGGGGCACCGGATTCTGTCCCAGTTGCTCCTCTTCCAGTGCAGCTCTCTGCTGTGGCCTGGGAAAGCAGTAGAAGATGGCCCAAGTCCTTGGGCCCTGTACCCACATGGGAGACCAGGAGGAAGCACCTGGCTCCTGGCTTCGGATAGGCGCAGTGCGCTGGCCGTAATGCGCCGGCCATAGCGGCCAATTGGAGGGTGAACCAACGGCAAAAGGAAGACCTTTCTCTCTGTCTCTCTCTCACTGTCTAACTCTAAAAAAACAAACAAACAAAAAAAAGTGGGGCAGCCGGAACTTGAACCGGTGCCCATATAGGATGCCAGCACCACAGGTGGCAGCTTCACCTGCTACGCCGCAGTGCTGGCCCCAATAGTACGAGTATGAGTAAGAGTATGAGTACGAGTAGTAGTAGTAGTAGTAGTAGTGGTAGTGGCTGTTGTTGTTGTTAGTAGTTATCTACTTTTCTAAAGCTCTGTCCTGGGGGAGGGCTGGTTCCTTTACACAGCAGGGTTGTTTGCTGTACCCTTTTGGATGTCCTTCTTGGACTGTGAAAAAATGTTTGCTTTTCGTTAAGCTCTGACCCTGCCAGAGGTTTGCCTCAGCCAATGCTGGCCTGTTTGGCAAGGTGGAGGGGAGTTTGCCAGGGCACAGAGAAGACCCTGGGACCTGCTCATAGTGGGCATTCTGGTCTGAACATAAGACTGAATCCTGGCCGGCGCCGTGGCTCAACAGGCTAATCCTCCGCCTTGTGGCGCCGGCACATCGGGTTCTAGTCCCGGTTGGGGCACCGGATTCTGTCCCGGTTGCCCCTCTTCCAGGCCAGCCCTCTGCTGTGGCCCGGGAATGCAGTGGAGGATGGCCCAAGTGCTTGGGCCCTGCTGCCATCGGATGAGCGCGGTGCGCCGGCTGCAGCGCGCCAACCGCGGCGGCCATTGGAGGGTGAACCAACGGCAAAGGAAGACCTTTCTCTCTGTCTCTCTCTCTCACTGTCCTCTCTGCCTGCCTGTCAAAAAAAAAAAAAAAAAAAAAAAAAAAGACTGAATCCTAGCTCTTGTGCTTGCTTGCTCTGTAGACCTGAGCAAGTCCCTTCATGTCCCTGAACCTCAATCATGTCATCTGTGAAATGGGAATGAGGATGTTTACCTCACAGAGTGATGATGCAGTTTAGAAGAAATGCATCCTAAAAGCCTTCACTGAACTTGCCAAGCAGTGTTAGTAGCTGTGGGGCTGCACCCAGCACCTCTCTGTCCAGGCCCCTCCCCACTTCTCTGGAGTCTGGCCTGTCCACTTTCTTCCTCCCTTCCTTATTCATTTAGTCAATGCACATTGTGCATCCACCTGCTTGGTATTGGGTATCCAGTGGTCAGCAAGGCAGCCACGGTGTGCTCTCACAGTGCTCCTCCGCGGTGGGAGAGACACGTGAAGAATAACCACAGGCTACGGTGTGTGCTGTGAAGGAAGTTTAGAGTGGTGCAGAGGCTGTGTCATTTTTAACTCCGAGAATGAGAAGGAGCCGGCCACTGCATGGGATGCCGTGAAGGTGGCAGGTGTGGGGAGCTGGCAGCTGGGTCTGAGGAAGCGGAAGGAAGCCAGTGTTTGGAGGAGAGGAGAGGGAGAGGGAGCCTAGCTGGGCTTGGAGTGGTAGGCAGAGCCCAGACTTTACGGGGTACTAGGGCTGCTCTCTTCACCTTTATTCTAAGTACAAAAGGAAGTCTTTGAGGGGTTCTAAAAGCAGGGGGTTGGTCTAGTTTCCATTTAGAAGAGACTGCTCTTTTGATGTTTGAAGAAAGGATGTGGGCAAGTGTAGACGGTGGAAGATGGGTTAAGCAGCCAACGTGGAGGCTTAGGTGCGAGGTGACGATGCAGGCGTGGAGAAGTGGGAGGCTCAAGGTACTTCTGAGTGCGGGGTTCATGGCCCTGAGTGAAGACGATGCGGCTGCAGCTGCTGAGGGAGAGAGATGCTAGCCCTCTGGCTTGGGCTGTGGACGATGGTGGTGCTCCTTACTGAGAAGACAGGAACTCGGGGAGGACGAGCTTTGAAGATTCAGATTAAGCTGAGATTGTCCTCTTGGCTGCCACCCACTCCTACCCCCTCCCCCTGCCCTGCCATGGCCCGCTTCCCCACTCCATGAAATGTGGCTGCTCTGGATCCCCTGTGACTCTTTTGCTTACTACAACACATTCTTTGTATGGATTGACGGAGTAGGCTCTCTTGGTGTCTGGTTGACCTTTTTCGACAAACTTGCTGCTGGTTGCACAGAAAAAGAGTTAACATAGCAGCACCAAGGCTGCTATTCCTAGAAAGGCTTGCTGGCAAGGTGGGCTCTTGGCTGGCTCCCGAGAACGTGGATTTGGGAATGTTCCTATCACCCTAACTAAGGAGAGTGCCTCGCTGTACCTAAACTGATTGTGCAAGTCATGTGATGTTGGCTGAGCCTCTCTGCCTTCCTTCTCAGAGTCTGGTATCTTGGTATGTGCTAGGCAGAAGGTGCCTATGTTAACAGCTTCAAATTAAAACCTTGTACACTGCCAGCGCCGAGGTTCAATAGGCTAATCCTCTGCCTTGAGGCGCCGGCACACCGGGTTCTAATCCTGGTCGGGCGCCAGATTCTGTCCCGGTTGCCCCTCTTCCAGGCAAGCTCTCTGCTGTGGCCCAGGAAGGCAGTGGAGGATGGCCCAAGTGCTTGAGCCCTGTACCCCATGGGAGACCAGGAGAAGCACCTGGCTCCTGCCATCGGATCAGCGCGATGCGCTGGCCGCAGTGCCCCACCAGCCAGCCATTGGAGGGTGAACCAACGGCAAAGGAAGACCTTTCTCTCTGCCTCTCTCTCTCTCACTATCCACTCTGCCTGTCAAACAAACAAACAAACAAAACCTTGCACACTGAGTATTTAATGAATTTCCCTAGTAGACAACACCTCGCATATGTTGTCAGAATGTTATGCAGAGGAATTTAGTGGGTTCTGTGTGACTCTACTGAAAGAGGACTCATGGAAAACTGTATCTGTGTTCCTCTTTGTCCTTTTGATGATTTTCTTTTAATTTTTTAAAAAAGATTTATGTATTTATTTGAAAGGCAGAGTTAGAGAAAAAGAGAGAGAGACAGAGAGAGAACTTTTTTTAAAAAGATTTATTTATTTTACTTGAAAGTCACAGTTACACAGTGAGAGGAGAGGCAGAGAGAGAGAGAGATTTTTTTTTTTGACAGGCAGAGTTAGACAGTGAGAGAGAGAGAGAGAGAGAGAGAGACAGAGACAGAGAGAAAGGTCTTCCTTCCGTTGGTTCAGCCCCCCAATGGCCGAAGCCAGGAGCCAGGTGCCTCCTCCTGGTCTCTCATGCGGGCGCAGGGCCCAAGCACTTGGGCCATCCTCCACTGCCTTCCTGGGCCACAGCAGAGAGCTGGACTGGAAGAGGAGCAACTGGAACAGAATCCGGCGCCCCAACTGGGATTAGAACCCAGGATGCTGGCGCTGCAGATGGAGTAATAGCCTAGTGAGCTGCGGTGCCAGCCCGAGAGATATTTTTTTGAAGATTTATTTATTTATTTGAAAGTCAGAGTTACAGAGAGAGAAAACGAGAGGCAGAGAGAAAGAGAGAGAGAGAGAGAGAGAGAGAGAGAGAGAGAGAGGTCTTCCATCTGCTGGTTCACTCCCCAATCTGCTGCAATGGCTGGAGCTGTGCCGATCCGAAGCCAGGAACCAGGAGCTTCTTCTGGGTCTCCCATAGGGAGGAGGGGCCCAAGCACTTGGGCCATCTTCTACTGCTTTCCCAGGCCACAGCAGAGAGCTGGATCTGAAGAGGAGCAGCTGGGACTAGAACCCGCGCCCATATGGGATGCTGGTGCTACAGGAGGAGGACTAACTCATTGCACCATGGTGCTAGTCCCAAGAGATTTCTTCTACCTACTGGCTCCCTCCCCAAATGTCCACAATAGTCAGGGCTAGTCCCAGGCTTGAGCCAGTAGCCAAGAACCAGAAAATATCTAGTCTCTCATGTGGGTGGCAGGAACCCAAGTAGGACATTATTCACTGCCTTCTTAGGTACATTTAGCAGGAAGCTGGACTGGAAGTGCGGAGTAGCTAGCACTCAAACCAGGCACTCTTGATACGCAATATGGCATTCCCAGGTGATGGCTCAGCCCCTGTGCAACTCCTGCCCTTACCACTGGGCTTTATATTTTGGAAGCTCTGAGCCGAGTGAGGCCCCATCCTGACTGATGTGTTTTTTGGGTGACCCTTGCTGGAGTGTAGGGGATCACAAAGATGTGGTTTAAAGGACATAAGAGCTCATGTCAGAGTTGAAGGTTGGGACCCAGTTTTGCCACCACTGGTCTAAGGCAAATCCTTTCCCAACTTGGGTGTCTGTCTCTATATTTCCAGGCAAGCAGGAAGAGATTTGGTAGCTCAAAGGGCCCTTCTTGGCTTGAGAGGTTCTGGAATTCTGCTTTTCTCGCAGTAACTGGCATTCTTCTTTCAGACATGGGAAACTGGAGCCAAAGCAGTAGTCACGATGGGGTGTGGCTGCTTTCTGGGGTTCCACCACACTGCTTGTTTGCTGATAACTTGGGGTTTGGGTCATGCAGATGGACGGTGGGGATGCTCTCCCCGTCCTGGCTCTCAGCCCTTTGTCTCATCCTGGTTCCTGGTGAGGTAACTGTGGGACCCACACCCTACGAGGAACTGAGCTTACCCGGCTGTCAAAGCTGGCAGTGAGAGGCAGAGGATTCGGTCTCTGGAGATCTCAGGAGCCATGTTTTTGTAATGTCTCTTGGGATGGGGGAAGGCTCAGAAGATAGGATTTCCAGAGAACCGGATTTCAGAGTAGAAAGGAAAAGACTGTCTAGTTTAAGGACAAGGATGGCGTAGGCTGGCTATGAGGTGGTGAGGCCTCGTTGATTCCAGATGTGCAAGCTGAGACGGGTTGTTTGGCAGGCATTCAAGCATTAGACCGGCTGTCAGAGTGGTGGGCTCTCTGAGTACTGGTCACAAGGGATGTTTTCTGATCATGTGGGCCTTAGCCCCTCCTCTGAGGGTCCCTTTATTGCTTGTAAGGTTTGGTAAAACCCCAAGGATCACAAGGAAGTCTGGGCTGGAAGAGTCAAGACAAGATCTCTCTGGTCCTGATTGAGGGTGGAGAATAGCAGGGTGCTCCTGGGATCGGTCACTTCAGGGCCAGACTCAGCGAGGTGGTCAAATCTGGGAGGTGTGGTGCTCTAGGTGCCTAATTTATGGGGCACATGGCATAACTCCGTGTGGAACTTCTGACACTGAGTTTTTCCAGCAGGGAGATTTTTATGATCTGGCTTCTCAACTCTCGGACAAAAGACTTTTGTTCATTGTTACATGGATTTCAGTGTTTGTCAAGCAGGTGGGGGAAGTGTGGGGAGGTGCATCTGTGGGTCTCAGGGAGCGTATTTTGTGAATAAAAAATCAGTACATATAGCCTGGGCATGATCTCACAGTGGCAGAGAAGACTTGAAGTGAGGGCCGATGAGGAGGATCTCAGAGTGCAGGGTTAGCACGCCTCCCTTGTTCTCCTCGGAGTCCGGCGCTGGCCTTTCCATCGTGACAGACTTCCTGGAGCCAGGCACATGCGACCACACTTACCTGTCCTGTTTCGGTTTTCTACAAAGGCTTTAATTGCCGGTCACCTTTCCCTTCATTTCAGAAACTTGGACGAACACTGAGACGAATGAGTCATGGTAGTGGGTCTGTTTGGATGTGGCCTCCTTTGGATGTGCCTGCTTCTGAGGACCTGGCCTGGTGCCGTGTGTTTGAACGGCAGGGCAGTAGGAAGTACCCACTGCCAGTGAAGAGGCTGTTTGTCCTGCTTTGTCCTGACTCATTCTGTGCTTCTGGCCAGGCCTGTTCTCTTCTCTGAGTCTCCTTCTTAGCGATGATGAAGGGAGGGAGCAAGAAAGTGCTGGGCTGCACACAACAGAAACTTAACCAAATAGGGTTCATTTTTCTCAGATAACAGGAAGTTCCAGAATAGGGGCAGGGCTGGTCAGGTGGCTTCATGATGCCGACAAGGAAGAAGCTGTGTCTCTCCTTATCCCTCACGGTCCTTGACTTTGTCCTCCTGCTGCTTGCTTCCTGGTGGAGGAAGGCTGCTCCGCCTCTGTGTTATGTCTGTCTTTGGACTGGAAGAAGAAAGAGAGAGAGGGCAATTTGGAAGGGAGATGCCCTGTGTATGGAATGCAAGGGTTGTCCCAGTGATGTCTTGGTTTGTGGTCAAAACCACTTGCCACAGATTACGGAGAAGGCCTCAATTGGGCTGGACTCCCTGGGTTTCTATTAATAAATGTTTCAGGGGCCAGCACTGTGGCGCAGCAGGTTAACGCCCTGGCCTGAAGCACCAGCATCCCATATGAGCGCCGGTTCTAGTTCTGGCTGCTCCCCTTATGATCCAGCTCTCTGCCATGGCCTGGGAAAGCAGTGGAAAATGGTGCAAGTGCTTGGGCCCCTGCTCCCTCAGGGGAGACCCGGAAGAAGCTCCTGGCTCCTGGCTCCTGGCTTCGGATCGGCATAGCTCTGGCTGTTGGGGCCAATTGGGGAGTGAACCATTGGATGGAAGCCCTCTCTCTCTCTCTCTCTCGCTGCCTCTCCTTCTCTCTCTCTCTGTAACTCTGACTTTCAAATAAATAAATAAATCTTTTTAAAAAATAAATGTTTCAGTTGTCCATAGCTGAATAACAAATCATCATCAAACTTAGTAGCTTAAAACAACAATGGTTTATTCTTTCTCACGATTGTGTGGGTTGCTTGGGCCTAGCAGGGCAGCTCATATACCCATATGGTGTGGCTGCGGTCACTCAGGCAGTTGCATTCAGCTGGGAGCTCACTGGGGATCTCTACTAGGTTGGAATGACCAGGGTGGACTGTCTTCCTCCATATCCTCTCTCTGTGAGGCCTCACCACTCTGTAGTCTTAGCCCATGCTATGTTCTGGCATGGAAGTTGGTTTCTGACAGCAGATGTTATAAGAGGACAAGCCCCAGAATGCAAGCGCCTATCAAAGCTCTGCCTGTGTCATACTTGCTAACGTCCCACGTCATATGCTGAAGTCATGTGGGGAAGCACAGAGTCCATAGGAGAGGGGACTACACAAAGGCATGGAGATACAGCTCACTGAGGGCCACCTGTGTGAATGTTTGCTGCAATAGGAAAGAGGGGAGCACAGATGTGGGGTTGGCAGCTAGCGTGTTTGCCGCCGTGGGTTAGCGCTGAGTGGTGGTTTGCAAACTGTGAGTGCTAAAATCAATTCTGTAGTTTATGGCCAGCAATTAAAAAAAAAAAAAAAAAAAGAAAAAGAAAGAAAAGGAGAAATGGGGCCGGTGCCCTGGCTCAATAGGCTAATCCTCCACCTTCAGGCGCCAGCACACCGGGATCTAGTCCCGGTCGGGGCACCGGATTCTGTCCCGGTTGCCCCTCTTCCAGGCCAGCTCTCTGCTGTGGCCCGGGAGTGCAGTGGAGGATGGCCCAAGTGCTTGGGCCCTGTACCCCATGGGAGACCAGGAGAAGCACCTGGCTCCTGCCATTGGATCAGCGCGGTGCACCAGCCTCGGCGGCCATTGGAGGGTGAACCAATGGCAAAGGAAGACCTTTCTCTCTGTCTCTCTCTCTCACTGTCCACTCTGCCTGTCAAAAGAAAAAAAAAAGAAAGAAAAGGAGAAATGGAAATGATATAAAATGCTAGAGAGCACTGCATATCCATGACGCATGTAAATATGTACATTTTACATACACACATATATATGCACGTCGCATGCAATGAGGAAGTATTTCATACCCTGGTCTCCAGTGTTCTGATTCTCTGGCAGAGTTTGGCGCTGAGTGTCCTGCTGACCCCCTGCCATGTGAGGAACTGTGTGATGGGGACCACTCCTGTCCCCAGGGGCAGAAATGCTGCAGCACCGGCTGTGGCCACACCTGCCGTGGAGACATTGAGGGAGGTAAGTTGGTTCTTTTGGGAAGAAATACTGGAGTGTTCCCATGAGTCCTAGCATTGACTTGGGAGGGAAGCCACTAGTGGTCTCTCTCACTTCCTGGGAGGACCCAGAGTCATAGTTTTTCTTGTGCCGCAGAACCCCCAGAATAAAGGAACTCTTCCCTCTAGGGTCAAAGAGACAAGATTGGCACTAAAAGAACTAGGGGATGACTCCCCTAGTCACATGTCCCAGGCAAAGCTTAGGCACTGGGGATAGATTCGTTAACGTAGAGCTTACAGCCTATCAGGGAAGATTAATAGATAAATAAGGAGTTGTAATAAAGTTTCCTGGAGAATGCTGTGGGTGCACAAGGCAGGGAGGGGCACTGTAATTCATCCAGGGGGCTGAGAAGGCCTCCCTGAGGAATGACAAGGCTAAGTGCAGCAGGAGAGGTGGTGGCCTGAGGTCTTGCCTCTTCTCTACTCCGCCCATCTTTGTCCCCACACCTGCAGAGCTATCAACTCCTGAGTCACCTCTAGGGGACCCCCTCTGGGACACCACAAGAAGACTCTTGGCTCAGTGATTCTTTGAGTCCTTACAGATTTCTAGATACCCTGCAGCCTCCCAGTTTCCCAGAGAGTTTGGTTTTGATTTAGTTTGGGTCACGGGTTGATTGACCCTGGGCTCCAGGGTCTGAGTTCTAGAAGGGAACCTGTAGACAGCGGACCTGGCTTCCTGTCTTTTTTCCACCTCCCTTTTTCCCCACAGGACGAAGTGGTGTTTGTCCGAACATTCTGGTGGGCCTGTGCATGGTCAACTGCATGGTGGATGAGAACTGTCAAGCTGGGGAGAAGTGCTGCAAGTCAGGCTGTGGCCGCTTCTGTGTCCCAGCAGTGCTACAACCCAACCTGACCGTGAACCCCGACTGGACAGTCAGGTCTGATTCTGAATCAGGTGAGTCCAGTCCGTGGGCAGCAACCATGGACTCAGCTGCTATGTGTACAACGCTGGCTTAGGTGCCAGGAAGGGAACTTCTGAAGGCCAAGAAGAATCTCGCTGGAGAGAAAGAGCCTACGTCACAGACAGAGCCTTTGTGTACAGTGTGGGCTCATCGTGTTCAGAGTGGGTCTGGCTCCCGGGGAAGGGCTTCGTGGTAGAAGTGTGATTTGATCTAGGCCCTGAAGGCTTGGCAGATGTGACAAAGTGGGGCTAGCATCCGGCGACATGCCAGCTGGCAATCTGGTGATCGTTAGCAAAGGCACGGGTGGGAGTGAATGTGACGTGATGAAGGGGTAGGTGAGGGGTGGGTAACGGAGAGGAGATGCAAGGCTGATATCTGAGGGAGTCTTCAGAGCCAGTTTGGATTGGGTTGTCCAGGAAGCGGGAGCCATTTAGGTCTTTTGAGAGTAACACGTGCCAAGGCTCTCTGTGGTGGAGCAGAAAACCAGTTAGGGTAGCTGGAACCAGGAGGGCCCAGCTGTGAGCTGCTATTTCTTCTACTTTCAGAGGTCCTGGTGCCCTTGTGGTCCTGATTTGTCCAGAGATTTGCTGACTCTAGGGGGCGTGGCCTGGCAGCTGGGAGGAGGTGCCATCTTGGGGCTTGTCGTCATCCCAGGGCACTCCTGGCCCTCCTTGCTGTGCTCCCCTTGCTGCTGCTGCCTGGAGAACAGGGAATAGCCCTGTGGTTAGACGGTGACCGCGTGGTGCTTCTCTTCCCCAGTAAAGACTGCTACTGACCCTCTTGTGTGTGCTGTCCGGGGGCTCAGATGAGAGCCTAGGGGAGAGCAAGGGGTTCTGAGTGTGGCTGTGGGGTTTGAGAATGACACTGAGGAAGGATGGCCGATGCATTCTCTCTGAGAACAAGGAACGTGGGTGTTGGTTGGGTGTGGCTGTGGGAGACTTGGGTAGAAGCTAAACCTAGGATGACTCTCCGTGGATGTCTGTCTCAAGTCCTGGGGAGAGGGGGACTCAGTCCTTGTTTTGGGCCTGTCGACCTTTCTTTTATTGGAGAATGTGGTTTGGAGGCAGAATAGGGTTGGGTAGCTGGTTTATTGTAGTTGCTTGAATATTTCCTTCCTTCCTTCCTTCCTTCCTTCCTTCCTTCCTTCCTTCCTTCCTTCCTTCCTTCCTTCCTTCCTTCCTTCCTTTCTTTTTAAAGATTTGTTTATTTATTTGAAAGGCAGAGTTACAGAGAGGCAGAGAGAGAGAGAAAGAGAGAGAGTCTTCCATCCACAGGTTCACTACCCAGTTGGCTGCAATGGCTGTAGCTGCGCTGATCCGAAGCCAGGAGCCAGGAGCTTCTTCCAGACTTGGGCCCCTGCATCTGCATAGAAGACCTGGAAGAAGCTCCTGGCTCCTGGCTTCAGATAGGTGCAGCTCTGGCTGTTGTGGCCAACTGGGGATTGAACCAGCGGATGGAAGATCTCTCTCTCTCTCTCTGCTTCTTTGTAACTCTGCATTTCAAATAAATAAACCTTTTTTTTTATTTTTTTAAAATTTTTGACAGGCAGAGTGGACAGTGAGAGAGAGAGACAGAGAGAAAGGTCTTCCTTTTGCCGTTGGTTCACCCTCCAATGGCTGCCGTGGCCGGCGTGCTGCGGCCGGCGCACCGCGCTCATCTGATGGCAGGAGCCAGGTGCTAGGTGCTTATCCTGGTCTCCCATGGGGTGCAGGGCCCAAGCACTTGGGCCATCCTCCACTGCACTCCTGGGCCACAGCAGAGGGCTGGCCTGGAAGAGGGGCAACCGGGACAGAATCCGGTGCCCCGACCGGGACTAGAACCCGGTGTGCCGGCGCCACAAGGCGGAGGATTAGCCTGTTGAGCCATGCGCCAGCCCAAATAAATAAACCTTTAAAAAATTTTCTTTTTTTATGTGTACAAAGTGGATAATGTCATACCTTGAAATCTTTCGTGTCATCATATATATTCTTTTAATAAAATTCCACAAAATGATTAATGTAGTTAATTAGTTGTTTCATTAAACAATATTCTTGTACATATATATAAAACGGTCTATTTTTGCAGATAAATCTGGACAGTTCCTTGTAGTAGAATTCTGATTTCGTAAGTAGAACCCGTACTCTCTCCCTCAATTAAAAAAAAGCGCTCAGTGAACGTTTTTGAATGAATGAAAGAATGATTGTAGCTCCTTAGTGAATTAATTAAGAATTCTTTGAGGCCGGCGCCGTGGCTCAACAGGCTAATCCTCCGCCTTGCGGCGCCGGCACACCGGGTTCTAGTCCCGGTCGGGGCACCGGATTCTGTCCCGGTTGCCCCTCTTCCAGGCCAGCCCTCTGCTGTGGCCCGGGAGTGCAGTGGAGGATGGCCCAGGTGCTTGGGCCCTGCACCCCATAGGGGAGACCAGGAAAAGCACCTGGCTCCTGGCTCCTGCCATCGGAGGAGCGCGGTGCGCCGGTCGCAGCGTGCCATCTGCGGCGGCCATTGGAGGGTGAACCAACGGCAAAAGGAAGACCTTTCTCTCTGTCTCTCTCTCTCACTGTCCACTCTGCCTGTCAAAAAAAAAAAAAAAAAAAAAAAAAAAAAAAGAATTCTTTGAGTTGCCCGAAATAGGAAATCCAACCAACAGCGGCTTAGATACAAAGACTTAGTTACAGCACCTGTTGGGGTACAGAGGGACGCAGTATACAGTTGCCATAGTAACGTATCTGTGATACTGGTGCCCGGGCCCCTTCCTTCCTTCCCCAGCATCCTTAGTGTGCTGGCTTTTGTCCTGGGCTGCTTGCCTCACAGAGGCTGCAGCTTCTGCCTCAGAAGTTGCCACGGGGAGGCTGGAAAGCAGACGTCTTTAGAGGGGAATGGGCAAGCAGGAGTGTCTTCGCTAGTAAGGCTTCGTGCCTGGGGCGAGGGGAGGGGCCTGCCCGGACATAAACATTGAGTTTCTATTAGTAAGGGAGAAGGCGGGAGTACCTTTTGAGTAGATAGTTAATAAACTGCATGTCTCATATTCCTCAAAGGGCATATGGATTTGAAAGCTGGATCAAATTTGCTGAGTCAGCGGGGGTGTTGTGGTACAGCACATTAAACTGCCCTTCAGAGGCCGGTTCAAGCCCCAGCTGCTCCATTTCCAGTCCGGCTCCCTGCTAATGTGTCTGGGAAAGCAGTGCTTGGGCCCCTTCCATCCACGTGGGAGAAACGCAGTTGGAGTTCCAGGCTCTTAGTTTTGGCCTGGCCCAGCTACGGCCATTTGGGGAGTAAACCAGCAGATGGAAGGTCTCATTCTCTGTGCCTCCCTGTCTATCTCTCTCTGTCACTCTGTTTCAAATAAATTAAAATAACTTTTTTAAAAAAGTTGCTGAATAGTCAGAGCTTTTAAAGCAAGAAAAATGTAGATACCAGTACTCATCTTAACTATCACAAAAATGCTTTGGTAATAACCAGCTTTAATGGAAAAAGGTGAGGTATACCTTTGAAATGAAACAAACAAAAAAACCCTGTTTCCGGCTATGTTTTCACATTGACATGAGATTCTGGTTTCTGCTGGGCTCAGAACACCGTCTTTTGGAGTAGCCATGTGTCAGTGTTGCCTGATTCGGAAGAGTGGCAGACAGGAGCCTCACCGTGGCCACCCAGGGACAATTACAGCTCCAGGCTGGTGTTGCAAGGGAAACTGGAAGGGCTAGTATCAATGTGGTGGGCTGGCTTGTCAGGTCCCACTACTTTGCTTATCATTTTAAAACCTTTATTTTCATTTTTTTTTCTCTGAAAGACAGAAAAAGAGAGAGACAGAGAAATCTTCCATCCACTGGTTCACTACCCAGCTGTCCTCAACAGTCAGGGCCAGATCTGATTGAAGCTAGAAGCCCAGAGCTCAGTTGAGGTCTCCATACTTGAGTCGTTGTCTGCTTCCTCCAGGGTGCACATTAGTAAGAAGCTGGAACTTGAACCAGGCACTCTGGTACGGAGAGCAGGCATACCAAGTGGCAGCTTGACTGCTGCACCAAACACCCATCCCTTGCTTATAATTTTATTGCTTACCAAAAAAAGAAATCACAAAAATACATGTACATAGTTTTATAAAAGCAGTACGGGAGACCTTTCAATGAAAACTAACAGCTTGGGGATCTTCAAATGCTGCAGGATGGTTTTCTGTGACTGGAGAGGGAGGCTGAGTTCCGGTTGCAGCTCAGGCTGAGCAGTAGAGTGGTCCCTTCCAGGTCGGTCTTCCGTCTGGGGCAGCCTACCCTTAGATGGAAGCTTGCTGACTTACCTGCAGGTGGCAGTGTTGAGAGACAGGAGAGAGGGGAGAGGAGGAGAGAAGAGGGAAGAGGGAGAGGAGGGAGAAAGAGAAGAGAGGGAGGGGGAGGGGAGACAAGGAGGAGGAAGAGGAGAGAGAGAGAAGAAAAGAGAGAGAGGGAGAGAAAGGGAGCGAGCACTGAAAAGCTGACTTTGAACTTGGGGTTGTGTTGGAACTGGAGGTCAAGGGGCTGAGATGGGGCCAAATTCTGGGTCTCCCCTTCCTCTAGGCTTTTCTGGGCAGCTTTCCTTATACCTTTCTTTCCTCTGGGCTTAAGTGCATTCCAGCCTCACTGCTGATCCCGATCCTACTGCCCAGCCTCCTAGCCCAAAACCAGCCTCTGACCAGGCTGGAAGGGTGCCCTCCTCCCTGTCTCTGATCCTCAGCTTTCACACGAGGGGCAGACTGGGGCTGACACTTGCTGAACCTCAGGCGTGGACTGACAGAGACCTTCCCTTGACCAGCATCAGTGGGTCTTGCAGCTCCTCCTTTCTTCACCCCTTTCCTTGGTTATAGAAATCCCCATGTGTGCCCGAAGCCCAGGTGGAAGTGGAAAAAGATTCTTGGCTTTATTCCCAGAACCAGTGCTTTATTCTCAGTACCACCAGAGGGCAGCAAAAACCCAAGTCATAGACCACTTCCAGGCAGGAGAAACAATGACATTCTAGAAGCCCCGCGAAAGGGAAAAACTGGCTAATTATAGCCAAATTGTCCTTCAAAAGGGTTTTCTTTTTAAACTAATATATAGGGGCTGGAGCTGTGGCATAGCAAGTAAAGCCGCCGCCTGCAGTGCCGGCATCCCATATGGGCACCGGTTTGAGTCCCGGCTATTCCACTTCCCAGCCAGCTCTTTGCTATGGCCTGGGAAAGCAGTGGAAGATGGCCCAAGTCCTTGGGCCCTTGCACCTGTGTGGGAGACCTGGAAGAAGCTCCTGGCTCCTGGCTTCGGATCAGCGCAGCTTTGGCGGTTGCAGCCATCTAGGGAGTGAACCAGCAGATGGAAGACCTCTCTCTCTGCCTCTCCTCTCTCTCTGTAACTCTGACTTTCAAGTAAATAAATAAATCTTTTTTAAAAAATAAACTAATACGGGGCCAGCACTGTGGCGCAGCTGGTTAAAGCCCTGGCCTGAAGTGCCGGTATCCCATATGGGCGCTGGTTCTGGTCCTGTCTGCTCTACTTCCAATGCAGCTCTCTGCTGTGACCTGGGAAAGTGGTGGAGAATGACCCAAGTACTTGGGCCTCTGCACCCACGTGGGAAACCTGGAGGAGGCTCCTAACTCCTGGCTTTGGATGGGTGTAGCTCCAGCTGTTGCAGCCATCTGGGGAGTGAACCAGCGGATGGAAGACCTCTCTCTCTGTCTCTACCTCTCTCTGTAAACTCTGTCTTTCAAATAAATAAAATAAATCTTAAAAAAATAAACTAATATATAACTATATACTCCCAATATCCCATAAAATGCTTGTTTCCTTTATTTTTTCTATTACCTTTGTAACTAACCCGTATGTAACACAGTAACTGCTATAGAGTAAGTATCTAAAAATGTTCAAACTGGACTTAATTTCCATTATTTTTGAATCTTTTATCTTTCTGACTCTCCTCTTTTCCTTCCAGTGTGTTCCCTGAGACATGTGACCAGCCCGTTTTATATCTGTTTGCATTCTTGTTCTTTCATTTGATGGTTACTGATGGGATGCCCGTGGGTTCTGCATGTGGAAGCTACAAAGAGCAGTCCCTGCCCTCGTCTCTCTCCCCTTGCTCACTGTTTGGATCTTCCACTCTGTGGGCTCATACCTTTCTTTCACACTCCACTTGTTTTAAATACTCCCTTCCATTTTCTTTTATTTTTTTTTTGTTAAAGATTATTTACTTGAGAGGAGGGAGGAGAGAGGAGAGACCTTCTGTCTATGGGATCACTCCCCAAATGGCAGCAGCAACCAGGTCTGGGCCAGACTAAAGCCAGAGCCAGAGCTCCACATTGGTCTCCCTCGTAGATGGCAGGGATCCCAGCACTTGGGCCATCTTCTGCTTTCCCAGGCCGGTAGCAGGAAGCTGGACTGGAAAGCAGAGCAGCTGGGACTCCAACCGGCACTCTGATACGGGATCCTGGTTCTGTAAGCAGCAGCTTAACTTGCTATGCCATAGTACCTGCCCACTCACCCCGCCCTTTTCTGATATTCTCTTTTGTAATATGGTTTGACATAATAGCTTATGGCTGGCGCCATGGCTCACTTGGCTAATCTTCCACTTGCAGCGCCGGCACCCCGGGTTCTAGTCCCGGTTGGGGCGCCAGATTCTGTCCTGGTTGCTCCTCTTCCAGGCCAGTTCTCTGCTGTGGCCTGGGAGTGCAGCAGAGGATGGCCCAAGTCCTTGGACCCTGCACCCGCATGGGAGACAAGGAGGAAGCACCTGGCTTCTGGCTTTGGATCGGTGCAGCATGCCAGCCGTAGTGGCCATTTGGGGAGTGAACCAATGGAAAAGGAAGACCTTTCTCTCTGTCTCTCTCTCTCTCTCTAACTCTGCCTGTCCAAAAAAAAAAAAAAAAAAAAAAGACATAATAGCTTGTATCACACTAGGTATTCCTCAGATAAATGTTATAACATCTCAGTAAAATGTGAAAAGTAACTGTCTTGAGGCACTAGAGGGTGGCCACAATGAAGAAGGAGCTGGGCCACGTAGGCGGTCTCCCCTAAACACCCTCTCTGCTTCTCAAGGCTCAGGGCTGCGGCCCTCGCGTCTGATGACACGTGCAGGTGGGGTTCAGGGGTGTCCTCAGCGCAGGAGCCATGTGGATGTGTCTCTCTCCCAGCGTGCGCTGTCTCTCTGCTGCAGGTTTAAATCCTATCTTCCTTCCTTCCTTCCTTCCTTCCTTCCTTCCTTCCTTCCTTCCTTCCTTCTTTCTTTTAATTTTTGACAGGCAGAGTTAGGACAGTGAGAGAGAGAGAGAGACAGAGAGAAAGGCCTTCTTTCAGTTGGTTCAAATGGCTGCTATGGCGGGTGCGCTGTGCCAATCTGAAGCCAGGAGCCAGGTGCTTCTCCTGGTCTCCATGCGGGTGCAGGGCCCAAGGAACTGGGCCATCCACTGCACTCCCGGGCCACAGCAGAGAGCTGGACTGGAAGAGGAGCAGCCGGGACAATCCGGCGCCCTGACTGGGACTAGAACCCGGGGGTGCCGGCGCCGCAGGTTGAGGATTAGCCTAGTGAGCCACGGCACTGGCCAATATCTTGTTTCTTTTTGAGTACTTTTTACATTCTGTTGAGATGTTGTAATGTTTATCTGTGGAATACTTACAGGCAAATTTTAGAATGAAGGGAGATGCGAACTGAGTAATTCCAGAGAAATATGAAAACTTGAAGCTGTGATGGACTTTGGGTCTTGAATTTTTTGTCTCCAGAGAGTATTTTATTTATAGTAATTCTTTGCTCTAGAACATAGTTCTGAAAGACTTTCAAATAAATTTCACTTGACTCTTGTTTATGTGACATTGTGTTTCACCATATATCAAGGGGAGAGGATCCTCAGGATCCGTGAATGGGCGCCAGGTACGTTCCACCCTGTGATGCCAGGCTTTGGAACAAAGTTTTGTTTGGACACAACATGGTCAGGTTCCTAGACATTGCCCCAATAACAAGAGATGACCCAACTTTTCTTATTTCTTTCCTTTTCCTTTTTTTCTTTTGTACAGTAGTCATTCCTGGGAGAGGGGCTCTAGTGACATCTCTAACCTAGGCTTTCTGCTAGTTCCCAAGACGTCTCTAGGCTTGTGCCCATAATCCTGGATTGCTAGTGCTGAGCTAGAATACCCACAAGTGGATTCACCTTGCACTATGGTTACTTTTATTTTTTTATGGTTCTCAGAATATTGACGTGAGTTGCTTATATCAATGGATTTGCTTGTGAGGGTTCTTGGCAAGGTTATGAAGAGGGCAGTCAGAGCAGAGGGGTGTGACCCTCTGCGCTCTGACAATGGAGGTTTATTTTGGTTCAAGACTGTGGCTCACAGCTGTAAAGCCATAACTTCCATATTGCTGGTACCTGGGGTGCCAGAGACATTTCCCTAGAGTGTGGGTGTTGTTGCAGGTTGAATGCCTGTTGATTTGTGGCAGATAAACAAGTTTAATGATTCTTTTAGTTGCACCTACATGGAAATCCACTGGGGTCAGTGACAAAATGCAGAAACGAACTCAGTTTTGGCAAGTCATGCCAAGGAGCTCTCAAGAATGATTGCTTTCTTACACATTGACTCATCACAAGGGCAGGTTGGTGCCTGGAGATGGGTCATCTGTAGTTTGTGTTGGAAGAATCCGTGGGGAGTGGTGGATGAATTCGGACCAGTAAAAGTCTTATATATCTAATCAGTCTGAAAGGCAAAGCTGGGCAAAGAAATGAGCAAGAATGTTGAATTCAGGAAACTCCCAGACATAATTCAATTTATTTACTCAGAAAAATTTTGGCATAATTTTTCATGAGGAATATTCCTTTTTTCTTCTGTCATCTTAAGCTTCTATTCTTCCTTGTCCTCTGTCCCTATGAGGTAAATAAATTTAGTGATTATTATAGTCACCGTTATGGTTGAAGACCACATTATCAATGGGAACTTAGCATCTCTGTAGAATTTCACTGCTGTCTTTCATGCTGACTCATGCTTCTAGCCATAAATTATTAGTAAGCCAACAGAGTGCTGGACTCGGGATACGCAAATCAAGTTCTATTTCTGCTCTGGAGTGTAAAACCATTGCTTAGCCATTGACTACAGATGGTGAACCATGATCTCTGGCTTCCCCTGCTCTCCTTACAGTCTCACAACTTCTTTGGCCGTGAAACAATGATGTGTTGGACAGGCTCTCAAAGACCTGAGGCTGTCCTGGTGGTGTGAGGCCCTAGGAGGAGAGTCAGGGCTCTGGATCCCTGTCTCTTTTCTGAGTTAGCTTAGACAAATCATTAGCTTCTCTGTGCTTCAATTTTCACAATTTCTTTTTTTTTTTTTTTGACAGGCAGAGTGGACAGTGAGAGAGAGACAGAGAGAAAGGTCTTCCTTTTTGCCGTTGGTTCACCCTCCAATGGCCGCCGCGGTCGGCGCGCTGCGGCCGGCGCACCGCGCTCATCCGATGGCAGGAGCCAGGAGCCAGGTGCTTTTCCTGGTCTCCCCATGGGGTGCAGGGCCCAAGCACCTGGGCCATCCTCCACTGCACTCCCGGGCCACAGCAGAGGGCTGGCCTGGAAGAGGGGCAACCGGGACAGAATCCGGCGCCCTGACCGGGACTAGAACCCGGTGTGCCGGCGCCACAAGGCGGAGGATTAGCCTGTTGAGCCACGGCGCCGGCCCAATTTTCACAATTTCAAGAATGTTGTTGGACTAAGTGACCTAGGAGAGTGACATTTATCTCTGTCATTTACCCCCAACCCAGGTATAATTAATTTCTTGCCTACTTTCCCTTGGCCTCACTTGATTTTCCCTGAAAAACCATGATCCCTAGTATTGTCACTGGGGATGGGGCAAGGTACCGGAAGACTTACTTCTCAGGAAGACAAAATTTTTCACAGATATACTTTTGATGGAAGTTGTTTCTGTTGCCTTGACAGCCAGAAAAGATGAAGGGCTCACACAAGAACGTGAGCGTGTTGTAGTAGAATCTGGTCAGGACTAAGTTACAGGTGCCCTTCTTCACTGGGTAGTTGCAGTAATCTGTGCGTAGAAATCCCAGAGTCAGGTCTTCTTTGCCACCTCATTGGTGTTCTTCCCCTCATGGACTGACCACTAATGCTCATCAACCCATGTAAGTCCACCTGGTTTTAACACTGGGAACAGGTCAGGGTTTCTTGAGCACACATTCTCTGTATACGTGATATGGGGTAATGATCCTAGACCGCAGCCTGGGTTCACGATGCACAGAAGTAGCTGGGGAAGGACAGTGAGGCAGCTCTGCAACCTTGGAGTTGGTAGCAAGCAAGATCTGAGGTGTCCTCCATTGCTGACAGGACAAACATACCTGTCTCCTGACCCTTTACAGCTTCCTAGGACCCTGGAAACGGACGTCTCATCTGCTCCCCCAAGGACATACATTGCAGAGCCCCTGCTTCCACTCTGCGACCCATCAGTCTCCAGGCCGCACGTGCCTACTACAAGGATCCTTTGCTTCATCTACTCCTGAAGTAGAGGCTGAAAATGCTTGATCTGGCGCAGCTTCTTTTTCGCCATCAAAGCCTGTGTCCATTCCCATACAGCCCCGCTCCCCACTTTGTGCATCCAGACTCACCTGGCCGTTCTGAGGTCATGGAGGTGGGTGTTTAGAGCGGGAGCCATGATGACCACGTTGGAGATAAAGGAGTTAATGTCAGTCGTTTTTTAAATTATTAATATAAAAAGAGCAGATTTCATGTATTTCATAGGTACAATTCTAAGAAGATAATGATACTTCCCTAATGTCATTTTTTAAGTTGAGCTACCATGTTATCTACATTTGAGTGTTTCTCTTATTTTTTATTTATTTATTTGGGAGGCAGGGTTACAGACAGAGAGAGGCAAACACAGGGAGAGAGGTCTTCCATCCACTGGTTCACTCTCCACATTGCCACACTGGCAGGAGCTGGGCCCATCCGAAACCAGGAGCCAGGAACTTTCTCCAGGTCTCCCATGTGGGTGCAGGGGCTCAAGCACTTGGGCTATCTTCCATTGCCTTCCCAGGTCATCTGTGGAGAGCTGGATCAGAAGTGGAGCAGCTGGGACAGGAACTGGCACCCATATAGGATGCTGGCACTTCAGGCAGAGGCTTAGCCTACCACGCCACAGTGCCTGCCCAGGGAGTTTCTCCTTTGTACTCTGAGTATTTCATACATGCCCATTATAATTTGAATCAAGAGCAACTTAATTTAAACAAGTAGAATGAGAGTGTTCTAAGCATGCCACCAAAAACCTTTGCATCTGTATATCAGTTGAATTTAACACAGTGCTCCTATACATCAATGTTGAATAGAATTGAAACTCATGTAATATACACACACAGACAACAAAGGAATTCCTTGGATATCCCAGCCATCAGTCCAATTTTCATAGTCCCTATTCCTCTTTTACTGAAATTCCCTAGGAAAAATTTAGGTTGATTTTACCTTCTGTCTTCCTTCTCCTCCAACCCATAGAGGGAAATCAATTTAATCAGATTATATCACTTCTGGGCCTTCTGGCTAAGATCAAGTGTAATTTAATCAGCCCTTGAGTCCTGTGTTTTCAGATACAGGGAGGACTTGATCCTGCTGGTTGGCACTCATACCCCAGGCCGCCTAGACTTCCTTCTCCTTCAGTTTCCTGCTGGCTTCCCCGTCTTATTTTGCCTTACCTCCGAGATGCCCACTTTCACACAGCTGACTCCTGAGTGGCTCAGGAAATATGTTCCCAGCAAGTGTGTGGAGGAGCATGGAGAAGACGAGGAGCCACAGAGAAAAGTGGGTCCATTTGGGCTTCATGCTGTTGCAGAGGGTCGATAGGAGAGTCCTGGGCTGGGCTGAAGTTATATCCTAGGAGTGGACCTCCCTCTGCTGGGAGGGGTTGAATCCATACCTCTAATTTAGTTTCCCCAGGGCTCAAGCCTGGGCAGGGTTCTGGTGCATCCAAAATCAGCCTAGTGAGTAGGACAGTCAGTGCTTGGGTACCCAGCCATGGAGATTGAAAGACCATGGTTTCTCAGAGCCCTGCTGTGGAACCTCCCTCTCTCCCTCTCCCTCCCCCTCTCTCCCTCTCCCTCTCTCCCTCTCTCCCTCTCTCCCTCTCCCTCTCTCCCTCTCCCTCTCCCTTCCTCTCCCTCTCCCTCTCCCTCTCCCTCCCCCTCCCCCTCCCCCTCCTCCTCCCCCTCCTCCTCTCTCCCTCTCTTTTACACCTAGGGATCATAGCCACTTATAGCTCAGAACATCAACATCTTAATATTGAGTAGTTATAAATCAATTGCTATCAATGCTTTAGCATATAAATGTGAAAATTTGAAAAAAAATTGGCTAAGCCTTGAACCCAAGAGGCTGGAACAAAAACAACAAAATAAACCAAGAGAAAGCAGACAAGACAGTTGATGAAGATAGTAATTACCTGAGTTTTCCGTAGATGTCCTTTTTAAGGCTGAGGAAGCTCCTTCTGTCCCTAATTAGACGAGCATTTGTATCATGAGAGTGAGATGGATTTTGCCAGTTGCATGTTCTGTTTGCTGACTTGATGTTCTTTGTTCATGAATGTGGCATGTTGCATTGATTTCTGCATGTTTACACAAGCTTGTATTCCTGGGATAAATCTGCCGGATTTGGTCACAGTGTATCATTTTTTCTATGTTGTTGATCTTTTCACTAATTTTTTCCCACATTTTTGTACCTATACTTATGAGCAGTATTTGTCTAAGTTTTCTTGTGATGTCTTTGTCTCATTTTATAATGAGGCCTGGCATATACTTGTTCATAGATTTGTTTTTTAATCATTTTTGTTTCTATGAGAGCGGTGGTATTCTCTCTGATTGTCCCATCCTTGAGTTCAATAATTTAAGTTTTCTCTCTCTCTCCTTTTTTTTTTTTTTGTACTAGCCAAGCTTCAGTTTTGTTCTTTTCAAAGAATCAATTTTGGTTTTATTAATTTTATCAATCTCTATTTTTACTCTAAGCTTTATAGATTTCTTCCTTCTGTTTGTTTTTTTTTTGCAGAAAGCTTCCAAGCTTGGTAAAGTGCCTGTGCTTCTGAGATCATAGACAAGAAATCTTCACCTGCGCCCTTAGCTTGAAGTGTTTCTCCTATGTTTTCTTCTAGAAATTTCATAGTTTCAGGTCTTACATGTAGGTGTTTGATCCATCTTGAGTTGTTTTTTGTATATGGAGAGAGACAGGGATCTAATTTCATTCTTCTACATATAATCCAGTTTGCCAACATCATTTCTTTCTTTCTTTTTTTCTAAAAAGATTTATTTTATTTATTTGAAAGACAGAGTTACAGAGAGAGGTAGAGACAGAGAGAGAGGTCTTTTATCCGCTGGTTCACTCCCCAGATGGCCGCAACGGCTGGAGCTGTGCTGATCCAAAGTCAGGAGCCAGGAGCCTTTTCTAGGTCTCCCATGTGGGTGCAGGGGCCATAGCAGAGAGCAGGATCAGAAGAGGAGTAGCCCAGACTAGAACCGGCGCCCATATGGGATGCCAGCACCGCAGGCCAGGGCATTAACCCACTGAGCCACAGCGCCAGCTCTGCCAACAACATTTCTTAAAAAGACTGTCCTTTCTCCAGTGTGTTCTTGGCACCTTTACCAAAAACTAGTATTAGTTGGCTGTACATATGTGAAGTAATTTCTGGGCTCTCTGTTTGGTTTGTTTGTTTGGACAGGCAGAGTGGACAGTGAGAGAGACAGAGAAAAAGGTCTTCCTTTGCTGTTGGTTCACCCCTCAATGGCCACTGAGGCCGGCGCACCTCGCGGATCCAAAGCCAGGTGCTTCCCCTGGTCTCCCATGCGGGTGCAGGGCCCAAGCACTTGGGCCATCCTCCACTGCACTTCCCGGGCCACAGCAGAGAGCTGGCCTGGAAGAGGAGCAAGGGGGACAGAATCCGGTGCCCCAACCGGGACTAGAACCCAGTGTGCTGGCGCCACAGGCGGAGGATTAGCCTAGTGAATCGCGAGGCAGGCCTTCTCAGTTTTGTTACATAGATCTATGTATTGGTTTTTATGCCAGTACCATGTTGCTTCAATTACTGTAGCTTTGTAATACGCTTTGAAATTAGGTATTGTGGTGTCTCCAGCTTGATTTTTTTTTTTTTTGGTCTGTATCACTTTGGCTATTCTGAGTCTTTTGTAATTCCATATAAATTTTAGGATTATTTTTAATAATTATATACAGAATGTCATTGGTATTTTGAAAGGGATTACATTGAATCTGTAGATTGTTTTAGGTAGTATAGTTTTTTTAATAGTATGAATTCTTGATTTCTTCATGAAATCTTTATGATGTCCTTGATGATTTATTTTCATCAGTGTTTTATAACTTTCATTGTAGAGATCTTTCCCTTCCTGGGTTAAATTTATTCCTATATATTTGATTTTTTGGTAGCTATTGTGAATTGGATTTCTTTCTTTCTTTTTTTTTTTTTTTTTTGACAGGCAGAGTGGACAGTGAGAGAGAGAGACAGAGAGAAAGGTCTTCCTTTTGCCGTTGGTTCACCCTCCAATGGCCGCCGCGGCCGGCGCACCGCGCTGATCCATAGCCAGGAACCAGGTGCTTCTCCTGGTCTCCCATGGGGTGCAGGACCCAAGGACTTGGGCCATCCTCCACTGCACTCCCGGGCCACAGCAGAGAGCTGTCCTGGAAGAGGGGCAACCGGGACAGAATCCGGCGCCCTGACTGGGACTAGATCCCGGTGTGCCGGCGCCGCAAGGCGGAGGATTAGTCTAGTGAGCCGCAGTGCTGGCCAAATTAGCTTTTCAATTCTAACAGCTTTTTGGTGAGGTGTTTAGGTTTTTTCATGTATAATATCATGTCATTTGAAAACATGCATATTTTAACTTCCACCTTTACAATTTTGATGTCTTATATTTCTTTCTCTTCAATAATTGCTCTTGATAATACTCCCAGTACTATGTTGAATCAGAGTGGTGAAAGTGGACATCCAGAAATGCTTTCAGCCTTTCCCGTTCAGTATGACACTGGCTGTCGATTTGTCATATATAGCCTTTATAATTTTGGGGTATGTTCCTTGTATACCTAGTTTGCTGAGTTTTTTTTTTTTTAATCATGAAGAGATATTAATATCATCAAAGTATTTTTCTGCATCTACTGAGATGATTTGTGTTCTGAAATAAAGGCACAAGAAAACTTCACAGCTGTCATTCTTATCACCATAGAAGTTCGAAAAGTTACTTTAGAAACTTTCCACAAAGTAATTGATATATATGTCTATACATTTTTCACTCATAAAATAGCTTTTGTTTTCCCCAGTTGGGAAGGATACCAACACTTCCACTACATGTGTTAAAATAAGGAAAATACGGCGCTAGTGCTGTGACGTAGAGGGTAAAGCCGCCGCCTGCAGTGCCAGCATCCCATATGGGCACCGGTTCGAGTCCCAGCTGTTCTACTTCTGATCCAGCTCTCTGCTATGGCCTGGGAAAGCAGTAGAAGATGGCCCAAGTCTTTGGGCCCCTGCACCTGCTTGGGAGACCCAGAGGAAGCTCCTGGCTCCTGGCTTTGGATTGGCGCAGCTTCGGCTGTTGCAGCCATCTATGGAGTGAACCATTGGATGGAAGACCTTTCTCTCTGCCTGTCCTCTCTCTGTGTAACTCTTGACTTTCAAATAAAGAAATAAATCTTAAAAAAAAATAAGGAAAATAAACATTTCCACATTGTCACCACAAAACTAGCTTGTGGATAGTGAAATGTGTTTAATGGGTGTGACAGAAAAAAAATGCATATGGTGGCTTGTGATTTCTAAATATCTGCTAAATAAAAACCTTATTTTCCTTGGAAAATGTGTACTAAGGGACAACACTATTGAAACTGACAGTGTGTGATGAGATGAATGAAGTGATGCAAATTCCTGGGAACCGTATCACCACTTTGCCCAACAGTTTAGAGTAAGAAATTAAGTAAGGTGTGAAATATACGTGATTCTGGGTCAGAGACCCCTGCACACCCATATAGGTTCAACTGGTCCTCTTGATTCTATCCACAGTGACTATGCGTTACAAATGTCAAGGGCAACGGGAAGAATTCTTGGGGCTGGTGTTGTGGCACGGCCTGCAACCCTGGCATCCCACATGGGTGCTGATTCGTGTCCTGGCTGCTCTGCTTCTCTTCCAGCTCCCCAATAATGCACCTGAGGAAGCAGCGGAATATGGCCTAAGGGCCTGGAAGCAGCTCCAGGACGAAGGAGCTCCAGGCTACTGACTTTGTCAAGGCACAGCCCGGGCCATTGCAGCCATTCAGGGAATGAACCAGTGGATGGAAGATCTCTCTCTCTCTGTCTGTCTCTCCCTCTCTCTCTGCAATTCTGCCTTTTAAGCAAATAAAAATTCTTAAAAAAAAAGAATTTTTGGCATTGACTTTTGAAATTTGGCACGAGGATAACGGAAAATCCATGTGAATCCCCTTACTATCCATCGAAACAAGAAAATTAAAAACAATGCCTCATTCCTAGAGAAATGGTAGAGATTAGTATTATTATCAAAGAATTGAAAGATATCAGTGTGGAGACTGTTGGTCACCATGGGTCGAGTATCCTTTATCCAAAATACTTGGACCAGGAGAGTTCCAGATTTCAGATTTTTTTCATTTTGGAATATTTGCAAATGCATAATATAATATCTTGTGGATGGGAGCCAAATCTAAAGGTGACATGCATTTATATTTCATATATTTCCTATAATATAGCCTGAAGGTAATTTTATAAAACATTTAAAATAATTTGTGCATGAAACAAAGGGTCAGGATGTGAAATATTTCACCTGTGGTGTCATATTGGTGCTCAAAAATTTTGGATTTTGGGCATTGCAGACTTCAGATATTTGATTAGGGATTTTCAGCCTATATTAGTGTAGTGTTTTTATGTGCCGTTTAGGAGTACTTCACCAAACAGTGGAAATGGGGATCCACTGACTTGGGAACTGAGTGTGAAGACTGCTTATCTGACTAGCCATGATTGACTTTGTCAAGGAAAATGGGATTAACGTGTCACATAGAGAAAGTGGAGGATATAATTGGGTTCCTGGACTACCTAACTGTACCACAGTATTAAATAGTAGAGTTTAATAGAAGGCAATAAGTAAATAATCATGTGTACTTTAAAAATTTATGTACTTGTTTGTTTTGTTTATTTGAGAGAGAGAAAAATAAACCTCCCATCTGCTGGTTCACTCCCCATGTGCCTGTAACAGCCGGAGGTGACCCAGCTGAGGCCAGGAGCCAAGAACTCAGTCTGGGTCTCCCACGTCAGCGCCAGAGATGCAGCTATTTGAGCCATTTGCCGCCTTTTGGAGTGTGCATTAGAAGGAAGCTGTGCGCGCAGGTGGAACCAGGGTTCGAGTCGGGACACTCCAATATGGGATATGGGTGTCCCCAGTGACATCCTAACCTCTACGCCAGATGCCTGCTCAGGCCTACTTTTTTATTTTCAGGAGTGAAGACTTAGTTCACTCTGGGCTGAAAAGCCCAGGATACTTTAGGTGCTGGTTCAAGTTAGGGAGCGGTGGTCTGCAACGGAAGGAGGATGGCATGAAGACCAGCAGTGGCTTTATATTCGACGGCACAAAGAAAGTTACCCGTATTTCCTTGTCGGTTGTGCTATAAAATGGAAGGAAAAGCCACTAGTGTTTTATTTAAGGTGTACTGCGAGTGGTAATGTTTGCCATTTAGTCTAACTGTTGCAGATCTTTTTGGAGGTTGGGCAGGAGTCTGGAGATGCCTTGCACCCTGGTTCTGACAGAGTCAACATTTCTGTCTCTCTTGCTAACCACCCCAGCTCCTCATAAAGAGAGGCTGAGTGTTGGAGGAA
This sequence comes from Sylvilagus floridanus, assembly GCA_949820135.1. Classification (NCBI taxonomy): domain Eukaryota; kingdom Metazoa; phylum Chordata; class Mammalia; order Lagomorpha; family Leporidae; genus Sylvilagus; species Sylvilagus floridanus. The sequence goes on along the minus strand of OX463231.1, from coordinate 116,707,119 downwards.
GTTCCTGTGGGAGAAGGCCTAGGCTATGAGGAGTTGAAAAACTATCTCCCAGAGGACTGGATACCTTGGCATTTTTGCATGAGTGCCTGTCTGCAGGCATGTGTAAACATGCAGTAAATGTCCTAAAGTGAGACGTTCCGTTTCGGTGGAAGGCATAGAATGTAAAACGTTAGATGGGAGAGATATAATGCAGAAAACAATGAAGGCTGTGGACTTGCTTTTATTTATTTTTCTGCTATTTCATTTTCTGCTCTGTCTAGTGGAAAACTAGGTTTGCAAAAAATGCTCGAGGCCCAGTGTACCCAGAAGCATTCCATAGAAAGAAGAAGGGACCTTAATGAACCAAGAAATTATTTTTTTAAGCAGAGAGCTGGATCAGAAATGGAGCAGCTGGGACTCTAACTCTATCTAGCCCAAACTGCTGCAGCACAATGCCAGTCCTGAGTCAAGCAGTTTCATTTTACTACATTGCACTTTTTTGGTTATGCATCTTTTGTGATGTTGTCACAACTTCTTTGCCCTACACTATGGCTTGATGATAATTCTTATGTACTTGATGATATATGTGTACACACACACACACACATATTTGTCTAAGGTGAATGAACCTGATTATAAAGGAATGGATAGTTAGGGCTTCACTGAAGGGTCTCTGTAGCCCTAGGGCGTGGAGAGAATTGTCTAGCGTCCTCTAGTGGTAAAGTTTCACAAATGTTAGAAAGTATGAAAGACATGAGGCAGCCCATCCTTTGGCCAGTGGGCTCTTGAGAACTGTGGTTATGATCTTAGACATGGAAGCCATGCGCAAGTGACTCCCAACCTTAAGTGTGCTGGTTGCTATGGTGCCGATTTATTCTCATGCTACAAAAGGACCAAATAGTAGATTATTGGGATATTTGTTCTCATAAGTTTACCATTATAATTAGCTTATACTTTTTTTTAGTGTGTGAAAAAAAATATATAGGGGGGCCGGCGCTATGGTGCAGCGGGTTAATGCCCTGGCCTGAGGCGCCAGCTGCTCCTCTTCTGATCCAGCTGTCTGCTATGGCCTGGGATAGCAGTGGAAGATGGCTCGAGTCCTTGTGCCTCTGCACCCATATGTAGGATCTGGATGAGGCTCCTGGCTCCTGGCTTCAGATCGGCGCAGCTCCGGCTGTCGCGGCCATCTGGGGAGTGAACCAGTAGATGGGGGACCTCTCTGTCTCTGCCTCTCTCTGTAACTCTTTCACATAAATAAAATAAATATTTTTTAAAAAGGATAAAATTGACCATTTTCACAGTTTTCAAGTGTATAATCCAGTGGCATTAAGAACATTCATAGTGATGATGGACATCCATCAGCACTTATCCATTTCCATGACTTCAAAATTATCTCATTAGGTTTCCTTTTTTCCCTATCATATCGTGTCAATCTTAACTTTACGGGACTTTCTGTATTCCTTCTAGTCATTATTGTTACATCATATTGTGCCTGTGTATTCAGAATTTTACTTTCCAGTGCAAGAAGGAAGGAAGTACGCACACACTTCTCCTCCTCCCACATGTTAATACTTCATCTTCTATTAAGTCAGATATTCTATCCCTTTCAGTTTCCCACCTCTTGGGTTTTGCTACTTGCATTCCCAGCATGCCCCGGGGTCTCCTGTCTGACTTGTGAAGGCAGGCAGAACAGTGGTCCTGCAAAGGCACCAGACTGGTCCTCCTTCTCAGAACACGTAAGCGTCACCGTATTCGGGGAAAGGATCCTCGCAAATGTGACCGCCTCAAGGGTCTTGAGGTGAGGACGTCAGCCCTACACGTCATCACAGGTGCCCTTGTATGAGAGGGGCAAAGAGAAACGTGAGGCAGATCACAGAGGGGAGAAGGAATGCAGCAGGCACCCGAGGCCGGAGCGGACAGGAGCGTGTTCCTCTTCAGATCCTCTGGCAGGAGGGCAGTGCTGTTGGCACCTGATTTTGGCTTAGTGGGACTGATTCTGGTCTGCTGGCCCCCAGGTTGTGAGAGAAGACGTTTTTGTTGTTTTAGGGCCATCAAGTTTGTGGTAATTTGTTACAGCAGGCACAGGAAATAGAGGGTGGTTTAGATTAGTGATGAATTGTCTTGTATGAATGCTGAATAGGTATTTGACATAAAGTTAATTATCAGCACTCAAGCGTGAAATCAAATTTTTAAAATGTTAACATTTGATATTATGATTTGTTGCAGCTATTAATTTTTCTGATAGTTATATTGTCACTTTTTGACAAGTGGGAACCCCTTTAAGTAGTTCCTGGGTGTTTTTGACCTGATCACACTAGTCTTTGAGACTTCCTTGAAATTAAAATTTTTTGACTTGCAAAAATCAAGGATTTGTTGGAAAAAAAATGGGATTGGTGCATTTTATGAAGCCAAAGCTTGGAGACTGATCACAGAACAGATTCTAGAGCAAGAGAGAATGATATAACTGATGTTTTGTTTGGAAAAACTTCGAACAGCAGACATGAGGAAGACATGCACACATACACATAGACACACAGCCACACACACAGAGCGAGTGAGCAAGAGAGAGAGAGAGAGCAAGAGTGCACTAAAAATAAAATTCTCTGCAGAACCCAGGTGAGATGTCATGGCTTCAGAAAGTCTGACTTTTTTTTGAGCAGTGAAGCATGGTCTAAGATGAAAGACCACAAACTATGGAAATCTTGTTATCAAAGCTAGTGGTAAAGTTTGTGACCAGCCATTAGCCCTGGTTTCATACCCTTTCTCACAAATTTGATGAGGTTTATCACACCTCTGTGGATACATATGCAGTGTGATTACTGAGTGGCCAGGAGACTGGCAGCCCCAGAGAACATGCAGCGAATACTGAGATCAGTGTACAATGATATAAACGGTAGCTCGTGGGTATCAGACATCTTCTTCCTAGCCAGGATAATTTTAATTTCCCATTGCACAAAGACCAGGCTTTGACATCCAGGTAGGTGAATGAAAAGAGAAATGGGAATACCACACTGAGATACCACCTCACTCCCGTTAGAATGGCCAGTATAAAGAAAACCCCGAAGGTAACTACTGTCTCTGAGGTTGTGGAAAAACTGGAAGACTTGTGCCCTGTTGATGGGACTGTAAATAGTGCAGCTGCTATGGAAACAGCATGGCAGTTTCCCCAAGACAGATCTCCCATGTGATGCACCAATGCCACTTCTGGGTACATGCCCAAAAGAATAGGAAGCCTAGCCTTGCACAGATGTTTGTACATCTGCGTCCACTTCAGTGATACTCACAATAGCCAAAAGGTAGAAGCATCCATCAGTGAGTGAATGGATAAGCAATCGATATATGTGTGTATATGCACATACACACGTATACATATATGTATGAATATTATTCATGTGAAAAAGGAAAAAAATCCCTGACATGTTACAACATGGATAGACCTTGAGGCTAGTAGACTAAGTGAGATAATCCAGTCACAAGACAACATATACTGTATTATTGCACTTATGGAGGAACCTAGTAGATAAATTAATGGAGACAGAAAGTAAAATGGTGGGGACAAGCATTTGGTGCAGCAGTTAAGACTCCCATGTGGGAAAGCCTGGGTTGGAGTTCCCAGTCTCCTTCAGATCTGGTTTTCTGTTCATGTGCACCCTGGGAGGGAGCAGGAGATGGCTCAAGTACTCTGGTCCTGGCCACCCACAGGAGAGACACTGATACAGTTCTGGCTCCTTGTTTCACTCTGGCTCAGCCCCAGCCACTGCATGTGTTTGGGGAGTAAACTGGCAGATGGCAGACCCCTCTCTCTTTCTCTGTTGCTATTCCTTTAAAATAAAAATAAAAGAATAATAAAATAATTAAAAAGAAAATAAAATGCCTTTTTTTTGCTAGGTGCAGGGTCTGAGTCCACCCGTACAGGATGGACTGGGTCCGAGGAAAGGTGAGTGCGCCGCTCGCCCGTTCCCCAGCCTCCCGATCCCGGAGACAATCAGACGCAGCGGGGAGCCAAGTCTAGCAAGGACTCATTTATTCCGTGCGTAACAGAACCTTTTATAGCACAAAACTGCAGAGTCATTGGGGCAGGGCTAAGAACCAACCAATCACTTAAACGGTCACCTTACAGGGAGATTTCTATAGGACTAGCCATATGTCTATACACTTGTTACTAGTTTTGTTACCTCCCCTGATGTTGCGTAGCCAATCAGTTTTAGTGGTAAACAACTTTGGATTCCGCCCACCACCTTACTTCCTCTGGGCGCCATCTTTGAATTGCTTTGTGTAACTAATTTCCCCACAGCTAGGGGCTTGGGGAAGAGGGAAAGGGCAGTTATTGTTTGGTGGGCACAGAGCCTTAGTTTTTCAAGCTGAAAAGAGTTTTGGAGATGGCTGGTTGTGACAGTTGCACACCAGTGCGAATGCACTTAATGCCACTGAACTGTACACTCAACAGTGGTTAAGATGGTCAACTTCATGTTACCTGGATTTTACTGCAATAAAAAGAAAATGGAAAATTGAAAACCCCTAAAACAAACAAACAAAAAGCAGTAATGGGAGAGGTCAAAACTATGAGGCATCTTTAAAATGCTCACAGAAAAACATATTATGAAAAAACCCTTCATGGATTTAAAATATTTTTTGCACCAAAATAAACTTCTAATTCCATTTTTCAATGAACTTTTTGAAGTGCCTTCATATCTATGCAAAAGTAACTAGATTTGAACTGTAATGAAAATATTTGAATTTGCCTGACATATCCCTGACTTAGACTATATTTACTTTAGTGAGAAGACAGAGTTTGTAAGAAAAATCGAATCTCACTGTAGAAAATGTATATAAGTAATAGGTCCTGTGTTTAAGCCACTTATAATAAATGCATCTGTAATTCCTACTGGGGGGGAGGATGTTAGGGTCCATGGTTGAGAAGGAATTTGGAGGACCATGGCCCCAAAGGAGCCAAGACCCCTGTGTCTCCTGCTAACCATCCCCCAGGCTTCAGCAAGAAGAGGACCAGATGGTGGCAGGGCAGGGTGGAAGAGGGTATTGATGGAGAGCATCTGGATGAGAAACTCCTGGAGTACTGATGCCTCTGGCCTCTTCACTTGGATGCTTCTGTATTCTAGGGAGGTGGGTAGCGAGTGACATGCATTTTAATATCCTTGGCGCCTCGTTGGTTATGTGAAAATAAGGGAGCGAGTGTTCTGGTCTCTCTGCACATGGGAGAAGGTGCAGCGTTCCATTGCGGGGTGTGCATGAGCTGTGGGAGTCAGGATGAAAGCTTTATGAGGTGGAAAACGGAGAAGGCCATTGACTTTAGTTAATGTGTTCTCTAGTGAAACCCCTGCTTGGTCTGGGAGAGACGTCTCAAAGGAAGGTGACTGAGAAAGGCTTGTTACCCAGTGAACCCAGCAGCAGTCTATGGCAATGAGGAAGCTGTTTCTAGTAGATGGGGTGGAAAGAGTTCATGGTGCTCTGGAAATGAGCAGGTTTCTTATCTCTGTGGTGCTGTCTCTGGTCCTAAAATCCACAGTTATGTCCTCATCTGGAGTTACAGGAATCAGCAGAGTAAGAATGAAAACATTGGTTCCTGCTTTATAAACAGCCCTCTCTCACATCATAGAGTTTAAGTAACAGTGGAACATGTTTTAGTACTTCCATTTTATGGAAAGACAGAGGGGGAAACAAACTTTTCTCACTGTGCAGAGGAAACTTGTCTGCTTGGAGAAATTTGAAAAAATCCCTGTGCAGAGAACAAGGGTCGCAGATTTCTGGGCAGTGGGTAAGGTTCTGCCTGTGTAATAAAGTTATATGTGAGTTTAACAAGAGGGACTCCCAGCTTCTGAACGTCTAGTTTACAAAGACACTGATGTGTTAACGTTATTTCAAGGCAGCCAGTTCGTAGGTCAGCCAAGTTGACTGTTCTTCCCGTAGGAAAGACACTTCTAATGGGTTTAGATGTTCTCTTCCACTCCATCGGGCTGTTGCCAATCCCATCCTTCAAGAAAGTAATGAATGCCTTATTTTTCATCATGATGGAGGGTTTAATACTCTTCTGAGGGACTCACTTCACATTGAAACATGTGAAACCGGGAGTTAATGCTCCCCAGTGTTAGTTACATTTCTGTGTTTCCACATCTAGAGGGAACTGGTCATATGGGATGAAATTGTTTCTCCTGAGAGATAATGTCTTGTAAGGCTTGGGATCTCTCTTGCAGTGTGCTGTTTATCTTCTGAATCTGTTGCTTTTCTTCATAGTCATTAATAACACAGGTCCGGAAATTGAGGAGTGTGTAGAAATGATTGACAGTTCCTGTGATTCCATCCCAAGGTGCACTTGCAACATTCTGCCTCATCCTCATAATCCTGAACTTCTGGATTAATTTTATTTTTATATCTAATAGAGGGATGCTTTCAAATCAAGTCAAAGCATATCCATTGAATGTGAAATGATGATACAGTTGATATTTTAGGAACTTCATGCAACTAGAAAGATAGAGCAAAAAGGAATTAGAATTTTGCATGGCTCTAGTAATCAAAGGAATTTATGATTGATGTATAGGGCATTGATGTCAACCCATAGTGTACAATACTGTGCTCTACTTGGAAACAAAGTTTACTAGAAGCTAAAAATCATAAAATCCTAAATGATTATTTGGCACAAGTAGGTCTCCTATAAACGTTTGTGTCTTTGAATGAAGGTTTGGTACCTACATGTGCAAAGAATGCAGAAAAGCTGTCCAGAGGCAAAGCATATGGAATGTATAATGGCAGATGGGTGTTATCAGAAACAACACCTTTCTCGTAATAGCTGGCACAACTAGTGTTAACCTATCTTCTTTCCTAGCTGTGTTATTTGAATTTAGAAGTCCTATTTTATATTTTCATTTCTCCTGTTTTTCCTTTTTATTTAGCCTGTGTTGTTTGATATAAATTTTACCTTGTATTCCTTATGTTACAAAATTTCTTGCAAGAATTCAAATGAGACTTGAAGAGGAGAGATATTACCTGTAGACCTAGATCTGAAGGTAGGTGAAGTAGCCACATAGAATTTTTGTGGAACTCTTTGGGAAGTGGGTGTGTGGTTTGAACAATGCGAGGCAGAGGTATTAAAAGATACTAGTGAATTAAAAACAGAGTGGTTATGGGGCCTTCGCTGTGGTGTAGTGGGTAAAGGAGCCACCTGCAGTGCGGGCATCCCATACGGGCGCTGATTCGAGTCTCGACTGCTCCACTTCCGATCCAGCTCTCTATGGCCTGGGAAAGCAGAAGAAGATGGCCCAAGTCCTTGAGCCCCTGCACCCGCATGGGAGACCCAGAGAAAGCTCCTGGCTTCAGATTGGCACAGCTCCGGCTGTTGCAGCCAACTAGGGAGTGAACCAGCAAATAGAAGACTTCTCTTTCTGTCTCTCCTTCTTGCTCTGTGTAACTCTTTCAAATAAATAAATAAATCTTAAAAAAAAAAAAAAGGCAGGGTGGCCAAACTGAATAGCCAAGGAGGGCAATGTATTCTTCTTGCCTCCTCAGAGTAATTCCCTCCCTCTGGTAACAGCCTCTTCATCTTCCCTTGGCGTGTGCCCCTTCTCTACTGAAATTGTTAGTAACCCCAGCGCCTGCGTTGCCTGTAAGGCTAGTCATTAGTTATCCAAGGAAGGGAGATGTGGGTATTGTTTAAAATTCAAGGGATCCAGGTGTTGCACGCCCTTGGGTTTCATTCCTGAATGGACAAGTTTATTTTATTATTAAATTTTGGATTAACATGTACTACTTGTACCTTTCTAAAGTAGTACAGTGCAACATTCCAACACATACACGGAGAAAGCTGGCCACGAGCCTTTCTGTTCCCTTTTCTCTGTGTTTGCAGCCTGTCAGCAACTCTGTTCCAGTTATTTATGCAGAATAGAATACATCCTCATAAGATAGTCACCCCACTGCACTGCCAAGTGCTAGAGCCCTTTGTGTTCATCCTCGTGTGTTTCGGCACCCATTATCCAACCTCCTCCCCCATTCCTCCCTCCACCCTTCCCAGCTTCTAATAATCACTATTTTAAATTTGGATGTGTATCATTATTTTTATTTTTTTAAGCTTCCATACGTGAGAGAGAATGTGTGGTATTTTTTTTCTTGCATCTGGCTTATTTCACTTGATAGAATGATTTTTAGTTATTTGAGGAACCTCCACACCATTCTGTGTTAATGGCTGTAATAATTTGCATCCCCACCAATACTATTAAAGGGCTCCGTTTTCTTCACATCCTCATCAGTATTTGTTATTTATGTTTATGTATATAAATATAAATATTTACTCTGTTTATCTGAAGGGCAGAGTTACAGGGAGAAAGAGGGAGAGACAGAGAGAAGTCTTCCGTCTCCTGGTTCACTCCCCCAGTGGCTGCGACCCTATCAAATCCTTTTCCCCAGGAGTTCTTCTTGGAACCACGATAGTTCTTAAACCAGCATCAATTTTTTTTTTTTTTTGTCATCTGTAATAGAACTCCACCCCTGCCCACCAGTTGTTTCTCTGATGATCAACTCTGACTCAGGAAAAGACCAGAGTTAGGTCTATCCCAGTACTATTATCAGTTTTTGGCATGCACTCTCAGTCCTTCTCATATTGCTCTGCTGTGCGGATGCCTCGCTCGGATCTCCATCTGCATAGCCCTTTTGTGAGTGACCAGGTCCTCAGAGTAGCTGCCTCAATGCAATGAGAAATCCTCTTGGGTTCCATGTAAATTTGTGTTTGTGTGTTATCGTCACCGTGTGTGAGGTTCCATTATAAGACCTGCATATTCAACGGTCCATAACCTTTATGGACACGTATGAAAAATTTCTTTCAGTTCCACAGACAGCTTACAAATACCTTGTTTTTAGAATTGAGTGAGATATACATTAGAGCGTAACTCGGATCTCAGGAGCAATCCAGGAGCCCGAGGGTAGAATGGATTTTGGGTAACCATCGTCTCCCAGTCCTCATCTCCAGACAGTTGTTTATCACAAATACTTTGCTGCACTAGAATCTTTATTTTTCTAAATGTCTTTTCAGAAGGAAATTAAACTAAAGTTTGGTTACACAACACCGTGTTTCATAATAATAAAAAAAAAAATCTTAAGAGATCCCATAGAAGGGCACCAGGTACATTTCCCCGTGATGTCAGACCCCAGCACCAAGTTTTGTGAGGGAGAAAAATGTAATTTGCATATTTCCAAAAGCAAGATATGGACTTCTACACAACTTCAGATTAGAAGTAGTTAAATTGCAATATAATGACATGCTAAAGGCCACCTTCAAGAGGAGAACCCAATAGAACCTTCTTTTATTTTTATTTTTATTTTTATTTATTTGACAGGTAGAGTTACTGACAGTGAGAGAGAGACAGAGAGAAAGGTCTTCCATCCGATGGTTCTTCCCCCCCCCCCCCCAAATGACTGCAACGGATGGAGCTGTGCCTATCTGAAGCCAGGAGCCAGGTGCTTCCCCTGGTCTCCTGTGCGGGTGGTGCAGGGCCCAAGCACTCGGGCCATCCTCCACTGCCTTCCAGGGCCACAGCAGAGAGCTGGCCTGGAAGAGGAGCAGCCAGGACTAGAACCCGGCGCCCATATGCCTCCCAAGTGATGAATGTGCTCAGGGTCAGAAATTGTTGGAAGTACGGAAAGACATTTTCAAAGATAATATCCACAAAGTGTCATTACGGATCAGCATAACAGATCAACAACTGAAGTCAATTTTGGTCAATCAAGGACACCAAGTTCGAATCCTAACTAAGCAAAATGTGACCTCCCCACACCTATAAGTTCTTTTCTACTCATTATTAGACTTGTGTTACAATGATCAATATTCTGTTATTTTTTTAAGTGTTAATACATTTTTGGGAAAACCTTTTTTCATGTCTTCTTATGTAAGTACCAGCATAATATCTTGCTTTTGTCTCTGGGATTACAAAGCACAAAGTGTTCGCTCTTCTGCCTTTTGTGTAGAAGGTCTGCTGAGTCCTGCTTTTGTGCTTCTGCTTTTTTCAGTAAGCATCACGTTTCCAATATCTGTCCATGTTTCTTTGAGTAGAGTAGTTCTGGATCATTTACTTCCCTTTTTTTTTTTTTTTAAGGATTTATTTATTTGAAAAGCAGAGTTACAGAGGCAGAGGCAGACAGAGAGGGAGATCTTGCATCCACTGGGTCACTCCCTAAATGGCTGCAATGGCCAGAGCTGCGCCGATCCAAAGCAGGGAGCCTGGAGCTTCTTCCGGGTCTCCCACGCAGGTGCAGGGGCACAAGGACTTGGGCCATAGCAGAGAGCTGGATTGGAAGTGGAGCAGGCAGGACTTGCATGGTGCCCATATGGGATGCCGGCACTGCAGGTGGTGGCTTTACCCGCTACGCTACAGCGTTGGCCCTTACTTTCATTTTTATATCACCATTTTTGAGTGGGTATATTACAACTGTTTATTTTTTCGTCTGTTGATGAACATTTCCCTTTTTGACTTAATTTGTTTGCCAATGGTTTATCTCTATTGTTAAGTTTTCAAAATATTAGCTTTTAGTTTTGTCTTTCTGCTCTTTTTTCTTTTCTTAAAAACAATAAAAATAAAATCCACTGTTGGGGCCAGTGCTGTGGCGTAGTAGGCTAAGCGTCTGCCTGTGGTGCCGGCGTCCCATGTGGTGCACGTTTTCTTGTATCGTCTCAGACACTGCATCAAGGTCACATTCAAGTTCACATCCTCTCATGATTTCTTCCTGTTTAGACAAAAACAACAAGCAAAACCAAAACAGATCTGCGTTAAAGGTTTTGAAACGTCTCCGTGGACTAACATAGGTTACACACGCCTTAGGGTAAGCTAGAGGATGCCTTCTTTTTCAGCGTTTCCCTTGTTCCATTGCTTAATTTCTCACTTCTTCATTCACTGGAAACTTAGTAACTGCCTATTAGCTGCCAACTGTTGCAAAGGTTCAGTGGGAATGCCAAATGAGCAACACAAGATTTCTGCTTTAGAATTACTCCCAAGGATACTCTCCACCCTTTCCTGGAAATCAGCCATGCCTTATCTCTGTTAGGCTCCGTTGACCTTCTCTAGTTCCAGTGTCTGGAAATGGTCGAGGGTGGGATTGGTGCTTAATTGTGTAAAACAGAATGTGGTGATGGAGATTCTAAGGTCCAGGGGTGCAAAGATTTGGTTTGGGTGATGTGTGCATGTAAGATGGTTAAGACCTAGATGACCATCACATCTGTTTTCAAAACCCGCCATGCCATTTGATAACAATTTGGGCTGGTCATTTATGTCTGCTGGGTTTGGTATCTTAGAGTTATTTCGATTTTAAATTGTATCAATATGTATTAATTGCTTCATGAAGCACCTGGCAAATGATAATTGTTCAATAGGTAGTAGCTCTTGTTTTCTCTCTGGGCTTTTGATTTTTCTAACTGCAAAATGGGTAAATGCTCCTGAGAGCCAATCCAATTATTAACTCCTTTAATTCCCCTTCCCATCACAAGCCTGGGTTTGTTCCTGAACAATTCTGAGGCATTAGAATCTTTCCTTTTCCTCCCCCAAAAGACCCAGGACAGGGCTGGATTTCTTACTTTTTTTTGTATTCTTCAACACAGGCTACATCACATTCTATTTTAAGCTGGAAGTTGTTAAGGTTGCCATCACAGCCAGAGTACAAAAAAAATTCACATTTTTTGGAAGTTCTGTTGTAGAAATATCTAAACTGCATCTCATAGCAGCTTCCATAATCCACATCCAATTTGCAGGGATCTGCACGAGAAGTTACCATTGAATTAGGGGAGTTGTTTAGGACTGAGAAGGAAGGTTTATCTTTATGGAACCTGGAAGACTCCTCACTTCAGTCTGGAAACACCCCTAAATTTAAGGTCCCTGCAAGACATCTGATTTTTCTCTTGGAATTAGAGTCATTAGGCAAGGTTGCCCTTGTGCAAGGTAACTTGAGTACCCTCCAGGTTGTGGTCCTGGCCAGTAACTTGGAGAAGGAAAGAGCCATGAAGTGGGGGTTCTATTGCTAGCTTGTGCGAAGGGGTGAGGCTCCCCACATTTTGTGTCTTACAGCTTACAAAAGTGCGGTTGGCTTCTCCACATCAGCATCTTCCTTTCTTTTTAAACTGCCCACAGGGGATGTGGGATCTGTACCACTCTTCAGGTCTCATACAATCACTATACTGCCTGTATCTCAGAAGTCAGGTGACTGTGCCCACGCTGTTTCAAAACAGGACATATACCAAGAAGCATCGCCATGAAGTTGATGCTCTTTCACCCCACATCCTGTCATCTTTTCCCATCTTGCCTTCATGGAGGCAAATTCTGTTTTTATTGGTGAGACTTGAGTAGTATGTGGTTGGAACAGCCACAGTCATGGTTGTACTGGCGACCTAGCGAACAGATGTTTCCCACTCTACTCAAGCAGCTAGTCTGGAGTTTACTCTCTGGTAAAACTTACTCTCTTGAGTGCAGTTACATGCATAATTTTCTTTTGTACTCACAGACGTTCATGTGATTCTTGTGTCTACACATGTAGACACTGAGGCTAAGAGACAATAGGTGATTGAGTGACTTCTTCACGGGCACACATGTGCTAAGCGCACAGCTGGAGTTTGGAGGATTTGATTCACGGTGTAGACTGTGCCGCTTCTTCCCACACTGGAAGCACTGAGCCTGTACACACTGTCTAAGGAAGAAAGTCCCGTTGCCTTTTGCATTGATATTATGAACTTCTCAACAGAGAAACAAGTGTTTTCTATGTGCTCAGAGCCCAGATACGGAAAATGAGTCCATTTGCTCAGTCTACAATCATGTTCTCTCTCATCCCAATACATAGTCTTGAAAAGTCTTAGATCTTTGAAATTTACCACAAAACTCCTAGCTCAGAACACTTCTAGGGATGGGCATTTGGCGTAGTGGTTAAGCACCACTGGGATGCCCACATCCCTTATCAGAGTGCTTGGATTTGAGTGTTGCTCTGCTCCTGATTCCAGCTTTCTGTTAATGCATGCCCTTGGAGGCAACAGGTGGTGGTTCAGGAAGCTGAGACCCTGCCTCTCACATGGGAGACCTGGATTGAATTCCTGGACCCCAGTTTTGACCTGACTCTGCCCTGGCTGTTGTAACCTTTTTGGGGAGTGAACCAGTAGATAAGAGGTCTGTCTCCGCCTTAAAAAAATTTATAAAATATTCCTAGTATTTTCAACTATACAAAAGATCCTGTTTACCTGGAAAAGATTTATCTGTATCATATCTAATTTTTCCAACATCACACATACAGAAGACCTCTGGTGTCAGTAATTCCCTCAGTCAACCCTAAGGATCCACGGGTATTGATACTGGGATGATCCAGGTCCACCCACATGACACAATCATTTCCAACATTTTTTCTCGCAATCATAATTGATCTTTGAATTTAGTTTCTGCCTTAACTTCATACCTTTGAGTTCTCCACATATGCTCTCAAGAATTGCTTTCATACCGCCCATTGATGGGGTAGTCAGTGAGCAGAAGATGAAGATCCCTAGAAGACATTCCTGCATGGCAAGCTTCATGATGCAGCAGGCGGCAGGTAGGAGAGTCTTGGTACCAACTGTTATTATATTTGGGGCTTGATACTTGAGAGGGCTGAGCCCACCTACCCCTAGGGCCAGGACTGGGCTTACGAGGCATGGAGTTGAACATTGACTGCTTGGGTAACCAGGCATGAAGGTGAAGGTCCCAAACTGATTAGACCCCTGATAGTGAGTCCCATGTTCATCTAGAAAATGTAGAAACTTAATAAGTCAAAGTTTCTGCATACATTTAACCATGGAAGCTAGAACCAACAGAGCAAGGAATTAACAAAACAGTTGCTTCCTTTCCCTTCTCTCGCCTTTCATTGCAAAGAAACTGATCTTGGTACATCAAGAAGAATGGAATAAGCTTAACAATAATAGTAATAGGATTAACTATAACTCCTATAAGAGTTTCTTCATGCCAGGAGGAATTTTAAGCTATTTATGTATACTCACTCACTTAATTCTTTTTTTCATTTCAAAGACTTATTATTTATTTATTTGAGAGGTACAGTTACAGACACAAAGAGGGAGAGAGAGACAGAGAGACAGACAGAGAGAGAGAGAGAGAGAGAGAGAGAGGTCTTCCATCTGCTGGTTCACTTCCCCAAATGGCTGCAACATCCAGAGCTGGGCTGATCCGAAGCCAGGAGCTTCTTCCAGATTTCCCATGTGGGCAGCTGAGACTTGAACTGGTGTTCACTTGGGGTCCAGCAGCTCAGCCCACTCTGCCACAGTGCTGGCTCCTTGACTCACATTTATACCTTAAACCATCTGATGTTGACTTTTTTTTATTTTGTAAAACAATTTTCCAAATGTCCCAGACCATTTACTGATAAGCTCCTCTTTTATTCAGTCCTGTAATAACTTTGCCTGTGGTATGTGAGATTGTTTCTGAGCCACTCTGTGTACTCCATGCATATCCCTGCTCCAGGGTCATGTGTCATCTCTTTAATTATATATCATCTTAGGATTTTGCATTTTTAAATCAATTTTAGAGTGTCAAGTTCTTTAAAAACTATATCCAGATATTTATTTGAATTGCATTGGATCTACAGAGCAATTTGAGAATAACATTCTTACAATAGAATCTTTGGTATATAGTTTTCTATCTATTTTTGGTCCTCATTAATATCTGTCAAAAAGCTTTGTGATATTTTTCATGCAAGTGGTATAATGTTGCTTATATTTTAATATTGTTGTAACTGGTATCCTTAAATATTATCTTTCTCTCTGTGTATTCCTGATATAGAAGAAAGCAATTCATGTTCTATACTAATTTTATATCCAGCCACACTCCTATACTCTTATTATTTCCAATAATTTATGTGTGATCCCATTTGCCTTTTATGTAGTCATTTATCATCTGTGACTCATGACCATTTTGTGTTTTTTTTTTTCCAGTCATGAATGCTTTAAATCTGTTTTCTAACTTATCTCTGTAGCTGGGACCTCAAGTACATTGTAGAATAGAGACAATGCAGTGGACATCCCTACACTTCTTGTTGACTTAAAATGAATACCTCTAATGTCTTTTTTAAATATTTATTTTATTAATTTGAAAGAGTTACAGAGAGTTAGACAGAGAGAGGTCTTCCATCCATTGGTTCACTCCCATATGGCCGCAACAGCCAGAGCTGCTCCGATCTGAAGCCAGGAGCCTGGAGCTTCGTCCAGGTCTCCCATGTGGGTGCAGGGACCCAAGCACTTGAGCCATCCTGCACTGCTTTCCAAGGTGCATTAGGAGGGAGCTGGATTGGAGGTGGAGCAGCTGGGACTCAAGCCGGCGCCCCTATGGGATGCCAGCATCACAGGCGGTGGCTTAACCCACTACGCTACAGTGCTGGCCCTCATCTCCCAGGTCTCGATAACCTCCGTCCCACTGTTTCCTTTATCCACCAGTGTAACTCCTCTCCTCACGCCGTGTGGACTCTGAAACCTTTGCAAATCACCCTGAAGGATTAATAGCTTCCTCATCCTGGTGAGAGGCTGACAGGCTGCTCCTGGCTACCTCTCCTTACGTTGCTCATTCATACTCCCGCTTTGCTTTCAGCCAACACGTATGAACTGGTTAGTGTTTTCCTTTTTACCTTGGTAGATTGTTACAAGTCTTCACTATTAAAATATTTTTTGGAGGCTTTCAAATATGTTTATTTTTTGTTAGCTTTAAAATGTAACAATTTTAAAAAAGATTTATTGATTTATTTGGAAGGCAGAGTTACAGAGAGAAAGAGGCAGAGAGAAAGAGAGAGAGGTCTTCCATCTGCTGGTTTACTCCCCAAATGGCTGCAACGGCCAGAGCAATGCTGATCCAAAGCCAGGAACCAGAAGCTGCCTCCAGGTCTTGCACATGGGTGCAAGGGCCCAAGGACTTGGGCCATCTTCTCCCACTTTCCCAGGCCATAGCAGAGAGCTGGATCGGAAGTGGAGCAGCCGGGACTCAAACCAGCACCCATATGGGATGCCGGCACTGAAGGCAGGGGCTTTACCTGATACGTCACTGCTCCGGCCCCAAATATAACAATTTCTAACAATTTACCATATTCACCTTAAATGTAGACATTACACACACACATTTATAGTATTTTTCTTTAATACAGATGTTAATATCACAAAGTGAGGGACTTATGATAATGATAGCATGCTAAAAGAAGGTATATTATCATTTACATGGTATGTTTCAATGAAGTAATATTTTTAACTTCTATCACATGATATGGCATCCACACAATTTTCATTCTCTCTTTATAGATGTTAACTTCCACAAATAAGGGAAACCATGTTTGCCTTGTTGCAGATGTCAGGATTTCATTCCTTTTTTTGTGGCTGAGTGATATTTCTCCCACACTGTCTTTATCCAGTCATCAGCGGATGGCCGGCCAGGTTGGTTCCATACCCTTGCTGCTGTGACTTGAGCTGCTGCAAACGCGGGAGTGCAGGGAACGCGGTCACGTGCTGGTCCGTCTCCTCTGGATGTACTCCCAGGAGCAGGGTAGCTCGGTTGTGGCGGATCTATTTTTAGCTTCCTGAGGAATCTCCATGCTGTTTTTATCAAGGTTGTAGCAACTGGCAGTCGCACCAGCAGTGCTAAGTGCTCTCTCTGAGGCATAAACCATGTAAGTTCTGAATGGCACGCCTCTCTTGGTTGCTGGACTCTTCTATTACGCTGGACTTGATGCTCTTGAAGGTCCTGTGTTGCAGCCTCATTTCTTCCCCCATTGTTTAGAAGACTTTTTGCTGTTTTGTAGTGATGATTGATCCTCACAGCCAACAGAACAATCCCTATTCATTTTGTCTATTTGTCCAAGGAAATATACAGTCTTAGATGGCCAACTGGGAGCCTTATCCCATAACCTAGGTACCATGTTCGTGATATTTGGTGAAGGTGTTCCACTTGGAATGCTAATAAAACCAAACTGACTGATTACGTGGTTATAGGTAGTGAATATTCTTAGCTCTTTAGAAGAAAGATCTGTGTTAAGACAGTTGGGGTATTGGGACCAGCGCTGTGGCACAGTGAAGCCTGAAGCACCAGCATCCCTATATGGGCGTCAGTTCTAGTCCCAGATGCTCCTCTTCTGATCCAGCTCTCTGCTGTGACCTGGGAAAGCAGTTGAAGATGGCCCAAGTCCTTGGGCCCCTGCATCCACATGGGAAACCTGGAGGAAACTCCTGACTCCTGGCTTTGGATCGGCACAGCTCCGGCCATTGGGGCCATCTGGGGAGTGAACCAGTGAATGGAAGACCTCTCTCTCTGTGTACCTCTCTCTGTAACTCTTTCAGATAAAGTAAAAAAAAAAAAACTTAAAAAAAAAAAGATTGGGGTTCTAGGAGTTTTGGGCTAATGGCCCCTGGGAAGATACTTGGTATATCCTCTTCAAGGCAAATCCGTGCCAAGCCACATGCCAAGGGACCATTCTCTCTCCAGGCGACAGCACTCCCTAATGAAGTGAGGTATTCTTTTTTTTTGACAGGCAGAGTTAGGCAGTGAGAGAGACAGAGAGAAAGGTCTTCCTTTGCCGTTGGTTCACCCTCCAATGGCCACTGCGGCAGGCGCACTGCGCTGATCCAAAGGCAGGAGCCAGGTGCTTCCTCCTGGTCTCCCATGGGGTGCAGGGCCCAAGCACTTGGGCCGTCCTCCACTGCACTCCCGGGCCACAGCAGAGAGCTGGCCTGGAAGAGGAGCAACCAGGACAGAATCCGGCACCCCGTGTGCCGGTGCCACAAGGTGGAGGATTAGCCTGTTGAGCCGTGGCGCCGGCCGTGAGGTATTCTTTAGATAACTCCTTCTCACCCTGGCGACACACTCAGTGACTCCAGAGCACGTAGGTGTCTTGCTGAAATTCTTTCTAGAAGTCCCCTCTAGGTGTCTCTATTTCCTTGCTTCTTTGACCTTTCCGATTCTGGAAGAGAAGACATTTACCACTGCTCCTCCTCCTCTGGATAAAAGTCTCCACGATTACTGGTCTCAGGGACACATCTCGATCTCCTCCCAGTACGCTTCGGCGCACTGCTTGGACAGCAACATGGCAGGGGCCTTGCACTAATTCAGTTCTGCTGTCCTGAGCATGGGGCTGGGATGGCATCCAGCCCTGTGGCCGAGGACCTCACTCCCTTGTGAATGGTTGAGCCTCCTAAAACCCCTTTGCATGATTTTGAGGAGGGGAAGAAGCACTCTATTACTGTGGCATCCCTTCCATAAAGCATCTCCACGAGTACCCCTACTGGAAACAAAACACGAACCTTTTCTTAGACTAGAGGTAAGTGATGGCTGTTGCACCACTCCGGCCACTTCTGAACACTCCTGGAGTGTATTCCATACTTCTCTTTTGAAAGAATGGGCGTTCATTGATGATTGTTTCTAGCTTTGAAGTCTCCACAAGAATCTGAGACATTCCGCAGCAATCACACAAAGGTGCTTTCTACCCAGGACATATCATTCTTTACCCACTGGTGTCCTATTGTTGAATATTAAAATGATTTCATGGGGCTGGTGTTGCGGTATGGTGGGTTAAGCCACTGCCTGTGATACTAGCATCTCATATGAGTACATATTCTGAGTCCCAGCTGCTCCACTTTGTACCCAGCTCTCCGCTAATGCACCTGGGAAAGAAGCAAAGGTGGACCAAGTACTTCAGCCCATGTCACACACATGGGAGACCCAGATGGAGTTCCAGGCTCCTGGCTTTGGCCTGACCCAGCCGCAGCACTGAGGCCATTTGGGGAGTGAACCAGCAGATGGAGGATCTCTTAGTCTCTCTGTCTCTCCTTCTCTGTCTGTAACTCTGCCTTTCAAATAAAATAAAATAAATCTTAAAAAAAATATTTGAGGGGCCGGCACTGTGGCACAGCAGGTTAACGCCTTGGCCTGAAGTGCCGGCATCCTATATGGGCACCGGTTCAAGACCTGGCTGCTCTACTTCCGATCCAGTTCTTTGCTATGACTTGGGATAGAAGTAGAAGATGGCCCAAGTGCTTGGGTCCCTGCACTCACATGGGAGACCTGGAGGAAGCTCCTGGCTCCAGGCTTCAGATTGGCATAGCTCCAGCCGTTGTGGCCAATTGGGGAGTGAACCACTGGATGGAAGACCTCTCTCTCTACCTCCCTCCCTCCCTCCCTGCCTGCCTCTCATCTCTCTGTATAACTCTGACTTTCAAAAAAATAAATAAATCTTAAAAAAGTATTTGAAATATTTTATATTCAAAAAAATAATACTGGTGAACATGATTATCCATATAATTATTTCATCAGCATACTCTCTCAGTGTGATCTTTACCTGATGTGATGCCCACAGGTTCTGCAGACCCAATCCCCACCAGACCCTCCAGGAGCATGGCCCATTCCTGTCCCTTCTGTTGGAAAATCCATATGGTGAGCGCCTACAAAATAAGGAGATTCCCATTTTCCCAGTCTCTCTCTTTTTAAATATTGTATTTATTTATTTGAGAGGTAGAATTATACAGAGAGGTAGACAGAAAGAGAGAGAGAGAGAGAGAGAGAGAGAGAGAGAGAGAGAGAGAAGTCTTCCATCTGCTGGTTCACTCCCCAAATGGCCACAATGGCCGGAGCTGGGCTGATCCGAAGCCGGGAGCCAGGAGCTTCTTCTGGGTCTCCCACTTGGGTGCAGGGGCCCAAGGACTTGGGCCATCTTCTACTGCTTTCCCAGGCCATAGCAGAGAGCTGGATCAGAAGAGGAACAGCTGGAACACAAATGGGAGCCCATATGGGATGCTGGCACTGCAGGCGGGGCTTAACCTATTATGCCACAGTGCTGGCCCCTTCCCCAATTTCTTTACTCCTTGTTCATTCCTTAAGTAGTTTCTGTATTATACTCTTTTTTAAAAAATATTTATTTATTTGAAAGAGTTACACAGAGAGAAAAGGAGAGGCAGAGAGAGAGAGAGAGGTCTTCCATCTGCTGGTCCCAATTGGCCGCAATGACTGGAGCTGTGCTGATCTGAAGCCAGGAGCCAGGAGCTTCTTCCCAGTTTCCCATGTGGGTGCAGGGGCCTAAGGACTTGGGCCATCTTCTGCTTTCCCAGGCCACAGCAGAGAGCTGGATCAGAAGTGGAGCTGCTGGGACTTGAACTGGTGCCCATATGGGATGTCAGCACTACAGGCGGCAGCTTTACCTGCTATGCCATAGTGCCGGCCCCCTGTATTATACTCTTGTATTACCTCTATAGTACAAGTTTCAAACATATTCTTTTTTATTTTTTTATTTTTTATTTCTTTCACAAATAATTGGACCTAAAGGCTAATACAGTATATATATAATTATATATTTATATATATAATTTCTATAGTATTAAACCCTTGTGAAGTTCTCTGTAGGGGCCAGTGTTATATAGTGGGTTAAGCCGCACCTGTGATACTAGTGTCCTATATCAGAGTGCTGGTTCAAGTCCCACCTGCTCTGCTTCTGACCCAGATTCCTGCTAATGTGCTTGGGAAGGGACTAGAAGATGGGCCAAGTACTTGGGCCCCTACACCTTGGTGGGGGATAAGGATGGAGTTCTCTGGCTTCTGGTTTTGACCTGGCCTACCATTTGGGGAATGAACCAGCAGATGGAAGATCTCTCTCTCTCTCTGTTTCCCTCTCTCTCACCCCCCCCTTTTAAATAAATAAATAAATAAATAAATCTTTAAAAATCTATGCAGTCTTGGTCTTTGATTAGCTGTCATTAATTGGATAACGGCTTTAGAGAGCTTGCAGCGTTACTTTCTATGAGAGCTTCTGTGTAATGGACGTGTTCTGTATCCATGATGTGTAACAGCAGCTGTTAGCAGCACGTGGTTATTGAACACAGGAAGTGACTAGGGAGACTGAGGAGCCAATTAGATATTTTATTTTTAAATTTATTAAAAATATTTAATTTATTTAAAAGGTAGAAAGAGAGAAAGAGAAAGAGAGAGAGGCCTTGTATCTGTCGTTCGCTCCCTAAATGGCTTCAACAACCAGGTCAGGAGCCAGGAACTCCATCCCGATCTCCGACATGGAAGGCAGGGTTCCAGGCAGTCGGCTCACGCTCCACTGCTTTCCCAGGCATATTGGCAGGTAGCTCGGTTAGCATGAACAGCCTGGATTCAAGTCGGGACTCCAGTATGGGATGCCAGCGTTGCAAAAGGCACCTTAACCAACTGCTCCATGGTGCTGGCCTCTGAGTATTTTATTTTATTGTAATTAACACAACTTTACATTTAAATAGCCTCTTGTGACTGGTGCCTCCAGTATAGGACAGATCAAGCTCGGATTATTAAGACGGTGACAGCAGCAGTTTGAGTGGCCAAGCTACGTGAGAGGTCTGCCTTACCCAGGTCGGTTTGAACCACAGCTGGTCAGTAAAGGAGCCTACAGATTTTTCTGGCCAGTACTTCCTGCTCTGGGTCAGGGGTCACCAGGACGTCTTGTAGAGGGAAAGGAAGTAGAAGGAAAGCAGAATTGTGGGAGTGGGCGGCCACACAGTTGCAGGTTGGCCCCATTCACTTGAGAGTTGTAGAGGGCAGCAAAGTCTCCCAAAGGTGCTGGGGACTTAGCCGAGGGTTGGAAATCACTGTTGGCAGCAGTTCTGCAGCATGGGGTGGGGGTCACATTACTTCCAAGGATGCAGTGTTCTCCATTAACTTGAGTTAATTTTATGGAACCTAGAGAAATTAAAAACAAACCAACCAATCAGAGTTTACAACAGAGTGTACACTGTGATCCCTTTATGCAACGAGGATTTCAGATCTAAGAAGGATTGGCAAGGTGTAGTGATGATAACGACATTCTTTCCAGATCCTCTGACGGCAACCTGATTTGTGCTTCGCATGTGCCAGCCATGTCCTCTGTGTGACACAGGTGAGGGCTAGGTGTGCTTCGTCTAAAGTTTACAGGTAGACAGATGGGGGCCTTGAGAGCTGAGGCAATGCCCAGCAGCAGCAGTTTAATAGGGCAGAGCTGGACGGAATCCCAGGGTAGCCACAGTCTACAGCCTTCACTCCCTGCTGATGCCCCATTGGAGCAGACACTTTCATGCTGCCTTTTTTCCACTTGCTTGTTTTTTTTTTCTTTTTTAAAGATTTATTTTATTTGAAAGAAACAACAAATTTAAGTCACAATTTTAAAAATGGGAGAAAATATGTTCTTTTTTTGGAGTTAGACAGTGAGAGAGAGAGAGACAGAGAGAGAAAGGTCTTCCTTCTGTTGGTTCACCCCCCCAAATGGCCGCTATGGCTGGCGCTGTGCCCATCTGAAGCCAGGAGCCAGGTGCTTCCCCTGGTCTCCCATGGGGTGCAGGACCCAAGCACTTGGGCCATCCTCCACTGCACTCTCGGGCCACAGCAGAGAGCTGGCCTGGAAGAGGAGCAACCGGGACAGAATCCGGCACCCCAACTGGGACTAGAACCTGGGGTGCTGGCGCCGCAGGTGGAGGATTAGCCAAATGAGCCGTGGTGCTGGCCCACACTGTATTTTTTGATAGCAAGGTCAGTGGTTTCTCAGGCTCTCCCCGCACTCACTCAACCCTCCCAGCCCATGCCAGAGGTCCATCCAAGGGATCCACTGGGCAGAGGATGCACTGCACACTCAGACGCATGGCTCTAACACACATGACAGAAAACATGCTGCATGAAAGAGTACAGTCTCAAGTCAACCACAAGATGGCCATCCATGGAGAACACCTCAGGTATATGACAATGTTTTCCTGCATGTCCAAGATGAAGTCTTGTCTCTTTGGGCAACACACTGGAGTGGAGCTCACCAAGCCTTGTATGCCCCTTAGCCATTACACTCTGACACTACCATAAAAATATAGTGGCACCAACTTCCTGAACTAGACTGTGAGCAGGATCTAACTGCTGGGGTCTTCCCATGGGTTCTGTGTCCAGTTGCAGGGGCCCTGGATGATCTAAATGCTGACACCTCCATTGATGGCCAGCGTGTGGCATGAGCAGTCATGTCCAAGGCACAGCAGGAAGTGAGTGTGGTGGACTCACCAGGGCCCAGGCAAGGGTGAAGCCGGAGTTAATGCACCTACATCGCTGCACCACTTCTACCTGCCTCCGCTTACCGTGTTCCTTTCTACAGGGCAAGTGAAAGGAGCCCGAGCTGAAAGATCCCCATTCTATCCTGAGGATGCTGGAAATGGCAGAGGACCAGTAGCAGGCCCCATGCTAACTGCCTTCCGAACACTCTGGAACAGAATAGCAGGATACGCCAAATAACGAATGCTATTTTTGTTTTGGTGGTGGAGTTCCAGAGGACTCCAGTTAACCATGCTTGTCACATCAGCAATGACATAATAGGGGCCTCGCCCTTCTTTTTAAGAGAGAAAAAGTGAGAGCTGGCGCCGTGGCTCATTTGGCTAATCCTCTGCCTGCAGTGCCGACATCCCATATGGGCGCTGGGTTCTAGTCCTGGTTGCTCCTCTGCCAGGCCAGCTCTCTGCTGTGGCCAGGGAGGGCAGTGGAGGATGGCCCAAGTGCTTGGGCCCTGCACCTGCATGGGAGACCAGGAGGAAGCACTTGGCTCCTGGCTTCGGATTGGTGCAGCGCTGGCTGTAAGCAGCCATTTGGGGGATGAACCAATGGAAGGAAGACCTTTCTCTCTGTCTCTCTCTCTCACTGTCTATAACTCTACCTGTCAAATAAATAAATAAATAAATAATAAAAAGTGAAACCCAGAAAGGGTGATGTTGTGAGTGAGTTGCTGGCAGCTTCTAGCCTTGGCAGGGCGTGTGCAGTGATTAAATTCTTCCATCCGTGTGGCCTTACACTAACCTCACAACACCCCAAGGCATGAGTGTTCTCTTGACCTTTCACTGGGGATGCTGATTGTCACAGAGAGGTGCAGCGCGAGGCCAAAGCCACACCAAGCGTGAAGGGCTCAGCCTGACTCCCTGACCAGGGCACTGAATCCGGAGGCTGGAATAGCTTGTTCCCGGATCTGAGTGTCCTATTCTCCCCTTGGGGCATGACACCACCTCCTTGGGTTGCTCTGCATTGAGAATCTATCCTGGAGCACCTTGCTCCTGGCAGTACAAAGATAGCCTCTGGGAGGGGGGAGATTCATGGAGGAGGCCTCATAAAAGCTATTTTGACCTCGTGGGAACAGGCAGTCCTGGTCCTGTGGAGGTTAAAGAGGGAAAAGAGCATCCCTGAGACCCTGAGTCCCCCTGAACCCAGGCCAGACCCCAGACTTACCAAATGCTCCGGGAGCTATGCCTCAGGGGTGAGCAGGGTATTTTTTTACTTTCTTGGCCTTGTTTCTGTAGGAGAA
The DNA here is from genome assembly GCA_949820135.1 of Sylvilagus floridanus. Taxonomy (NCBI): domain Eukaryota; kingdom Metazoa; phylum Chordata; class Mammalia; order Lagomorpha; family Leporidae; genus Sylvilagus; species Sylvilagus floridanus. The sequence continues at coordinate 116,682,840 of OX463231.1, read as the reverse complement.
AAATATTTTCGACTATTACCTGGCAAAGTGTTATTCTCAGAGATAAGTTCGGCTCACCACTACTGTCGCCACTGAAGCCAGAGCATGGGGCCGAGTTCTGCTGTCACAGGGACGGTGGGACCTCAGTGAGCCCAGCGACCACGAGGTTCATGCTTATGCTCCTGTATTCCAGTGTGGAGCCTCAAAAGATGTGAGGTTTAATTACAGGAGCTTGTCTCCCGAGAGAGAAGTGGGTGCCTGTTCACTGCAGCTTACTGAGCGATTACATGGATTGTCTATTTCAATCTCAACATTACTGTTCCAGTCTTAAAGATGACGAAGCTGATGCTCAGAGAGAGGTCCTTGTTTGAGGGCACCCAGTTTCCAAGTGGCAGAGCTGGGATTTGATCCAGGCACTCGGCTTCAGCCGTCCTACTAAACCGTTCTTCCCAGTGTTTTGTGTGCTGGGTTTTCCGTGCAGGGCGGGGAAGACAGCAGGGAAGGATTCCATCAAGACTCCGGGGGGGGGGGGGGGGGGGCTTCCCGCTTCTTCCCAGGCCTTGCAAAGCAGGAAAAACCAGGGTCTCCCTTTTACTCATGAACGGAAGAGATAAGAAAAGCTGTCTTATTCAAGGTCATAGAAGGACAGGTGCAAAGCAGAATTAGAAACCCGATGTCCCCTCAGCACCCCAGAATCCTCCCTCTGTCCTGGAGCTTCTCCCAAGATTCCCTTGTGCTGAATTTCCAGGGTGGGGGCCAACTGATGGTGTCTGGAGAAAGGTGGGCAAGCAAAGATGGAGAACACGTTTGGCTTTGGGGTTTTGGTGACGTTTGCAGCCCCAGATACTGTGTCCTGGGTCCTGCAGTGACGTGGGTTCTAGGACAGGGAGGGCGGTGGAAGGAGGCGTTTGTGGGTGTGGTCAGCGATTCACAGGTGCGGTCATGCGGAGAGAAGCGCCTTGTATTTTGGGAATGGGGGAGTGCTCCTCCAATCAGCACTCTCAGGGAAACTCTCCTTGGGGAAGAGAAGGAGAATTATTGGATATTTGGCATCCTGGCCACCAAAACCAAAACGAAACAGAGAGGGATTGACCCTAGTGGTTGCTAAGAGATCTCCCGTTGGTCTCCCACCAGTGGCGCTGGGCTCAGGACTGGCATCAGAAATCCATTACCTTTGGCGCTTTGGAGCTTTGTTCAGTGAGCAGACTATCCCACAGAAGGCAGAGCAGCATTGCAGCCCGTTCAGGCAGTCTTCCTGCAGCGTGCAGAATCTGTTACAATTCTCAGGTTCCGATCTGCAGGGTGGAGGTTCCAAGATGTACTCTGGAACGCAGAACGGGTAAGGGAAAGGCCCGAACAACAGGCTGGAGTAATATTCACAACTCAGAGAGCTCACGGGACTGCCAGGGAACCTACTGCCCTCGTCGCCTTTGTGTGGTCCTGGGGAGGTTGAACCAGATTTTGTTCTTAGCTTTTTCCTCCTTCTGAGTTCTGGGCAGGAAGTCAGGGCGTGGATATTTGATCAGAGTTTGGTGGATCCGTGCACCATTAGTCACTCATAGTCCTTGCAGCTCAGAGGTCAAGGCCCCCTAGACTCTAAGCTGTACAGCCTTTCATCAACACAATGGTGGAGTGTATTCTAGGGTTAGCGTAACAAGTGCCACTTGTATAGGAGGAGTGAGCAGAAGGCAAGTTTCCATAAAGGAGAAAGATCACACAGCAACCTGAAGGTCCTGGATCAGAGAGCTGGGACCCACTGCACGGGTGAGTTCTGGGAGTGACTTCTCTTGGGATGCGAAAGTCAAGGTTTCAAAGTGAACTGGCAAGGTTCAGCTTCCTCCTCCCTGGCGCCTCCTGATTAGGAGCCCAGAACATCAGGGCGCCCCCACCCGCTACTGTTAGAGAGGAATGAGCGTCTCGACTCCCTGGTTCCTCCCCCACCTCCGAGGATTTCTGTTCAAATCTAAGACCCACCTGCACTGGGAGATCCTATCCTAAAGCCCCATCCCAGTCTCCTCTCTGTCCCTAAACACTAAGGCGTTTTAATGATGAGCCCATCACTCCCTTCTGCAGGCCTTACGGGGCCCTAATTTCTGTACCTCAACACTTGTCCTTTCTGTGCAGCCAAAGTCATAGGTGGGGCATGCTGTTGCCTCTCTGTTGGTCCATTGCTCTGCAGGTATTTGCAATTAGAGGACAGTCTGGCAGCTGGCGCTGTGGTGCAGCGGATTAACGGCCTGGCCTGAAGCACTGGCATCCCATATGGGCACCGGTTCGAGTCCCAGCTGTGCCACTTCCAATCCAGCTCTCTGCTGTGGCCTGGGAAAGCTGTGGAGGATGGTCCAACTGCTTGGGCTCCTGAACCACATGGGAGATCAGCAAGAAGCTCCTGGGTCCTGACTTTGGATTGGCCCAGCTCTGGCCATTGTGACCATTTGGGGGAATGAACCAGTGGATGGAAGATTCTCTCTCTCTCTCTCTCTCTCTCTCTCTCTCTCTCTTTGCCTTTTAAATAAATAAATATTTTTAAAAAGAGAAGAGAGTCTTTAGGCTACAATGATGATTTGAAAGGGATGAATAAAGACAAGCTTGGGTTTTAATTGTAATTACGCAAATGACACCAGAGATGGGGTAAAAGAAGCTGAGGTCCAAGCTATTGACAGTGTGGCAGAGACCAGGAACCATCTGTGGCTCCCTGGAGCAGTGTGAGAAACTGGAACTGTCCCTGCTTTGAAGAGTCGGGCGTTCAGTGGAACAGCACGGGAAGGGGGCCAGGAGCCAGGAACCCCGGAGATGGCGCCCTTCTCGAGTTCTGTTTCCATCTGTGTATTTGGCCTTGGTCTTGCTCACAGCAGTTACTGCTTTTACTTACTTATTTATTTATTTTTTATTTATTTGAGAGAGAGAGTTATAGACAGAGGGAAGGACAGAGAGAAAGGCCTTCCGTCTGCTGGTTCACTCCCCAGTTGGCTGCAATGGCCAGAGCTGCGCCGATCCAAAGCCAGGAGCTTCCTCCAGGTCTCCCACGTGGGTGCAGGGGCCCAAGCACTTGGGCCAACCTCTACTGCTTTCCCAGGCCATAGCAGAGAGCTGGATTGGAAGAGGAGCAGCCAGGACCACAACTGGTGCCCACATGGGATGCTGGCACCACAGTGCCAGCCCCGGTTACTGCTTTTTTTTTTTTTTTTTTTTTTTGACAGGCAGAGTGGACAGAGAGAGACAGAGAGAAAGGTCTTCCTTTTGCTGTTGGTTCACCCTCCAATGGCGCACCGTGCTGATCCGAAGGCAGGAGCCAGGTGCTTCTCCTGGTCTCCCATGGGGTACAGGGCCCAAGGACCTGGGCCATCCTCCACTGCCTTCCCAGGCCACAGCAGAGAGCTGGACTGGAAGAGGAGCAAGAGGGACAGAATCCGGCACCCCAACCAGGACTAGAACCCGGTGTGCCGGTGCCGCAAGGCGGAGGATTAGCCTATTGAGCCACGACGCCGGCGGAAGGTTACTGCTTTTTAAGAAGAGCCTCTTCGTGTCTCCTCAACTTGCACTCCTTGGTCCTCCATTGAACTCTGCTCTCACTCTCTTGCAGCTTGTTTAGCCCCTCTCTTTCCTACAAACCTGCTGCATAGCTTCCGCCAAACTCCTGCAATGGGACCTAATCTCCTGGGCCCCTGAGCTACGGCACATATCCCCCTTCCCGTGCTGTCCCTGTGGAAGAGTGTGCGCCTGGGGAATGGGTGTTCTTGACTCATTTGGTGTTGGTCAGGGCCGACATTGCTGCTCTTACTAGGTTGAGCTGGGCAGCGGTGGCTGCTGCGATGAACTCTACGTCGTCCCATTGGTAATAGCCACTGCGAACTGTTCAACACCTCTGTATTTTTACATAAAGCAAAGCATAAGACTTCCTGTCTTTTCCTTTAAAGAAACACCCTCCAAGGCCAAGGTTATGTAGAGTCCAGCTTGGGTTTCTGCCAGCTTCATTTTTCTTCCCTCTTTTAATGCATGGAAAGTGGGACCAAGCATCCATGAAGGAACAAGGGGCAGCAAGAAGACTGAGCTTGGCGACGAAGCCGATAGCGTTTACAGAGCTTGGACTCACTGGCGTGTGCCGCGGTCAGAAAGGGCACCCTAGACCTGCCTGCACTATCTGAGTTTCTCCTCCCGACTATCCCACCATGTTGAATATCCATGGTAAGGATAAACGCGAGGCTCAGATACTTTGTCCAGGGTCCTGCAATACAAAAACAGAGCAGAGATTCAAACCCAGATATTGGTGATGGTGAAGCCTGGACTCTCGAATGTGACTCTGTGCTGTTTCAGGAGGTGTGCCAGGCTGTCTGCTCTCGGATCCGCTCCTCTGCATTGGCTGCTCCCCTCCCCTGGGCCCGGACCCCGCACCTACTCATTAAGCGCTCCTTGGGACTCCCAGGCACCAGGTGCGGCGCCAGGCAGAGCACCAGCAGGAAGTGGCAAGGGAGCACAGGCTTCATGGTGCCGGCAGCATGGGTGAGTCTTGGCCAAGGATGGCTGGGTTGGACCGGCACTGCTTCAAGGAGGGGGAAGAGGGCCGTGGAGGTGTGCTGTGGATTCCAGTCCCGAGGGACCAGACAGAAACCCAAGCACCTCCCAGTCACACCACTGCAGGGCCAGGCAGGGCTCTGAAATCCACACCCCCTTTAACAAATTCGTTTTTGCTCTGAAGAGAACAGATTTCGTGTACTCACAGGGGCAGTTCCAAACAGACAATGATACTGCCCTGCCCTCCCGCCCCTCCCCACCCCTGCACGCCTTCCTTTCTTTTCTGTTTCTTTAACTTTTGCAAAGACATGATTTCAGTCCACTCTGTGACCTCAGGTTTCATCTGTCACTAAGCAGAGTATTCAACCAGTAAAAAGTAGGAAGACCACAGCTCCACAGAGTCTAAACAAGGGCTAAAGGCGACAATCAGATCGCTGGATGTCCATTTCATTCCTATGCATTTTAACTGCCACATATCGGAGGAAACACATGATATCTGTCCTTTTCAGACTGGCTTATTTCTCTAAGCGTGATGGTTTCCAGTTGCAGTCATTTTGTTGTGAAAGACAGGATTATATTTTTTTATGGCTGAGTAGTATTAAGTAGTGTATATATATCACATTTTCTTTATCTGGTCATCAGTTGACAGATAATCTGGGTTGATTCCATATCTTAGCTATTTTGACTTGAGCTGCAATAAACATGGGGGTACAGAATTAATATTTTTTTAAATGTCCATACTATCCAAATTAATATACAGGTTGAATCCCTATCAGAATTCCAAAGTCATTCTTCACTGAAATAGAAAAAAATCCTAAAATTCATATTGAACCACAAAAGACTCCAAATAGCCAATGCCATTTTGAGCAAAAAGAACAAAACTGGAATTATTACATGACTGAATTCAAGATATGTTACACAGCTATAGTAATCTAAATAGCATGGTAGTGCATAAGAACACACACAGCCAATGAAAAGCCCATAAGTAAGCCACAGATTCTCAACAATGTGCCAAGAGTATACAATGAGGAGAGGAGACTTCAATACGTGATGTTAAAAAGAAGACATCCATGTGCAGCAGAGTCTAAGTGGATTCTTCCCTCATCACTTATGCAAGAATCAACTCAAAATGGATAATGGACTTAAATGTAAGAACTGAGTCTGTGAAAGGCACTATAAAGACATAGAGGGAACCGTCCATGTCACTGGTCTGGGCACTAATTTTTGGGGGTATGACCTCAGAAGTGCAGGCAGTAAAATAAAAATAAATAGGGTTGCATCCAATGAAAATGGTTCTGCACAACAAAGAAAACATAACATACTTATTGGGAGAAAGTATTTGCAAATCACACATCAGACAAGGGGCTGATATACAAAATATGCCAAGAACGGAAATGACTTAATAAGAAGATATTTTAAAAATGGGCAAAGGACCTGAATAGAGATTTCTTAAAAAAATAAATAGGAGTGGCCAATGAATGTACGGGGAAAATGCTGAATTCGCTAATCAACAGGGAAATGCAAATTCAAGCTACAGTGACATACCATCTCACCTTTGTAAGAATGGCTGTTATAAAAAAGACAAAAAGTAACAAATGCTGACAAGGATCAAGAGAAAGGGGAATTCTTACACATTGCTGGTGAGAATATAAATTTGTGCAGCCATTATAGAAAATAGTATGGTTGTTCCCCAATTGCTAATGATAGAGATACAAAAAAAAAAAAAAAAATGGGGCCAGCGCCGTGGCATAGTGGGTAAAGCTGCTGCCTGTAGTGCTGGCATCCCATATGGACACCAGTTCAAGTCCTGGCTGCTCCACTTCTAATCCAGCTCTCTGCTGTGGTCTGGGAAAGCAGTGGAAAATGGCTCAAGTGCTTGGGCCACTGTACCCATGTGGGAGAAGCTCTGGCTCCTGGCTTTGGATCAGCACAGCTCTGGCTGTTGTGGCAATTTGGGGAGTGAACCAGCGGGTGGAAGACTCTCTCTGCGCCTCTGCCTCTTCGTTACTCTGCCTTTCAAGTAAATAAATAAATCTTAAAGAAAAAAAAAAAAGAGAAATACCATACCAGGAATACTAGCACTGATTATTTTTATGTATTTAAAGAAAATGAAATTATTATTTCAAAGAGAAGTGTTCAAGCACTATTAAAATAGCCAAGGTATGGGTTCAACCAAGGTTTCCACTGATGGGTGAATGAATAAAGAAAACGTGATATCTATCTATCTGTCTATCTATCTGTCTATATCTCTGTCTCTGTCTCTATCTCTATATCTCCTATGGAATATTCTTCAGCTAAAATGGATAATTCCTGTAATCTACCGCTAACACTAAGCATACATGTGCTTTGTGTTGCTACAGAAGCATGAAGCGATAGTATGAAAAGAATGAGAAGAAGAGCATGGGAAGCATGTGGGGTGAAGTGATGAGGCGCCCGTGAAGAGCTCAAAGCCAAGGGTGCGTAAGGTGCGAGGCGGCAAGGAGACAAAGGCACAGAGGCAAGAGGGTGGGGGATCTACAGGCTGCTGCTGCTGCTTTTTTTTAAATGAGCAAGAGTGGCTATCTTTTTCTTTCTTTTTTTTTTTTTTTTAAGATTTATTTTATTTGTTGAAAGACAGAGTTACAGAGAGAGGTAGAGACTGAGAGAGAAGTCTTCCATCCGCTGGTTCACTCCCCTAATGGCCACAATGGCCAGACCTGTGCCGATCCTAAGCCAGGTGCCAGGAGCTTCTTCCAGGTCTCCCATGTGAGTGCAGGGGCCCAAGGACTTGGGCCGTCTTCTACTGCTTTCCTAGGCCATAGCAGAGAGCTGGATTGGAAGTTGAGCAGCTGGGTCTCAAATTGGCATCCATTTGGAATGCCAGCACTGCAGGCGGTGGCTATACCCACTATGCCCCAGTGCTGACCCCAAGAATTCAGAACTTAACATATAAAAACTCAGGGACTCCTCACCACAATCCTGCCAGGACAAGTGCTGCTACTATCCTCACTTACATAAGAGGAGATTTAGCAACTTGTTCAAAATAAGTGGGAGCTAGGATCTGAATCTAGTTTACATCTGCATTTTAAATCTTCACACTGGCCTTTTCCAAGTCCTGTTGGGAGATATCTTGCTTTTCATTGGCACAAAAACCACAAGAAGTTGGTGATAGGCAGTGTTAGACTAATGCCTGCAATGGAGAAAATGATATAAAGATGGGTGAGCTTTATAGAGATCATCATACAATGTGGAAGAAAAATGGGTACCGTAGATCCTTCCCTCGCTTCTATGATCACCCAGACTACTCTGTGTATGTGTGTGCATGCGTGTGTGTGTACGTGCATGCGTGAGTGTGTGTGTGTGTGTGTTGGGGAAGGTGAGGCTCCTGCATGTCCACAGTGTTCTGTTTTTATCTATATTGCCTGCAGCAAAATGAAAAAGAAAAGTACTCCGTGAACAGAGTGTAGAGACAGTGTTCAGTATGGACTCAACTTGGAATCCGGCAGAGAACTCACCGACCTGCGCCACAACTAAAAGCACCATTAACATCTGCGTCATTTACATTTGTTCTGCTCACCACCTGCCCCTTGTCCAGGGTTCCACAGTTCCCTAGAGCGAGGCAGAAGAGTCATCAGCAAAGTGATCACCAGCTACTCCGACTTCCACGGTAGGTGCAGGTCGGGGTCCTGGGGCTGTACGTGTGATCTCGTTTCTGGTTTGGGCTTGCTTGGGTAGGCTCCCTGTCCAGGTCAGGCCTCCGCATCAGGACAGCACCTGCCTTGTGGGATATACTATTGTCTGTGTTGTTCCAATGGGGAGACCAACACAGACATAACCTGAGCATTTATGCTGCTAACACTCAGTGTGTGCCTCCATGCACTGTGCTCCAGGCCTGATGCTCAGTGTCAGCTAGTCAACATCTGCAATGATGGTGCTAGTAGACAAGGAAACTAGGGCTCCGAGGAGTTATGTGTTTAAGCAATTTACGTCAGCTAAACGTGTAGGGCTTGGATTCAAGCCAAGGTCTCTCTGACTTCAGTGTGTGTGTTTTGCTGTCTGGCCTGTGCTACACCAATAGTCCTCATTGTGGTGTGAAAATGGGAGAGAATTTCCCTCATATGGTTAAGGTAAGATATGTACCCTTTTGGAAGAATAAACCAATATTAATGGAGAAAAAATATCTGGAAACAACTACCCAGAATATGAAGCAGAGAGCATCCTTTACCTAGTATCAACAAATTTCTGGGTATATATATTTTGCTCTTAAGTTAACAGTGGGTTTGAAAAAAAAATGTAGTTTCAAGAAATTTACTGATGGCACTTTTTTCCTAAGGAAGAGTGTCCTGGTCCAATTTCTATTGCTATAACAGATTCCCTGATCTGGGTGATTTATAAAGAAAAGAGATTATATTTTGGACTCATGGTCCTGGTGGCTGGGAAGACTGAGGCATTGGTGCCAGCATCGGGTTGGCTTCTGCATCCTAGTGGAAGGGCAAGGGGGCATTTGCAGAAGAAGGAAAAGGGGGCCAAACTCCCATGATAGCCAGCCCACTGCCTTGAGAAGAGCATTAATTTGGGGCCGGCACCATGGCTCACTTGGTTAATCCTCCGCCTGCGGCGCTGGCATTCCATATGGGCACCAGGTTCTAGTCTCAGTTGCTCCTCTTCCAGGCCAGCTCTCTGCTGTGGCCAGGGAAGGCAGCGGAGGATGGCCCAAGTGCTTGGGTCCCTGCACCCGCATGGGAGACCAGGAGAAGGCACCTGGCTCCTGGCTTCAGATTGGCGTAGCTCCGGCCGTAGCAGCCATTTGGGGGGTGAACCAAAGGAAGGAAAACCTTCTCTCTGTCTCTCTCTCTCTCACTGTCTAACTCTGTCAAAAAAAAAAAAAAAAAAGAGCATTAATCCATTCACGACCCAAACATCTCCCACTAGACCCTACCTCCCAACACTGCTACATTGAGAAATTAAGTCCCAATGTCTGTGTGTGTGTGTGTGTGTGTGTGTGTGTGTGTGTGTGTGTGTTTGGGTGGGGGAACCGTAATCAAAATACATCAAATAGAAGCTATATGATTGGTTTATGCTGTTTATATGTGTTGAAATATTGCACCATACCCCATAAAATGTACAGGTATTTCATGTTAATCCAAAACTTAAAAAAATTAAGAAAAGGAAATACAAATGACAAATATTGAGATGTCTTGGGTAAATGAGGAAATACTAATGGTAGATGTGACTAGCCTGCTGGGAAAGTGTCCGTGTTACAAATGTTCTTGGTAAAGCGCTCAAAGGCTGTCCTTTGGCCCTTTGAGTTTTATTCGAAGCAGCTGGTTCTATTCTTGTCTCTGTGTGAGAGCTTGGGTACAGAACTTAACTTTCTGGTTCTTCTTGGGTCACAGACACAATTAAATTTAGAATATAACAAGTCTGAACCCAGGTAATAGTCAAATGCTATGCTTGACTTAACGGTGGACTCCCCCGATCTGGAAACAGGGCATTGTGGAGGAGAGCGGTCAGCTTGCTGTCCTCTTCTAGCAGATCCACCGCCAGGTTGGAGGTGGAAGGGGAGCAAGAGATGAAAGTGTTCAGAGGTGCTCTCTTTGACAAGTGCTGTTACACCGTGCGGCTTAGCGCTGCTGCAAACAGACTCTGCTGTGGCTGCTTCCGTGGGTTCCTTGAGTGCCTCCAACAGCCATTCCCCCCCCACCAAAAAAAAAAAAAAAACTCATGAAACTTTCTTACCTGTAATTCTCTTGGTCTGGCTGGATCCATCTCCTTTCTGGTCAGTCTACTGTGACTCCGTCCCCAGACTCTAGGCACCTGACCATTCACTGTCTTCTTCCTGCTGTTGAGGTCCATGGCCTTCCCAGCCGTCTGTGTGGACTGCATCTAGGACAACACCACACTTGCTCTTTCTTGTATCCTTTACTCTATCGAACCCCATAGTATGAGCTGTCGTCTTCCGTGGTCATCTTCACTTTAGCGAGCCTCCCACCTTTGTGCATTCTCAGGTATGACTCAGACACCTGCTGTTGTGTTTCCGACACCTTGTAGGTGGCACTTCATAGGACCCTGAGGTCAGCACCTCATGTGTCCCTACAGTGTCACTTGAGAGAAGACTCACAACCCTAAGACTTCCCTGCCGAGAAGGAATGAGAAAAGCATGGAGTGGTTTATTTTTCCTGCAGATTTATTTATTTATTTGAAAGGCAGAGTTACAGAGAGGCGGGAGGTAGAGGGTTCACTACCCAGATGGCCGCAATGCTGATTTGAAGCCAGGAGCTTCCTCCAGGTCTCCCACACGGGTGCAGGGGCCCAAGGACTTGGGCCATCTTCCATTGCTTTCCCAGACCATAGCAGAGCGCTGGATCGGAAATGGAGCAGCTGGGACTCAAACTTGTGCCATATAGGATGCCAGCACTGTAGGTGGTGGCTTTATCTGCTACGCCACAGTGCTGGCCCTGTGGAGTAGGTTTTGAGAACCTCATCTGGGTTGTCTAACTAAAGGTATGAACTATTAGAGCAAGTCGATAAAGACTGGAAGAGAAGATTGCTTTCTCAAATGTGCAAAAGCTGCAAGTATTAAGAAAATCAGGGAAACATGCAACACTAAAAGAACAAAAATCAAGCTCCAATAACTGAACCCCAAAATGAGATCTGTTACCTGCCTGACATAGAAGTCAAAAAATATTCATTTTAATGAAGCTCAGTGAGCTTAAGAGAACACATATAGGGGCTGGTGCTGTGGCGCAGTGGGTTAAAGCCCCAGCCTGCAGCACCAGCATCCCATAAGGGCACCGGTTCGAGTCCCGGCTGCACCTGTTCCTATCCAGCTCTCTGCTATGGCCTGGGAAAGCAGTAGAAGATGGCCCAAGTGCTTGGGTCCCTGCGCCTGTGTGGGAAACCTGGAAGGAGAATGCATATAGACAAAAGAAAAGTAGGATAATATCACACTACTGAAAGGAGGATACAATGAGAAGTTCAATAAAGAGATAAAAACCATAAAAAAGAACCAAACAGAAGTTCTGGATCTGGCTGGAGAGGTGAGAGGTAGTGGGTTGAGATCGTATCTGAGCTGATGATGGCGACAGGGCTGACCCTGCACCCCTGAGGCCAGTTGAGGAGGAGCCTGAGGAGGAGCCGGACTTTTCTCCGTTGTCATTGCCACTGTTTTCTCCAGCTTGGAGCCCTCCCAGGAGACCTTAGATTCTCCAGGGTCAGGAGTCTGAAGGATTTGCTTGGGCCTGCTCCTCCTGCTCCTCTTTGGCCTGGAGCACAAGAGGTCATGGGACCTCTCTAGTAGTGGTGGATCAGGCCGACACCTCAGATGTTAGCCCCAGTGGCCTCGCAAGCAGAGCCGGGTGGGTGCTGGTGGAGGTGCCCCCTGTGGTGAGTTCACTCAGAACACTGGTCACTGCTACGTGGTATGTGGCATGTTGTAAAGACTGTTTGTGAGTCTGATGCAGTTTGACTTCCTGAGATTCCACCTTAGCGAGAAAGAAGAGGGAACACTCTTGGAGAGAAAACTAAAACCTTAAGGAAGCCAGAATTTGTCTTTACACATGGTTGTCAGATCATTGACCAAAATGGAGACTTTTCCCAAAAATTTTCCTCCTGGCGGGGACCTTGGGCTGTCAAGTTCTCAGTCTGAGTTTCAAAAGGTGTTGATGGATGAATAGTTAGGATATGAACGTCATAAAGTTGATGATCAGACTCTCAGAACTGGACACGTGAGGTTACAGGATGTGCACGTAAAGTCACAAAATGAACTCAAGCCCCTGTTAGATTAAGAGAAAACTCACCAGAGAAATTGCAGCTGTTGCTTGAGGAGCTAAGAGGGGAATTACTACAGAAAACTAAAGACTTAGATGAATTGAAACTGCAGGTATTAACTCCATAACAATCGGAATTATGTGAAGAACAAAAATACAACAAGAATTTGAGACTCCAGTGAGAGAATCTTTTTAGAACCCAAATGAATAGAAAAGCAAAGAGCTGGTTATACTAAGTTTCACTAGGAACGTAGATTTTCTCAAACTAGAACTTGAAAACCATAAATAAGGATTTTCCAGTACTTTAGAAGAAAAAATTAAAATGTGGGTCAGAGATTGCAAAACAGGGAAAAGATAAAGAACTATCTTTTGTTCTTTATGTCATTTGTGTCAGAAATTAACAGACATAGAGGCTATAGTAGCAGAATTAAAGGCTGAGAAACAAAAATATCCACAGAATACTTGGAGAGTACGCCAGTTGGCCGAGATGATGGCTACAGTCAGAGCCTTGGAAGCTGAAGTGTGGACAGGTGAACTACAGGCTGAGGGTTCGGAAAAATGGCTACAAACAGTGGACAGAATGCTTTTAAAGTCGATGAATTCATAAAGCTGAATGAGAAACGCATGGACCAACACAGTCAAATACTTTGAGCAGTGAAACCAATGAGAGGTGACAGACAGCCGACTGGAGGCAGTGAGAGCTAAGAATGAGCTAGAAGGGAAAAGGAGTAAGATTCAAAGTGAGCCGTGTGGATGAGTCAGCGAAATTCTCAAATCAACCCCCAAAGTCTTGGAAGAAGAAAATGACTGTGCGTTACTGCGTGAAGCCCAAGCTGCCAAGGAAGGAGATTATAAAAACCTTGTGGTGTCAGAAGACAAAGAGATTAGCAGATTTAGATGCAATGAGAGTGGAATGTGGTAACAGCCATTCTGATAAGGGTGGGGTGATAATTCATTGTGGTTTTTAATTGCATTTCCCTGATGGCTAGTGATATTGACAGTTTTCTCACATAATTGTTGCTCATTTGTATTTCTTCTTTTGAAACAGTCTATTTAGGTCTTTTGGCCATTTGTAACCGAATTGGTTGTTTTTTTGTTGTCGATTTTTTTGAGTTGCAGATATACTCTGGATATCAATTCTTTGTTGGTAGTAGTTGGAAATATTTCTCCCATTCTGTTGAATGTCTCTTCACTCTATTGATAGTTTCCTTTGCTACACAGGAGCTTCTGAGTTTGATATGATCCCGTTTATCTAGTTTTGCTTTTGTTGCCTGTCCTTTGGGGACCTTATCCAAGAAGTCATCGCCTACACCAATGTCCTGAAGTGTTTCCCCTCCATTTTCTTCTGGTAATTTCATAGTCTTTACAAAAATAAAAAAAGTCATAAAATTCACATGGAATCACAAAAACCCTGAATAATCAAAGTGATTGTGACCAAGGAGAGCAAAGCTAGAGATACCACACTTCCTGGATTCAAAATATATGAGTATTATCAAATTCCAACAATCAAATCAATGTGGTACTGCCATGGAAGTAGACATATAGACCAATGGAACAAAATACAGAGTGCGGAAACACATACACTACACCTCCACCCCCATAGGGTCACCTGATCTTTGACAAGGGTGTGCAGTGGGATGGAGGAGGGAGAGTCTCTTCAAAAAGAGGTGTTGGGAAACTGGATATCCACATATGAGCATTATGCTGGACTCCATATTACTTTTACACAAAAATCAACTCAAATGCATTGAAGACATAAGTGCATGATTTGAAATCATGAAATTAATAGAAGAAAGTGTAGGGAAAAATCTTCTTGACATCAGCCTTGGCAATGTCCTGGAGAAGACACCAAAAGTATAAGTAAGATCAAACATAAATAAGTGGGATTGCATCAAAGTAACAAGCTCTGTACAGCAAAAGAAACAACAAAATTAAGTCACAATTTTAAAAATGGGAGAAAATATGTTTTTTTTTTTTTTTTTTTTTTTTTACAGGCAGAGTGGACAGTGAGAGAGAGAGACAGAGAGAAAGGTCTTCCTTTGCCGTTGGTTCACCCTCCAATGGCCGCCGCGGTCGGCGCGCTGCGGCCGGCACACCGCGCTCGTCCGATGGCAGGAGCCAGGAGCTAGGTGCTTTTCCTGGTCTCCCCATGGGGTGCAGGGCCCAAGCACCTGGGCCATCCTCCACTGCACTCCCGGGCCACAGCAGAGGGCTGGCCTGGAAGAGGGGCAACCGGGACAGAATCCGGTGCCCCGACCGGGACTAGAACCCGGTGTGCCGGCGCCGCAAGGCGGAGGATTAGCCTGTTGAGCCACGGCACCGGCCTTTTTTTTTTTTTTTGATAGGCAGAGTTAGACAGTGAGAGAGAGAGAGACAGAGAGAAAGGTCTTCCTTCCGTTGGTTTACTCCCCAAATGGCTGCTACGGCCGGCGTGCTGCGCTGATCCGAAGCCAGGAGCCAGATGCTTCCTCCTGGTCTCCCATGGGGTGCAGGGCCCAAGCACTTGGGCCATCCTCCACTGCCTTCCCGGGCCACAGCAGAGACCTGGACTGTAAGAGGAGCAACCGGGACAGAATCTGGTGCCCCGACCAGGACTAGAACCCGGGGTGCCGGCGCTGCCTGTGGAGGATTAGCCTAGTGAGCCACGGTGCCAGCCAAAAATATGTTCTTTTTATGTTTTAGAAAAGCTTTATTTGTTTGAAAGGCAGAGTAAGAATAGAGAGAAGGGAGACAGACTGAAAGAGACCTTCTATCCACTATATCACTGCCCAAATGGCCTCAGGCACCAGGAATAGGCCAGGAGCCTGGACCATTCCACCTGGGTCTTCCACGTTAGTGGGAGGGGTCCAAGCGCCGGGGCATCTTCTGCTGCTTTCCCAGGTGCACAGGGAGGGAGCTGGAAGGGAAGCAGAGCAGCCGGGATTGGACCTGGTGCTCTGACATGGGCTCTGGCACCACAGGCAGCGGTTCAGCGCCCTTCGCCGCAGTGCCAGCCCAAGGGAGAAAATATTTTGCAAACAGTTAACTGATGACAAGTTCATATCCAAAATATATAAGGAAATCACACAAAGGAGCAGCATAAAACCTATAATCCAATTAGGAAATGGGCGAAGAATCTGACTAGACATTTCTCCAAAGAAAACATCCCAACATTATATGATGTTCAACTTCCTCAATCACTGGGGAAATGCAAATAAAAAACAAAAAATGAGATATTGCTTCACCCATGTTAGGATAGCTATGATCAAAAAGTCAAAAGATAAAAAGTTGTGAAAAGTATCTGGAGAAAAGGGAACTCCCGTACATTGTTGTGGGTATTTAAAATATGTAACCTCGGAGAACAGTAAATAGAGCTAACACACCATCTAGGAATCCCACTTCTTGATACAGATCCAAAGAAACACCCCACGTTCATTGCAGCATTATTCACAAGAGCCAAGGTTCCACGTCTTCCTCACCTAAATGTCTGTCAATAAAGAAAATGTCATACTAGCAAGTGTGATGTAAGCAAAGCAGACGCTCAGCTTAGGTACGTGTCTGTTGTCAGGTGGGCAGAGGGACAGGAGGGATACCTACAAGATCAGTATGAAAAATTATTTTTTTAAGATTTATTTTTATTTATTGAAAATGGAGAGAGACAGAGAGATAGAGACAAAGAGGGATATCTTACATCTGCTGGTCACTCTCCAAATGGCCACAGTGGCTGGGGCTGGGCCAAGCTAAAGCCAGGAGCCAGGAGCTTCATCTGGGTCTCCCCCATGGGCACAGGGCCCCAAGCACGTGGGTCATCTTCTGATGCATTAGCTGGGAGTGATCAGAAATGGAGCAGCCAGGGCTTAAACCGGCGCCCATATGGGATGCCAGCGACACAGGTGGCGGCTTAACCCAATACGCCACAATGCCAGCCCCTGAAGAATTCTTACAAGCCCTCATCCTGCCTCACACCTCTCCCCCCGCTGTCCGCGTCTCGATTGCCAGCAGCAACTGAGAAGGAAGAAAGGATCCCCTGACGACATATACGCGGACCCGTGCGGTCGGCACCATGAAGCTCCGCGCACCACTCGTCCTGACGTTCTTCTGCCTGGTGCTGCCGACTGTGCTGGGAGAAATGAAGAAACGATACAGCAGTAGGTGTGAGGCTGGGTGGGTGGCCAAGGGAGGAGGGGCTATGCCTGTTCCTGGACAAGTGAGGGGCTTCATGCCTGGCACATCTGACTCAGGACCACCTTCAGAGCCTTTGTGTGCACAGAAATCCAAGGAGTTCCCAAGCTGAGGTCCTTTACTGCCTCCTGTTCCAACCTTGAGCATGGCAATGAGGATCAGCCTAGTTTTATATACATTCCACGGGCTGGAAAGAAGGTTGGCACCAACACAGCGTTCCTACTTTCCCCCCAGAACTGCTGCGCCCCAGCTGTGCTTACTTGGATGAGCACCAAGTGGATATTTCCTAACACAGGCTGAGCATCCCCAATCTGGAAATTTGAAATCCAAAATGCTCCAAAATCTGTAACTGTTTTTTAAAGATGTATTTATTTATTTGAAAGGCAGAGTTACAGAGAGAGGGAGAGACAGAGATCTTCCATCCACTGGTCCACTCCCCAAATGGCTGCATTGGTCAGAGCTGGGCCGACCTGAAGCCCAAGGGAGGAAGGAGCTTCTTCTGGGTCTCCCACGAGGATGCAGGGGCCCAAGCACTTGTGCCATCTTCCGCCATTTCCCAGGTGCATTAGCAGGGAGATGGATCGGCATTGGAGCAGCTGGGACTTGAACTGGCGCCTACATGGGATGTAGGCTTTACCTGCTATGCCACAGCACTGGCCCCCAAAATCCAGAACTTTGATTTTTGACTGACACAGTGGGTAGAAAATTTCACGCCTTGTCTGCTGTGATACTGGTCATTGTCAAAATGAAGGCGCATTAAAAATATTGTATAACCTTACCTTCAGGCTGTGTGTACAAGATGTAGATGAGAATGAATTTTGTATTTAGACTTGGGTCCCATCCCCAAAGATAGCCTGTTATATATATGCAAATAATCTAGTATTTGGAAAAAAAATCCCAAAGCCAAAAAATATCCGGTTCCCAAGCGTTTTGGATAAGGGACCCTCAACCTGCATATGTTGGTAGTGACAGAATTTTCTAGAATCTGAAGAGACAGAAACGAGTCGTGAGAGGGGTCTCTACTGCGGCAAGGTCGGGGGTCATCCGAGAAGAAAGGGGTATGGATGGAGGTGTTGAGGAGAAAGGGCAAGAGGACAAGGGAACCTGCTCCTTGCCTGCCCTGGTCTAGCTTCCCTACAGGGCAGCGGGGTGGGGGCTCTCTCTGGCTCCGAGGGGTTCTGTTGCATAAATGCAGCCTGCACAGGAGGCACACGGGCTCTGGGGGTGCCCGAGTCCTGCTCTGGCGTGCTCTGCAGCACTGGGGAGATCCACCAGAGTGCGGGGCCGGCAGAGGGGTCCCCGCCACGGGGCCCTGCCCACCTCTGGCTATCGTGTCTCCATTGCAGAGGAAGAACTGCTGATTGTGGAGTGCTGGGGAGAGCCAACCGTTTCGGACTGCAGGAACAAGTGTTCCAGAAGTTTTAAATGTTTCCAGGAAAACCACACGTGCTGCTGGACCTACTGTGGGGACATCTGCTGGAGAGAGCCGGTGAGCTGGGAGAGGCTCACCCCCTTCCCGGAGGCCGGAGGCCGCACTCCCTGAACCGACCCCAGAGCGCCCGCAAAGCCCGGTTGCGAAAGTAGCCGGAGGCAGTGTCCCCCAAACCCAGACAGCAATTCGCGAACGACCAAGCCAGGACAGCGCGGGGAGCGTCACCTAACATCTGTGCTGTCTTTGTGACGTTACTCAGCAGTTTTTGCCGTTTGGCTGGCTTTTGTCCAGATTTCTAAGCACAGCGTGCAGAGTCAGACCCTCCCACACGTTCGTGTCACACGGCCAGGCCCAGTCTCTGTTTTTCTGTTCAGTGGACCCAATGCCGCACCTGCTCGGAAGCGGACGACTCCTGTTGTTACGTTTAAATAGTCCCGCCCCGTTAGCTGGTGGACGTGGGGACTGGAAAGCTCGCAGATGAGCGCTTGTGTCTGAGTCCCCGGCTTCTCAGAGTGTAACCTTCTTTTCTTTTAGGACACTGACTACTAAGTGCTAAAGCCCTGAACTTGCTCCAGCTGACGGAGCTCTGCTGTGTGGCTGCTTTCAGGAACCCCAGTCTATCCTTCCCGAGGGCAGGACAGGGTCAAGCCTCCGACAAATAAATGCATTTACCAACCCCGGTGGGCTTAGCTCCTTCTTTTCCATCTCACTACCCTTGATCACCGGCACCACCACCTGCAGTGCCGCTCCCTTCCTGCAGTGGGCGCCAGCTCCGCGCCTCGTCCTGCCCCGTCTGACAGCCTTGCAACTGGCAGGCTAATCTCACCGGCTTCACAGAGTGGAAGTTTATTCCCCGTGTGCTGTGTTCACGTTGGCACTTGGCATGCAGCCCTTGCATCCCATCCTGCAGAGAGCAGGTCTCTGGAAATTTGTTTCTTACAGAGGCATGGGTCAATAATTTTTGGGTATTTAAAGAAGATTTATTTTATTTTTTAAAGATTTATTTATTTATTTGAAAGTCAGAGTTACACACAGAAAGAAGGGGGTTGGGGAGAGAGTCAGCCTTCCATCTGCTGGTTCACTTTCCAAATGGCACAATGGCCAGGTCTGGAACAGGCCAAAGGCAAGAGCCGGGAACTCCATCCAGGTCTCCCACTTGGCATGGGCCTAGGCACTTGAGGCATTTCCTGTTGCTTTCCCAGACACAACTACCCCCAAGGGTCTGTGTTGGTGGTGGATCACGTGGAATTTCCCAAGACCTCCTTGACTAAGGACAACTCTTTGCAAAGGTGGACATGAATGTGGAATCCCTGGAGCCTTGCGATGCTTCTGAGGTGGTCGGGGCTCTGGTGTGATGGAGTTTTTCATCTATGATCTCGCTTTTATAGAATGACTGAAGACGCTCTAAATTGGAGCATAAGACTGTACACTGGCCTGTGGGCATGGCCTGAATTCTCTTCACATCTACTCCAGTTGCCCATAGTGACCCAACCCAGCCCCAAGGCCTTTTCAGAGGAGCTGTGATTGTATGAGGTAAGAAGGAGTCTGTACCCTTGGTGACCAATTTCCAGCACTCACAATAGAGCCCTGGAAGGTCCCATAGCCACCCTGTATGGATGAGTCCTTAGCAACATCACCAAGAACCACCTGTCCCCCAACCTTTCGATGTTTCCTTGGATCAAAAGAAGAGAGTGATCCCATAATGAAGAAGGCTGGGAGAATGCGGGACCATTCAGTTAATGAGAGACACCAGAGTCTCAGACCCTGCCAGCCATTCTAGTTTCCAGCATAGCAGAGGCCATATTGGTGGGTGACGGACAGGGGAGGTTTGGGGTCAGTGTAGGCACCTCCCAGCTTGCCTTTGGTCTCAGGGAATGCAAGGCAGAAATCAAAAAAAGAACTCCAGAGGAAACACCCTCCCCTGGCTGCATCAGATCCTCTCTCTCTTGTGGCCTTGGGCATGCCGTGTGGCATCCTTGGGCCTCATTGTCCTCACCATAGGGAGACAGTAATCTGAACCTCACAAGGAGATTGGGGAGAATGGGGTAGGGATGGACCAAGGTCAAGGGCAGGAAGGCAACCCCTGGGGCTTCCCACTCCACGCCCCAGGTTTTGACCTTCACCCACCTCATGTTTGATCAGGCCCTTCTGATATCAGGGTGAGGAATGTTCTTAGCATTGGGAACGGCTGCACCTGAGAGTGCTGGTTCGCTGAGCAGGGCAACAGGGGCTGGGCCTCCTGGGGTTGGCAGGGGTGCCTGGGCCAAACAGCGGGAGTGGGGAAGGGAAGGGCAGGGAGAGAGGTTGGCGATCAGGGCCCCAGCGGGGCGGGGCATGTGTGGGAGCTGCAGTGGGTTCTTAACGACCACAAGCAGTGGGAAGAAGAGAGGCTGGGTCTGAGCATTGGTTCCGGTTTATTGAACAGGGACAAGGAGTTCAGACAGTGGGGAGGCCAGCGTTCCTGCTTGTGATGGGAGGTCCTTGTTAATCAGACGTGGGCGCGGCGTGTGTGAACAGCGGGCTGGGGCAGCGGGTGCACAGCCCCGTCTCCTACTTACTGGGGCTCAAGCAAACATTCCCGCAGAAGCTTGCACAGCACTTGTTGTTTGCTTGACAGTTTCTGTGCGATTCACAGGGGCGATGACACAGATACATCGGAGGCGGCCTCTTACACAGCTTGATTTCTTCTTCGAGCTCTTCTTCTGGAAAGAAGTGGGAACAAGCAAATGGACAGCTGTGCCTAGGCAGCACCCTCCAGCACCCCGGAACCCACGCTCCACGTGCTGGAGCCCTAGGCTTTCTTGGGGAGCTTCCTTTGTGCTTGTCACCAAGCCCTGGTGCTGGGTAGTGTCTTAGATTCCAGGTCTCCCCACTCTCCCTTCCCCACGTGCCGTGTAGAAGTGAACAACTCAGCTCTCCACACACCTGCAGCCAGGACCTTGCCTCCCTTCTCGGCCACAGCTTTGGTGAAGTCACTTCTGTAGAGCCTGCTCTCTGATCCCGAGAGCTCAAGTGGACCAGAGACGTTTTCCACACCCTCGCCCACTGTCCCAGAGTTTGCAGATCCAGAAGAAGATGGAGTAGCCCTGTACCCACCCCTCCCTATCACTGTCTCCAGTACCCACCAGCACCCTCCTGCTCCCTCTGATGCATGGCCCCACCTTGGCCCTGTGTTCCCCACAGTTTGCCTGTCCCATGCTTTCCTTTCTATACCCACCCCTTCTCTATGCCTGCTCCTACCGCTTCAAGACCTTTGTGCAGTGTGTAGATCAAAGAATAATTCTTGGGATTCCATCTCATTCTGAGCCCTGCTGCACTTTTCACCACAACATGTATCCTTTGTCTCCTGATGTTTAGAACAGATAGGTGGATAGATAGATAGACAGACAGACAGACGGACAGACGGATGATAGCACCTCCACCCCATCGTGACCTCCAGCTGTAGGGCCCTGGTTGGGGATGGCCTGGCGTGTGCCCAGCGCTGTGAGCAGAGGTGGTGTGAAGAAAGGCCCCAGCTCCCAAGTCCTCCTGAGACCGGGCACAGCTCCTCACTGTCCCTCCCCACGCCCCCGGCAGGTCATCACCTACCTTCCACCGTCCTTGACCGCTCTCGGGGCCCTCCCTGGGCCTGCAGCAGCAGCATACAAAGCAGCAGAACGGGCAGCAGAGCCTGGGGCGGCATCATTCTGACCAGAGCCATAGCCCAAGTCTGGCCCGGATGTCACAGACTTCCTTGTAGGACTGGAGGTGGAGAGGGAAGGCGAGAGAGGATCCCCCTCCCCCCAGCTCCTCGCTGCCTCCACCGGCCAAGCCAGGGCAGAGCAAGAGAGTCCTGGCTGAGCTGTGGGATTGGGCTTCACCTCTTTCCTATACTCAGCCCTCTCTTTGTGCTGACGAATTTTATCTTTTCTGAAAGACGCAGCCTACATACATTTGTTAATTACAAAATATTTTACGTTTAAAAAAGAAAATATAATTGAAAGCAATGATAACCTCACCGCTTAGGAGGAGCCCACGTTCCATTGGATTGTCTTCCACGTTCTCTGCATATTTGCACGATCTTTCCTTCTTACATGTTTCGGTCTCACTCCTTTTATCACTGTTCTCCTGCCATCCATAGTCATAAATGCTTCACAGACATGGCTTCCCATAATTCCATGGTTCTCCGTTTATACAAGTGTCTACAGAGGCCGGCGCTATGGCATAGTAGGCTAAGTCTCTGCCTGCAGTGTTGGCATCCCATTTGGGCTCCAGTTCGAGTCCTGGCTGCTCCACTTCCTATCCAGCTCCCTGCTATGGCCTGGGAAAGCAGTAGAAGATGGCCCAAATGCTTGAGCCCCTGCACCCATGTGAGAGACCCAGAAGAAGCTCCTGGTTCCTGGCTTCAGCCCAGGCCCTTGAGGCCATCTGGGGAGTGAACTAGAGGATGAAAGACCTCTCTCTCTGTCTCCCCTCTCTGTCTGAATTCTACCTCTCAAATAAATAAATAAAATCCTAAAAAAAGGTCTATTGTAAACTATTTGTTTACTGATATTCTATGCAATGTCATATAGGACATTTTTATGCATAAGTCCTTGGTCTTTTTATCCTAAAATAAGAGAGAGAGAATTTCAGGGGAAAGTCAGTGGGTATTTCCTGTGTAAGTATATAAATACGTGTATGCATATGCACATAAAAATACACATACGAGTTGAGCATTCCCCATCTCTAAGTTTGAAATCCCAAATGGTGGCCGTCATGAAGTTAAAAAATTCCACACCTGCTGGCGCCGCGGCTCACTAGGTTAATCCTCCGCGGCACCTGCACCCCAAGTTCTAGTCCTGGTCGGGGCACCGGATTCTGTCTGGTCACTCCTCTTCCAGGCCAGCTCTCTGCTGTGGCCCGGGAGTGCAGTGGAGGATGGCCCAAGTGCTTGGGCCCTGCACCCCATGGGAGACCAGAAGAAGCACCTGGCTCCTGACTTCGGATCAGCGTGGTGCGCTGGCCGCAGTGGCCGTTGGGGGGTGAACCAACGGCAAAGGAAGACCTTTCTCTCTGTCTCTCTCTCTCTCACTGTCCACTCTGCCTGTCAAAAAAAAAAAAATCCACACCTGACCTCATTCTATGTACTGCTGTCAAAATACAGGCACATTAATCACTGTGTGGAATCAGTTTCAGGCTGTGTGCAGCATGTGTATGGTGTACAAATGGATTTTGTATTTCGATTTGGTTCCCATCCCCAAGGTATCTCATGTACCCCCACACACTGCTGGGGGGAGGGGGAGTAGGGTGGGGTGGGGAGGGGAGAGAGAGAGGACACACAAGAGCAAGAGCAAGTTATTTGGCTTTCAAATAAGCCATCGTTTTCCTCTGCTGATTTCTTCAAACCCCAGAAAGTACTAAAGGAATAAACAGGGAGACACTGAGCCAGAATCTGTGGGCTTTTTTTTTTTTTTTTTTTTTTTTTGTCAGATAGAGTTAGTGTGAGAGAGAGACAGAGAGAAAGGTCTTCCTTTCGTTGGTTCACCCTGCAAATGGCTGCTACGGCTGGCGCTACGCCAATCCAAAGCCAGGAGCCAGATGCCTCTTCCTGTATCCCATGGGGTGCAGGGCCCAAGCACATGGGCCATCCTCCACTGCACTTCCCAGGCCACAGCAGAGAGTTGGACTGGAAGAGGAGCAACCGGGACTAGAACCCGGTGCCCATATGGGATGCCGGTGCTGCAGGCAGAGGATTAACCAAGTGAGCCATGGCGCCGGCCCCCGGGCTCTTTTCTCTAAGGAATTTTGCTAACCTATCTCATGCTCAGGTGCATGTGTTGTTGAATCCTTTGTTCAACATCTGCCAGCATCATAGCACCGGGGAGACCCTACGACCTCTGCCAACCCAGTGTACTCACTGGACAGAATGGAGGCATGACGTCATGCTGGGAGGAAGGGACAAAGGACACTGACAACCGTGTCCTGGCGCCTGGCACCTGGTGCATGGTAGGTGCTCAGTGTGGTCTATGAATCTTCCCCACGATGTTTCTCGATCCCACATGGCAAGGGCCGGGGCGGGGCGGGGGCTCACACATCACGTCACTCTCATGGGGTGTGCTTCACTTGCAGAGGGATCCTGGAAGAAAAGCCTTTCTGACTGCTTCCCAGCTTCTGTGTGAATTGGTGGAGGAACAGGGACTGGAACTCAGAACTCAAAACTGCCGCCCCAAACATTGGCAGTGATCATCGGGGTGTCGCGAAGCGTAGGGAAGTTATTGTGGGGCTGCGGGATAGGAGGTGAGTTCTGAGTCTGGAGAGCCTCTTCTGATCCCAACTGACAGATTTGGCTCACAGATTAAAGGAAAAGTTGCTTGTCACTGTGGGTGAAGGCATTAAAAGTAATAGTAAGGGGTACATAGTACTTCTCCTTCATTGTCTCCTTGTGGATGACAGCAAGGCCCTGGAGCACGGTGCAGCCTGAGACCCTGGGTCACCACACAGAAGAAGTGTCACCACACAGAAGAAGGGTCACCACACAGAAGAAGGGTCACCACACAGAAGAAGTGGACTAGCCAGTCTGGGTTGCTTAGTGGGCAAGAAGTAAGCATCCAGTTGCATCTCAGTCATCATAGAAGGCGACTCTTTGTTAAAGGGGTTTAATCCTAACTGACAACGCATGCTCTAGACAGGAGCAGATCTCTTTTGCAGCACCCATGTTTTGGATCCATTGCTTTCTGGCACTGGAGATCTAGTTTAAGGGAATCTTTAGCATCAGAAAAACAGATAAATGTAAAATATACCATTTGTTATATAAATGAGATGTGCAAGATACATGTGAGAAATATTGTAAATCTTTCTAAGAGAAGATACTACTGAAGATCAAAATAGATGGAGACTTAGCCAAGAAGTTGAATAAAAAGATGGTATTACAAGGATAGTGTCCTCACATCACTCGGTAGAGTCAGTGTAATTCAAGTAAAACCCCGAGAATATCTTGAGAAAATCCTAACATTTATATGAAAATACAAAATATCAAAACAATTAGATAGATCCTACCAAATAGCAAGATTTATTACCATGTTCTGAAGGTTGAGTGCAGTTTTACACAAACGATGCTGGCATTTCACAAAGGAGTAAGCTAACGAACTCAGAAGCTGTCCCACACACATAGGGAAAGTTATTAGATGGCTGAGCAAAGAGAAACTCTTCAATAACTGATCTGAAGGCTTGCTTCTATGGAAGGAAAAAATGAAGTTAACTCTGCAGTCGTCCACTTCTGTTGCTATAACAAAATGCCTGAGCCTGAGCGCGCTACAAATATAAACACAGAGGTTTATTTAGTTTTGGAGATGGATGGCCCATAGACAGGTGGCCCCTGGTGAAGGCCTGGTGGCGGATGACAGTGGGCAGTACATCTGCGAGTGAGCACACAGTCACGGCAAGTCAGAGGGGCTTGGGGGCCAGACTCACTAAGAGTGGGGGCAACCCACTCTTGTGGGACCTAACCAGGGTCCCTCAAGAACTACTTGAATCTTTTCTGAAGGCGGTACCCCAGTGACCTAATTACCTGGCCCTAAGTCCCCTCCTAAATGTGTTACTCCCTCCCAGCCCTGACACACTGGGGACCCAGGTCCTGGCACGCTAACCTTTGGGAGACACACTTCAACAAAATCAAGGCTTTGCCTCATACCTCTCAAAAAATCACCTCCAGATGTTTACGGATGTTAATGCAAAATTCAAAATTTCAAATCGTTTAAAAGAAAACCGAACCAACGTGCCCCCATGTTCCTAGGTAGTGTAGTGCAGGGAATTCAAATCTTTTTTGTTTGGTCCTTTTTTTTTTTTGTCAGATAGAGTTAGACGGTGAGAGAGAAAGGTCTTCCTTCCCGTTGGTTCATCCCCCAGATGCTTCCTCCTGGTCTCCCATGCAGGTGCAGGGCCCAAACGCTTGGGCCATCCTCCACTGCCTTCCCCGGGCCACAGCAGAGAGCTGGACTGGAAGAGGAGCAACCGGGACAGAACCAGCGCCCCAACAGGGACTATAACCCAGTGTGTCGGCGCCGAAGGCGGAGGACTAGCCTAGTGAACTGTGGCGCCGGCCTTGTTTGGTTCTTTTTAAAGATCCTTTTACTTGGAAGATAGAATTTCAGAGAGACGGAGAGAACTGGCCCAGGCCCAAACCAGGAGCTGGGGACCCTCTCCTGGTCTCCCACACGAGCAGCAGGGGCCCAAGCACTTGGACCATGCACCCCTATCTTCCCAGGTGCATATGCAGGAAACTGAATCAGCGGAGCAGCCGGGACCCAGAGTGCTGATCTGCTGTGGGGACGCCAGCATTGAGAGCGGCGGCTTAGCCCATTGTGCCCCAGTGCTGACCTAGTGAGTTCAAACCTATCTCCACTACCATGGATGAACGGTCTCTATATCTAGGTTTTGCCTCCGCTTTTTTATCCGTGTAAGAAGGTTAATAACTGCACGTACATCACGAGGTAGGTGTGATAGTAAATGATGTAATATACGTAAGGTGTTTAACATAGTGCCCGGCATGAGGGAGGCATATAGAGCTGCTTTAGTTACTAATGCTAGTGTGTCTGTTATGTTCTTTCTGGCATGCGAGCATCATTCTCTTCCACGTAGAATACTGGAGGTGGAAAAAGAAATTGTTCCTCAGTCATCCTTTTCTTTGGTGGTTATCCCTTCCATGGTAGAACAGAACAAGCTACGCAGTTGGTCTGATCTTTATATTTCTATGGTCCCTAGATGACCTTGGGACTCACTGTCTGGGGTCTAATTAATCTGGAACACTTGGCTTCATGGCTGGGCACCCAAGCACACACTATCACCCGTCAAGGCCAGCCCTGGCCCCTGGGGATATAAAATTGGGGGAGGCAGGCTCAGGTCTTCTTAGATGTCAAACCCAGGATATAACCAGCTGACACCAAGATTCTCCTCGCTGCTGTTTCCTACTGGAACGCCTGCTCATATTTAAAGACAAACCGAGGCACATTAAGATATTGAAGAGTTTACTTGAGCCAGCAGTGGTTCATGAATCTGGCAGTGCCGGGCCACAGGCAGTGAGGACTCAGCTGAAGCAGGGCCAGGGGAAGACCTGGAAAAGGTGGGAACAGAAGCAAGGCGAAGCAAACACTTGACTGCTTCCAGTGGAAAGCAGCCTTATCCGGACCATTCCGGTGGAAAATCCCCGGTTGGAGGTTAGTTGGTGGCTTCTGAATGGTTGAACCGAAGTTTTGTTTTCCTAGCATCTGACTGCTTATCCTGAGCTGGGTTTGGGCTGCTTATGTGGGTGCTTAGGTCTCTGGAGCCATCGCAGTCTAATGCCTCCCCATTTAATTATCTTCCCAACAGGCTAATGCTTATTCTAGGGCTCTCCATCGTCTCCCTCCTTGCTGCTCCAGCAGTGGGTGGGATGCATTCCCTTTTTGGAATGCTTTGGGCTGAGTATAGAGGAAGGGACCTGTGGCATGGGAGAGAGGCAGGGAGTCAAAGTGGAGAGCAGGTGTCGGAACAAAGCTGCCATTCAGACGGTCTGGGGGAGCTTTTCCCTCTCCCAAACCTTCCTGGACAAAACCCTCTCTTCCGATGAGTTCCTCTCAGGCCCTCAGTTCTCTGACTCAGGGTCTTGTTCTGAAGTTCTCAAGGATAATTATCGGGAAGAAAATGAGCTGCCGTGCCGGTGGTCCTCCCCAGATGGAGAGCCCTTTCCTAGGAGGTCCAAGTATTTAGGAATTAGGCAATAGTATTGGATTCGGAGGCAGAAGTATTTTGAGTTAGGGGCTTTATGACAAGTTCCAGAGACCTTGGATCTCTCAAAACTATATTGGGCTGAGAGAGAACACACCTGTAGACCGAGCAAATCGAGGCGTTTTGGAGAGCCCTCGAATATGCGGTCCCTGCTGAGACGAGCTCATAACGTAAACGTGAAGGGCAGTGGGACTTTCCCCCACGGACGGCGTGCCCAGGCTCAGCGCTCAGGAGGAAGCCGAATAGTTTATGGGTCTACACCCTCCAAATTCTGGTTGCGCCTCGTAGCAGATGTCTGCCCATGAATCAGTCACTCAACCGCCCATCATGTCTTAGCCTCAGTTTCCACGTGTGTGAAATGGGAGGATGTCTTCGTGTATGAAGGCAGAGGCTGCCTGCGACTGTACTCAGAGAACGAGTTCCAGGCCACCTGCTGGGGGAGGGCAGAGTGACAAGGCCCGGTTGCTGAGACAACCATATTTATGACTATTCTGGCTTCTCCCTCTGAAGAGTGAAAGATCATTGTACCCAAGGTTATGCATCCTGGTATTATTTGTGGTGCTTTGGGGATCGTAGAAAGTCTAGTTATCTGAAATTCGCAGTGTGGATGGCTTAGGGAGCACACGAAAAGTGAGAGAGTGAGTGTTCTGGATTGTATTTCTTGCCTGAGCGGGACAAAGTAGGGAG
Organism: Sylvilagus floridanus; assembly: GCA_949820135.1. Taxonomy (NCBI): domain Eukaryota; kingdom Metazoa; phylum Chordata; class Mammalia; order Lagomorpha; family Leporidae; genus Sylvilagus; species Sylvilagus floridanus. The sequence continues at coordinate 116,654,598 of OX463231.1, read as the reverse complement.
AGATGAGGATATAGAGAAGTGGAAAATAATGGAGGGTATGAGATGTCAGCAACCTCAATATTTTATAAAAGCCAGAAGTGGATCCTCGCTGCTCACTGCTTTTCCAAATAGCCACCCAGGACCAGATCTTGGCCTGTTACATCAATCTGCATTGTCGAATGGTATCCTTGCCAAATGACTCTAACCCCAAGGGAAGGCAAGCTGGATCTTCAATGACCTTGAATATGGGACTGTTTCCAGGGTAACAATGTTGGATTTTTTGGTATTTAAAGATAATACCTTCTGTTGAGTCCTAACAGTTTCCCTCCCTCTGTTTTACACGGCTAAGCTCCCAGGCCACCTTTGACCATTTCCCAGTCTTTGGAGCCCTAGAAGGTCAACAGAGTGTAACAGGGCGTAGATAGGGTTCATTTCCCAGAGAGGAGATGGACTGGCCTCGGGGGTCATTCAAAAGTAGTGTGTTTTGCTGATTTTTAAAACTTTTTTTTTTTTTAAAGAGTTCTTTACTTATTTGAAAGTCAGAGTTACACAGAGAAGGAGAGGCAGAGACAGGTCTTCCATCTGCTGGTTCACTCCCCAGATGTTTGCAACCGCTGGAGCTGTGCCGATCCGAAGCCAGGAGCCAAGAGCCAGGAGCCTCTCTCAGGTCTCCCACATGGATGCAGGGCCCCAAGGAATTGGGCCATCTTCCACTGCTTTCCCAGGCCATATCAGAGAGCCGGATCGGAAGTGGAGCAGTGGGGACTTGAACTGGTACCCATATGGGATGCAGCACTGCAGGTAGCAGCTTTACCCTCTATGCCACAGCGCCAGCCCTTTACTGATTTTATGTTACTAAAGAATCTTTGCAGGGGCCAGCACTGTGGTGCAGGGGATTAACACCCTGGCCTGCAGTACCGGCATCCCATATGGGTGCCGGTTCAGGGCCTGGCTGCTCCACTTCAGATCCAGCTCTTTGCTGTGGCCTGGGAAAGCAGTGGAAGATGGCCCGAGTCCTTGGGCTCCTGCACCCGCATGGGAGACCCGGAAGAGGCTTCTGGCTTAGGATCGGCACAGCTCCAGCTGTTGCAGCCAAATGGGGAGTGAACCAGCAGATGGAAGACACACACTGTCTCTCTCTCTCTCTGTCTCTCTCTCTCTCTCTCTCTGCCTCTCCTTCTCTCTCTGTGTAACTCTGACTTTCAAATAAATAAATAAATCTTAAAAAAAAAAAAAAAAGAATCCCGGCATCCCACTGGGTGCTGGTTCTAGTCCTGGCTGCTTCTCTTCCAATCTGTCTCTCTGCTGTGGCCTGGGAAAGCAGTGGAGGATGGCTCAGGTCCTTGGGCCCCTGCACCCGTGTGGGAGACTAGAGGAAGCTCCTGGCTCCTGGCTTTGGATTGGCGCAGCTCCGGCCGTTGCGGCCATCTGGGGCGTGAACCAGCAGATGGAAGACCTCTCTCTCTGTGTCTACCTCTCTCTGTAACTCTGTCTTTCAAATGAATAAAGTAAATATTTTTAAAAAATTATATTCTGCTCAACTTCCACTTCAGTGTGAAGGCGCAGTGGAAACCTTCTGAGGCACAGAGTCTCAGGGGGTTTGTCTTACAAACATCCTCTTTCCAAATTTGATTTTTCACTTATCTGAGAGACAGAGCATCTATCCATGCACTGGTTCTCTCCCCAGAACGGCAGAGGCCCGTGTTGCCAGTCTTCTTCTCAGCTACTAAGAGGAATGGCCCAGTGCAGTTTTCTGGACTTCACAGAACACCTTGACCTAGTGATCGCCCCTCATGTGCGCATCCTTCTTCTCAAGGTTTATACAGCGTTTAATACGAACCAACCAGTTTCACAATGAATAGTCTTACCACTGTCTCCATCCATGTCATGTGATGGGACCATCAGATAGGCCAGCGGTGCCACCTGTGCCTCCCACCCACCCACCCTGGGTGACAATCAGCTGCACGAGACAGTGCTGCATCCCACGGCAGGGACACTCGGCTTCCCAGTGGGAAGGGGACCCTTGTTGTCACGTGACTGGCAAACGATCCAGTTGCCAAGTCTTATCAAGAAAGCCTGCTCCTTTGGGCCACTGTTTGGGCAAGCTCTCCTAGTTTAGATGTCCCTGCTGTTAGTCCACGAGACAAAGACTTCGAGTGCAAGTCCTTGGAAGGCGACCTCAGGAGGGGGGGCGGGTATAGGAGGAGAAAGCAGGGCTCGAAGAGAGCTCATCATGAGTGTTATAGACACTTGAGCTCAATCCAGTGGGCAGCTGACTGAGAGCAATCGTGCAGGTCAGACCTCAGAACGGTCCTACCGGGGTCAAGAGGGTCACTAACCCCCAGGCCTCCCTCGATACACCTAGTGACCAGAGCATCTATCTCCTACCTGAGTGGTGGCCGCCAGTCTCCAGAAGACTGTGATGCCTGGATGGTTGAGCTGCCCCTGGCTGATGTCTGAAGTGGGCCCAGATGGGTGGGACCTCCAGCGTCTGAGCGGAGGGACCCAAGGCAACTGAACTGATGTTGATCTCCATTCCTGACGCCGTAGCCCTCTGGGCCCAGTGCTCAAGCACTGCTTAGGGTGTGCATGCTAATTACAGCAACTTACTCTCCACTAGCACACATCTGATTCTAGCAACACATAGAATGTTCTTCTAGGACAGCTTCCTTTCTCCCGCTCTGGGGCTAGTTTTCATATGTATTTTATCTTTATGTTTTAACTTCAACAATGCAGTTATATGATTATAATTATTATTTCATGTCATCTTTGCAGTCTGTTAGGAGTAAAGTTATTTATATCATTTTGATATTTACCTTTACCTATCTTCATTTAAAAAAAGATGTATTTATTTATTTGAAAGGCAGAGTTACACAGAGGCAGAGGCGGAGAGAGAGAAAGGTCTTCTATCTGCTGGTTCACTCCCAAAATGGCTGCAACTGTCGGAGCTGGGCCGATCTGAAGCCAGGAGCCAGGAGCTTTCTCCAGGTCTCTTCTGTAGGTGCAGAGGCCCAAGCACTTGGGCCATCCTCCACTGATTTCCTGGGCCATAGCAGAGAGCTGGATTGGAAGTGAAACGTCTGGGACTTCAACCCATATCCGACGCCGGCACTGCGGGCGGCGGCCAGCCCCTGAATTCTTCATTTGGTTGTTGTTTCTGGCCTTTGCCTATATTCCTGCTGAGCTATGGTCTTCTTACGTTTTACTTGTTGAACTCTTTATTTAGTGGAGCAGTGAGTCTTCTTTTTTCTTAATATTGATTCTAATTACTGTTTAATGTCTTTTCACGGGGGGTTTCAAGGACTTCTAGTATTTCTTGAAGTGCAGGACTGGTAGCAGCAAACTCTCAGTCTTGTTCTTCTGAGATTATCTTTCCTTTCCTTTCATCATGGCAAGATTGCTTTGCTAGACAGAGAATCGTGGACCGCGGTATTTCAGATATTACAACGGGAAATTCTTCACTGAAATAGGACAGGAATGCACAAGTTGTCCCACATTCGGTGCCGCTTTCCGCAGGTCTACCTGCCTGGCCCGGAGTGGCAGGTTCCTGGGAGGAACCTCCTTGGCACCTGTCAGCTACTCATCATTGGCTGCGCTCCCTATCACATGCTGAGAGTCGCCAGTGTCTGGGCCAGACAGACAAGACCCTGCGCCTGCCTTCCATGGAGCCCCTTCCTGCCATATAAACCAGTGACTCGGAAATGTATAATCCAGTCATTTAGGTCTGGCATCACTTAGTCCCTATCTGAGTTCCCTTCAGTTTGTCCCCTTACTTTTGTACCAAGGTCCCCAAACTCTGGCCTTTGTCTTTGTTCTGGTCCATTCTCCTTGGTTAAGATTGTGGAGTCTTGGCACAAAATCCCTGCTGCTCAGTACATCTAACATTCAGGTAAGAATTGGTGATACAGGGGCATCTCCAGGAACTGCATGAAATATTCCCGTAGATGAAGTTTGAGAGGAGGCCTGCTCCTTGGTAGTCCCTGCCTCTTGCTAACTTGACTCTTCCCTCTTCTAATCAAACCAAATTGTGTGTGTGTGTGTGTGTGTGTGTACGCACCCATATAATCTCTCTCTGTGATATTTGGTGAAAAAAGTCCCTCTACCTCCTAACTAACAAGCCATGACCTTGGTGCTGCATTTGATCCCTTCACTTCCTCTATTGTCTGGGCGATCTACTTTTTGTAGTCTGTCCTATTCAGTCTCATGTGATCTACTTCAAAACCAGAGGGCATTTGGTGGGAGATGATAGTATGCTTTCACCGGCAAAGGAGACTCAATGCTGGGAAGAATGGACATTAACAGAGGGCACACAGCAAGTCCAAGACAGGTGTACAGACCCTGTCCTCAACTCCCTCCCTGTGAATGAATTCACATGCATCCGTGAAGACTGGGGACAGGTGCCTTGGGTCAGCTGGGGTGGCACAGGAATTACTTCCTGCATCAAAGTAAATCAAGTATTAAGATTCTGTAATACACCCAACATGAAGCTCCCGCAAAGAACTTAAAGACATGCCACTACCAAAACAAGCCATCATTAAGTTCTATGTCTTTGCGCTTTATTTCCTTGCTATTCTGTCCTGAACCCTCAACCTGATAGCAAGAGGCCAGACAATGGAGTTTTCAGCAAGTGACCACTGATTCTCAACTCAAACACCGAAGGCAGGGAAGGTGAAGGGTATTGTGCCTTGGATACGTTCCCTGCCCAGAGAATGTCAATATCATTTCATTAAGATGCGGATTTGTGTCTCTTTGTTCGAATAAGGACATTGATGTGGGCATGACAGGGGAGAGAGAGAGACAGAGAGAATGACATGACCTGTTTGAGGTCCCATAGGTAAAAAGGTCAGAGATGAAACCAGATACCGGCATTCCTATCTCTGAATCTAGTACTTTCTCTTCTTTAACATTATCTAGATGGCCCAGGGTCCCAGATTAGGGGGGAAGCAATAGTTCCGTGTCTTCTTGTGCCTGAGGGCTTTTTAAATGGTCTTACATTCTTTCTCAGGATGATCAAAGAACTCACTGAGAACCCCGTATGTGAGACATAGCCAGCCTGGGCATGGCGGTGTTTTTCTTCTCTGGGATGATTTGGTTCACTGAGAGGTGCAAAGCAGATTGGAGATTCCCATGATTCCGCACGTACCTGAGGGCAAGTAAGGGACTTAAAAAGCAGACCCAGGGCTAAAAATGAACAAAACTGGAAAACCTGGATCGAGGATGGTAGTTCTGGAGTACAAAGGAATAGCCTCGTAGAACCCATTGCTTTGGGCTTGTGTTCCGGTCACTGTGCACCAATCTTGCCCTCGTCTGTGTAAGTGGCAGGTGCCAGAAATGCACAGGCCCATTGCCACCTGGGCCCACTAACCCACCCAGCTCATCCCTTCCATCTCCATCTGTAAGGGCAAACAGGGCACCTGCGCTGCACATCTGCCTTGCCACGTGTTGCTGTCTTCAGAGCATCAGAACTCTCTGAGCCTGAGCCCCGGGCCTGGATTCCCTGCCATGGCCAGCGGGATTTCCTGTGCTCAGACTGAGTGGTTCGCAGGATTTCTGGACACCTACCGTGTTTAAAGATGGTTCTCCCACAGCCTGAACCTTACCTGTTGAGCTATATCCTTTGATATAAATATTGCTCAGTGGTAAATGAAGTCCAACTTCTTAACTTGACAACTTTCCTCCATCAAGCCGCACTGGGACACCCTGGAAGGGGCACTGTTCTGAACTGAGAGGGCTAGGGGGCAGGTGTAGGCATCTAAGAAGCCCCAGGTCTCCGGTCTTCTACTTCTGTAGGGCTTTTTCTTCTCTTTTGCTCCTTATTCTCCTGATCTTGCTGTCGCCCCTCCTTAGATCGAAAACCAATTCAATTAAAACTCCGCGCATCCTAGTGGTTCACATGCCTAAAACTTGTATTTTTCCAACTTCTAAATTTCACCTTTGTTAGGGGGACAATGAGTTTTCTTTTCTTTTCTTTCTTTCTTTTTAAAAATTTATTTATTTATTGGAGAGGTGGAGAGATGGAGAGCAAGGTTTTCCATCTGCTGGTTCATTTCCCAAATGGTCACAACGGCCGGAGCTGGGTCTGACTGAAGCCAGAAGTTAGAAGCTTCTTACAGGTCTCCCAAGTGGGTGCAGGGCCCAAGCACTTGGACCATCTTCCACTGCTTTCTGAGGTGCATTAGCAGGAAGCTGAATTGGAAGTGGAGCAATAGGACTCAAACCGGCATTCATATGGGATGCTGGCACTGCAGGTGGAGGTTTAACATACTACAGCCCTAACAATGAGTTTTCACTGCCGCCTTTGGAAAAGTATGCGCCTTTTAAATGACCTGGAGCATTACATTTGCATTTTTCTATATTTGTTTTTTAACTCATTTTTAAACATGTTTCATTAATAATAAATGTATATAGTTAGGGGCTACAGTGTGCTTTTGAGCAGAGTAATTTGTGTGAATTCACTCAGAGCAGCATTTACAGCAGAACTTTCTTTTTTTTTTTTTTAAAGACTTATTTATTTATTTGAAAGGCAGAGTTACAGAGAGAGGTAGAGACAGAGAGACAGAGAGAGGTCTTCCATCTGCTGGTTCACTCCCCAGATGGCTGCAACAGCTGGAGCTGTGCCGATCTGAAGCCAGGAGCTTCTTCCAGGTCTCCCACACAGGTGCAGGAGCCCAAGCACTCGGGCCATCTTCCACTGCTTTCCCAGGCCATAGCGGAGAGCTGGATCAGAAGTGGAGCAGCTGGAACTCAAACTAGCTCCCACAAGGATGCGGACACTGCAGGCAGCGGCTTACCTGCTACTTCACAACGCCAGCCCCAAGCAGAACTTTCTTTGATGACGGAAATTTTCTGTCTCAACTGTCCAATATGATAGCCCCTAGCTTCCTGTGGCTGTAGAAATCTTGAGATGACCAGATTTTGAATTTGTAATTTGATTGAATGAACACAACAGCTGCTTGCAGCTGGGATTATGCATTGTGCAACAGAGACTTCCAGGGAGATGGGAACTCACCTCCCCAATCCCCGTGTAACTCTCAGGAGCAGAATTCTATCTGTTTGGTTGACTTTTTAGTTTCTTTCCTATTTGGTTTCAGGAAGGTAAAGCAGCAGATAGAGGAAGACGGGGTAAATGGGAGAGGGGGGGATGTTAGAAGGTAATGAAGGCTCTTCTTCCCATGCCCCAGGACTCCCCACCCTCAGCCGCCACGTGTCAGCAGGCTCTGGGAATTATGCAATTACGCACAGGTTCCACAGCTGAGAGTTGGTGAGAACAGGATTCTAGTGCAGGCCGCTGTGACCTGGCATCAGGGGCTTTCTTCTGTGAGATACTGGGCAGCCAGCAGCGTGGCAGCGGTAGCCACCTCTATGCTGCCTATGGTTGAACAGGGAGTGTGGGATATGCACCTGATGTCCAGTGGGTGGGGATGTAACTCAACCCTTAGTGAGAAAACACGCCGCGATTATTCAAAGCCTGAGACAGACAACGGTGCCTGGCAAGCTCTTGTATGAATTCATGCTATAAAAATAATAATCCACGTGTCAAAGCTTTAGGTTCATCAGGACATCACTCTAACAAGAAGAAACTGGAAATGTCTGCGTCCTCATGACGCGGGGAATGATCACAAATGCATGATTGGATTGCTGGGCTGACCTGTGTCGTGAGGTCACTTTTTTCTCTCTTGTAGGCATACTTTATTCAGAATGATTTGTTATTTCTTTACTTTGGGAAAACTTAGTTAGGTTTCCACAAATCTGATGTGACTCTTCAATCACAAAACATCTTCTCAACTTAATAATTAAAGTGTGCAGGCCCGTGCAGGTAGCCACGTTGGGGCACACTGTTTCCAACTGTGGAGGGCCTCCTCGCTCAGAAGCTGGGTTACAGAACACCTCCACCTGGTTTAAGGCAGGTTTCTGTCTCTTGGGAAGTGGAGGAGGAAGCACCAGGGGATGCTACCCTAAGCTGGCTTTGTGCTTCTGGTCCTGACTCCTCAGTGGGAGATTCCAAGGGTTCATTGCAGACAAGAAATCTAGCCATTGACAATTTGTCTTTCCCCCCATTTTTTGCAGTTCCCTGCTCTGCACTATAAACACTATTGCAAAGGAAGGAGTATGTAACATGAGATGAGATGAGCCTGGGGAAGTCAGTGGCTAGCTTGGGAGTCGACTTGTTATTGGGAACCAGAGGGTGAAAAGGAAAATTAGAAGAAAGAGTAACATAGTATTCACCAGAACTTCCCCTCTCTTGCCAAGCCTGTTCTCACTCCATCTTCTACCTCCATCAGCACTGGGGGAAGACCTGCATCTGCCAAGTTTAAGCCGAGCGCACACAGAGACGACCATGAAGCTCCGGATTCTCCTACTCCTCGTGCTCACTCACGAGGTGATGGTGCTTCTGCCCGTGCTGGGAGGCCCCAAGACCAAAAGTAACGTTGGTAGGTGGTATGGCGAGGGGCAGGTGTGGTCTGCCGGGTCCTGGGACATCCGTGAGAGCTGATTCCAGGCCCACACTTCCAGGATGTTCCTCTAAGGAATCAGAGTCCTCCCTAAGTGGAGACAGCCAAGCAAGATTATGTTGGATGCTCCCAATCTGCTATCTCGTCAGCTCCCTCTCCCAGCTCTGGAAGCAATGCTGGGCCTATGGGAAGAGAAGATAGGGTGTCAACACTACGTGGGTTATCAACTTATTATTTTCCAATGTCAGAGCAGCATGGGTAGGGGAGATACCGACACAGATCTTCCTGCTGAGCGCGTAATCTCTGTGCATCAGTGGGGCGAGCCTTTGACGACAAGCAGAAGGCATTGGTGAACACATGCATTAGTTGGAAGGAGAGAATCTCATAGAACATAAAAACCTGAACAGGGCGCTTAGTCCTCAGTAGCTCGAAGTTTGGGGTCATATAATGAGCAAATGGGTTTGGGCTGGGGAGAGTCGTGGGATTTACCAAGAGCTGAGTGCTTGGGTGGTCTCAACAGGGAGCAACGGCAGGTGCCCATTTTCCCTTTGCTCCGCGGTGTGGGATTTGGAGCCAGAGGATACTGCAGGCCTTGCAACCTGAACATTTGTGAGAATGAAGCCGGGGCCCTGGGCGCCCCAAGTCCCATCTCCGGCACCCGGAGTCCTGCCGCAGAACACACGCCCTACAAGGACCGTCTCGTGTAAAGAGACATTGGTCAGAATTTGAGGAAGGGATTGTATCGGAAGACAGAGAAATATTTTGTTATTTAGGGCTCTTGGGCCAGAAAAGGGTTTCTTTTTCGGGTTGTCTGTGGCCGGGCCCCGGCAGCACTGTCTCCTCAGTTTCAGATAACACAGAGATCAAGCAGTGCTGGGTGCAGCCTCCGGAGAAGTACTGCAGGCAAAGGTGCACGAAGGAGCACAGCTGCCCACGCCTGAACCACACGTGCTGCTGGACCTACTGCGGGAACATCTGCTTGGACAACGAGTGAGCCGACGGGCGGGGCGGGGGGCTGAGGTCCTGAGCGTGCGCAGTCATTGCGCCTCTCCCACCGTTCAGACCTGGAACAGAAGCCTGCAGGCACCCACTTCAGATAAAAGAACCAGGCAGAATCGGGCAACAGCCTCCTATCCCTGAACCTGGGCCGCCACTCATTGCCAACTAAACCAAGACGCCCATATGGCCTCTCCTGCTTTTCCCTCCATGTTCATCCCGTTCTCTCTGCTTTCCTTAAAGCACCACCCATCAGTCTGTATTATCCCTCCTCTTTCTGAGATCCTAAGTGCTGCCTTCGTTGGGCCTCTCCGCTGGCCCCGTTCTCTTAGGCCCCGTCCTGGTTTCCACCTGTCTGCTCCACCAGCAAACATCTTGGGAGAAATTGCTTAAAACTAGGTAACTCCTGATTTAACAGAAATAATTTCTGTGCTCCTTATCTGGAGCCTCTTGTGCTATTAAGATTGGAACTAGATTTCTCTGAGGGCTCCTGACTATAACTATCTAACTTTTCTTTTCCAGGGAGCCTTTTAGAACAATGTTGAAACCCTCAGGGCAGGCTGGAGGATGACTGTTGGTCTTAGAAGAGCGCCCCCTGGCTTCCGGTTGGGACACTCCTTTCTCTTGAGGACTGCTCCCTCCTTGACCTCTTCACCCTGAGCAGGTTCAAGGTTCTGCTAAATAAATTGATGCATCATCCTGACGGCTCTGCATTTTTCGTACTGCATACCTGTGACCTAATTTCTCTCATTACAATCCCCAACAACCCCAGCCATTGTTCCTGTACGTAAGTGGGCACGGACATCCAATTCTGCCTTTCCAGTTAGACCTAAGCATTTGCCAGGCTGGTTAATCGTTATAGCAAGATTATAGAGATATTTTAAAACTCCATTGCGTCAACACATCATGGGTCTATTTTCATTCACAATACATTTCACCAAGGGTGGTCGTAGCCAGTCCTCCTTGCCATGATTCAAGGACCCTGCCTCCTTCCATCTGTAGCTCTGTCACCTCCCAGGGTCTCCTTGATTGGTTCTGATCCATCTAGCCAGTAGGTGGGAGAAAAAAGGCTTACGGATACTCACACAGAAAGTTTTTAGTGGGTGATCCTAGGAATAGAATTCATCATTTTCAGTCTACCCTTCATGGGCTATAATGTAGTCATACAGTCCCGTCATCTTACAAATGAAGCTAGGAACCATAGTCTAGCTGTATTCCCAAGAACAGAAAATGGGATTTGGTGAATTCACGGCATCTACTCACACAAAGCCAAACTTCTCAACAAAGACCCAAGACCCTGCACCTTGTCAGGTGCACCTTGTCATTAGAGAAAGCATTTATGTCTTCCAGGTGGGTACTGGAAGCTTCCAGAATGAACTGCTTTTACCATCCCTGGTATACCTTATTCTTGTGAGACCAGCTGCCTGATAACTTTTATCCGGGTAATGTTGCCTATATTCTGAGATTTCAGAATATGCAAGGCAGGCTGTCCTGCCATATTTTCCCATAAATCGCGTCTAAATTCCCACCATTTGTCACTGAAGGTTCTGTTTCAAGTGTAACTCTTCCTGTATGAGGATATTACAGAGTACCCACTGTGTATCCAGTCTTGTGACCCTCCCCTCAGGCCAGGAGACAAGATGTTGTCACTTAGATGCGTGGGTCAGAATGTCATTTGGGAATGTGATACAGCAGAGATCAAGGCCAGCCAAGGGACTGGAGCCCAATAGGAGACCAGTTAATGCCTCACAGCCCAAGCTGTGAAAAGAAAAATGGCTCAGGGGCTCAGGAGGTCAGGTAAACACCCTTCAGGAGTGGGGCTAGGTCTTGACCTTGAGGGGTTGAGAAGAGTTGGAGCTCCCTAGAATGAAGATGATTTTTTTTCTTATGAAAAATAGAGAAGAACAAAAAGGCGACAGGCCTCCAGAGGAAGGGCTGGGGAAGGCAAGGCTGAGCCTCTGACTTTGTTGTCATATCCCTTTCACAATTCATCTGCTGAGTGGTAGGGCAAGAATATGTTCCTTGCCAATATTAGCAAAAGAGTAACTGGCAGGGCCAGCGCTGTGACATAGTAGGCTAAGCCTCTACCTGCAGCCCCAGCATTCCATGCGCACGCTGGCTTGTGTCCCGGCTGCTCCTCTTCCAATCCAGCTCTCTGCTATGGCCTGGGAAGGCAGTAGAAAATGGCCCAAGTCCTTGGGTCCCCTGCACCCACATGGGAGACCCAGAAGAAGCTCCTGGCCCATCTCCTGCCATTGTGACCATTTGGGGAGTGACCCAGTGGATGGAAGACCTCTTTCTCTGTCTCTCTTCTCTGTGTCTGTAACTCTGTCTCTCAAATAAATAAATAAAATCTCTTTCTCTAAAAAAAAGAGTAATTGGCACAAAGAAGCAGAAGAACATCAAAAGAATCACTTAGACTTGGGTACAACACAGCACTGCTCCTTTGCAGGCTGTGTAGAAACACAGACCAGGGCTACGGATTGTATATACTGATTGCATAGACTGAGCTCTCAGCCTGGTTGCATTTCCAAAGAAAGCAGCAGCACACGTCAGGGTGATCAGCCCGGAGTGCTTATTCGGGGATCTTCACCATGTGCACAAGAGAAGGAGGGCACGTTCTCTCTAGGCACCTGCTACAGGCAGTTTAGGGAATGGAGCTCACATGATGCTCAGGGATTTGGCTCGGGGCCAGTTTCTTCCCATGTTTTGGGTAACAACATAGATCCCTGGGACCCTTCGAAGTCCAGGTTTGGGTTCAAGCTCTCTGAGAGACGCCTGCAGGTGGCCGAGCCACAGGACAGTCAAGGCACTCGGTGGTTTTCCGTGAGGACACAGAAAGGACGTGGGGGGAGCCCGGGGACCCTAAGTCCTGCCATAGGCTACAACGTGGTCGAGCAATTATGCTCAGTGCAATACGCCAGTCACAGCAAGTGTGATTCTGCTTACGAGAAAAATGTAGCAGGATGGTGACCGCCAAGGGTGTTAGGAAATGCTGAACAAGGAAGTGTTGTCCAATGGGTACGGCGTTTTTGTCATGTGAGGTGAAAAATTTCTAGAGATCTGTTCTTCACTCATATGAATATACTTATGAATAAACTATGCAGTACATTAAAATTGTTTAGGGGGAAATTTATGATTTTTGACGGCTATAAAAATATTAGTCATTCTCTCAAAAAAGTTAAAGTAAGGAAATTCAAACCACAGCAAAACAAGAAGTAAAATGAATAGAGTATTCTTTTTTTTTTTAAGATTATTTATTTGAGTCAGAATTACAGAGAGAGAGAGAGAGAGAGAGAGAGAGAGAGAGAGAGAGAGACCTTCCATCTGCTGGTTCACTCTCCAAATGGCCACAATGGCTGGGGCTGGGCCAGGCTGAAGCCAGGAGCCTGGAAATTCTTCTGGGTCTCCCACATGGGTGCAGGGCCCAAGCACTTGGTCAATTCTCTACTGGCTTTCCCAGGCCATTAGCAGAGAGCTGGATCTGATGTGGAGCAGCCGGGACTGGAACTGGTGCCCACATGGGACGCCGGCACCGCAGGCAGAGGCTCAACCTTCTGCACTATAGTGCAGCCCCAGATTCTCTGCTTTTAAGGGGCAATGATTTCGCTGGGCCACCTGACTCATCAGGGTGCTCCCTGTCTCAAGGTCCCTGCAGGGTGCCCTCTGAGAGCAGTTCCTGATCTGGGGGATCAGAGCACGCCGTCTCGAAGGCGGCATCATGATTCCTATGGCAATGCATTTCCCTCTACTTACACTCAAACCTCACTAACATGATTTTTAAAAAGAACATTTACACACTGGATCAACAGCACAGGAGAGGAAATAGCAAATAAACAATTTCTTTTATTTATGTGTGTATTTTTATTTGACAGGTAGAATTACAGACAGTGAGAGAGAGAAAGACAGAGAGAAAGGTCTTCATTCTATTGGTTCACCCTCCAAATGGCCACCATGGCTGGAGCTACACTGATCCGAAGCCAGGAGCCAGGTGCTTCCTCCTGGTCTCCCATGGGGTGCAGGGCCCAAGCACTTGGGCCATCCTCCACTGTCTTCCAGGGCCACAGCAGAGAGCTGGCCTGGAAGAGGAGCAACTGGGACAGAATCTGGCACCCCAACCGGGACTAGAACCCAGGGTGCCAGCACCACAGGTGGAGGATTAGACTAGTGAGCTGCAGCTCTGGCTGTGAACTGTTCTTGATCCTTCTATGCACGGGAAGATAAATCATGAGAGTGCTGTAGGCGCTCGGAAGCTACAGTGGTCACCGGAGCATCCTCTTTTTCTTCAAGGTAATGTTGGCTACTCAGAGTTATTGAGCTTCTTTCCATAGCCGTCTCCTTCGTCCCTGAATTCTTTTTTAGGTATTTGAGGACATTTGGCACCATCTGCTCTCCCAGCCCGCTGCTCCGTTCCCTCCCCCAGTGGTGCAGTGGTGTGGTTATCAGTATACGTACACATCTCTCTGCTCTCAGAAACACCACGCCATGCTCCAGGGAATCACAGTGGATCTCCAGACTCACAGGAGGCTCGTAATTTATTTTCTTGTGTATGGAAGCATCAGGCTCAGGGAAGGAAAACATGAATGTGGCCACGCTCACATCTTTTATGTGCTTATTTCTCCCAACTTTAAGTCGGTAACGCACACAACGTCTCGTCAACCGGAGCCACCAATGTTTCTGAAGGTAGAAATGCGGATTGTGGTCGACAAGAGGTTGTTTCTGAAATTCTGTTAGACAAGCAGAGTCGTTTGGCTAGTGAACTTCATTTCTAAGGTTTGATTTCCTGTTTTCTAATTTCCTGGAAGGACCTTTTCCACTTAGTAATGTGGGGAAGTTGGTATCAATAATTCACAATGCATTTTGACATGAGTGTGAAGTAAGCTGAAGTATGACTGTATTCTTACCTGAGTTCACAGCTTAAACATTTCTGCATGCAGAATTCTTTAGGGGTTTATTTATTTATGAGAGAGAGAGAGAGAGAGAGAGAGAGAGATCCCCAGTTCATCTCCTAAGTGCCTACAATAGCCAGGAATGAGCCACATCAAGTCTGGGGCTGGGAACTCAAGCTAGGTCTCCCATGTGAGTGGCAGGAACCCAGCTAGTTGATCCATCCCCTGCTGCCTCCCAGCCTGGGCTTTAGCAGGAAGCTGGGATTGGGGGTAGAGCTGGGACTCAAACCCAGGTGCTCTGACACGGAACGTGGGCCTCCCAAGCGGAGTCCTAACTGCTATGCCGAATGCTCACTCCTAGCGCACTTTTGAAAACTCTAGATTGTGAATTGTGGATAAATATTTCAGAAAATAGTCATATGGTGAAAATTGAGATAGCAAGAAATACATGTAATATTGAATCCAAGAAAACGTATTTTCACAGTTGATATCCAGCGCTCTCACTTTGGGACTCAAGGAGAGAAGTAGGCAATGGGCAGGGCCGCTGTCGAAGTTGCTACAGCAGCACAGAGCCTACCAGAGGAGCTCTGCCCAGCCACAGGGACAGTTGTCCAGGTTCATTCACAGCTTGGGGGTAATCAAACTGAAAGAGACAATTTGAAAGCTGGAGCCTTAGGATGAGAAGCCTTTGAGCAGAGTGGCAGAGGGTGAGTCAAGTTTTTCTGTTTTTGTCACCTGGGACCCCAGAGGTATTCCAATCAAGTGGCAGTACAAAAGACTCAGACATGGGACTTTAGAATCCTTGAGCAGCCTTCATGTAGACGGTAATTCCAGCACTTTTCAATGTGTGTGTGTTCAGTTATCAACCACCTGTCCCTGTGCTCCCCTGAAAGATCGAGTGAGTCAGTTAAAAAAGAGTCCAGGCCGGCGCCGCGGCTCAACAGGCTAATCCTCCGCCTGTGGCGCCGCACCCTGGGTTCTAGTCCTGGTCGGCGTGCCAGATTCTGTCCCGGTTGCCCCTCTTCCAGGACAGCTCTCTGCTGTGGCCCGGGAGTGCAGTGGAGGATGGCCCAAGTGCTGGGGCCCTGCACCCCATGGGGGACCAGGAGAAGCACCTGGCTCCCGCCTTCGGATCAGCGTGGTGCGCTGGCCGCAGTGTGCCAGCCGGCCGCAGTGGCCATTGGAGGGTGAACCAATGGCAAAAGGAAGACCTTTCTGTCTGTCTCTCTCTCTCACTGTCCACTCTGTCTGTCGAAAAAGAAAAGAAAAGAAAAAGAGTCCAGACAGGGGCCGGTGCCATGGTTCACTTGGTTAATCCTCCGCCTGTGGCGCCGGCATCCCATATGGGTGCCGGATTCTGTCCCGGTTGCCTCTCTTCCAGGCCAGCTCTCTGCTGTGGCCCGGGAGTGCAGTGGAGGATGGCCCAAGTGCTTGGGCCCTGCACCCCATGGGAGACCAGGAGAAGCACCTGGCTCCTGCTTTTGGATAGGTGCAACGCCGGCTGCAGTGGCAATTTGGAGGGTGAACCAATGGAAGGAAGACCTTTCTCTGTCTGTAACTCTGTCAAATAAATTTAAAAATGGCCATGAATAAGTCAGTCATTGTGGGAATGAGCAGGCCAGCACCTACACCTGGAGAGCTGTGAGCTCAGCCCTTAACAACTAGAGCCAAAGGTGGGGTGGGGTGGGGAGGATGGAAAGAAGAGAGGGAAAATCCCAGCCTGTGGCCATAAACTGAGCACCAGAGGGCTCGAAGGCACAGTAAATCAGGGCAGCCAGGAGGAGGCTAGCAGGTGAACGGCAAGTATTCAAAACTGGAGAAATGAAGAATCACAGATCCATAAAGCCGGGCGAAGAGAGCACCGGCCAGCAGCCCTGCCCCAGGGCTTCACTTGGGGTGCCTTGACCCTGGAGGAACCAAAGCATCCCGTAAGAACTATACACCCTCCTGAGCAGGAGTTATGTGGACTATGTTAGCAACATGTTCTAATTGGGTTTCGAAATTCCCTTTGGCCCTTGTGGCTCCTTGGCTCCTTAGTACTGTGGAATAAACCGATGGAGACCTTCAGCGCCATCCCAGCAACCACCCGTATCCACCGTGCAAGGGGGAAGGGGGCAGAGACCACCCACTTCCAGGGGACACTTCCTTTCCAGCCTGAAATAACTAAGCAGGGGCACCAGCGAGGAGTGGCTAACCCTAAGAAAATGACTTTAAAAGGTATGAAAAAGTAAGCTACAAGGGAATCAAGGTGGTATAGTGGGAAAAAAAAACACAAAAATGATGCTAATGGAGGAACGGAAGAACATAGTAGAGGCAAGACAGCTGGAAAACAGAGCAAAGACAGGAGTCCTTTAGATGTAAATGGATCACAGTTGCCAAAGAGTGACATCGCAGGATGCTGTGAATCAATCCAACAGCAGGATGTGGACCAGTTCTACATGTGAGAAACGCAGGGGCCAACTGAGAGACTCCCGCCCTGGACAAGGGTAACGCCAGCTCCCTGGGAGCGCGGAGGAAAGCTCGTGGATTCTCTCACCATAACCCTTTCTGTGGCTCAGCACAGCTCAACTGGGAAGAGTCCCAGGCCCCGTTTCTGGGGGCTGTCCAAGGGCCTGCTTCTGTCTCACCTGTCCTGAAGTGCTGGCAGGACCCTGCGTCCCCTACATTTCTGGGGAAATCTGCTGAGAAACCAGGGAGCTAGGTGGCTTCGAGAAATCTGTGGTATAGCAGACAGAGACACCAGAGGGAGCTCCTTCCTGAAGAAGGACACAGCCTCTGTGAAGGCTGCAGAGGCTCCCGGAGTCCCGAGCTGGGGAGAGGGAGAAGGTCTTTCCCGGAGAATGCAGGCAGACATGACCCGGAGAGGTGGCTGCTGTCTTTCAATGCACTGACGCAAATACAAAGTCTTCAGGGACACAGAGAAACAAAGAAATGTGGCCAAAATTAAGGGAGAGTATTTTTTTTTTCTTAAGATTTATTTATTTGAGAGGCAGAGTTGCAAACAGAGAGAGGGAGAGACAGAGAGATCTTCTATACACTGGTTCACTCCTCAAATGGCAGCAACGGCCAGAGCTGGGCCGATCTGAAACCAGGAACCAGGAGCTTCTTCCAGGTCTCCCATGCAGGTGCAGGGGCCCAAGGACTTGGGCCATCTTCCACTGCTTTCCCAGGCCACAGCAGAGAGCCGGATCAGAAGTGGAACAGCCGGGACTCAAATGGGAGGCTTAACCTACTACACTACAAAGCTGGCTCCAAGGAATAAAATTAATGTCCAGGCATCAACTCTAAAGACTTGGGAGCTGAAGAGTACGTACGCTGACAGAACCAAAAACTTCCTGGTGGGGCTCAACAGCAGATTCTATCAAGCACAAGAAAAATGATTAAACTCGAATCAAATCATTTGAAATTGTTGAGTCGGAGAACAAAGAGAAAGGAATGAAAAATAATGAGGAAAGATGGGGGGTTGGGACACCAACAAACAGACTAATATATGCATACCAGGAATCCCAGAAAGTGAAAATAAGAAAGAGATAAAGTTAATTTACAAAAAATGGCTGAAAACTCTCCAAATCTGGGGAAGGAAATGGCATCCATATTCAAGAAGCTCAAAGGTGTCAGAATAGGATGAGCTCACTGAAGACACACTGAGACAGTGCAGTCGGTTTGTCAAGTTAAAGACAAAGGGGGCGTCTTGGAAGCAGCCGGGGCGGGGGAGTAACTCATCACATACGAAGGGATTTTCAGGAGCCCATCAGCAGACTTCTCACCCAGCACACACCGCGCAAGGGGACGCATGCTGATTGTACATTGCTGAAAATGTTTACAAAAACCAGCACTCAGCCAAAAATTACCCCTCGAAAATGAAGTAGGAACGTGATTTTCCAAATAAATCAAAGCTGAGAGTTCCCCATCGCTGAAGACAGAGACGCGGGTCGGCAGGGCCTGTTCAGGGCGGGGTTCTGGCTGTGCAGGGCAGGGGTAGCGGAAGACAGTGTGGTCTTCTCTGGTTGTGCCGCACCTGGCCTCATCGGGTTCCGCATCCTCTGCCGCCCGTCTCTGGGCCTGGTGGTGACGCCGGGGGTGGTGACGCAGGGGGCAGAGCTCCTGGGCACAGAGGGGAGGGATGAGCGGGCTTTGGTGCGTCTGTCCGGGGCTCACTCTCGTCTGTTCTTTTCCTTACTGCTCCCAGCTTTGATCCTGATCTTTGCTCCTCTATAGGAAAGTATTTACTTCCCTGGGAATCCCTAAGGATTTTTTAAACTTGATTTTTGCTTTTTCGTAGTTTGGAAATATGCCTCAATGTGGCTTTGGCTTTTGTTTCTTTGTTGCTGTTTTCAATTGAGAATTTTTTACCACCAAAGAGCAAAAATAAAGAAAAAGTCCTGAAAGAATTCTCAGGGAAATAAACACCTGACATGGAGCAGAGCAAAGGTAGGAACTGCATCTGAGAGCAGCACGAAGCAGAGGTGAGAGTGACCGCTGGACTGACCAGAGAAGAAGAGGTGACAGGGACCGCTGGACTGACCAGAGAAGAAGTGAGAGTGACCGCTGGACTGACCAGAGAAGAAGTGAGAGTGACCGCTGGACTGACCAAAGCCCTCACGCCCATGCCTGCCACCTGTATTCCGCCACCAAACAAGACTCTGAAGGAGGAGAAGTCAAGGTGAAGGGCAAACCTCAGAGAAGCACAAGGTCGTCTGCTACACCTGCTCCTGCAAAGCCAGAACCCAAGCCAGAGAGGCCCCCACCCAGGGAAGGAGACAGTGCCCAGCGGAAAGAAGGGAGAAGCGGGTGCTGGCGCGGCCGGGAGTAACCCCGCAGGAGAGGGAAACCCCAAACGGAGCACGCACAGGAAGCTGCTGGTGCTGGAGGAGCCTCAGGAGATGTCTGTGTTTCTGGTCCCCGTGTGCTTGTGGGGACTGCACAGATTGAAATGCTGTTTTTATCAAGGTTTCTAAAATGCAGGGCTGTGTTTTCAAGCTAAGGCACTGGCACAGAGAACACTCCATTGTCGTTTTGGGGAGGGGATAGGTCACTGACAGCAACTCTCTGCAGCCAGACCACGGAGGGGGGATGCCTTTCCCTTCTAGTTTTGAGACTTCCCGAGGGAGGGGTTCCCCGCCATTGACCCACACAGCCACCACGGCACAGCCTCTTGGAAGGGTGATGGGTGATTCCTTACAGAATGAACCATACTGTGCCCTCGCTGTAGCCATCGCACTCCTGACTGGTGTCAGTCAGGTGACAACACCTGCACATGGGTGTGACAGCAGCTTTGCTCCTCATGGCCACGACTTGGAAGCCACCAAGATGGGATCAACTGAGGCAATCAGTCAATGGAACCTCACTCAGTGCTGAGAAGAAATGAGCTACAAGCTGTGAAAAGACGCGGAGGGAACTCACATGCACGTGGCTAAGTGACAGACACCGATCTGGAAGGCAGCAGGCTGTGAAATTCCAGATACGTGACGTCTGGGGAAGCAAAGTCTACGAGACAAAAAGACTGGCGCTTGTCAGGGGCTGGGGAGGGAAGGCATGAGAGTGTAGCGCACAGGGGACTTTTTTTTTTAAAGATTTATTTATTTATTTATTTGAAAGGCAGAGTTACAGAGAGAGAGAGAGAGAGGCAGAGGCAGAGAGAGATAGAGCGAGATCTCCCATCTGCTGGTTCACTCCCCCAGATGGCCTCAATGGCTGGAGCTGTGCCAATCCAAAGCCAGGAGCCAGGAGCTTCCTCCGGGTCTCCCGTGTGGGTGCAGGGGCCCAAGGACAAGGGCCATCTTCTACTGCTTTCCCAGGCCACAGCAGAGAGCTGGATTGGAAGTGGAGCAGCCGGGTCTCGAACTGGCACCCATATGGAATGCTGGCACTGCAGGTGGCGACTTTACCCGCTACATCACAGCACAGGCCCCACAAAGGACTTCTGGAGTAGTGAAGCTGCACTGTCTGATCCCACACGGGCAGACACATGTTGTGAACCATTTGCCCAAACCCATAGAATGTGCAACCAAGAGTGAGCCCTGATACAAGCCATGGATTTGGTAATAAAGATTGCCAAGATCGTTGGTGAGGGAGGTTGCTAGTGGTGTGTGGGTACATGGAACTCTGTACCTTCAACTCAATTTTGTTCTGTCCCTAAAGCTGCTTTTTAAAAAAAAATGTATGAAAGAAAAACCAACAAGAACAACACAAAGCACAGTTCTGAGGTCCTTAATTCTGTGAGAAAAGAGCCAATTATTCTCAATTAGTTGGAATTTAATCCTGCTTTATACATGTTTAAAGAACACATTTACATCTGCTGTATGTAGCTTGAATATGGTGCAGATGTTTCAACCCCAAGATCATAAGTTAGGGGTAGTAAGAGAGTGAGAACAGTTCTGGTGTTTGGGAGCTGGGCCTCATGGGAGCTTGTTGGGGGACCTGGACGGTAGTGCTCACGAGAGGGTTGGCTATAAAAGCCTGAGTTGAGCCGAGCCACTGCCTCTCTTCCTGTCTCACAGGTGATTGGTTGTCGGTACCTACCCCTCTGTTGCCATTTGCTGCCCTTACAGAGGCCAAACCAATGGGGTTCCTGACCTTGGACCTACATCTCCAAACTGTGAGGTAAACCAGTTCTTACTCTTATAGAGTCAGTTGCCTCAGGTAGTTCATTATAGGGACGAAAAGTTGGCTAGTACAAAATCTGTAATTTTGATGATAGACTTCATTGTCAAAGGTGCATGATTCCAGGAGAGAACAGAAGTCTGTCTTCATAAGTTTGGGGAAGGAACTATTTCTTCAAGGAGAGACCAAAGGGCTAACCACAGGGCAAAAGATTGATAAATTGTACTACATTCAGAAAGTAAGTTCTGTTTATCAAAAGACATGCTTAAGAGAACAAAAAGGGAGAAGGTATTTGCAATATGTGTATTGCTCAGAAGACTCATACCCAGAATATGTAACGAATACTTACCAAAAAATAGAAAAAGATAGAAAAGTGAAAAATGGGGGAAAAATCGAACAGGTAATTTATAAAATGAAAATATTCAACAAAAGACAAGAGGATGCCCAGGTTCATTAGTCACTGGGAAAAAGCAGATTCAAATCTCAGAACACACCCCAGAGTGGCTGACACAGAACAATTCACTTCAACTCTCATTCCTCAGACTCTATTTTGGAAACAATCCAAATACCTATCAAAAGTGCCCCGGGCCGGTGCTGCGGCTCACTAGGCTAGTCCTCCACCTGCGACACCAGCACCCCGGGTTCTGGTCGGGGCGCCGGATTCTGTCCCGGTTGCCCCTCTTCCACGCCAGCTCTCTGCTGTGGCCAGGGAGTGCAGTGGAGGATGGCCCAAGTGCTTGGGCCCTGCACCCCATGGGAGACCAGGAGAAGCACCTGGCTCCTGCCTTCAGATTGGCACGGTGCACCAGCTGCAATGTGCTGGCTGCAGCGGCCATTGCAGGGTGAACCAACGGAAAAAGGAAGACCTTTCTCTCTGACTCTCTCTCACTGTCCATTCTGCCTGTAAAAAAAAAAAAGAAAAAGAAAAAGAAAATACATTATTAAGTAATTAACTAATTGATTAATTGGAGAGGCATTCAGGGAGGAGAGAAAGAGAGAGAGAGCATGAGAGAGAGAGAGAGAGAAAGTGAGAGAGAAAGTGTTTTCATTCTGGTTCACTCCCCAAATGCCTGCAACAGCCAGGACTGGGTCCAGCTGCAGCTGAGAGCTGGAACCCAATCTAAGTTTCCTCTGTAGTTGGCAGGGACCTAAATACTTGTCCAGCGCCCGATGCCTCCTAGGGTGTGCATCAACAGGAAGCGAGGATTGGGAGACCCGGGAGCGGAGCCAGGGCTTGAACCCAGGCACTCTGCTGTGGGAAAAAGCATCCCTAGTGATGCTTTATCTACCAGGCCAAACGCCGGTCTCAAAAATAGTTATCTCTGAAATAATCTGATTAAAGGAAGAGCATTAGGAACCTCACATAGAATCTGATGCCAAGTTGATGAAAAGCACAACAGAAGATATGGATTGCAAACGGGTGAAGAGTTGATATAAATATAGATGCTCTACATGCAGCTACAGTAGACTGGGAGAATGCATATCAAATTATGACCTCTGTAGATAATGAGTGACTAATACTTTACTGCTTTTCTGTTGTCGACCGTCTGAAATAAAAAAATTATAAAGTTGTGAGGAACTCATTTCTGCAATGAGAAACTCTTGGGAGCTATGAGAGAGTAAAGTGCTTTATGGGCAGCCAATGCCTAGACAGGGAGTGGTGGAGAGGGGAGAGGAGGAGGCAGAACCAGGCAGGGCAGTGAGAGGCCAGTCAGGCGTCCTCCCAACCCCCACCTGGAGCCCTTCTCTACCCCCTGCTGGGCCGGGCGGAATCCTGGGTCTCCCGGCAGCCTCCCATTCCGATGCCCAGGCTCCACACCATGAAGTGCTCCATCCTGCAGCTCCTGACATTCCTCAGCCTGGCGGCCCTGCCAGTGTCAGGAACATGGAAAGAGAGAGTCTATCCTGAAATTGAATTTCCAGATTACAGTAAGTGTCCTGGCTGGGCTTCAGAATGAAGAGTGGGTAGAAAACAAGCGGACGTTCCCTGGCGCAGTCGCAAATAGGGCTCCAGGGGCTGGCAGATAAAAACACTGGCTCATTTTATGCCTGGGTGCCTGGAGAAAAGTAAATGCTTGGTCTTCAAGCTTGAGGGTCTCCCGGTGATATGAGCAACACCGTGTGCTGATGCGTGTTTGGGAGCCTGTGGCGGCCCCTGGAGTTTTTGTCCAGGAGAATTGGCAGAGAGGAGCCCCCGAAGTTTCAGAACCTGCACAGAGGGTACCCAGATCAGCTACCAGGAGTTAAGAGTTGCAAGTGTTAACACCCGGTTGGGAAAGGGGTCCCAGTTATTTCCTTTTTTGTGTGTTTTTTAAGATGTATTTATTTATTTGAAAGTCAGAGTTACACAGAGAGAGGAGAGGCAGAGAGGGAGAGAGAGGTCTTCCATCCGCTGGTTCACTTCCCAAATGGCCACAACAGCTGGAGCCGTGCCTATCTGAAGCCAGGAGCTTCTTCCAGGTCTCCTACGCAGGTGCAGGGGCCAAGAAATCGGGCCATTTTCCACTGCTTTCCCAGGCCATAGCAGAGAAGTGGATCGGAAGTGGAGCAGCCAGGACTCGAACTGGCACCCATATGGCATGCTGGCACTGCAGGCAGCAGCTTTACCAGCTATGCCACAGCACCAGCCCCTCTAGATATTTCTTGAAACAGGCCATTTTGGTTTTTGTCTCTGTAAAGGAATTGAATGCTTCAGAACACTGAGCATAGGGAGGAGAAAGTGCACGCTTGTTGGAGTGAAGTTTGCAACAACAGGTGTAGAATGACCAAAATGTGCAGAAGGAGGCACGGGAGGGTGCGGGGCAGAGAGCCGAGGACAGAGGCTTCCCGGGAAGAAATGACCCCGCTGAGGGTCACTTCAGCCAGGGCGAGGAGGAGCTGGGCATGAGCAGGGCTTTTCCCCTGCACTGGAACTCAACTCCCCCCACCCTGCAAAACAGGTGGGAGGTGAGAGAACCCCTCAGGATCTTCATTCCGAGAATTGGACGCGGGTTCCATGGGTTTAAATCCCACGGGACGGCTTTGTGGTGGCTGCGCAGGAGAGGAGAAGGGGAGTCGGGGCCTGACGGGCCGATGGCAGCGGGAGGCCCTCTTCTCCCGGGAGCCTGTGCTCACGCAGTCTATCAGTTTTATCAAGGCCGAAACTGAGTTCCTGTGCGAAGGTTCCCACCGAGCAGCAGTGCCGCACCTTCTGCAGGCTGTCCGTGGAGTGCCACAGCGGCCACTACTGCTGTAACGCCCTCTGCGGAAACATCTGCATGCGCCTGGAGTGAACGGTAGGATCTGAGCAGCCCCCCTCTGCCCGCGCTCCCAGAGACGGCGCATCCCCAACTGTGGGCGCACAGTCCTGGCTGGGGACCCTGCCGACTTCGTCCCGGCCCCATCTCCTCTTCTTTAAACATGTATTTATTTGAAAGAGTTACAGAGAGGTACACACACACATACACACACACACACACACACAGAGAGGTCTTCCACCGCTAGTTCCCTCCGAAACGGCCAGAAGTGAGCCCACCTGAAGCCAGGAGCCAGGAGCTTCTTCTGTGTCTCCCACGTGGATGCAGGGCCCAAGGACTTGGGCCATCCTCCAATGCTTTCCCAAGCACATTAGCAGGGAGCTGGATCAAAAGAGGAGCAGCCAGTGCCCGTATGGGATGCTGCAGCCTGGGACTTTAACCTGCTGTGCCACAGCACCTGCCCCATCTCCTTGTGCGGACCTACAGGATCTAGGTAGAGCCCAGGAGGTCTGACATGGATGTCTCTGTTGATTGGACTTAGACCATTCAGGGAGCTACCCTGTGGGGTCATCTCCTAAACCACAAAACAACTCAACTCCCAGGGTTTGGGAGGATTTGCTATGCTTAAAGAAATCTTTCTCCAGACCGTGTGGCTCTGAACTCCTGCCCCTTCTCCCTTCTAGAAAGAAGGAAGCCGGACTACGAACTGAGCAACATGATGTCCAGTGCTGAGCCTTAAACCACCAGTGAGAGTCGAGACTCCTGGAAGTTCTTGGAAGAGCACTGATGACCTGCCGTGGGACCATCTTCCTCCCAGGAGCGTGGGAGTGTGCCCAGGGCCATGTCTCCTCCGCCGGCTGCCCCACCTCCCTGAGCTATTGTATTAGCAGCCCCGGCTCACATGCTGGCTAAACAAGTTTGAACACTAACCCAGGGCCTCTGCTTCTTTATCTGTCGGTCCAGAGTCTTCGCTGTCCCAGCTCTCTAACCCTAGCCCAACTTCTGCCCATGCCCTCTGCCCCTGCCTTGTAGTTTTCAATTCCATGCCATTTTACTGTTTAAAGGCGCAGGTTCCTTAGCCAGGACTCCTGGGCTCAACCCGTTTCTGATCATTGACGAACGTCTCTGGGGAAAACCACTTACGGGTGGGATGTTGTCCTGACTACAGAAAACACGGTCCGTCTGGGTTGCCCGTCCTCGGCGGCAGCTCAGGGCTGTGGCTGGTAGGTTCCCACAGCCACTGCATGGCGATGCGCGACACCAGCAATGCTCTGGAATTGCAAGGCGAGGCTGGCGCTCTTGCCCTCCAAGTTCCGTTTCCAGACAGCGCTGTGTAACATTACTTACTTAGTTATTAGGGATCTATCTGAACGTGAATACCGCAGCCAAGAATAAGCAACCTTCAGATGATTCTAGAGAGTCCACTGTGTGTCCAGATCATGGCCAGAGCCACTTCACAGGAGTGGAGGTGTCACTAAATCGACCTGTGCAGCCCAAGAGAGGGTGCCCGCTTATGATTCAAACAAGCAGAAAGCAAGCAGGGACAAAACTAGAGGAGACCATGGTATCTATAGCCAGCGCCTTCCACACGCAGGCAGGAGTTGCCACGGGTTCCAGGCTTTCTGGAAGGAGGAATGCTTAGTCTTATTCTGAGGACTGGGAAAGAACTGACCGATCTGAGTGTCACCTGACAAAAACCAGTGAACGGCTGGCGAGGCTGCATCATGACTGTTGTATGAGGCTGTATGACCTTAGCATGTTCTGATTTGCCAGCTTTCCCTTTCTGACCTCTCTCTTTCTTTTTATTATTTGACAGTCAGAGTGGACAGTGAGAGAGAGAGAGACAGAGAGAAAGGTCTTCCTTTTTGCGGTTGGTTCACCCTCCAATGGCCACCGCGGCCTGCGCACCGTGCTGATCCAATGGCAGGAGCCAGGTGCTTCTCCTGGTCTCCCATGGGGTGCAGGGCCCAAGCACTTGGGCCATCCTCCACTGCACTCCGGGGCCACAGCAGAGAGCTGTCCTGGAAGAGGGGCAACCGGGACAGAATCCGGCGCCCCGACTGGGACTAGAACCTGGTGTGCCAGCGCCACAGGTGGAGGATTAGCCCATTGAGCTGCGGCGCTGGCCCTCTGACCTCTCAGTGTGTTGTTATGCTAAAATTAGCAAAGGAGAACAAAGAGACCGGTGCTGCCCGGTGAATGGTGGGCAGACCTCCTGTCCTGAGCCCTCGGTATTGAGTTTCCCGACACGGGTCTGTCTTGAGACATGCTTGATGGAGGAAGTCGCTGAGGAGAAGCATTGGGAGGTGCACGGACTGAGATGGCGACAGCACAGGTCGTCAGGGTCCCTGCATAGCAGGCGGTGGTTGCCTTGGGCCAAACCCAGTGAACTGTTTCCTACTGAGCCGTTAGAGGAGCAAGCAGCGGAGGAAAACCTCTGGGGTCACCTCGGGGACAGGGCTTCTTATTTGCCCCCAGGTGTACTGAGGAACACCCCGAGCCTGTGCGCTCGGCTGTGCGGTTCAGAGCTGCGGGTGATCCACCCCGGGGCTTCAGAGGTGAGAGGAGACCGGCGTTCAGAGGAGTGGGCTCGAGTGCCCCAGGAGTCCTGGCTTCGGCTTCCTGGGGAGGATCGCGGGATCAGAGACCCACTTGCCCTTATCAGAAGGAGGACTGACCAGCAGTCGATTTTAACATATTTCTCCCAGTAACTGATGCAATTAGAAGACAAAACAAAACAGAAACCAAGACGATAACAGGAAGTTTGAATCTCACACACACACACACACACACACACACACACAATGTGACTGATCAACATATATAGAAAAGAATTCGAAATTATTATGGAATATACAAACCAAATTATTATAGGATATATGCACACAGAACATCTTTTAAGTCTCAACAAATATCAAAGGATTTAAGTCAAACTGAACACAGTGTAATTAAGATAGAAATAAATGAAATAGAACGTTCAGAAAAATGTTCTATATGATTAAAAATTAAATCAAATACTTCTAAGGAAACACAGGTTAAAGATGAAATCACAATGGGAACTATTCTGAAGTGAAAATGCAACATAGCAAAACACAGGATACAACTAAGACTACAGAAAGGGTTCTAACCTAACGTGTATGTATTTAAACAGAACAAATGCTGATAACCAACCATCTTACCGTTGATCTCCAAAGTGAGAAAAAGAATAGAAAACTTTTTAAAATATTTATTTATTTATTTGAAAGTCAGAGTTACACAGAGAGAAGAGAAGCAGAGAGAGAGAGAGAGGTCTTCCATCCGCTGGTTCACTCCCCAATCAGCCACAACTGCTGGAGCTGTGCCAATCCGAAGCCAGGAGCCAGGAGCCTCTTCCGGATCTCCCACGAGGGTGCAGGGGCCCAAGGACTTGGGCCATCTTCTACTGCTTTCCCAGGCCACAGCAGAGAGCTGGATTGGAAGAGGAGCAGCCGGGTCTCGAACTGGTGCCCATATGGGATGCCAACGCTTCAGGCCAGGGCGTTAACCTGCTGCGCCACAGCGCTGGCCCCAAGAATAGCAAATTAAATAAAAATTGGTAAGAAGAGAATAAGTTAGATCAGAATAAAAATAATAAAAATAAACATACAGCAGGGAAGACCAACAAAACCCAATGTTGAAACTTTGAATAAACTAAAATTTTGGAAAATTATGGTGATTAAGCAAACAAGAGGGGAGACAGAAATAGCCAATATAAACAAAGGAAAAATGAACATAACTAAAGACCCTATAGACAATAAAAATAGAGAATATTATGACTACATAGGAATAAAATACAAAATTCAGAGAAATGGGTAAATTCCTATAAAATAAGAACATCAAAATTTCATAGGAGAAATAGAAAATGTCAGCAATCATGCATCCATGAAATAAATTAATACAGAGTTTAAAAATTCTCTCAAGGACAACTTAGGGCTCAAGAGTCATCATTATTGAATTTTACCAAACATTCAAAGAAGAAATAATACCAATTTTATAGCAAATCTCCCATAAAATAAAAAAGGGAATATTCTCAACTTACTTATGAGGCCAATATAAACTTGATCTCCAGAACGTAAAAAGGTCGTTATAAGAAGACAAAAGCAGAGCCCAGCATCATGACACAGCGGGTTAAGCTGCTGGCTACAATGCTGGCATCCCATATGCGCATTGGTTCAGGTCCCTGCTAATGGCCTGGGAAAGCAGCGGAAGATGGTCAGAGTCCTTGGGCCCCTGCACCTACATGGGAGATCCAGAAGAAGCTCCTGGCTCCTGGCTCCTGGCTCCTGGCTTGGACTTGGCCCAGCTCTGGCTGTTAATGGCCATTTGAGGGGTAAAGCAGTGGATGGAAGACCTCTCTCTGTTTCTTCTTCTCTCCTTCTGACTGCCTTCCAAATAAATAAATAAATAAGCAAAATAAAAGATCTATGTTTCTCAGGAATAGACACATATGTCGTGAACAAAATATTAAAGGAGGATCCAAGAAGAATGGGAACAAAGGGAGGACTGCATGTCCAGGAGACCGAGGGGAGACTCCAGGAAAGAAGGGACAGGCACCCTCAACAGCACAGACTCAGCCCGCCAGCGCATGCCCAGAAACAAGGCACCCTGCCGCTTCTGTCCTGGCCCCCTGACCTGCCGCTTCTGTTCTGGCTCCCTGACCTGTCACTTGTGTCCTGGCCCCCTGACCTGCCACTTCTGTCCTGGCCCCCTGACCTGCCACTTGTGTCCTGGCCCCCTGACCTGCCACTTCTGTCCTGGCTCCCTGACCTGTCACTTGTGTCCTGGCCCCCTGACCTGCCACTTCTGTCCTGGCCCCCTGACCTGCCACTTGTGTCCTGGCCCCCTGGCCGGGACGGGGTCGGGGAGGGAGGGAGGCAGACGCCTCATTGCTGAGAAAAGTTAAGCAGGAAAGCTTGGCGACTCCCATCGCCGCTGCAGCCAGCAGCCCTAACTACAGGGTTCGACGGTCCTCGGAGGCTGTAAAGCCCGTCTGGAAAGCTGGCTGGGGTCCAAGCAGCTGTTTTACCCCCAGAAAAATGAACTCACATTGCTCCCCAGCTCTCCTAGACTTCATTCTGTCTTAGGGGCCAGTAGGCAGCCCGGCTGCTGTAGGAAGCCTCTGGAACTGGCGCACCTCACAGGGCGCAGAGCAAGCCCGTGTGCATCCCGCAGGAGCAGATTCCCAGGCACCAGCTGCTGACTCCTGCCTCCCCTCTGCACCTCGTCCTGGGCTCAGCAGAGGCCGTGGCCAGCACACAAGCTATGATGAAGTCCCCCTGCTGTCATCTTTTGGCACAGGGTTCTCGGTGGCCAGCATCAAGTTTGCATACTACATGGTACCAGGGGATAGATTCTTTTGCATCCTGCAGTCCTGGGACTGCCGCTGTTGGTGCTACAACCCCCAGAGTAACCAGTGCTCACCCTGCGGGAACTGGAGGAGGCCCTACGTGTACCCCACAGCTGCCAGTGCACATGCCCCAACATAGCTTGTTCTCATCCTGCAGAAGCAGAATAAGGTACCCCCTGTGCCCTGAAGCTCTGGGACTGTGTAGGTTCTCGAAGCCTTGGGGACAGGCACCCTGGCCCCATGGGACCTGTGCAAGCCCAGCCTGCATTGCACTGCCACAGGCCCACATCTGCTAGTGCACAGTCCCCAGCATGACCTGTACTCACCCTATGGGAGCTTGGTAAGGATCCTACCGCATTCTGTAGCTCTGGAGTTGTGATTGGTGGTTGTATAAGCCCGAGGGACACCCACACTAGCCCCGTGGGCTCTGTGGAAGGCTCTGTTTGCATTCCACCACACCAGGCCTGTGCTTGCCGGTGCGTAATCCCCACTGCAATCTGTGCTCACCGTGCAGGACCAGGGTAAACTACCCTC
The DNA here is from genome assembly GCA_949820135.1 of Sylvilagus floridanus. Taxonomy (NCBI): domain Eukaryota; kingdom Metazoa; phylum Chordata; class Mammalia; order Lagomorpha; family Leporidae; genus Sylvilagus; species Sylvilagus floridanus. The sequence continues at coordinate 116,624,543 of OX463231.1, read as the reverse complement.
TGCATCCTGCAGCCCTGGGACCCTGATGGTTGGTGCCATATTCGCCAGCATTACCTGAGCTCACTCAAGGGCACACTCCCCAGCATAACCGGTGCTTCCCCTGTGGGATCCAGGTAACGCCCCCCCCCGACCCCCCACACATTCTGCAGCTCTGGGACTGTGTGCATGGGTGCTAAACTCCTGGGCTCACCCTGTGCAACCTGAGCAAGGCCCTATCTGCAGTCCGTTGCCCCAGGCCTACAGCATCACCTGCACTTGTCCCAGAGAGACTGAGGAAGGTCACTACCATGTCCAACAGCTATGGGACTCTGATGCTTTGGAGCAAGAGAAAGCTCCAGGCTCCCGCCCACCAGGACATGATCCTCAGCACGATCCGTCAGAGCCCTGTGGGGCCTGGGTAAATCTCAGAGCCCCCTGTGCCGGGACTGTAGCTGTTGGGTAGCTTCATCCACACCCACTCAGCAGGACCTAGGAAAGGTCACATCCACATCCCACAGTTCCAGAGCCCCAACTCTCAGTGCCACTACCCCCAGTGTCACCCATAGGGCTGCCCCTTCTGTGTCCCACAGCACCAGCAATATGGCTTTGTTGACACCTGACTTGTGGACAGGGTGCTTCTAATTTCTTCTTCTTCTTTTTTTTTTTTTTTTGAAGATTATTTTATTTATTTGAAAGGCAGAGTCACAGAGACAGAGGGGGGAAAACAGAGAGATCTTCCATCTACTGGTTCACTCCTCAAACGGCCACAAAAGCCAGAGCTGGGCTGGTCTGAAGTCAGGAGCCAGGAGCTTCATCCGGGTCTCCCACATGGGTACCGGAGCCCAAGCACTTGGGCATCCTCTGCTTCTTTCCCAGGTGCATTAGCAGGGAGCTGGACTGGAAGTGGAGCAGCCGGGACTTGAACCAGTGCCCATATGGGATGCCAGTGGCACAGGTGGCAACCTTATCTGCTATACCACAGAGCCAGCCCTTCTCATTACTTCTGAATTGGGATGAGAGCCTCCTCTTGCTCATGGCTTTCAAAAATGTTTTTGAATCAAAATTTATCTTTTAATTTCATTTTCCACAAAAGGCTTGAACTATCCTGTGATCAACAAGAATAACTGGCCTGCGCCAGAATCAGCCCTTAAGGCATTCGGAGCTGGCTCAAGAGCCCATGAGAGTATTTTAGGCATGGAAAGCCAAGACACTCTGGAAAAAACAGAAGATCTAAATGAAAGATCTTTGCGAGTGAGATCCCAGTGGAAAGAACGGGGCCATCAAAGAAGAAGGTACCTTTCTCTGAAGGGAGGAGAGAACTTCCACTTTGACTATGACCCTGTCAGAATAAGATTGAAGTTGGCAAACCCTAAAGGCTTCCGTAGCCTCGGCAACTCATGACTAGAGCCTAGGGAGATTACTGACGCCATAAACAAGAGTGTCAAATTGTTAAATCAACATCAGGAGTCACTGTGCACTTACGTCTCATGTGGGATCTGTCCTTAATGTGTTGTCCAATGTGAAGTAATGCTATAACTAGTATTGAAACAGTATTTTTACACTTTGTGTTTCTGTGTGGGTGCAAACTGATGAAATCTTTACCTAGTATATACTGAATCGATCTTCTGTATATAAAGATAATTGAAAATGATTTTTAAAAACTTGGTGTTAAATTGGAAATTGCATAGATAATCAATTTAAAAAAAAATCATGTAGGATCTCTGTCCTTAATGTGCTGTGCATTGTGAATTAATACTATAACTAGTACTCCAACAGTACTTTTCACTTTGTGCCTCTATGTGAGGGCAAACTGTCGAAATCTTTACGTAATATGTACTAAACTATATAAAGAAAATTGAAAAGGAATCTTGATGTGAATGGAAGGGGAGAGGGAGAGGGAAAGGGGAGGGTTGCCGGTGGGAGGGAAGCCATTGTAATACATAAGCTGTACTTTGGAAATTTATATTCTTTAAACAAAAGCTTTATTTAAAAATAATGTAAGGGAAAACCAATTAAGTTATTGCCATCAGTTACCTTGAGGGTTTATGATTGGGAAAGAACAAGGAAGGAGCTTCTAGAATGTTGACCCCTTCCTCCTACGCATGCGCGCCCGCTGGGTCGGGTTGCATTTCCAGCTGCGGTGGGGGTCGGAGGGCAGGGAGGGAGGGGTGGAAAGAGGGTTCGTTTTCTGTGGCTGCGCCCTCCCTGCTCCTGGAAGTGGCAGGACCTGGCGACGCCCCAAGCGGGCGCGGCGCTAATCGAGGGGGGCCCGGCCGAGGGGCAGGAGTTGGCATTTCCAGCTGGGGGCTCGGGCAGCCCCGGCTCGGGGACCCTCCCCTCCAGGCCGGTCACCGCTGGCGGTTGGGGCCGGCTCTCCTGTCGCGAAAAGGTGGACAAATCCTATTTTCAAGAGAAGATGACTTTTACCAGTGTGGAAGGACCTGCAGACATCCACAGAGATGAAGAATTTGTAGAGGAGTTTGAGGTTAAAAACTTGCAGATTTTCCAAGCAGCAGTCCTGCTTGCTTGCGCGTGAACACCTGCGCGAGCAGGTGGAGACACGGAGCGATGAGCAGCCGCCGCTAGAGGGCAATGTGCAGGCCCGGCGGTTGGAAGACACGGGAAAGTATCCCCAAAATTCAGATTTATCAACGCTTTTATTTTGAAAATAGTGCTGCCCGACCTACAAATCCTGGTGTCCCAAATGGTCGATACGAAGGTGGAAACTACTTGGGAAACAAATCATTTTGCTTTAGACAGACCATCTGAGACTCTCGCAGACGATCTTCTGAGAACTGGACAGGTGTGGATCTGTCAGACCCCATATACCCACGGAGTACTGCCACTTAGAGTCCCTTCAGGACTGGCCACGCTATGCCCACTTAGCCCCCAGAGAGTTGTGGGGAACCACAGGCCAGCCACCTGTGGGGACCTCTTCATCGCACTGCCTCATCCTGCGGAGCAGAACAAGGTCAGGGAAGTGCTGAACAGAAGACTTGCATACAACTGATGAGATACACCTTGACCTGAGGCTATGCGTGCCTTTTGATCCGATTGATGGACTGCTCGCCCTAGGGGACCGGGGATGGATAAGAGACCGGGATAGGGGCGGGAAGTCGGGCAGCTTCTTCAGTCTCTCTCCTTCTTTCTCTCGGCTGCTTCTCTTCTCTTTCTTCTCTTCTCTTTCTTCTCTTTCTCTTTCTCTCCTTTCCTTCTGCTATCACTAAAAATAAAAGTTCCTTGAGAACCGATCAACAGTGGTCATGTCGTGACTCCGTGGGTTGGACTCTTGCTGTCGAGGGTTCAACAGAGTTAGCTAGAGCCCAGCTCCGCTACACAGGCGTAGAGGGTCAAGTGCAGTGCTCTTGTGGAAACGAACAACTGGCAACCTTGTGTTCACACCTGGTCGGAGCCCAGGCAATGTGTTCCTAACTGCTCCTTTGTTTTGGGCCAGAACGTTGGTATTCGAAGCGAATCTGATGTTGTGATTTCTGATAGGAATTTCCCAAATTCAACAAATCCTCCAAGCAACCCAGCCATGGCAGATCGGGAGCTGGATGTGACACCTTAGGCAAAGGTGATGAAGTAAGGAGCTTCGCTGTGGAGGAGGGCTAGTGAGGACCCTTGGGAACAGCATGCTGAGTGGTATCCAGAGTGTGAGCATCTATTAGAAGAGAAAGGACTGCCTGTGCTGCGACTCAATAGGCTAATCCTCTGCCTGTGGTGCCGGCACCCCCGGGGTTCTAGTCCCAGTCAGGGCGCCAGATTCTGTCCCGGTTGCCCCTCTTCCAGGCCAGCTCTCTGCTATGGCCCAGAGTACAGTGGAGGATGGCCCAAGTGCTTTGGCCCTGCACCCCATGGGGAGACCAGGAGAAGCATCTGGCTCCTGCCATTGGATCAGCGCGGTGCGCCGGCCGCAGCGCGCTGGCCTTGGCGGCCATTGGAGGGTGAACCAACGGCAAAGAAAGACCTTTCTCTCTGTCTCTCTCTCTCACTGTCCACTCTGCCTGTCCAAAAACAAACAAAAAAAAAAAAAAGAAGAAGAAGACAAGAAAGGACAAGAATATATAGACAGTATTCATTTAACTCATTCACTTGGGGAGCCTCTGACAAGAACGGCTGAAAACACACCATCACTCACTAAAACAACCGATGGTGCCATCTTCCAAAGTCCTGTGGTTCAAGAAGCTATACGGATGGGATCCAGTGTCGGGGACAATAGGAATGGAGGAAGACATTCAGACTTCCGGGAACAGCTATGAATCACTCGAGGTCTGGCTGCAGATCTAGCGAGTGCTCGGGAGAGCGGTGCATAGGATGAGTGGAGTCGGACTTCACTGCTGGCAGACGTCAGAACTGCAGGGCCGGCCTGCGCCTGCAGGAGGGGAAGCTTGCAAAACCTGCGGGGACAGAAGTGCTGCTGCGGTCTTCACTCCTGGGGACACCGGCACCTGTAAACAACGTGCTGGAGCAGTTGACACGTGCCCCTGTGCTACACCGTCATCGCTGTCAAGCAGAGGGTGTTTCTGTCTTAATCCAACTCCACAGGGGCAGGTTGTGGTCCTCTTATTACCCTGATTGAATGTGTGCCATGGGCTGACTTTTAAGTAATCAGCGTTGGATTCCGTTAGCGTTTGCTACCAATTAGGGGGGAAAAGTAATGGTGTAGGCGGCAGTCTAAAATTGAACTTCTGGGTTTTTCCGGTTATGAACTGTATTATTTTTCCCATTGTTTTACTGTTCTTTAGTTGAAACTGTAGAGCAAAAGCATCACATGATAACTGATCGAAGTGTGTATTGGTAGTACACTGACTTAGTTTCTAAGTGTATGTGAATTAATTGAGCTTTTTGTTCTTTTCAGATAGACTTAGCGAATGGAGCATTCTGTAGAAACTTGGAGATTCGAGTTAATCTCCCCAGTCACATAATTTGTTGTGTGTGATAAACAGAATGAACCGTTCCGCCCCGGTGGAAAGATAGAGATTATTGTTAGATGCTTGTCTTTGTGTTTTAGGATTCTGTCCTTTTCAAATTATCAGCACTCACTTGGATGAATGACTTCAAAAGTGGTTTTGTATTCAACGACACAATGCCACCCAGCCAGCACGTAGTGACATGGAACGATGTCAAGGATACTGTAAGTATAAAACACAAATAGTCAACCACTGTGCATGTTGTGAGCCAAGTCAAGGGGTGTGTGTTTTGTGTCTGTGTAGAACAAATGATTTGTAAAGATAGCACCAAACTGCTAGATGCGGCTTCTTTAGAGGGGGTGGGAGCATGGGTCCCATGGAGGGTGTACAGGGGCCTTTCACTTTCTGGTTGTTTTTTTTTTTTTGTCTTTTATTCTGTTTGAATTTTTATAAGTATGTGTTACTTTTGTAATCAGAATCTGTAGGCATGTTCAAACACCTGCAAAGCTACTTGTCACTCAGCTTTAGTTTGTCTAATCCAAGAAGGCGGGGCAGGTAACCTTTTTAGTGCCAATGTGAAATTTAAATGTTTTTATGTTTTTCCTGCCTTGTGGATGGAAAATATTTCTGAGTGGTAGTTTTCTGACAGGTAGACCATGTCTCATCTTGTTTCAAAATAAATATTTCTGATTTGTAAAATGAAATTAAAAAAAGAGAAATCTTCCTGAACTTGACCTCAGTGATCTTCCGGTGAACTTAGTGGACTGGCCAAGTCTAGAGCCACTAGAGGCAGAGCGGGAGGGCATCTGCCCCGAGGGCAAGGAGCGACGGAGGTCTGGGTCCGTGTCCACAAGGTCAGGGGTGGCATCTCTCTAGGGAGGCTGTTGGCACAGGCAGTCAGAGCCAGAGAGAGCCTAGGAAGAGGTAGGAAGCAGGACGGCGTGGAGAATCGGCTGGGCAGGGAGAACGGCGTCTGCTTGGGGCCTGGAAAGCGGCTGGGTGAGCTGTCCGTGCCAGGGAGCAGCCTCAGCATTGGGGCAGAGTATGCGCGAGTGTGGACCGTCAGGGCTGAAGGCAGGTGTCCACAGGCGTCAGGGTGGGAGGCGAGACCCATTCAAGATTCCACAGCCTGAGCAGGGGGGAAGGCTGGTGGTGCGAGGGGCACCCAGATGTGCAGGGCCAGAGCGCCAGGAGACTGAACAGGACATCTGGAGATGAGGGTGGCCTTCCATGGGGAGCCAGCGCCCGGCGAAGAGATGAGGGGTCCCCCAGAATAGCCCCAGATGAAGCAGGCACCCGTGTGCAGAAGCAGCCCTGTGTCACTGCGGGAGCCCATGTGGGGTGAGTGGGCAGTGTAGAAAGTCATCCTAAGCAGGGGAAAGGGCGATATTTTCTACAAATATGACTACAAACGTTAAAAATTCAGAAAGAGTAATAATGATAAGTTATATTTTTAAACACCATTATTTATTCTAGTCTTCTTGAAGAGGATTATGTTGGACCGGCACTGTGTTGTAGTGGGTTAAACCACAGCCTGCAGTGCCAGCATCCCTTATGGTGCCAGTTCGAGTCCCAGCTGCTCCACTTCCGACCCAGATCCCAGCTGATGTGCCTGGGAAAGCAGTGGAAGATGGACCAAATCCTTGGGCCCCTGCACTGGTGTGGGAGACCTAGAAGAAGCTCCTGGCTCCTGGCTTCAGCCTGGCCCAGCCCTAGCCGTTGCGGCCATTTGGAGAGTGAATCAGTAGGTGGAAGATTATCTATCTATCTCTCTATCTATCTCTATCTCTCCTTCTCTTTCTCTGTAAGTCTGCCTTTCAAATAAATAAACATGTTTTTAAAGAGAGAATCATGTTTCTGCCCATTGCCTGTGATTCACAGACCCTCCTGTGGGAAGAGTAGCATCATTGACCTTGGACTTGGCTGTGAGTTGTGCTTTGGCCAGTGGAACATGAGCAAAGGCAATGCACACACTGTCCGTTCCTGCTGGCTCCTTGGTCATTTCACTCTGTCTTGAGAAGAAGACTGACCAATGAACAGGCTGCTCCTTTAGTCTCGGCCCCATGGCCTGGAGGGGGGACCTTGCCTGGAACAAAGCAGTAGACAACTTGCAACCTACATGTATCTTCAACAAAGAAAAGAAACACAAAAACCCACCGTTTGTTGTGGAAAGCCAAGGAGGGTTTCCGGTTACTTGTGCCCCAAACATAAGCACAGCTGATAGAGACAGCTGATGCCCCTGTTCAACACAGTCACAGTGAGCACTGAAGACACAGCAAACCCTGAGCCACTGCTGCCGGGGACACAGAGTCAGTCTCCGGGAGCCCCTGGCTGCAGCGTTTCCCCCGGTTGCTCAACACTTAGCCTCATTTTATGTGCGCTTCGGTGGGGAGACACCTTCTGTAACGCTTACTGGTCCCTGAACATCCTGGTCGACAGCACGGAAGTGGTGCCTGTCCAAAGCTCAGCTAACATATGCGGTCTTTTTATTTATTAATTTTTGGTCAGGCGCATCACAGCCTTCTTGCACCTAGGAACACGAGGTGGCACTTTAGCATTATGCGTGGGATCATTTTACACAGCAAAATCACAAAACTGAAAATGGTGGCCCCAAATCCACGGAAAAGGACAGCCCCGTAGGAGAGCAGGGAACGGGAGGGCTGAGAGCGCCCCCCTCCACCTCAGCTGGGAATGTGCATGTTGACCGACTCCGGGTTTTGCCCCTGGGCACAAGGCTCGGAAGGGCTGCCAAGGCGTCACCGGTACTGATTCTAGGGTAGCAAGTCGACTTCGGCGAGCAGGAGACACTGCAAGATCAGAATCGCATGATGAGGCCAGGCTGTGCAACGCTCAGGCTAGAAATGAACCCGAAGATGTCACCAAAGCCCCTAAGTGTTAATTAACAAGTCCAGGTTGCCAGACTAAATTTTTTAACATGTAGATTTGCACTATTTGAAAGACAGAAAATGTAAGTATGTAGAACGGTTGAAAGCAAGAAGATGGAAAATAACCAGGAAAATACAGGCAAAAGAAAGAGATAATTAGATTACTACCAGAGGATAAGAAGCTCTAGGACGAAGCTTAGGGATAAAGAAGACGTCACCAGAAAGACTCAGTTCACCAGGAATGCACTTATATTTGACTTAATCAATAAAGTTAGGGTATATAAAGCTAACACTCGTGTAGTTACAGGTATAAATTGAGCAATCTATGACCATGTTGAAGTCATTTAGCATTTGTTTCTCAACTATTGAGAAACAGGACAAAATGGGTTAGGTGGATTAAGCCACTGCTTGGGACACCCGCACCCCATATCCGAGTGCCCAGCTTGAGTGCACTTCCCACCAGCTCCCTGCTGACGTGCCAGGGCAGCAGTGGGTGATGGCCCAGTGCTTTAGTTCCTGCCACCCACGTAGGAAACTCGGATGGAGTTCTGGCTCCTGGCTTAAGCCTGGCCCAGACTTGGCTGTTGTGGACATTTGCGAATAAACCAGCAAATGGAAGATTCTCTGTGAGTCACTCCACCTTTCAAACACATAAGTCAATAAAAATCTTTAAAGGACAAAACATTAGAAAGATTTAGCCTATTTGAACAACTGATCTGTGTTTACGGAGTGCTCCACACAACATTTAGAGAGCACCTTCCTTGGTGTGAGGATGGAGACAGCTGAGTAGGAGTTATTCAGAAGGCAGTGTTGTGGAGGAGTCTTACTCACTATTCACTCTGTTGGAGCATAGGGTAAGGTGTATTAGAGAGGCCCACGGAGCCATTGTCTCCCTCAAGGTCTCCTGGCCAAGCCGAAGGACTGTCCTGGTTGAGCAGTCACATGGCCGAATGCATCACACCACTGGGGTGAGGCGGATGTGAGACGGAGCGCTCAACCATGAGAACAGGGCCTGGGGCTTGGCGCGCTCCTGTAGGGCAGCAGAAGGGGGTACTGGGATATAATAGTGAGGCCTTCCCTGTAGTTAGGTTACAACCTGGGAATTTGCACAGCTCCTTCTGCTCTTGGCCATCTGTGGGTCTTCCAACTGGAAAATGCTCCTTAGTTTACAGCAAAGAGCAAGTCCGGCCACTTGGGACAGCAGTGCAAAAAGGTAGGTTCTGGATAGCATAGACTTTTTTTAAAATTAATTAATTTATTTGAAAGTCAGAGTTACAAAAGAAAGAGAGGCAGAGAGAGAGAGAGGTCTTCCATCCACTGGTTTACTCCCCCAAGTGGCCTCAGCAGCTGGAGCTGGAATGATCAGAAGCCAGGAGCCAGGAGTTTCCACTGGGTCTCCCACACAGGTGCAGGGGCCCGAGCAGAGAGCTGGATCGGAAGTGGAACAGCCAGGACTCAAACCAGTGCCCATATGGGTTGCTGGCACTGCAGGCGGAGGTTTAACCTGCTACGCCAAAAGGCCAGCGTCTAGTATAGACATTTTAACAATATAATGCTTCCATCCATGAATATGGGATGTCTTTCCATTTCTTTGCTTCTTCTTAAATTTATTTCATGAAAACCTGTGTGCAAATGTTTGTAAGGGGTTTATTCATAATTGCAAAAAAACCTGGAAGCAACCCAAATGTCCATCAGTTAATGAATGGATTAACAACCTGTTGCATATCCATACGATGGCTGCAACAGTAAAAGGAACAAATAGCACACAACAGCATGTATTATGTAGAATGTATTGTGTGAAAATATGGCAAATGCTATTTTTTATACTGCCACCTAACTGTTTTGGATGCATTCATTGAGATGAAAATACTATACTACTTTGATACCCACAATACCCATTTGAAAATATATGAAAAGCACATCTCTGACCACAGGAAAATTAAGATTTTTCTTTTTCTTTGAACTCCCCAATTGGCCACAATGACCGGAGCTGGGCCAATCTGAAGCCAGGAGCCAGGAGCTTCTTCTGGATCTCCCACGCAGGTACAGGGGCCCAAGGACTTGGGTCATCTTCTACTGCTTTCATAGGCCCATAGCAGTGCCGTAGCGACTGCCCCATAGATATTTTTAATCAAATGAAGTACAGCCATATACCCCAAAGTCTTTTATACCCTTCTCATTCTGCTATGCAGTAAAAGCATATACATAAATTATAATTTACTTTTTCACTTTCTAAGATCATAATTCTCTAGGAATAATTTTTTCTTATAGACTTCCCTCTTAATCTATGTGTTATTTTAATGATACAATAATAATCATATAATTAAATATAACAATGTGTTGATAATATTCTATTGATAAAATTCTTCAGGGATTGCATCACTGATGATGTGTGGGTACATGAGAACACATGGAGCTTTGAGCATATTACTCGGTTCTTTGAACTTCTAGTAAGTTGCCAAAGCTCTCTTATCAAAATTATTTTAATGATAAAACTTAGATATTAACAAACTTGAGTAAGTTTGCCTTCAATTTTTATGAAGGCATAAAATCAGAAACCTGGCACTTTCTTTTTTAAATTTTATTAGATAGGCAGAGTTAGTGAGAGAGAGAGAGAGAGAGAGAAAGGTCTTCCTTCCGTTGGTTCACCCCCCAAATGACTGCTATGGCCGGTGCACTGCGCTGATTTGAAGCCAGGAGCCAGGTGCTTCCTCCTGGTCTCCCATGCGGGTGCAGGGGCCCAAGCACTTGGGCCATCCTCCACTGCCTTCCTGAGTCGCGAAAACTAGCACTTGTAAAAGAACTTGTTTTGGGGGCCGGTGCTGTGGTGTAGCAGGTTAGGCCACCACCTGCAATGCCGGCATCCCATATGGGTGCTGATTCGAGTCTTGGCTGCTCCACTTCTGATCCAGCTCTCTGCTATGGCCTGGGAAAGCAGTAGAACATGGCCCAAGTCCTTGGGCCCCTGCACCTGCGTGGGAGACCCAGAAGAAGCTCCTGGCTTTGGATCAGTGCAACTTTGAATTCTGCGGCCAAATGGGGAGTAAACCATCTCTCCCTCTCTCTGCCTCTCCTTCTCTCTGTGTGCAACTCTGACTTTCAAATAAATTAATTTTAAAAATAACTTGTTTCCTAATAGTTGGGATACCAAACACAAATTACAAGTGATTTTTGTTAATTTCTGGAAAGTTTATTAGTAAGGTTTTATCAACATTTACCAAATGATTAATAATATTATTAATTATATCTTTAGTCCTTTTGAGGCACAATTGCTTACTTTCATTTGCTCTGTAAGTGTTGAAAATTTTGAGTATTATTAATTTTGATAGATCTTTGATAAGATTTTTAAAATTTATTTATTTGAAAGGCAGAGTTACAGAGAGGCAGAGGCAGAGAGAGAGAGAGAGAGAGAAAGAGAGATCTTCCGTCTACTGGTTCTCTCTTCAGATGGCTGCATTGGCTGGAACTGGACCAATCTGAAGCCAGGAGCCAGGAGCTTCCTCCAGGTCTCCCATGCAGGTGCAGGGCCCTAAGGACTTGGGCCATCTTTTACTGCTTTCCCAGGCCATAACAGAAAGCTGGATAGGAAGTGGAGCAGCTGGGATTCGAACCAGCGCCCACATGGGATGCCGGCACTGCAGGTGGCAGCTTTACCTGTAGCACCAGCCCAGATAATATGGTTTTATAAAACACTTTTATTTACATGCTTTAAATCTGTATATTTTTATGTTGCCATCATATCTACAAAATTGGCAAAGTCAGTCCTTAGCCAAATCAGATCCCCTTTATCTCACAAGAAACCAACTTCATATTTCGATTTGAAGGAATGCTGTAACATATATCTCTGTGGAAACCATCGCATTTCTGAATTCTAATTCCAGACGGCAGCACCAAAGGCGCAGGGGCTTACTGTGTTTTTCACCTGAAGGAAACGAGGAGCTTACCCCTCGGTATGCCTTACCCAAACTTTCTCTGCTTTCTCCCACTGCGGAAGCATCCTCAGGAACAGGATTCACAAATTGTTCCTTGGTTTGGAAATCAGATCCGTAAAGTTCAGATGAGTCTGTTGAAGACTTAGTGCAGTGTGTGGGATGGAGGAAAACTCATGGCATTAAACTTCACCAGCTGCATTAGATTGAGCGAGGATAAGGCAGGGATGCGTCTTAGTCCTCACAGTGACCAGGACGCTGCCCGGTAGGCTGCACTGTGCCCATTTTCTAGATGCAGATCAAGAGGCGCTGCAACTGTAAGTGACCAAGCCAGGACCAGAACCAAGACTGCTAGTTTAGGCTGGCACCACAGCTCACTAGGCTAATCCTCTGCCTGTGGCACCAGCACATTGGGTTCTAGTCCCGGTTGGGGCACCGGATTCTGTCCCGGCTGCTCCTCTTCCAGTCTAGCTCTCTGCTGTGGCCCGGGGAAGGCAGTGGAGGATGGCCCAAGTGCTTGGGCTCTGCACCCAATGGGGGACCAGGAGGAGGCACCTTGCTCCTGGCTTTGGATCAGTGCAGCTCACTGGCCATAGCAGCCATTTTGGGGGTGAACCAATGGAAAGAAGACCTTTCTCTCTGTCTCTCTGTCTCTCTCTCTCTCTCTCTCATTGTCTAAATCTGCCTGTCCAAAAAAAAAAAAGACTTCTAGTTTGAGGTCAAAATTCTTATTATGGAAGAGTCTAGGCTCTGTGGTAACAATGAGTAAAATAACGGTAAAAATGGGGAGAAGACAGGATTAGATTTCTGAAAAAAAAAAAAAAGGAAAGGGGGGGAAGAGGTTGGGGAATAAATTGCCACAAACGTTCACTCTTAATTAGCCACAGGAGCTCTATAAAAGATTACAACACACTCCCATAGCTCGAGGGTCTGAAATGCACCAATACAGATGCATACTTTGTCATAAAGCTACTCATCTTTCCCTCTCTAATTCTCTCCCTCTATCTCCGTGTGTGTATGTATGTTTGAAATGCATTTACTCCAAGAGTTAACACAGTGACGCATTATTTAGGTCTTCACACCTAAACATAAAAGAATACTTACAGGTCATGAAAAGACACAAGGAAACTGGGGGCTTGTGCACGCTGGGGAAGAGTGTTTATCTCATTGTCTGATGGTATCGTAACATCCTAGGCTTGGATAGCAGTGGAAGGAGTAAGAGGAATCTCTTTGTTAACCCAGTGTCATCTGGGACCATTTGTGCTCTGGACACCATAACCCATAGGGTGTGATTAGGCCCTCCAGAAAACCTCGTCCACCTGTTCTAGCATCGGTGGAGCGCAGAAAAGGTTCTCTAGGAGTGACTGTGAGCAAACCAGCCCTGCACCTGTGCAACTGCCCCAGATAAATCCCTGTGATTGTTCAGGTGTGGACCGTTAGGAGCAAGACAGTGGACAGGTGTCTGCGTGGGGCACCTGGGAGAAGTCTGGCCGCTGCATATCCTAGACCTGCCCTATCTCAGAGAATCCTTTTCGCATTCTGGACCTTGGTGCTCAGATCCATAGACTAAGGGAAGCTGGTGGATCCTCAGGAAGGCTCCTCCGTAGACTAAGGGAATCTGGTGGATCCTCAGGAAGGCTCCTCCATGGACTAAGGGAAGCTGGTGGATCCTTGGCAAGGCTCCTCCATAGACTAAGGGAAGTTGGTGGATCCGTGGCCAGGCTCCTCTGCAGACATTCTGTGTCCCTCTCGGGACCCTGCCTAACTCCTGCCCCTCTCCTCTCTCACAGGCACCTCCCTCCACCGCACCACCTTCCCCCGGAGGACTGCAGCTCTCCTGCTGCTTCTCGCCCTCTCTTTGGAGCAGACTTCTGCTTCGCCGCCCCAGAAGATACAAAGTGCGTTCAGAGAAGCTGTGGCCATTCTTCCTTAAGCATCATCCTTGGGGACTGAGGGTTGGACACGAGAGGAGGCCACTGCCAGTGACCGCTAGGTTCCAAAACCGCCCAGGGCCCTCCGGATTCTTCCCGAACATGTTTCCCCAAAATGATCTCTCCGAGTTTCTCTGATAGTTGTCTTTCAGGGGTGATATTTCAGATGTAAGAGTCACTACGCAGGGCCCGGGAGGAAGCTACTGCTGTCCCTGGGAAGAAAGATGGAATGAGGTCAGCTCTTCCGAGGACCCACAGTGAAGGGGGGGGGGGGGTCTGGAGAAAGAGGTAGGAAAACGGCACTGACCAGAGTCTCTGGCTGCTAGAGTGACGGCCAGGGAGGAAGGAATCCCTGGATTCCAACCGCAGACGAGAATTGCTGATGCTAAATCCCAGGGGACTGCCTACAGTTTGTGGAAAATGAAATCAAAAATTAAAAAATAAAAATACTTAAGCTTTGCTTCTCAACACAAACTCCATTCAGTTCAAGACACTTGCAAGTGATAAGACCAGATATGTAGTCCATCCCTAATTAACTGAGGGTCCTGTATTGACAGTCTTTTTTTACATGAATAAGTTTAAAAAAGATGCCCTTTAAAGATTAGGAAACAAAGAATTCTGGAACCAAATCAGGACTGTCAAGTGAACACCTAGTGACTGCCTGTCCCACCAAATTGCTCCCGTTTGATGAGAGGAATCGCAGGAACGCTGTGGTAGTGGAGAGGGACGCTCTGGTGAAGTTTCCTGGGGGTTTCTCTGCTGATGCTCTGGCCGACCTTCTCAAAACACTGTCATCATCGGCAGATGCGGCCACTCCTTGGCCAGACGGAAAGTCAGCAAGCAAAATATCCCGAGAGTCCCGGCAAACTGTTGCCAGGAGTTTTGCTCCTGACCCGTCTGCTTTTGCCTCGACTGGACCATTGCTTTTGGGGGTTGTGCTTCACTCGAGAACCCAGCTGGGAAAGCCATGTTCCCTTTCCTGCTACAAGTCTTTAAAAAAAATGCTTCGGGATCATGATCTCACTTATGTAATGTTTGCACTGAAAGCTCTGCTCTTGTCTGCAGCTGATCTGGGCACGATCTTGGCCCCCCATTGAGAAAACTTGCTCCACGTTAGCGTCTCAGAATGGTGTTAACAGAACCACGTGAGATATCCACGGTGTGGAGCGCTGATTCTGCTGCTAAGCGTCTGTCCTCCTCAATTAGGTCAGGAAGATTAACCTTTCCCTGCAGACGATGTGATGACCTGCTGCAGCCCCATCTCATCACTCCTGACAATGACTTATCCTCTTACAAACTGCTGAGTCCCTTGGGGCATTGTTCTCATAAACCTCTTACAGGGCACCAATGATTGTTCTCATTTTTCCACTCAAGCTTTTTCCACAAATGTGCTGTTTATTCTTGCAGCAATCTGATCTGTAATAGGCCCCCAGCTAGTTCCCATCCAGACATGCTGTGGCAAGTTAGTGCACGGGACGTTAGCAGAATGATCTCTTTGCAATATGAGGCCCCCGTTCATCACTGGAGGTCGGCTTCCAGAGGCCACCCGCACTCCATGGCGCTTGGCCTCCTCCATCTGCTCAGCTGCCGATAGAGTGTCAGATCCTGCTCCTCGTTTGGATCTCTCTGACCTCTTCTCCACCAGCCAGAAGAAAATTCGGCTTTGAAAGGACTCAGTTGATGGGGCCTGGCCCCCTTGGGTGACCTCTGACCTTAAAGTCCACTGACTTGGGACTTTGGTGACACCTGCAAAGTCCATTCACGGCAGTGCCTGGGTTATTATTTGATTCCATAAGCAGAGGTTATTGGGAGTGAGACTTTGAATTCTGTCTACCACAGGCACTGAAATCAGGAAGCTATGCGTAGCCCCAGAAAGGGCCGTCTGCCATGCTCTGGGACAGGGTATGATAAACTCCATCCCATGTAACTGTACAGGGAGCTTACAGGGTAGGGATTGCCATTCTCATTTTACGGATGGGAGACAGACAAAGGAGGACGCCTCTCCCAGGTGGGTCAGCTTGTTAGTGCTGGAGCCAAGCTCCCGCCAGGTTCTCCTGCCCATCCTCCTTCCACTCCACCTCTTCTTCCCTTTCCAGGGGTGATTTGCAAGTCACACAGTTGAACTTGGCTTGGTCTGGAGCTCAAACGATGCCAAATTCCGTACTCCCGATTCCACTTCTGCAGCATCCACGACTCCATACTGGTTTTCCCGTCCATCTAAGATCCTGGAGGCAGAGGAATTCGTATTGGGTTTCAAGGATAGAGAGGGAGATCCTCACTAGAAGGGGGAGACCCTCACTGGAGCGGGAGACCCTCACTGGAGCGGGAGACCCTCACTGGAGGGGGAGACCCTCACTGGAGCAGGAGACCCTCACTGGAGGGGAGATCCTCACTGGAGGGGGAGACACTTGAGGCAAGGGTCTTGGTCCCCAGCTAATCCCCTGTCCTGGAGCCCAGGACATTTCCCTGCAGATCTGCCTGGGCACAAATCGCTGATTCAGATCCATCTGAGCAGGCCAGGGGCTGTGAGAGGCAGACCTAGTCCCTAACAAGCAGAGAAAGCAGGTGGAGGACAAGGCTGAGAGAACTCCACCGTGCGCCCTCGGCACAGGAGGAGAAGCGCTAAACCTCTCAATAAGGGTGACCTTGGACTTTTTTTTTTTTTTTTTTTTTTTTTGCAGAGAAGCCAGGAGTATGCCCCAAGGAAAGGCTCACCTGTGACACTAAAGCTGCTGGCTCCTGCAAAACAGATTTGGACTGCCGGGAGTTCCTGAAGTGCTGCCATTTTGCCTGTGAGAAGAAGTGCATAGATCCATACCAAGGTAGGGGCATCCAGGTTACGGGTAGAGGTGCCTCCTGCAGTTCCCCTCTCTTGCTCTGGCCAGAGCTGGCTGAGTGATTGCCCTGGCTGGCAGGACAAAGAGACCAGGGTTCATACTTCTCTCATTCTTTAGCCCCCCATCATTAAGGATGAACCATGAGTCTAGGCACAGTGCACTTCAGCTAGATGATATTGCTGCTAGTCTTTGGCCCAACATTCAGCCATTCACAAACAGCTGGTACTGTCTGTATGTTCGCTAGGTGTCAACAGACTGTTATTGGCACTGTGGCAAAATCAGACCTCAGTCCGCTTAGATGTTGGGGTCATTTTGGGCTTTTTGGTCTTCAATGTTTTCTAGTAACTCAAAGTATTGGGTGCTCATATGTAGGGGGACCTGTGAATTTCATAGAGCTTTGCTCATTCATTCAACCAACACGTATTGCCAATATCCTGTGGCCAAAGCCCACTGGGAACACATCTACAGTAGAACAAACTGGATTAAGTCTTCATTGCAATGAGGGAGAATGTTCACCATAGAGAAGCAACCATGACACATCTCAGCAGGAAATGGTTATGAAGAAATCCTTGCAGACTTCGAGGGCGAGTCTAAAGAAGTTCAGGTCTGGGTAGCTGCAGCCCATATCAGATTGATCAGTTTGAACCCCAACTCTGCTCCAGAATTCAGCTTCCTGCCATTGTGTGCTCTGAGGCACAGGTGATGGCTTGCATTGCTAGGTCCTCGCCACCCACATAGGAAACTGGATTGAATTCTACGCTCTACACTTTGGCCTGGCTCTGCCCTGGCCACTGCAGGCATTTGGGGAATGAACAGTGGATGGGAGAGTTCTCTCTCTCTCTCTCTCTCTCTCTCTCTCTCTGTGTGTGTGTGTGTGTGTGTGTGTTTTGTGTTTCTTTCCCTCTCTCTCTCTCTTTCTATGTCCTTCAAACAAATAAATAAAAATTAAAAACCAAGCAGAGTTTTCTTAGACTAGGTGCCCTCATAAAGCAAGTGCAATGCTGTGAAACTTATCTGTAGAGGGGGGATAATAAAGTGAGGATGAAGCTGTCATTGGTAGAGAAGTAGAAGTCACTCATGCTAACTGGGAGAGAGAAGTGTTTGGTAGTGTTTGGTAGTCGCTGTGTTTCACACTCGTCTTGTTTTTGCCTCACCTTGTGTGGATGTCCGTGAGAGGAACACGTGGCTCAGCTGTGAAGGTCACATCAGCTTTCAGAAGTCAGGATCTGCTCTTTTCCTCCCTTCCATGAACCGGGCTCTTCTGTAGGCACTCTGGACATGGATGCTGAACAAGTCCCTGCCAAGTTCAGAGAGTGGAGAGGAAAGATCAGCTCCTCGCTGCTCTCAACTTCGCCCCTGTTGCTCTTTTTCATGACTCGGATGAGAGCAGCAAGGGCTGGGCGCGTGACCCCTCCCTTTATCTCTGCCCTATGTTCTTCCCTCTTTGCTTCCTGCCTCCAGAGCCCTGCACACTGCCCTCTGACCCAGGAAACTGTAGGGATAACAAACAGCGCTGGTATTTTGACTTTGAACATCAAGAATGCAAATCCTTTACATTTGGGGGCTGCCGTGGGAATGCCAACAACTTCCTCAGCCATAATGACTGCCAGAAGGCCTGCGAGTTTACTGGTGAGACCTATATCCCTGGCAATCTGAGGGGCTGGTTTTACTAGAAATAGTATTTAAGTGTAGTTATATGTTCAGGCCTTGACATTGAACAAGCCATAGCTCTGTCGTTCACTGTCTGGGAGGTCTTGGGCAAGTTGTATGCCTTGATGAGTTTTGGTTTTCTTGTCTATAAAATGGGGATAATAAAAACAAACCTTTAGAAAACCTTTAGAAAATGGGGATAATAATGGCATTTACCTAATGGAGGTTTTGTGCCAGAGAGAGAGAGAGAGAGAGAGAGAGAGAGAGAGAGAGAGAATGTGACGTGTTAAAATCACTTGGCAAGTGGAACCTGAGAGCCAGATCTACCTTCTTGGAGGAAAGTGTTTCCTTATCTCAGCCACCTGTCGAGCATCACCCCTAGGACTCGCCCAAGAAGAAAGCATAGACGGGAGAGGTCAGGAACCCTGTGGAGTTAGTGTAGACACTGGAGGCAGCAAGCTGCATAGGGTGAAGGTGAGGCTGTAGATTAATTGCTTTGTATAACGCCCATCATCGGTAACATTAGAAGACAGTGTCTTAAAGAGCTTAGGAGGAAAGTGGACTGGATTAAAATCCTTGCTTTTCCCCTTACTGCAAGTTTCCGTACCTAATACTGGAGCAATGGCAACCACCTCATTGAGTCGTTGGTGCAATTATATGGGCTCAAAGACAAAGACTCGCCAGCACAGTGGCTGCCCGGCGGTGTGGCTTCACTAAGAGCTAACAATTGAGCCGGGAGCCCTTGATCTTCCAACTGCAGCACTGTGTGTTTTACAAGTAGCGCTGGGATGTGGACCTCAGAGTCTACGAGGCAGGCTGGGAAATGTGCCGTCAGCACTACTGTACAGGAAACAGAGAGGTGAAGTTAGCTGCCCACGGGGTAGAGCTGGGATTTCAATTCCACGGGCCCAGTGACCCTGCAAGGCCAAAGCAACCTTGTGGCCTGACTTGATGGAACTAGGACCATAGGCTTCCCTTTCGGGGAGGCCTTAAGGAGTCGCTGTGTAGTGGACAAGATCTTAGTGCTCTCTCCCAGGAGCCAGCAGGAAGAACAGGCCAAGAAAACGGGCTTCGGCTGGTTAGTGGGGAAGGTAGGCTGGCGCTCAGGGGTGACCTAACACACCTTGGAGGGTCAGACCAGGTGTAGTCTGGGTTTGACCTGGAGGAGGAAGAGCACAGAACAGTTTCTGGCCTCATAGAATTTACAATCAGACGAGGACAACAGGACACACGCACAGACTCCTGGAGACTTCATTCCAACGCCATCTGTGCCCTAAGGACCCACAATGTTGTATCTGAATCTGACTCCCACACTCCAGCTCTCTACATCCACCTGAACCTCACAAACACTGCACGCTTAACTCACCTAAGACCTACCGTCGCTCCCACCACACACATTTTCCAGCCAGAGTTCTCCCCAGTTTTGTTGAAAGCACCTTCTAAGTTATGTTTTATGCCTCTCTTTCTCTCTCAGTTAGCATCCACTAACTTACGAAATGATTTTGGATCTAACTTGAAAATCAATCCAGAATCTGGCAACCTCTTATCACCTCCATAGCCGCCACCCTGGTCAGAAGAGCTGGCTTCTTAGCAGCATGGCTGCCTCACCCCCTGTAAAGGTCCTCCCGCTCCTACCCCTGCCTCCTATGAGCTATTTTCAACATGGCAGCCACAGTGGTTCTTTCAACTTTGACATGAGTCCAATCATATCACTTCTCTACTGAGAACATTGCAATGGCTGCACGCTTCACTCAAGGTAAAATCAAGGCCCCTAAAAATGGCTACGGTGATTTGTGTACATTCCACATAATTACTTTTGTTTTAAAGAGAAGAAAACTCATGTTGCTCATTAAGCAGAAGAACTGAGGTTTTACACTGGGACTTCCGACACGATGTCAAGTATTCTTTCTATCATATTCCATGATAGGATGAGATGTTTCCTTCCTCCAAAGCTCGAGTTAGTTCAGGGAGTGGTGAACCAAGTTTCAGAAAGAGATTCTAGCTTTGAAGAAAAGCAGGCACTGTTGTGAAGGGTGGTGAGGTGGGGTGGTGTTGGCCGGAGCTCACATCTGCTCTTGTTTTAGTCAAGAGAGGACAGTGTCCACTGTTCCCTTACAATTTCCGTATGGAGTGTCCATCATCGTGTAAGAGTGACATTGATTGCCCCAAGAAAGAAAAATGTTGTGAATCCACTTGTGGCTTTGTTTGCACCAAGGAATGGTCAGGTGAGAACTGGGGATATACCCCCCAAAGTCCAATGGGTATATTCCAAGGGTACTATGTTTCCTATTGAATGGGGGGGGGGGGGTCGAACCTCATACGGCCCTTGGATTGATCGATTTTTGAGACCTGTTGGGAATGCTTCCTCTTTTAACGCCCACCTTGTGCTCATTCTGACCTCAGGACACTAGTGGGCAATTCTTTAAAGCCAACCCTATGTGGTATCACCCTCAGCTCTTCCCCAACAGAATGGATTGTTCTGAGTCTCATTCTTCAATGACCTACAAGGTGATGACATCCACTGACATTCTCTCCCCCCCCCCGCCCCTCTGTCTCTGTCTCTCTCATACACACACATACAGACACACATACCTCATAACTAAGTCATGTGTTCCCAGCAAGCCCTCATCTCTGCACCGAACCATCCTACAAGATGGACCGATGAAAAGCTTAGTAGCAAAAGATTTTGATGTAGAAGCTAACTCTGCCACGTTTAAGGCTGGAAGGATACGTTCCCCAGTACGGTCCCAGGAATTGTCAGTGTTTTAAAGTTCAGCACAGTATGGTGGCAAAAATGGTAAAAATATGGTGGCCTTTTTCGACTTCAACTTTTCCACTGGCGTTGGACAATTCACTCCTGATAGATGACCCTCAATTCCTATAATTTATAGGACAAGGAGGTTCTGGGCACTCTCTCACGCTCCTCCCACCTCTGGACCACATAGTTCAGATACTTTCATTCTGTTGGGGCCAGCAGGGATCCTCCCAGACTGGAGAAGTCAGAGATGGCAGTACTTTTGTGATGTTCCTCAAATTTTTATCCCAGAGAGTTGATACTCTGTTTCCTCCAGGCCACTGTTGCTATGGGAGGAAAGGTAAGAGGCTTAGTCAGAGGAAAGCCATTTGGGTTCCCCACGTTTGTCTCAAACTGTGACAAGTATTTCAGGATCAAGCGTTGTATTTTACTTCATAAAGCCAAACTGGGCTTCTGCCCGCGCAAGCCCGCGGTATGTGGCAAGATTGGTAAGCCCTCGTGCCTGCATGATGATGACTGCCCGCTGGAACAGAAGTGCTGCTCGCGGTGTGGACTGCAGTGCCTGGAACCCAAGAAATGAAGTAAGTGGAGAAACTGGTCATCGGAATAGTTCGTCTTGAGTAGCGTAATCCCAATCGAAAGCTTTTATTTGTCTTGTATCTAACTACATGGCCCGATTACATTTTTAAGTACAGTGATATTAGTAGTTATTGTGGCTTTAGATACAAACATATGATCTGAAAATGATAGTAAATTTCACTTTTCTTTTTTGAAACTTCGTGACTTTGTTCTCTTGTCTTATATTATGCAGAACCTGCAAAATACCACTGAAAATCAAGGTAGTGGTATCTGTCTCTCTATAGTTGCTTATTCTACTTTATTTTTCACAACAGCAAAGATATGTAATCAACCTAAATGTCCATCAACTGATGAATGGATAAAGAAAATGTGATATTTACATATTATTCAGCTATCAGGAAGAATGGAATCCTGACATTTGCAAAATGAATCCAACTGCAGATCATTATGCTGAGATCACCTAGACACAAAGAAGACAAATTCCACATCTTGTCTCTTATATGTGGACGTTAACATGCAAAGTATAAAAAATGTGTGGATGCCATGCTATTTGGTATATAGGCATTTATAAATGCCTTCACTGAATTATATAGTAATACACCCTCTTTCTTCATGGTATGCTCCTAGTCACGATTCTCATGTGATATTACCATCCCTGCTTTTAAGAAAAATAGTATGGGGGCCGGCGCTGTGATGCAGTGGGTTAACATCCTGGCCTGAATCACCGGCATCCCATATGGGCGCCAGTTCGAGACCTAGCTGCTCCACTTCTGATCCAGCTCTCTGCTGTGGCCTAGGAAAGCAATGGAAGATGGTCCAGGTCCTTGGGCCCCTGCACCAGTGTGGCAGACCTAGAAGAAGCTCCTGGCTCCTGGCTTCGGATCAGCACAGCTCTGGCCATTGCAGCCAATTGGGGAATGAACCATCAGATGGAAGACCTCTCTTTCTCTCTCTCTCTCTCTGCCTCTCTTCTCTGTCTGTGTAACTCTGACTTTCAAATAAATAAATAAATCTTTTTTTAAAAAAAGAAAAATTGCATGTATATGTATATGTATATAATATGGACATATGAAATTTTATTTGAACATTAAATAAGATAATAGACTTTCATTGTATTTCCCAAAATATTTATTTATTTATTTGAAGGAGAGAGAGAGAATGAATTTCCCATCAACTAGTTTATTCCCCAAATGCCCACAACATTCATGGATTCAGTCTGGGTCTCCCACCTGCCACCCAGGGAAGAGGGACCCAAGTACTTGAGCCATCGCCTACTGCATATCAGAGTGTGTCTTAGCAGGAAGCAAGAATGGAGAGCAAAGCCAGAACTCAAACCCAGGCCCTCCAACAGGGGATGTGGGTGTCCCAAGCAGTGGTCTGACTGCTGAGTCAAACTCTTACCCCTAGTTCCTTATTTTATAGTCAAAGGCAACTCCTGCATAAGAAGAGATTTGTAATTGGGTTTGGGACAAATTGGGACAAATGGGTTTTATTGCACTTGGTTGTTAGGTTCTCCATTTGCAGGTGCCACCGGAAATGATTGCCAATTTTTTTTTGACAGGCAGAGTTAGACAGTAAGAGAGAGAGACAGAGAGAAAGGTCTTCCTTCCGTTGGCTCACCCCCCAGATAGCTGCTATGGCCAGCGCGCTGCACCGATCCGAAGCCAGGAGCCAAGTGCTTCTCTTGGTCTCCCATGGGGTGCAGGGCCCAAGCACTTGGGCCATCCTCCACTGCACTCCCTGGCCACAGCAGAGAGCTGGTCTGGAAGAGGGGCAACCAGGACAGAATCCGGCGCCCCGACTGGGACTAGAACCAGAGTGCTGGCCCCACAGGCGGAGGATTAGCCTAGTGAGCCAGAGCGCTGGCCCATGATTGCCAAATTGTATCAAATACCTTTTAAGCATCTAGTCATAGAGTGATTTTACTCTTCTCATTTGTTGGCACAACTTAATATGAGCATGTTATTCAGTTGTCCTATGTCGAACCATCTTGCAACTAGAGAATGATTTAAATCACATTGAGTGTATGTTTTGTTTTGCTATGTGGGTCATGGTACTTTCAGAACAACTAGCATGGGAAACCTAGCTTCTTTTTCTATGAGCTGAAATACTTTATGATATATCTAGTCTCTGTACATGGAAAGTTATGCAAAATTCTGCTTCAAAAGCATCTAGCTCAGCATCTGTTTCTGTGGTGGCATAGTCTAGTGACTTCCAGACACTTCATCTCACAGCCTGTGAAGGTTCTCTACCTCCTCTTCTGTGAATTTTCATATTTTAATAAAATTGATGTATTTCCTCTATCTATTTTAAAAATGAGTAAATTGTTCTCTATGTAATTTTTTTCATATCTTTAATTTTGGTTAAATTTTCAGTTGCACATGCATGTTTCTACCTGCCCATCTCTGCACCCACCATTCACTCCGTGTACACACCCAAGTGTTCTCTCCATTCACCCAGGAACGCGATCCTCACTCACCCAGCCTTCCACTGAGACATCTCTCAACTTACCTATTTGCCGTCACCCATGCGTCTATCCTTCTTTCTCATCCTCCTCCCACCTATCCAATTCCCCATTTTATATCCAGGGTTTTAACCCATCATCCTGTTATTTACCCCCTCTCTCCTTTATGCCCATCAACACGCTTACCCATTTCTATACCCACCGCCTCTCCATTCACCTACCAATCCATTAATCTGCCTCCTTTCAAACAGCCTGCACCGAGAGACTCACCCGTCCATCACTGACCTTATACTCAACTTAATCCACACATCACACTTTCCTCCTCTACCACTTCCTCCTCACCCAACCACTCCACCGCCCATCACGCTGTTAGCCACCCATCTACCACACATCTGCCTGCCTAGTGCTGTCTGCCTGCCCATCCAGCAGGATTTACTCTTTATTCTGGGCCTATTCACGCCCTAAGCTCCAGGTTAAACACCTATCTGGGGAAACAAACATGCAATTCAGTAACCCAGTTACAGGCACAGAGAACAATATAGAAAACCAGTGATAGGAAGTCAGCCCATGTCACTGGTATTAGTCTAATGAAAAAGCAGGAGCGGCCAGGTAGAGGCCAGGCTACCTCAGTTCTCCTTGGAGTTCCCAGAGCAGAAGTGGAACTAAAGCAAAGGTAGGGGCCAGTGCTGTGGCGTAGTGGGTAAAGCTGCCGCCTGCAGTGCTGGCATCCCATATGGGCGCCAGTTCGAGTCCTGGCCACTCTACTTCTGATCCAGCATTCTGCTATGGCCTGGGAAAGCAGTGGAAAATGGCTCAAGTCCTTGGGCCCCTGCACCCGTGTGGGAGACCTGGAAGAAGCTCCTGGCTCCTGGCTTTGGATCAGCACAGCTCTGGTCATTGCGGCCAGCTGGGGAGTGAACCAGCAGATGGAAGACCTCTCTCTCTCTCTCTGCCTCTCCTTTTCTCTCTGTGTAACTCTGACTCTCAAATAAATAAATAAATCTTTAAAAAAAGAATAACTATATTCCTAAAGTTGTACTTGTGAAATTTGCATTCTTAAAAAATAAATTTAAAAATAATTTTAAAAAAGCAAAGGTAGGGTACCATAACCCTCAGTGAGAGAAGGAGAGGAGAGGTGAGGATCAGGTGGGTCCTTACCCAGTCTTCTCCAAGAAATTAGGGTCCAAAACCACAGTTTATGCCAGGCCTTCAAAAACCTACTTCATTTTACTTACTTGGAATGTGAGACCCTGGGTGGGCCTGGAAATTAGGCAACACACAATGGGATAGAGCAACCAGAAAGTGTTTTAATTTACTTTAAAGATAATTTGGAGACGAAATTCAGCCTTAATGGAAAGTCTGTGAGTCATTTGGAAACCTGCTGGCTCTGCGGCTCTTCAGACCCTGTCGCCACTGAAGACGTCCCTTTTACCCCTTTTGGACTCATGATTCTTCTCTAGGTCCAACTCCACAATCGAATATTACGTCCCTACCAATCTCAGCAGATGCCCTAGCGAGCTCTCGCAAGAACGTCCATGCTCAGCTCCCTCTGAACCTTATCTCTGACACTCACTTTCTGGGTGACCTTGGGCAGCATCTTAACTTCTCTGGACTTTATGATTTCTATCTATAAAATGAACAAATTGGGGCTGATGGTCCCCAGGGCTCTAAGAGACATTCCAGGTGTCTGATCTGTCCTGGGCTGAGTTTTGGAGAACACAGGAAGTAGAGTAAGAGCGCACTGCCCAGCACATCCTGGTTGCTCTTTAGCAATTCGATTTCCTAGGGCCTTAGTGGGATCTCCTTTCAATGAGTCTGTGAAGTCAGTGGGGTGGGATTCTCAAGGGGGCCCTGTGTGTGATCCTAAGTGTTTGACCATGAGGTCATTCGTTAATAAAACGTCTGTCATGTAATGAATGAACATTTGGATAACAGAACTCCGCACAATAGGGCAACACCGAACTAGAGAAGAAAATGTGAACCCTCCAGAAAACATTTACTCCTTGTATTTATTTATTTATGTATTTATCTGAGAGGCAGAGTTACAGACAAAGATAGGAAGAGACAGAGAGAGAGGTCTTCCATCCTCTGGTTCACTCCCAATCGGATGCAATGGCCAGAGCTGGGCTGATCCAAAGCCAGGAGCCAGGAGCTTCTTCGTGGTCTCCCATGGGATTGGAGGGGCCCAAGCACCTGGGCCAACTTCTGCTGCTTTCCCAGGCCATAAGCAGAGAGACTGATGGGAACAGGAGCAGCCGGGACAGGAACTGGTGCCTGTATGAGAGGCCAGTGCTGCAGGCGGAGGCTTAGCCCACAGTGCCACAGCGCTGGCCCCAACACTGACTCCAAAGAGCGTCTCTCCGGGTGCCAGGACTGATGGAGCGGCTGGTGGTGAGGAAGCTACCCATGGTCTCCAGGGCGCTGCTTCCCGTGGCCTCTCCAGCAGTCCTGCTGGAATCCGGCGGTGTTGGTCTACACGAATAAAGCCGTGGTACTGAGCTTTATTCAATCGGAGCCCCTCAGCAGGTGCCTTCCTTTCCGAAGGCCCCCAGGAGTCAGCATCAGCTGGTGGACGCCCCCTGCGAGCTGTTACATTCTCTCTGGTTCCCAAAGTCACACGACCTTGGCAAAGACTCTCCAGAGTCTCTGCTATCAGCCGGATTCTTCCTCGGCGTTCCTCTGTGGCAACATCTTTGCTGCTTGGCCTTAGTTGGAGGATATAACTGAGCCCAAGGGAAGATAAAAGGAAGAAAGATGGAGGAAACCGTGGGAGAGGAGGGAAGAAACTCAGAGACCACGGGAGGCCCACAGGGAGAAGGACAAGGTCAGACACAGCAGAGAGAGGCATGGGGGAGAGAGAGACAGAACCACACTGTCAGACACACAACCGGTGTGTTAGCTGCTGCGCATGGAAACTTGACGGCTCTCCAAGTTGTCAACACGAAGACCTGAGATAGTGCCTTCTCCTCCCCAAGTAGCCTGGCAAGTGGGAGGCAAGTTTGGCACACACCCCCCCCGCCCCCTGCCCCACTGGTGGACCAGAGGGCCGGGCCCATGCAGACCAAGGGGTTAAAGATCAGGAGCCGTCCGCTTGGACGTCCTTGCCCCAGAGCTGTGGGCTGTGAATGTCCATTCATCCCGTTTGTGACCTCGGGAACTTGGCGTTCCAGGGAAGAAGGGGGTGGCTGGCTTGTCTCCAGGTCTCATATCCAAAGTATTGGCTGCTGAAGAGATAGGCCCGGGCCAAGGCGAGCAGGCGACTCCAGGTTTTGGAACCAGCAGACAGGACAGCCCCTCTTCAGGATGAACGCTCCGGGACTGCTGGGCACCCTGGTGCTCTCCTTCCTCTTGGTGACTGTGCAGGGACCACGTCTGAGCGACTGGTTCTTTCCCAGTAAGTACTGGGGCCCCCCTCACCCTGGACAGCGGGAAGCTTGCTGGGAGGAAGGAACAAGACATAATTCCTCAGATCTCGGTTGTGTGCTGTCATAGTCGCCCGAGCCCTGGGTTGGGAGAAGTGGGAGGCAGTGGGTGAGTCCTCTGTGGGAGATCCTTTCTGGGAAAGCAGGGATCCAGAGCTAGGAATTCTCTGATCTCATCGCCTTTGAAGTGGGGAATCTTAGGTGCTGGGGCTGGAGGGGAGTCACAGGATCTAAATTTTTTTAAGATTTATTTATTTATTTGAAAGTCAGAATTACATACAGAGAGGAGAGGCAGAGAGAGAGAGAGAGAGAGAGAGAGAGAGAGGTCTTCCACCCACTGGTTCACTCCCCAACTGGCCGCAACAGCCAGAGCTACGCCGATCCGAAGCCAGGAGCCAGGAGCTTCTTCTGGGTCTTCCACGTGGGTGAGGGGCCCAAGGCCTTGGGCCATCTTCCACTGCTTTCCCAGGCCACAGCAGAGAGCTGGATTGGAGGTGGAGCAGCTGGGTCTCAAACCGGAGCCCATATGGGATGCCAGCGCTTCAGGCCAGAGCATTAACCCGCAGTGCCACCAGCGCTGGCCCCAGGATCTAAAATTTAAGAGTTATAGAGAAAAAAAAAAAAGAGTCTAAAAGAACGTGTATCCCACAAGAAAACAGATTCCATTCTTGGAACATCGTCTCTATCGTCTCCTGGATTTTCCAAATATATAAAGTGTCCTTGACTTTGGGATAAAAGACAGTATCTACAGTCCCTTTCAACGTAAGACAGTAACACTTCATGACTATATGGTGACAATAATGGTAATGATTAATAAAAAATGACCTGAATACTCAGAAAATAGGAAGTTCTGTGACCAGATCTCCTAAAATTTAAAAACACTGCAGAAAGGGACCTGGATTCAGACTTAGTGGGTTCGAATCCTGATAACCAAGTAACCTCAGGCAAGTTGCTTAAATTCCATGTGCTTGTCTCCTTATTAGAGATTATTAGAATTGGCCTCCAAGGGCTGTTTGGGGGATTAAATGAGATAATACATTTAAAATGCCGAGTCGCCAGTGTGTAGCAAATGTTAGTTCGTATTACTTAGCTCATAGTGCACCAGTTACTACGATTACAGCTTTACACACTTGGTCTCCTTTCTGCCTCACAACTCTGTAAGGTCAAAACAGTTTTACAAATGAACACATCAAGGGTTCAGAGAGGACAGATGGCAGACCAAGAGCTGTGGGACATCGCCCCCTAGAGGACTTTCCCAAACACTGACTCTTCAGCAAAGCCAAAACAGATCAACCCAGTGCTCCGCGGGTGGTTTCCTGCCAGGGACACTGACGATGGCTGGAGACATTCCTGCTTGTTAGGACTGGGCAGTGCGATGGTATCCAACAGGGCAAGAATGCCACTAAGGACAGCACCCACCCCAGAAAGAGTCATGCTGCCCAAATGTCACCAGGGGTTGAGAAATTCTGCCCAAGGCAGCTGGCTCTGGGGAGGGACGAAGGACCAGGCTAGGGAGGTAGAGAAAGTGAACTGGTCAGAGGGAGGGTGGTGTGGGCAGGGCTGGGACTACTTAAAGACGCACCCTAGAGAGAAGGCACCCTGGGAATGAGCGCAGTGAGGGTAAACGTCCCTGAGCCCCCAGAATTGCCGTGGGTCTGGAGAAGGGTGGGCATCGTACTCTACCCAGCTCGTGGCTAAGACTTCTCCTTCCCTAGGTAAATGCCCCCGAGTCAGAGAGAACTGCGAATTCCGAGAAAGGGACCTGTGTACGAAGGTCAAACCATGCCCGAGCAACCAGAAGTGTTGTGTCTTCAGCTGTGGGAAAAAATGCATAGACCCTCAACAAGGTAACAGTCAAGCTCCGCCTTCTTTTTTTTTTTTTAAGATTTATTTATTTATTTACTTGCAAGTCAGATTACACAGAGAGAGAAGGAGAGGCATGAGAGAGAGAGGTCTTCCATCCTCTGGTTCACTCCCCAGTTGGCCACAATGGTTGGAGATGTGCCAATCCGAAGCCAGGAGCCTCCTCCAGGTCTCCTACATGGGTGCAGGGGTCCAAGCACCTGGGCCATCTTCCCCTGCTTTCCCAGGCCATAGCGGAGAGCTGGATCGGAAGTGGAGCAGCTGGGACTTGAACCGGCGCCCATATGGGATGCCAGCACTGCAGGCAGCAGCCTTACCTGCTATGCCAAAGCGCTGGCCCCCAAAGCCTCACCTTGGGTTAAATTATGCCTGCGGCACTTGAGATGGGAGGATGAAAGCAAATGCTGATTTGGACGAAGCAGCTAGTAGGGGGCGGGGGGGGGGGGGAGGAGCGGGGCCGGGCGGGTGCTGGCGGGGATTGGGAGGTGAACAGGAGTGGAGTGGACCAGCCAGAAGGAGTCAGAGCACTCACACACTCACACGCCTGCCGGTGGGGGATTCGAGTTCCAGACTTCTGAGTTCCAGTCTAAACTTTGGAACAACACTCTGTCGGGAAGGTGAGTCACTTTCCCTCCTGGTGCCTCCGTTTCTCCAGATAATGAAGCCGTCAGTGTTCACGGTTATTTTGCAGATCAAACCCATTGACACACATGAAGTTCTTAGAGCAACATGACAGCGTGTGACGGCTCCCTGACACGTATCACGTCCTGCTCTGTGGGAGGTAGCAGTAAGCGTCGCTAGCAGGGTGCAGACCACAGGTGGGGAGCTCATTCTGGCCTCATCTCAGCAGCCCAGGCTTCAGCGAAAGCAGCCGGCGTCTCCCTGCAAAGTGCGCTGGAGCTTAGCTCCCGGGCGCCCTAAGGGAGAAGGACTCAGCTTCGTGTTCACCAATGGCGGCCACCAGGGGGAGACAACTGCAGCTACTGGTTTCTTGGGGGGGGGGGCACTCTGAGGTCTCAACTCTCTCTGCAGACATATGCAAACTCCCAAAAGACTCCGGCCCCTGCATGGCTTATTTTATTCGGTGGTGGTACAGTAAGGAGAACAGCACCTGCTACAGCTTCGTCTATGGAGGCTGCCTGGGCAACAACAACAACTTCCAGACCCAGGCCATCTGCCAGGACGCCTGCCAGAAAACCCGTGAGTCTCGGGGCCAGTGCCGCACCCTCGGCTGGGCCACGTGGGGAGGGCTGCGCGCTGGCCACCTGCTTTGTCCTTGGCAAACCTGGGGCTGCAGGTTGAGCTCCAGGCGGGAGGTAAGAAAGCGCCCTGCCGAGGGGTAGATGGGGTGGCTTTCTGGTGAGTGAAGACGGGCAGGAATGTGGCGGTGCAGCAAAGCTGGCCAGGGGCAGTGGCGGGGGGCGGGGTCGAGGCGGCAGAATCTCAGAGAACACCTGCAGAAGGGGCTCAGCTGACCCTGGACACACTGACCCAACAACGGGTCCAGGCCATCGGTGCCCTCGTCACAGCCCTTTGCCAGTGACCCCCTCCCATGCCAGAGACCCATAGCTCCCCGGAGCAAACCCGCTTTCAATCTCCTCCCAGGAGAGCATGCGTGAATGTACCTCCCAGCTGTGAAGAGAGGCTGGTAAGAGAAAGATGCTCGGTGGTATCTTGACCACAGCATTGTCCACAGGCTCCTAACTCCTGCGCAGACGCGGATACGTGGGAGCAGCCACCAGGATCTGATCCAGGCACCGGGCTCTGCTATGAAACTGACCGATGCGACAGGTTGACTTCCTGGGCTCCACTCTCCGGGGCCCAAGGCCTTTGCTCTTCCCAAAACCAAACCCCAGGCTCCTCCTCCCTCTCTGCCGTAGCTGCCTCTTTTCACACACAGCCCTTCCAGTCGGATCCCATGCGCCTCACCCCCTTATCTCCTGAGCTCCCCCACTGTCTCTCTGTATAGCCCAATTTCCCCCAATAAAGTTCTCCGCTTAGTCCTACGCCTCGGGGGCTGAGTGATTCACGTCTGGTTGGCCTGAATTATACTTCTTGGAGAGTAAAGTGTCACTGAGGCCTCTGGTGACACCATTCAAGGGAGGAAGGACAAAGCTGGAGAGGGGCGCGCTCCAGGGATAGTGGCTTCCTCCTTTGTCTCGGCAAAAATGGGCAAGACCCCTTTAAGGCAAGGCCATAGCCTAAGTGTGAACCCCCCCCCACACACACACACAGAAGCTGGCCTGGGGACAAGGGCCTGGGAACAGGCAGTTTTTGGGGAGACGTCCCAGGAAGCCCGAGGTAGGGAGGGAGCGCACGAGTCAGGAAAGAGAGGAATCCTTATGAGTGGTTACCACCGTGGGAGACGGCAGCTCCGTCCCACTGGAGGCCTTCTAAGGAAGGAATAAGACACGCATGCAAACTTCCTTCAGTGATGTGAAAGCTGAGGCCCTCATCCGCTGATTCCCGTACCCCATGGGATACCTGTCTCTTCCAGGCTCATCTGCGTGCAGTGAGCGCGCTCTCAGAGAGCACGGGGGAACCCACCTACCGAGGTCAGCACCACCTTCCACGCTAGGGACCAGACTAAAACATGGCGCTAAGGGAAAGAAGCCAGAGCGAAAGGTTCCAGGCCGTAGGATTCCACCTGCAGCCAACAACAGAAGCTGTACATCTGCAGAGGTGGAGAGCGGTCGTCAGGGGCGGAGTCGGTTGGGGGAAAATGGTGGCTGCTAACGGCACAAGGCTTCCATCTGGAGCGATAAACATGTTTTGGAACTATCAGAGGTAGTGGTCGCACAAATGTGTGGACCTGCTTAAAGAGGTACTGAATTGTTCACCTTCAAATTACGATTTTATAGGCTGTGACTTCTGTCTTATTTTTAAAAGTAGGTGACTACAAAACTGTCCAGTGGAACTGGATCTTGCAGCTGCAGGGGCCGTAGGAGGTGGGCTGAGAATATGCGGGGAGGGGCATCTCCACTTTCCACTGCCCGTGGGCCACACGGAGTTCACTTTCCCATACGGAGATCTGAATTGGTGAGCTCTGGAGGTGCGTGGCTGGAGCTGGTTTATTGTTTCTTTCCTGCGTCACCCGTTCTAAATTGCACCTGATGACAGAAACTCTCTCTCTCAGCTTTAATGTTCGCCCCTGCTCACAAAGCCCTGTTACCCTGCGGGCAGTCTCTGGAAAGAGATTCAGAAAGAGAGGACTCGATTAGAAGTTCCTTGCACCTGACTCTCAGCAGCGTCTTCACTCTCTGGCAGTGCCTGTAGAAAAGGAGTGAAGTGAGGAGAACAGACGGGAAAGAAAGGGCACATAGAAACAGGCCCAGAAACTCACTAGAAAAAAAAAAAAAAAATACAAGCACAGAGTGACCGATGTACAAGACCCCGGACTGGAGCATCGTCTTCTGCTGAGTCTGTTAAGCCCCAGACAAGAGGGGGGCCCTTCTTCCTGGTAGACCAGGGAGCCGGAGAGCCTCGGACTGGAGCTTTAGGAGCTGCCTACCACTGGGGGGGGGGGGGGGGTGGGTGCTGCAGGTGCCACCGATGGGCCTCAGGGCCTGGGTGTTCCCCACAGAGCCAGTATGGCTGGCTGGTCTCCAGGGCTGTGTTCTGGAGTGTTGGGTTGCATCAGGGCATCCGACGCTCAGAGGCAGGAGCTGCTGAGTGACAATTCCTAGTTTCGGGGACACCAGCAAGGCCGGCACCTCCTAAAATGCGACTTTCCGGACTTCTGCCAATCCTGCTACCACTCATCCTCCTGGGAGGCATCCAGGAGGCCGGACTGGCTGAGGGGTTCTTTATCAGTAAGTAACAGGGACTCGGCCCTTGCGATGGAGAAGGGAGACTTGATGGGGAGGAAGGGACGAAGAACAATTTCAGAGGTGCTTCCCCCAACGCAGCCAGGAAGGCGCGGAGGTATTTAGTCATTCTTTCAGCCTCCTTCCTCCTGTAAGACGTGCTTGGTAAATGCAGGAGCCTACGTCTGAACCACCCCAGCCCAAGGAGCTCTTCCTGGAGCTACCTAGGCTTAGCAATCATGAAATGGACTCTGTGGGAACTGGGGAGCCTAGGGGACTTTCCCCAAGGGAGGGAGGTTCGCCCGCCCTGCACCACCCTTGTTCATTCCAACCCTTCCTGTTGGAGGCCACACACGTTTCCCCCCAGCTGCTCCCGCTCCCAGAGGGTCCTCACCTTTGGGGGCAGAGTGGTCCCCAGACGTCTCTGGGGTGCTGATCTACAAAAAGCCCAGGACGAGGAGCCCAAATACGCTGGACACTCTGATAGCAATGTTGAAAGTGGGTCTCAGGGGGCGCCGGATTCTGTCCCGGTTGCCCCTCTTCCAGGCCAGCTCTCTGCTGTGGCCCGGGAGTGCAGTGGAGGATGGCCCAAGTGCTTGGGCCCTGCACCCCATGGGAGACCAGGAGAAGCACCTGGCTCCTGCCTTCGGATCAGCATGGTGCGCTGGCCACAGTACACCGGCCACGGCGGCCATTGGAGGGTGAACCAACAGCAAAGGAAGACCTTTCTCTCTCTCTCTCTCTCTCTCTCTCTCTCTCATTGTCCACTCTGCCTGTAAAAAAAAAAAAAAAGTGGGTCTCAGGAGCTGGGAGCCGCACACTCAGAGCCAAACCTGGCTCCCCTCCTCAGCAGCCGTGGGACCCTGGGCAAAGGCGCGTGGCCGCCCTCTGTTCAGGTTCAGAGTCCTTTGCTTACAATTGTGACGGACAATGGGACTCATCCATAGCGTCACACTGAGGACTGAGGATAAATGGCCCCGTGCATAGCAAGTGCTTCATCAATGCTAGTCATTATTTTGTCCCAACAACTTGACAGTGACTTTCAAACTTTGCTGCTTAGAGTTAAAAGCAGCCTTATGTGCAAATGAAGAAAACCAAGTTCAGAGAGGGCGCCTGCTGTACCAAGGGTTGCACAGAATTTAAAAACTCAGCTATCTGCCACCAGGAATGGAGATCTTAATCACAGAGGGTTACAGCGCCTCCCAGGGGAACACCCAAGCACAGCAATGCCACGTGACCTTGCTTCTCCCTGGAATCTTATTGGTGGTGGTGGGGGTGGAGGGTGGTGGTTAGGAGTGAGAAGTGGGAGGTGAAAGGAAGCCCCTCTGACTCGGCGGCGGGGCCCTGGTCCGGGAGGGAGAGCACTAACGCTCTCAAGGCCTCAGGGGAGTGTGTCTTCCCTTTCCTTAGAGACGTGTCCCAAGATCAGAGTGAAATGTGAAGTGGAAGAAAGGAGCGAGTGCACGAGGCACAGGCATTGCCCGGACAAGATGAAGTGCTGCTTGTTCAACTGCGGGAAGAAATGCTTAGACCTCAGGAAAGGTACCACAGGTCCCGGAGCTGTGCGATGCCTCACCTCCCACCGCAACCGGCGCTGTCCCCTCCCCTTGCTCTCTGCCCTAGAGTCTTCCTGCGTTTTCCACCTGACACAAATCCAATCCGCGCTGGGCTTTGAGAGATGTGGCTTTTATTTGACTTACTGACTTCTGTCCTTATGTGATGTGTGTGTGATATAGTTTCCCTTTTCTGAGCCATTGTCTCTTTTTCCATGACATAGATGTGAAACCCATGGGCTCTGAGACCCCGAGTAGCCACCGAAGTTCCGTGAAATGTCAACGTCACGTTGGGTCCTGGGAGAGCTGTGAGAGACAGGCACAGGCTCTGTACTTCCTGCCTTGTTCCTCTAGGTCTCTATAAATCCTTCCCGATCGCCTGCCACCTGCCACGCGCTTCCCCCTCTGTCCGTATCACTGGGCTCTAATTAAGACCATCAAGGACTACTCATACGGCAAATGTTTGTGGTGCCCCTGTCATGCAGGGGAGCTTCCGCTTACTGACCGTGTCCCAGGACGTCAGAGAAGGTGTTACAGGATAAGGGACCGTGACCCAGCACGTGAAGATGGGGATGGCCCAGGCAAAAACGGCAGGGAATGGCTTTCCAGGCACAGGGTGACCTTGTGTGGAAGGGTCCTATGGGAGGAGGCAGCAGGCTCAGGCCTAAAGAGACCAGGCAACAGAGGTGAGAGAGCCGGCGCTGGAGTAGTTGGGGCGTGCGTGCGTGCGTGCGTGCGTGCGTGTGTGTGTTAAGGAGACCGCCCTGACCCCTCAGAGCAGTGGGTCATCTGTGTTCAGATCCCTTAGCATCTATGCGACCTCAGGAAAGTGACTTTGCCTTCCAAGCCTCGGTTTCTTCCCGAGTCATGAGAACTGTAAGAGGACCTGGCACACGTGGTGACGTGCTAACCTGCGTAGCACACGAAGAACAGGGCCCGGCACCCTGAGAAATGCGCTCGGGGTTGCTTTGTTGGGCCGCAGGTGAGCAGGTTCTGAAGAACCCCGCTGGCCCCTCATAGCGCGGCGAGTCAAACTTTGCTTAGTAAATGCTTCCTTAGGTTCGGGGTGCATTTGGCTTTTCTTTAAAACTGTGAACAGTCCTGAAGCACCCTCCCTGTGCCAAGTTCCCTGCCAGGAACTGCTGTACCAAGACGCCCTAAGACACAACGTCCACCCTCAAATCCCCACGTTCCCCTGGAGCATCCGAAACGCAGAACAAATAATTATACAGAAGCGATCAATGCGTGTGCAAGGTCAAGGAGCAAGAAAGAACAGCAGAGGGGTAAAGAGTGGATCCAGGAAAGACGCCCCAGGAGAGCTGGGTTCTGGGAGGGCTCTGCGGAGTAAACAGGCCTGCACCTGCTTAGCAAGCCAGGGGTGAGCATTGCAGGCACGAGGAAAGGCGTGGAAGCAACACATGACATTGTTAGAGCATGCGGCAGGAGACCAGGAGCAGGAAGTGGATTCTAAAGTCCTTCTGGGTTCTGGTAGGATTTCCCCGCGAGCTCAGTGGCTCATCCTGGAACCAGCGTGGAGCAGACTGGAGAAGTGTTGGAGCCCAGTCAGTAGCCTTCATGGCAGTCCTGGCTAAAGATAAAGATACTGGAATCCTGGGAGTGGCAGGGAGGACATGAAGGAGCGCTGTCTAAGAGGCAAACTCAGCAGGAGTTAGGTGTCCAGTCTCGGGGTGGGGGCGCAGTTAGAGGGCATTGCTGTCCCATCTGGAGTAAGCAGGGTGCAATGTTACACTCTTATCGTATAGATGGGGAGAGCCAAGGAGCCCAGGGCCAGAGTGGTCACAGACACCATTGCACTGGGAGCAGAGCCGCCGGTCCAGGGTGCCTGTCGGTGGAGCCCAAAAGAGCAGGGGCCAGAGGAAGGGGAGGTGACAGGCATCCAAGCAGGTCTGCCCTGTGGCCTCCCCGCAGACGTGTGCAGTATGCCAAAGGAAACCGGCCCCTGCCTGGCCTTCATTCCCCGCTGGTGGTACGATAAAGAAAGAGAGATCTGCACCGAGTTTATCTACGGCGGCTGCAATGGGAACAATAACAACTTCCAGACGGAAGCCATCTGCCTGGTCATCTGTCAGGACCGGGGTGAGTCCAGGGGCCGCGGTCCCCCAGGCCCACAGCCACCACACAGAGACAGGCGTCTTGCTGTCGGCTTGTCTCTTCCAAACCTCGGTGGGACTGGGGCTGACAAGACCAGCTCCGATGAGGGGGTGAGAGCGCAGCTTGCAGAGCTGCCACTGGGGGAAGAAGGGGTGAGCGGGGGCTGCAGGGAGGAGAGGGACGTGATGGGCAGCCCCAGGTGCCATGGGAAGGAGGCTCTGTGGTCCCAGCCCGGGACGAGGCACCGCCCACCAGCCATCCATCACAGGCCCTTCCCTCTCCCAGAACCTGTCACCACTCCGCTTTGCTTTTAAAGGGCAACCACAGTACTTTATTGGCCAAATCAAGACATTTTGAGAGTGAAGGGAGGGGGGGCCATTAACTGCTGTACTGTGACAACAGCACAACCCGCAGCTCCACTGGACAGAGCAGGACACGCGATCGCGCCGTGAGCTCCTCACTCCCCTTGCCTCTGTTTTTTTCTTCCTTCAAAAGGACACAAAAGCAATCTCACCGTTCCCCATTAACTGTGAGACTTTGTTCCTAAGGTGACCCGGGGCCGTGCATCTCATGCTTTGTCCTGCTGTCTCCTAGAGTCGTCTCACTGGATAGGATAAGGAGGAGCTGCAGCAGCCCCCAGGACGCGGCTCAGGATCAGGGCTTGCTCCAAGTGTGTCTGACGGACGCGCCACGCAGGCTTCCACTGGCCAAATTCCAGCCCCCAAGGCGTTGGCTGCTCCAAAACGGAGCTCCAGGATCCGCTTGCGCCCCTTCCTCCAGCCCTGCCCGTGTTCCCTTCAAACACGACGCCCTTCACCCCTCCCCGGTGAGGCTCTCTCCCCCCACCTCTCGGGGCTCTCACTCCTCTCCAGACACCAGTTCTCTGTAATAAAGCGCTCCTTGAGTCTGATGCCCGACTGAGAGACGCCCGTCTGTGATAGGAGAGAGCCACGTGCACTCACTCCCCATCTGTAGCTTTCAGAGGACAAGAAGCGGCAGAGAGAGAGGGAGAATGAGACGATGACAGTCCTGAACATGGACACCCTGGGGACGCTGTCACTCTGTGACATTGTCACAAGACGCTTAGAATGAAGTCAGAGCATTCGCAGGTCCTGTGTGATCCAGTAAGTCAGAGGCTGATAAATTAGGGGCTCCTTTAAAAAGTGAATATCAGTAAAACACAAAAGGGAATATTGTCTCCAATGAGAAAGCACATTACAACCAATGGCAGATTCTAGAAAGCTAACAAATAGCACAAACTGCACTACGTTGCCCAGCGCAGTGGAGGGACAATGGTTCACAGGACACACTACACATTGTACAAAGAGCCAGAGAGGAGCTTGAAGGCTTAAATATAAAGAAACACTATGAGGCCGACGCTGTGGCATAGCAGGTAAAGATGCTGCCTGCGGTGCCAGTATCCCGTATGGGCACCAGTTCGAGACCCGGCTGCTCCACTTCTAATCCAGCTCTCTTCTGTGGCCCAGGATAGCAGTGGAGGATGGCCCAGGTCCTTGGGCCCCTGCACCCACATGGGAGACCCAGAGGAAGCTCTTGGCTCCTGGCTTTGGGTTGGTGCAGCTTCAGCCATTGCGGCTAATTGGGGAATGAACCAACAGATGGAAGACATCTCTCTCTGCCTCTCCTTCTCTCTGTGTGTGTCTCTGACTTTCAAATAGATAAATAAATCTTAAAAAAAAAAAAAAAGATACAATAAGAAAATGCAAATACTGGTTACCTTGATTTGATCAGTATATGTTACATATATGTGTTGAAATATCACACTGTATCCGGTAAATATTCATAGCTATTGTATGTTAATAAAAACTAAAAAAATGTTAATTAAGGGCAAGCATTTGGTACAGCGATTAAAACCCCGCTTACTATGTACCCGTCCAATACTGGAGTCCCTGGGTTTGAGTCCCAGCTCTGCTTCTGGTCCCGTTTCCTGCTAACGTGCACCCTAAGAGACAGCAGATGATAGCTCAAGTGCTCGGGTCCCTGTCTCCCACAAGAGAGACATGGATTGAGTTCCCGACTCCTGGCTTCAGGTCGGCCCAACTCAGGCTATTGAGGGCAAGCTCTATGGTTGCTTTGACCAAGAGAATGGAGCAAGACCCGTCCTCTGTGACTTCTGGCGTGAGGCTGTAAGAAGCGAAGCTCCCACTTGTTCCTCTTGTTTGGGAGTCAGGGAGCAGACACCATGTTAGGGTCCAAGCATCCTAAGACAGCCATGCTGGAGGGACAATGTGAGTTTTCTGATCAACACCCCAGAGACGTTCCGCCAGAGCCAGCTTCAACGTCCAGCCATACTGAGTGAGCTGTGGTCCACAGATACTCAGACGACCAGAGCCCCCAGCAGACCCTGCAGCCTGTGAAAGACACCGTGCGACAACCACCAAGCTGGTTCCTTTCTGAATTCCTGACCCACAAACTCATCAGCAAAGAATAATGGTTGCAGTAAACTGCCAGGTGTGGAGGAAATGCGTTCACAGTGATGGGCGACCCAAGATGGAAGGGGTGAGGGAAGCAGGGGATGGGGTGGGGGGGCGTGGCACAGGCCGTGGGGCAGGTGAACGGATGCCCGAGAGATGAGGAGGATGCCAGGGTCGGGAAGGGAGGCCGGTGAGTGTAGCACACACACATTGGACACATCAGTTCACTGTGCAGTAGGACTCGAGTCGGAGGCCGAGAGACTGGGGTCTACTTGCTCTTACCATCCCTCGATTTCTCTCTCTTTATAAAAGCCTTGCTTAAACTGATCACTGTTTATAAGGCTCTTGGCAAATACCTGTTATCCTAGTGTCTCCTAGGAAGAGGGAATGCGTTTAAAAGTTGGGTTCTCCAGATCTAGTAAACTGCATCCTACGGATCCAGACCCGTAGCCAACAAGGCATCCACATGTCTGCATCCTGCAGGAAGAGCACCAATCTAGGTTTAAAAAGACCCAAATCTGCCTCTGGATTTTAGCCCTTGGGAAGCAGGCCCTGGCCGGGAGAGGCTAGGATGGAGGGAGGCTCCTCGCAGGGTCTGTTTCCCACACGCAAGCTGCAGATGACAGACTCATGACCCGGAAGAGCTCTCCCAACCCTGAGAACGTCAGGCAGCTCAGGAACCTGCGCACTCATCAGATGAGTGCCTGGTGTTTGCTCGTCTCGTTGGTGCGTCTCAGCTCTTGACTGGGTTTGACATACTCCAGCGACTGGAACAGAATCATTTTGTCCTGAGGGCCCCAGGGACAAGCAGACTCTTGAAAATGGACACCATGTACCCTACAGTTGACAGCATCTGCTCACCTGTTCTGCTCAGGAATGAACTCAGAGACCTTGGGACTCAACACAAGGATTCTTTGCCTTGAGGGACCTCCCTGGATCTGGAGGGTGCTGGGGCTCTGTATCCCTGACTCTTTCCTTGTTACTCAACCCATTAGATCTCTTCTCAGTGCTGCCCTGGGGGGCTTAGATGGTTTGGAAACTCAAGGAATGTCTGAACTGAGAGAAGTGCCTCTCCCAACCCCTCTCCTTTTGAAATACTACGTGCACATAGGGACGCTCTCAACAGGAACTAGACTTGTTCAAGACCTCCCAGCAAGCTAGTAGCAAAAACAGAGCTAAACTCCAGGTCTGAAGAGTGACAAGGGGCCACTGGAAAAGAGCAAAGACAAGGTCTTCCCCACATACTCACCTGTGGCCCTTCCTTGCCTCTCATACCCACACCCCAGTGATGTTCATAAGATAGAGTGGCGGCGGCCAAGAACTGGGGGGAATTGTCCTGTGCAGAAAGATAGGAGACCCCAGTGGGACACACTGTGGACCCACACCTCTCAGGAAGACCTCGAGCGCCAAGCCCTTGCCCACATCTGCCCCTAGTCAGGCCAGCTACAGAAAAGGAGGGCAAGCCCATGCCCATGCAACTCACTTCGGGTTTGGAGGGAAGTTTCCATTCTCATTCCATGAGAGGCACATTTCAGAGTCAAGTGCTGCTGTACGAGCTGTTCTAATGTACGACTCAGAGACAGGCTACAGTGTCAGTAGATTTGTGAAGATGGACATCCGCTTCAGTACTTGTAAAATCTATTGTCTAGGGTTGACATACCAAGGATGCTTTCTTAAAGACTGATTTATTTATTTGAAAGAGTGATAGGAAGAGGGAGAAAGGGAGTGAGGGAGGGAGAAAGAGAAAGAGACTTCCATCCGCTGATTCACTCAAGGCCAGGCCAAAGCCAGGAGCCTGGAACTTCACCCAGGTCTCCCATGTGGGTGGCAGAGATCCAGGCACTTGGGTCATCTACTGCTGCTTTCCCAGGTGCATTAGCAGAGAGCTGGACCAGAAATGGAGCAGCTGAGACTTGAACCAACACTCTGCTCTGGGATGATGGTGCCGCAGACAGCTTACTCTGCTGGACCACAATGCTGTAGCCCACCAAGGCCAAATCTTGTAAGGCAGTGGCTCACCAACATTAGTATAACAAGAACTCAGGGAGTCTAGAGTCTTCAAAGAACTGAAATAAATACAAATAAAGTCCCCAAGGTAATTCTGATGCGTTGTAAGTTTGGGAATGGTTGATCTAATTCTCTTCTGATTTGCTATCACATTCCTATGAAACTCTATCAAAAGTAGATCACATCATTTCTTCTTCATCTTATTTATATTCTTGCACATTCCTGCCTCCTTCCGCTATTAAATTTTTTCTCTCTAAAGACCTAGCCTTCTGGGGCTGGCCTTTGGCACAGGGGTGAAGATCCCACCCGGGACACCGTATCTCATGTCAGAGTGCTAGGGTTCAAGGCCCAGTCAGCCTCCTGGAAGGCAGCAGATGGTAGCTCATACACTTGGGTCTCCATCACTTACTATGGAAGACATGGATTGAGTTCCAGGCTACAGAGCTCAGCCTGCCCAACCCCAAGTGTTTTGGACATTCAAGGAGTGAAACACCAGATGGGAGATCTTTCTCTGTCCGTCTCTGTTAGTCTCTCTACCTTTCATATAAAATGAAAATAAATAAAAGTTGTAAAGACTTTAAAGATCTATCCCTCTTAATTTATGACTCCTCTTAAATATTTTCCAGTAGCGAGTATGTGACACACGATTCAACACATTTTTCCTTTGGCACAAATTTCTCCCCATGTTGCTATTGGTTTCCTCCCTCTACCCTTTCAGCAAGCAAAATGGCACAAATCTTGTGTTCTTTCAAATGTAGTGATAATGTAAAAGAAGGAAATGGATATGTCAGAAGATGTTTAGCTCCAATGTACTTTATTTTTCAAGTTAAAAATCTCTCCCTAGGACTGGCATTGTGGCACAGGGGTCAAGCCACAGCTTACGACACCAGTACCCCATACTGGAGGGACAGTTTGAGTCCCAGCTGCTCCACTTCTGATCTGGCTCCCTGCTAATACACACAGGAGAGCAGCAGATAATGGCCCAGCTACTTGGGACCCTGTCATCCATGTGGGAGACCTGGATGAAGCTCTGGGCTCCTGGCTTCAGCCTGGCCCAGCCCTGGCTATTGCAGCCATTGGGGAATAAAATAATCTCTCTCTCTCTCTCTTTCTCTCTCTCCACTCCCTCCCTTTCAAATAAATAAAATATTTTTTTAAAAAAGAAAGTGGGCAAAAGGCAGAGATGGATATTCTTCCTAAAAAATATACAGATAAAAAATAAACACATGAGAATATCAACAGGACAGGGAGTTAATTCAATTCACTTAATCAAATGTGTGATGGACTTGTGCTGTGTGTGGAATACACACTCTACACCAGGCACTGTCCTGGGTGCTGGGGTTAAAGCAAGAATCAAAGACACACCTTTGCTGAATTCATGTTCTAGTAGAGAAGTGATGTAGATAATATGCAATGCACACAAAACAAGAGAGAAAGAGAGAGAGAAAGAGAGAAAGAGAGAGAGAGAGAAAGAGAGGAAGGAAGGAAGGAAGGAAGGAAGGAAGGAAGGAAGGAAGGAAGGAAGGAAGGAAGGAAGGAAGACTTAGCAGAATTATTTTAGAGGGGTCGAGTGGGAAGTTGGTGCCACCTTCGGCACTGTGACGGGTTGTAAGCTTGGATAATGGTGATGGTCGTGAGAATTCAAAGGAAAGAATGAGAACTTACGGAAGCACTATTTCACTTTATTGACACTTTTGGAGTTTCACTGAAAGAGAGAAGTCTCAGTTGCTGGTGAGCCTTTTCCTTCCCCCTCGTTCTTCCCTGAGTCTCGCTCACAGGGGAAACTCGGGGTTCAAACACCCAAGTGCTTTTAGGTCACCAAGATTGGATTCTGAGAGCTGCTGTGTTGGAAAAGTCGCTCAGGCAGAAAGACAAATGTGAGCCCAGGAAACTGTCCCAGAGGCCATGGGTGCCAGATGGTTACACCGGCCCTGGAAGGAACCATCCCGATATAGCCTTGAGGTGTCATTAAATATCTCAATCTTGCTAAAGGAGAATCTTCCAAATTCCCCCAGGGGTAGTAACAAGTCCTTTAAATTGTTTTTCTGGAAAGAATGAAGCAAATACCTGGGATATTTAGAGAATGAGTTAGAATCA
The DNA here is from genome assembly GCA_949820135.1 of Sylvilagus floridanus. Classification (NCBI taxonomy): domain Eukaryota; kingdom Metazoa; phylum Chordata; class Mammalia; order Lagomorpha; family Leporidae; genus Sylvilagus; species Sylvilagus floridanus. Next base: position 116,581,326 of record OX463231.1, on the reverse strand, counting down.
CCCATTAATCAGATGTGTAGCCTGCTTTCACCGGTGAACAGCCTTAGGTGGAGATTCTCCTACATCATTAAACACACTACTGTTTTCCTTGTATGGGTAGATTGTCATTTAAACACGTTTCTGTGGTTAAATTCCAAGGTTGCTTACATGTTCTCAATATAATAAGGTTGTGAAGATGATAAATCACTGTGGTTATTTCTGGTGTCTACGTGTGATAGATTGTACGAAGTGGAATTTCTGGGTCAGGGTGGACATGCATTTTAAAGCTTCTGATCCATAATACTCCCCTGTAAAACCTTAATAACTACCCCTTGGGAACACATGGTATGTCAGGTGCTTGACCCACATTATCTCCTTTAATATTCCCAACAGCCTAGAGAGCAAGAGTATCAATATCTGGATCCTACAGATGAGGAAGTTTAAGGTCAAGAAGATAAATTACTTTCCCAAAATACCAAATTTTCAAGGAACAAAGCTAGTGTTTGAATAAAAGTTTAATTCTAGGCTCCCTGCTCTTAATTGGTGTGCTGGCATGAAAGTCCAGCTCTTCTAGGAGCAGCCCAGTTCCTGTTTTTACCTCCCCACCCCAGAGAGCCTCTGGACTTCTCCATGTGGACTGTGTGGAGGCATCCCAGGCCTGCCTGCTTTGACACTGCAGGTTTATTCTTTGGGGTTCTGGGGAGCAGTTGCTATGCCTTGCACATTTCTCCTCTACCTTGAGCCAAGCAAAATGACATCCACAGAATAAATATTCAGCAAGCACTTGCTGATTTGTGTCATGGGCGTTACACTACAGAAGAAGGGACCTGGGATTTATTCGCTAGAGTTCAGGTGTTAATCTTTGAGCCCGAGCCATGATGCTTGTCATCTCTGAATTACAGAATGAGGAAAGGAAGGAAAGAGGGAGAGAAGAGAGGAAAGATGGGTGGAAATGGGAAGGCTAAGGGGAGCCCTTCTCGCAGGTAAGACACCCCGGTAACTAGGCAGGGTACCCCCCAGCCTAAGACATCTAATTAAAATTTCAGATGAGAGTCCAGAACCCACAGCCTCCTCTGCTCCATCCACAGAGAGAACACAACACACAACCCTTAAACTGTAGCTAAGGATGGCAAGTCAAAAAAAAGGGGGTCAAGGTCAAAATGAGAGAATCATCATTTAACTGTCATTAAAACACCATTTGGGGCCGGCGCTGTGGTGTAGCAGGTAAAACCGCCACCTGCAGTGCCGGCATCCCATATAGGTGCCAGTTCAAGTCCCGGCTGCTCCACTTCTGATCCAGCTCTCTGCTATGGCCTGGGAAAGCAGTGGAAGACAGCCCAAGTCCTTGGGCCCCTGCACCCTTGTGGGAGACCTGGAAGAAGCTCCTGGCTCCTGGCTTCGGATGGGTACAGCTCCGGCTGTTGTAGCCATCTGAGAAGTGAACCAGCAGATAGAAGACCTCTCTCTCTCTGCTTCTCCTTCTCTCACTGTGTAACTCTGCCTTTCAAATAAATAAATAAATCTTAAAAAAAAAAAACCACCATTGATGCAGGCAAGAATCATGGGTAGTTTCTAAAACCAGCAGGTAACATTTTGAGGATTGTTATGCAGCCCTAAGTATCTTCCCACAGATACTGATTCATTACAAAGGCGGAATGGAAGAATTTTGGAGTGGGGATGCTGGCAGACACCAGGGCTCAGGTTCTCAAGTGATCAAAGGTAGCATCGCTAGTTACAAAATACATCAACGCCACATGCCTCTTGCTGTAACCTACCCCAAAGAGCACAATGTCTTCCCTGGGGCGTTTCTGCCCAAAATGCATAACATGAATTTAATTACAAGGAAATAGCAGGTAAGTGCAATTGAGTGACAATCTATAAATAAGTGGCCTATATAAAATGTCAGAGTTGTAAAAGACCAAAGAAGATTTCCAGATGGAAGAAGATGGAAGAGTTGTGGCCGTTGAATGCAACGCAGGATCAGAGAGTTCCTTTCGCTACAAACAACATCGTGGGAACAGTTGGTGGCATCCGAATAAGACTGTAGACAGTCTTCACAGCTGGCAGCCACGTCACACAGGGCCATGCCTTCAGGAAGACTCCGCGCCCAGGGTATGAATCTCCGCGGTCATTGTCTTGCGCTTCTCAGTTACTTGAAATGCTGTTGTGTGTGATGATTGATGGAACAGTGGGGCACATTCTGGGGGCCAGGGCCTTGGCTCCAGAGCGAGCCCAGTGTCTGCTGCCCCTCCGGGATGGGTTCACGGCAGCCTACTCTCTGCCACCTGGCACCCTGGCTCTGCCCAGCCTGCCCCTTGCCACGTTCAACTTCTGACTGCTACCACTGGGTGGCAGTCAAGTTGCAATATTAGGGAGGAGGCGGTCCTTGATCCATTGTCAACCACACCTGGTGGGGGCTTGTGTATGGGAGCAGGAAGGGTCAGAGGCGGGCATGCACACCTCGTGGCGTCTCATGGAAGGCCGTGGCCACCACTGTTTCTGTCCCGGGCCTGCAGTGACAAGGTGCATTCTGAAGGTGACCCTGCCCCAGGCCACAGCATTTCTGCACAGAGGTTCCAGTCTCTCGGGGTTCCTTCATCCGTGGTTTGCAGCGATGGGCCTGCGGAAAGGGAAGATTGACTTCCCTCCCCCTGCTGGGAAACACAGTTTCCCTCTGGAAGCTGGCGGGAGGAGGAACCAAGAGCAGACCTCACCACCAAGTAGCAGATGGGGACTCCAGGGGCTGCGGAGGCCCTGCACTGCTTCACGAGTCTCCCCGCACCTGGGGGACAATGGCACTGAACAGCCAATAAACAGCACCACGGCAGGTCTAGAGACTCTTTTTTTTTTTTTTTTTTTTGACAGGCAGAGCGGACAGTGAGAGAGAGAGAGAGACAGAGAGAAAGGTCTTCTTTTGCCGTTGGTTCACCCCCAAAATGGCCACTAAGGCCGGCACGCTGCGCCGATCCGAGGCCAGGAGCCAGGTGCTTTCTCCTGGTCTCCCATGCAGGTGCAGGGCCCAAGGACCTGGGCCATCCTCCACTGCACTCCTGGTACACAGCAGAGAGCTGGACTGGAAGAGGAGCAACCGGGACAGAATCTGGCGCCCCAACTGGGACTAGAACCTGGTGTGCCGGCGCCGCAGACAGAGGATTAGCCTAGTGAGCCTCGGCACCGGCCTTTAGAAAGACTCTTTAAGAGAGGGGAACACACTGTACTTGAGCACCTGGGATGGCACATTTTCCCTGCTGCCTGAACAAGGGGCTCCACATTCGATTTCATTTCACGCAGCTGATTTTGTCCATAGATTATATCACAGGAATGGATCAATGTTGATGGTTATTGTACTGTGGCTATTTTTTTAAAGATTTATTTTGGGAGCCAGCACTGTGGTGCAGCGGATTAAAGCCCTGGCCTGAAGTGCTGGCATCCCATATGGGCACCGGTTCTAGTCCCAGATGTTCTTCTTCTGATCCAGCTCTCTGCTGTGGCCTGGGATAGCAGCAGCAGATGGCCCAAGTCCTTGGGTCCCTGCACCCACAAGGGAGATCTGGAAGAAGCTCCTGGCTCCTGGCTTCAGATCAGCACAGCTTGGGCCGTTGCGGTCATCTGGGGAGTAAACCAGCGGATGGAAGAACTCTCTCTCTGTCTCCATCTCTCTTGTAACTCTTTCAAATAAATAAAATAAATCTTAGAAAAAAGGATTTATTAGATTCATTTGAAAGATAAAGTTACAGAGCCAGAGAGAGAGATCGATCTTCTGTCCAATAGTCTACTCCCCAAGTGGCCACAAAGGCCAGAGCTGGGTCAGGTCAAAGCCAGGAGCCTGGAACTCCATAAGAGGCTCCCATGTGGGCAGCAAATGTTTGGGCCATCCTCTGTTGCTTGTTCTCCCCCAGGCACATTAGCAGGGGCCTGGATCAGAAGAGGAGCAGCTGGGACATGACCCAGCGTTATTATGGGATGCCAGCATCGCAGGACACAGCTTAACCTGCTGCACCACAATGTTGGCCCCTGTACCGTGGTTATTTAAAAGAATTTCTTATTTTAGGAAGTTCACTGAAGTATTTAAGATATCTTCAACTTATCCCTACATATTAGAGAAAAGCATAATAGAGAGTGTATGTGTGTGTGCATGTGTGTGTGTGTGTGTGTGCACATGTGGAGACAGAATTAAAGGAAATGTGATAAAATATTAGCATTTGAGAGATGTGGATGAAGGGTGTACAGGACATTTTGACACTATAGTTGCAACTTTTCTTTATGTCTAAAATTGCATTAAAAGTAAAAAAGAATGAAAATAGACATTAAAAAGAAAAAAAAAAGTGCAGGCGAAATCACCCCCACCCCTAGCAGAGCTTTAGCAGAGTGCTACATAGTGTCCCATGGAGCCATAGAAGACAGGGCCCCCGCCAATGTCCCATTGTGAGGGGGAGTCCCCAAGACAGATGGGGAACTGGAACTCACACATTACGATGCTGAGAGGTGTTTTACTACCAACGGGCAGGATGCCATTGTCACAAGGGGCATTACCCCGCCTCAGCACGGTGGCAGCCCCACAGCTGGACTTTCAGGAGTGCAGGGCTGGGCTGACACCGCCCAGCAGATCAGGCTTCGGCGGGAGGAGGGGGTAGACCCGCATCTGTCAGGACGCCATCTGCACGTGCTCCAGACCAGCGAATAGCATTTGCAACCACGTTATTAAACATGATGACCGGCCAATGAACACTGGCCCCAATTCCTCACCCCTTCCCATAGCCACACTCCGGGACTTGGAATCCCTTCTACTACAGCAGTGTCTTTCTCCTCCCTTGACTTTGGGCTTGGCACAGAGACTTGTTCTGGCCAAAGATCCGTTAACCGAAATGGTGAAAGCAGAGGCTTGGAATGTGTTCGTCCTCTGTCACCACAATGAGAACACACTTCAGGCAGCCTGCTGGTGCAAGAGGTGAGCCCTCCCCCACCGCCGAACCCTACAGCAGGTGGCAGTGGGAACAGAGGCTTTGTGCTTTAGCTGCTGAATTATTTAAGATTTCTTTTTATTTATGTGAAAGGCAGAGTGACAGAGAGAGAGGGAGAAGTGGAGATTTTCCATCCGCTGGTTCATTCCCCAAAGGGCTGCAACAGCCAGGATGGGCCATGCAGAAGCTGGGAGCCCAGAACTCACTCCATCCTGGTCTCCCACGTGGGTGGCAGAGGCCCCAGCTGCCTCCCCAGGCACATTAGCAGGGAGCTGGCTCTGAAGTGGAGCAGCTGGGACTGGAACCAGCGCCCTGCCATGGGAGGCTGGTGTCTCAAGTGGATGCGACAGAGAGCCAGCCCCTGGCCTCTGGACTCCGAGCTGGCTGGTTAACACAGTACAACCAACACAGAGACCGTCTCACAGGCGTGTGCTGCTCACTCAGGGTCTTGGGGCTCTACCAAATTAGGGTTTTAAAGGAGGCCAGGATTTCCACTTGGCGTTTGGGGGCCAGCCCTATTTTTCCTGCTGGGTTTCAGGAGCATTTTTTTTGACAGGCAGAGTGGACAGTGAGAGAGAGACAGAGAGAAAGGTCTTCCTTTGCCGTTAGTTCACCCTCCAATGGCCGCCGCGGCCAGCGCACTGCGCTGATCCAAAGGCAGGAGCCAGGTGCTTCTCCTGGTCTCCCATGGGGTGCAGGGCCCAAGCACTTGGGCCATCCTCCACTGCACTCCCGGGCCACAGCAGAGAGCTGGCCTGGAAGAGGGGCAACCAGGACAGAATCCGGCTCCCTGACCAGGACTAGAACCCGGTGTGCCGGCGCCGAAAGGCGGAGGATTAGCCTGTTGAGCCACGGCGCCGGCCTGCTGCTGGGTTTCAATACCCCCACTGCTCTTTGGTTCTACACCAACCAAGCAGCCAGAAGTATCCTTTTGAACCCTAAGCTGGCACAGGCCATCCCTCTGCTCCCAGTCCATTCAGAATGAAAGGCAAAGTCCACGCAGGAACCCACAGGGCTACCTCCTCTCGAGCCCCTACCCCACCCCTTCACTCCACCTTTGAGCACCCACACATACTCCGACCTCAGGCCCTTTGCCCTGAAGTTGCCTGGGTTGCTCTCCCCATGGACCGGCCCCTGCCCCTACCCTTCTCCTCTCAGTTCTCTCCCTGAGTGACGCCCCAACTTCCTTCTACGAAAACCACCCCTCCTTTCCCATGCTGTGGAGCGCCATCCCTTACCCAACTTCATATTTCTCCATGTCTGATCCACCACGCATCTGACATGTTACATACGTGTGGGATCGCTCATCCGTTGACTATTCCCCCACACACACACCACCTCCTTCACATGAAATCTCCAACACACTGAGCGAGCAAGGCCTCCGGGTGATGCTGTTATCCCCTCCCTGACTGGTCCATCGGTAGAACTCGGTGGACTAGAGCAGCCCTGCCCTGACTCCTGGAGGGGCAGCGGGGCAAGGGCTCTGGGCACGGAGGGTCCTGGGGTGGCGGTCACAGGCTGATGTGGGGCCTGGAAGGGCAGACACACGTGAGCCCTGAGTGCACACTCACTGTTTCAGAACTGATGCCTCTCTGGGCTCTGGATGACCTGGTCGCTCCCACCCTCCACCCACCTCAACCCAACTCAGGGGAGACCAGGACAGAATGAAAAGAACAGGCGCTGTGGTCACCCCAGTGCTGAAAGCAGTGTTTTATTCATCGGAGAGGGGAGAAGCTGTGGTCAGCCCCGGAGGGGGTGCAGAGTCCAGAAAGGGGTGGCGGGGGGCGCTGTGCTGGAGCCAGACCCGGGGTCAGGCAGATACTGCTGTCTCCTCCCCATTCCTCAGGCTGGCGATGGCTGGAGCTGGAGGAAGAAAATCGTAGTAAGACCACCGACGTGCTAGACGAGGGTGTCTGCGCCTGGACCCTGGACCCCGCCCCCCACCCCACCCCAGTCCCACACACAGCAGCGCCTCGTCTCCGTGCGACTCTGCTTGTACGACTGTGGGCTCGAGAGTCCTCTTCTGCTGCAGACCGTCCCCAGGACATACTTGGGAATCTCAGGGACCCAACTAGCCAGCGTGCCCTCCCGAGGAGCAGCCACAGTCACTTGTCTCCTTACAGATCCCCCTCCCATCAGGCCTTCCTGTGCACAGCCCCCTTGTGGCCAGCACTCCTGGAGGCATCACCGGAGACCCTGGCCACGCCCCCTCTTCGGGCATCACTTGTCTCCTCCGGGCACCGTGGGTTCTGGGTCCTTTGCTGAGGTCTTGTTTAGGGCAGCAGGTGACCACCTCCAGGCTCTCGCCCATTCTGTTCCCTTCTCTGAAACAGCTGCCCATTGCACTTGGCCATCTTTTCTCATCTTTTAGGACTGGCTCAGGCTCAGCCCCCAGGACACCTGCCCCATCCTCCCCCACCTCCGTGTGGGTGACATCTGCTCCTGTTTCCCACAGTCCTGGCTGCTTGAGTGTTGTCCATCCACACCCCTCGGTCATCACACCAGAGCCTGGGCAGGGCGGGGGTCACCCACGTGTCCCAGCACCTGGCTCAGAGCCGGCAGCTCGGTGCCACATCACCCAACGGGCTGACCAAGCATTTGTTTCATTAGTCTTTTCCTTGACTCCCTTGTATTTGCTTTGTGACTAAGTCCTGTATTATTTTTAGATGTACGTATAGGGGGAAGGGAGGCTCCGCAATCATTTCCTCTGAGGGCCAGAGCCACCAGAAGTGGCAGAAGTTGGTCCTGGTCCTGGTCCATCGCAGAGCAAGTGCCCCACGCCCTCAAACACACAGCTGACGGCCTCCACTGACACGAACTCCCCGCACAGCCTAGGAGGTCTCTGGCAGAAGCAAAGGTGAGCTCTTCTGCCTCCTAGTGGCCGTGAGCAAACTCTGCCGTCTCCCAGCCCTCCAACCCCAGGACTCAGCTGCTGGCAGGGTGGGCTACACAGCCCAGTCCAGCTGCTCAGCAGACACTGCCCCAACCACCCTCTTCACACCCAGGCCCAGCCACTACTCTCCCCGCTCCCTCCTGGCCCAGCTCAGCTCGCACCTGGCCGGTCGCGGGTGCCTCGCCTGCTCCGCTCTGCCCTGGTCCGTCTATTCCCATGCAGCAGGTGGAGCCGAGCAGCCAGAGCACGTCCCTTTGGGAGGGCCCATCTCCTGGTGAGCCCAAGGCCCTTCCAACAGCCTCCAAGGCCCCTCCCCCCCAACTCGTGCTCCCTCTTCCTGGGACTCCCCCCTGCCACTCATCTCGGCCTCTGGCTCTTCCTGCCCCATACCTGTTGCTCCCACAGCCCACACCCCGCGGTGCCGTCCCGCATTCCCCAGTTCCCCAGCTCCGTGCTGCGGCCTGTGCTGGCTTTCCCCAGTAAGCACGCACCAACGCTCCCTGTCCCCTGCACTCTTCCTCTCCCTCCTGCCTTCTTTGGCTCTTAACACCAGCCGCCCTGTGACCGGCTGCAGGATCTGCTAGCTGCTGCACTTGGCTTGTCGCCCCCTGGACCATGAACCCCATGAGAGAGGCCTCTGTGTCCACTCCCTCCATCCACGGAGCATCTCCAGCTCCTAGAGTGGTGCACACTGGGTGCTCAGTGAACATCTGTAGAGCGAATGCATGGGGATAAACGGACAGGTGCGCAGCAACGTGCTCACTCGGGTCACCCTGCTCCGGGCGCCTTGCTGCAGGCACCGCCACACAGGGCACCAAGTCCCCCATCCCCTCCCCAGCCCACCTACCTCAGAAGTTGGGCGTGACGCAGGACACCTTCCCGCAGCCATTGAGGCAGCATTTCATCTTGCCGGGACACTGGCTGTCCACCTGACACAGGTCCTGGCAGATGCCAAGCTGGGGGAAGTCTATGCTGGGGCAGGAACCCTCCTTTTCTGGACAGGAGAAAGGCAAGGGCAGGTGAGCAGAGGGGACGCAGGGAGGTGAACACTGTCCACATGGGACCCACCTCTGCCCCTCCTCCCAGCTTCGCAAACAGCAGTCACCTGCCTGAGCCAACCTCGCGGGTGGGGGCGAGAGACAGGGGTGGTCCATGAAGACCACCTGCACACCCCCTCCTCCCCTCCACTGCCTTCCCGAGCCACAGCAGAGAGCTGGACTGGAAGAGGAACAACTGGGACAGAATCCGGCGCCCCAACCAGGACTAGAACCCTGGGTGCCGGCGCCACAGGTGGAGGATTAGCCTAGTGAGCCGCGGCACCGGCTGCTCTGCCATTTTCTAACTCTGGGGTCCAGGGCAGAAAGCTCCCAGGGCCTGGTGGCCTTAGCTGTTGTGGGAAATCAGTGCTGCCCATGCAGCGAGGTTGCCACCAACACAGTGGAAGCAAACACACGACCTCTTCCTGGAAACTCCAAGTCTTCGCAGTAACGATGAGTAATCACACCGCTGAGCATGGAATTCGCTCCTACTACGCCCAGGCATTGTTCTAAGCCCTGGACATCCATGCACTCATGTAATTCTCGCAATAACCCTGAAAGAAGGGGAGGGCCTAGGGATAGCCCCTCAAGTCACAGAGGGGAAACTGAGGCATGAAGCACCGTGTCATTAGCCTAAGGTCACCCAGGATAGAGGCAAGGTTTGAACTCCAGCAAATCTGGCTCTGGAGTCGGTGCTTGGCCACCGTGCACGCCGCCACCGCTGCTCCTGGGTAAACTGTGAGGTGCTGTGCACATGGGCGGGGCTGCACGCTCACCGTCTTCCATTCCCTCATTCCCACGCACTCACTCCCAGTTACAATCACTCAGCCCCAGAGTCCTCCACTAGTGCACACACACACACACACACACACAGAGCAGGCTCCCCTGGGTCTGGCAGAGGGAAGCCAGCCCCATCAAATGCCAAACTCATGCGCAGAACTGGAGACCGTGACCGACAAAGTCCTGCCTCCCTAGCACAAAGAAATCCATTCCTCCGAAAACAGCAGCTCAACACTGGGACAAAAGAGAGTGAATTGGGACTGGTGTAGGAGCAAAGCAAGCCACCGCGGACAGCGCATCCTCTCACGACGCCTTGTTCTGTTGTTGCTGGTTCCCGGGGCTCTCACGTCAATCCCACGAAGTTTGGGATTACCACTCCCATTTTGCAGATGAGAACGCAGAGGCTCAGAGAGGTAAAGCGACTTGCTGAGGGCCACACTAGCAGGCAATGGCAGAGCTAGGATTAAGTTCCAGACTCCCTCCTGGCTGACAGGCTACCTGGCCTGCCTCAGTCTGTCCATCTGAGACAAGGGAGCAAGTCTTCACCCACCTGACCACAAAGCCCATCCACCCCTACCTGCCCTCACCCTCCACTGTGCTCATCTGTCCGTCTGCCTCTTGGCCTCTCACCCAGCAGCTGTCTCTCCTCTGGTCTTGCTCCCTCAGGTCCCAGCGAGCAGCTGCCCCTGGTGAGCGAGTCCTCGCTCCATTCGCCACCTCCCTGCCTCTCAACCACACGCCTTCCCACCCTCTGCCGCATTCTTTGGGGGAAATACCAGGCTGGGATGATCAGAGAGGCTGACCTCGGGACAAAAGACCGGGATGGTAGGTCTAGGTCATACCCCTGCCTCTCGGCCTCCATTCTTCCCTCTGAGAAATGGGAAGCTTCGGTTCCACCCGGCCACCCAATCAGAGCCCGCGCCTGTTGGGAGCCGCCTGAGCTCCCTGGAGCACCTCTGGTGGGACACCCAAGACCTCTCTCTCTCTCGGGAGAAGACAGGGAACCCTGTCTGCCGAGCAGCCCTGTCTCTTCAAACGGCTCTGAGCACAAGCCAGAAAGACAGAAGTTGACCTCGCTCCACCTGCGGCCAGGGATGTTGGTGTGACCTTGGGCAAAGACCTTGCTCCCTCTGACGCTTCCTTCCACAGGTTTAAAATACTCGGGGCAACTTCCTAAATCTGCGAAGTCCCCCCCCCCAGCAAGGTGCTTTCCGGATCTGCCCCCCTCCCCCCAGCGACTGAGGCCCCAGAGGAGAGGGCTGAGCGCCCCAGGGCCTCCTGAGCCAGCGCCCTCGCCCGCCCAGGCTTCCCCGCAGGCTCCAGCCGGCCCAGGAAGGAAGCTGCGGCCCCAGGCTGCAGGAGAAACGTCTGGGCAGTGCGTGCCCGGAAGCCCGTCATGCACCTGAGGCTCGAGCCCTGCAGGGGGTGGGGGCCGCCCTCCCTCCCGCCTGGGCCTTTGTTTCCCCCGGGCTCCGGCTCCCTCCGCCTCGGCCGGCCCAGGGGCGCCGGGGTGAGGGCCGCCCTGCTCGCGCGGCGCGGGACGCCCAGGGGTTACCATTCGGAATGGAGCAGATGGCGGAGCAGTCGTCTCGGCAGCACTTGAGGTTTTCGGGGCAGTCTTGGTCGGCTCTGCACTCCTGCGTGCAGTTCAGGTCGGCCGGGAGCTGGGGGCACACGCCTGGCTTGTCGGCTCCGGTGCCTGGGCAGGAGTCGGGGCTGTCAGAGGCAGGGGGCGGCGGATGCCCACCTCCCGCATCGAGGGCCGCGGGCCGCTCCTCCGAAGCAGTCTCACTCTCTAGCTCCCAGAGAACCCCACCTCTCGGCCAGCGCCGCCCCCCCATACCCGACGCCTGCGAGCACAGGTCCCCCCGTCCTTGGATCGGGGACGGCGCACCTCGGTGCGTCTGGGAGCTTCCGACGCCCGAGCCGCGCTGCGCTCTCGGTTCCACCCGAGTCTCCCCCTTCAGCCCTGAGCGCCTTCCCACCCCTATTCAAACTCCGGTGGTCTCCCTACCTCCGGCACACGGGACCCCGCATCCCAACTGTCAGGCGTCACCACCTTTAGGCCCCACGGGCACCCACATTTCAGCCCTCACCGAGCTCCCCACTTCCGCCCCGGGAATCCCCACCTTCCCGGCCCCCGGAGGCTACGCCTCTGCCTGGCTCCGTCCCGGCTCGCCTGGCTCGGCCCCTCCGGGCGCCCGGCCTCTCCCCGCCCCACTCACCTGTGACCGGAGGGAGTTCCAGCAGCAGCAGCAGCCCGAGGAGGAGGACCGCGCCGAGCGCGCAGAGGCGAGAGGCAGGCATGGTGTTGCGCCGGACCGGGGTGCGGGCGTGGGCCGCCGCCGGTGGGGGGCATATAACCCCGCGCGCGGTGGGGGCGGGGGGCAGGGGCGGGGCCGGCGCGGGGTGGCGGGAGGGGGGGCTGTGCCGAGCAGAGCGGGCACCTCGGGCGGGCTGCCACTTCAGGCCATTTCACAATCCCCAGGGATCAGGTGTCACTCTTGGCCCCGGTGGGAACCAGGAACCTAAACGGCTTCAGGCCGCCAGCAGCTCGACCAGCTGCAGCCGGACCCTCGTCCGCCCCTCCCTCCCTTCCCCCGCCTGGGGCCGCAGCGCAGGGCAGCGCGGGGCTGGGGCCGGGGCCCGGGGCTCCTGGCTGCCCATTTGAAGACTCTGAGGTCCCCCTGGAACGCCCGCGAGAGGGAGTGGAGTGCAGGGCCCCTGTAGGGCTCGTGGTGGAGCCGGCAGTGGGGGCTGCAGAAACAGCGGTTGTGATGGATGCGGGGAACAGCAGAGGAGCGGGAGGGTGGGATGGTGGGCGGCAGGGTGCGAAGTATCGCCGTGTTCCTAAACTTGTACACGTGAAATACACGAAATTTGTATCCCTTAAATAAACTTTTTTAAAAATAGCAGTGGTGACTAATAAGCGGACGCCCTGGACAAGTAGGAGGCCCTGCAGGTGCAAACGCCAGCCATGTGGCGTGAGGGTCTCTCGCTGCCTCTCCTTTTCATCCCAGCACTGACCAAGGCTGACAGGTGCCAGGCCCTGTGCCCTTTGTCTGGGGGAATCTTCCCAGCAAGCCTGTGGCCAGTGAGTGCCCGTTATTAATTCCACGGTGAGCTGTGATGACAAATGAACTGGAGGTTTAAAGGCTTAGGACCCCTCACCACCCACCGCCCACCAGGGTTCTGCACAAAGTCGCACAGAGAGGGTTTGGAACCCAGGTCTTTTCCTGGTTTATTTCCATTCTATCATTAACAGTGGCTGGGTGCTGCCATGTGCCAGGGCCAGAGAAAGTGGTGTAGAGAAAGTCCTCGAAGGTAAGCACAGGTCTGGGTGGAGGTGAATTTGACTCGAGTCTCTGTCATCTCCCTCCCGAGGGACTCTGATGGCCTTCCCTGTCCTGACCTGCCGTGTGCCAGCTATAAAAACGATGGCTGTAAAAGCCTCCAATGAGAGCGTGAAGGTCAGGACCCTGCTGTGGACAGTCAGGTGCTCATGGCGAGCAGGCCCACACTGAGCACCTGCTAGGTACTAGACAAACAGCTGGGCGTGCCCAGGAAATGACAGGTGTCTACTGGAGACGAATAAACAGTCAACCCTCACTCCTGTGGGTTTACCATACACGGATTCAACCTACCAAGGATGGAAACCATGCGGGGGGATCACATCAGTGCTGAACACGTACAGATGCAATTTCACAACTATTTCATAGCACTTACATTGTGTTACCTATTATAAGTGATCTGGAGAAGATTTAAAGGATGCAGGGCACACGCATGCGTCCCAGGCACGTAGGAGACCATTGAAAGGAAGCATTGAGCATCCACAACCTTTGCTGTCTGCAGGGGCCTGGAACCAAGCCCCATGAATACTCAGGCTACAGAGCAAGCTGTAGACTCCCGGGTGACCAGGGCCAAGACAAGGCACCGAGAGTCAGACCAGCAGTCCCTGGACACCTCCTCCCTGCTCCAGTGGGCTCAGGCTCTAGAAAGGGAAGGCTTTGCTGCTGGAGCTTAGGGAGGGCTGGGGAGGAGAACTGGACAGAAGTCGCTGATGTGAGGTCACCCAGCCACTGTCCCTGCCATGCATGCTGGTAACAGAGGCGGGGAGTGTCGTCCCCCCAGCTTCCCTTGCCCAGCCTGGGGATGGAGACAAGCCGTTGTGGGGAGGGGCCAGGGTGGTTTCCTCTGAGCTCAAAGGAGGGTCCATAGCATTGAGGGTGAGAGCCAGGTGGGGGCACAGCGCTGGGCCGGCTCCTGAAATTCGGTCCAGCGCAGCCAGGTGCAGCCTGCACACTGGGCCCTGGGTGCTGGCTCCCACGGCTTTCTTCCAGGACCTACGCAGCTCCCTGTCAGCAGGGGAAATGGCCCAGCCTTGCCCCTCCCAGGCCCTCGTGGGCTCCCCTGCTGATTGGCTGCCTCCTGCAGGAATGCGGATCGGTGTGAGGCTGAGGGAGGGTGCTAGAGTGCAGGAGGGTGGAGGATGGAGAACGCTTCCTGGGTCAGTGGCACCGCAGGTTTAGCTTTTGTGGCGCCAGGCTCTGTGCTAGGTGCGGTCACTTACTTTCCCTTCTGCATTGCTAAAGAGGTCAGATGCTTAGAGCCCGAGGCATCCTGGTCCGAGCTGGGGGTTCACCACTTGCCGGCCTCGTGACTTCGGGCAGCACCTGCTTTCGGACCTGCATCTTCTCCGTGAGAGACATCATCGAACTCTCCTGCAGGATGTCTGTCTGTGAGGATTAAGGGAGACAGGCATAACCAGAAGTTGCAAGTCCAGCTAGAACACGTGGGTTATTCACCCCCACAGCACATGTATAACATTTTCAATTAGTTGCCAGGTTGTAAAAGTGGAGAATTTCACATTAAAATAAGTCTTGAGGTTCTCTTGGAAAAAGGGCAACACAGCTGCCCAGTCTTACAGGGTAACCATCAGTGAGTCTCAAGATGGAGTGTCCATCAGAATCGCTTAGAGGGCTGGTCAGGGTGAGGGGGGAGGCGGGGGGCAGTGAGGCTTGGCCAGCAGGTCAGAGGCCTGCAGCCCGTCTCAGAGCACCGCACCTGCGACTTGGCTCTGGCTCTTGATTCCAGCTTCCTGCTAATGCAGACGCTGGGAGGTGGTGGTGACGGCTCAACTGACTGGGTTCCTGTCACTCAAATGGGAGACCTGGATTGAGATTCCTGTACTGGGCCACTGCTGGCATTTGGGGAGTGAACCTCAGATGGGATCCCTCTCTCTCTCTCCCTCTCTGTCCCCCTCCCTCCCTAATTAATTTTTGAAACAGCACAGATTTGGGGGCCAGCATTGTGACATAGGGGGTTAAGCTGCCGCCTACAACGCCAGCATTCCAGATGGGTGCTGGTTTGAAACCCGGCTGCTCCACTTCCGGTCCAGCCCCCTGCTGATAGACTTGGGCCCCCGAACCCACGTGGGAGACCCAGAGGAAGCTTCAGGCTCCTGGCTTCCGCCTGGGATAGTCCTGGCCATTGTAGCCATTTGGGGAGTGAACAGCAGATGGAAGACCTGTCTCCCCTTCTCTCTCTGTAACTCTGCCTTTCAAATAAAATAAAAACAAATCTAAACCAACAGCACAGATCTGGAGATCCCCACCCTCAGAGTGTCAATTCAGGAGGTCTCAGGTGGCACCTGCGAATGTGCCTTCCTAGCAGGTTTCCGGGTGATGCTGAATTGCTGGCTGAGGGAGCACACACTTAAAACCGTGAGCTGGCACTAAGTAGAGTTGCCATCTTTTTACAAAGAAACCATTCGCTCTTATTGCCCATAAGCCCCAGTGAGTGTCTAGCTGCCGCCCCACTACTTCCATCCAGAGCACTCGCCGGCCCTGGAGGGCATTGCCTCTTGTGTGCCTCAGCTTGGACTGATGGTCGAATGTTCCGTAAATGCCGCTTGTGTTCATCCACACGCGGTAACCTCTGGGATAGGTATTGCTGCTCCCATTTCCCAGGTGAGGCAGTTGACGTCCAGCTGGGCCAGGTGACTTGCCGGAAGAAACATGGTCGAGGAAGACACTTGCCAAAACCTCTACTCACGTGGCCCCCGTTATGTCAGCATCACACTCACTCACGCTCACACTCACGTTTACGCTCCTTCACACCAATCTCGCCAAGGCCGACACAGATGATGTGTCCACAGCTTCATGAGTGTGAAATCGTATTTATCAAGGAAGAAAGGAGAGAAAAGGGAGGGGTTATATTGGGAGGTGATAGCTGTCAGCTGTGGGCATGCCCATTGTAAGACGACTGTAAACAGGTTAATGAATGTTGAAGACCTGAGAAATTTCCAGGAGCAAAGAAGGTGTCTTTAACCTCACAATGGGGCCTTGTCCTCCTGGACTGTTGGACCCAGTTAAACGTCCCTTTATTTTCATTCTCTCTCTCTCTCTCTCTTTCTCCCCACCCCCCCCCAACCCCCGTTCTCTCTGTCTTGCCTATCTTGTTTTGTCGCCTACCATGAATTTGGTGGGTTTTTTTTTTTTTTTTTTTTGATAAAGTATCACTATTTTGGTTTGGGGGAATGACTCTCCCTCCACCAGGACTTCTGGGACTGGAGGAAGTGTCAATCAAAGTATCTTCCCTACCCCCCAGAAGTAAAACAGACTTTATCTGGGGGTCTTAGGCATACGCCCAACCACTCCTCCGCTCATACCCCACAGTGGCTCCCGTCCCACTCATGGTAAGACCATACATTGGCCTGCAAAGTCCCATCCAACCGCCCACTGCCCATCTTGACCTCTGCGCTGCCATCTCTCCTTGCAACACCGTCCCAGCCCCCCGCAGCCTCGTGCTGCCGGAACTCCACCGAGCACGCTCTTGCCTTGGCACTGGTGTGGTTGCTGCTGCCCCTCTGCCCGCCTCACTCCCATGGCGCCCTGCCTGGAAGCTGCCCTGGCTGACCCCTGTGCAGCCTTGCTGGAGCCTCCTCCCCAGTGAAGCCCCCTGGATTCCCTCCACCCCACGCTCTGTTTCCTTTCCACGCTCAATTTTTCCCCTTCGCACCTCTTACCGTCCAATGTAACATGTCTTTCTTTGCCCATCTGTTTGGCTGTATCTGGCTGCAGGGCAGGGGCGTGGTTTGGTTTTGTTCCGCTCACGGCTGTATCCCAGGACCTTAGGAAGAGCAGAGCTCAGCACGCAGGAACTGGACAGAAAAAATAAATAAACGCTCTGCCAATGAGACCATGGCAGTAAGCATCTGACTGCTTGTTCCCTGCATCCTCGCTTCCAGGGATCTGTTCCCCGCCAGGTAGCTGGAGGCTGCTCTCAGATGATGTCACTTCCCAGCTCAAATCCCCAGACTGCAAACCCCAGCTCATCAGGCTTCTGACTTCCTGTCTGGCTTCGCCCACCCGCTTCAGCCCCACAGCTCTCCGCACTCTTCTTCCACGTTCCAGGCATTCAGCACCACAGGACCTTTGAATGTGCTGTTCCTTCTGCCGGCCTGGAGTCGTCTTCTACCAAGGAACCACCAAGCTTCCCTCTCACTCATGATGGCCTCTGAGCCGGCCACGGTGCGCAGAACGGCTGCCCCTGCCCCTGCCTGCTCTACCTCCCTCCAGAGCTTACTGCCCGCTGCCACGCCATCTGTGGGCTTTTGGTGAGCTGACCCCTCTCCCTTCTTAGCTCCATGTCAGCAAGAGTGTTCTTCAGTTTCCCTGCTGTGTCCCTAGGACGGATAACTTGATAACTGTTTGTTGACGAATGCATGAATGCAGTAGCCAGTCTAATAATAGTTCCCATTTTAGCAAGTTCCTCCTCTGACCTGACACGCGACACAGATTATTTCTCTTAATCCCAAGGCCAACTGTGGCAGGAGCTTTTCTTATCAGCCTCAGAGAACTTACACCCCTGCCCTGCTCAGCTGACCTGAAAGTGAAGGTGGGAATGGAAACCCAGCGCTGTGCTCGTGGGATCGGTGGAAGGATCGCCTTCCGGAACATGGTCCCCTCCATGCTGCGTCCTGACCACGGACTCCACGGGCTCTCCATGGCTGCAGGATAAACTCCATCTCCTGGCTGCTCAGCAGGTTCCAGCTGTTACTGTCAATTGCATCCTCAGCCTATGCTACACAAACCTTCCCATCCAACACCCTCTGGTCAAGCCCTCCTGGTCTTCTCTCTCTGCAGCCCTCGCTGGCCAGTTTGTAGATGCCTACAGGCAGATTTCCACAGGATGCACAGGAAATCGCCATTCCAGAGCAGAGCTTCTGCAAGACGCAACAGTGATGCTGCGTGTCTAACCCTGAGGGTTAGGATTCGGACGACAAAAGGTAAAACAGCTTCCACGTAGGTAGTGGGAGTTTCCCATGGCAGGAGATTTTTTTCCTTGCTGTTTAATTAGTTCATTAATTAAATGAATGAATTAATTAAACATTAATTAATTAAACAAATGTTTATTGTGTCCCACAGGACAGCTGATGCTGGTCAGCGTGCTGGCACTAAGTGGATTTTCTAATGACTGTGGCAAGGGCACCTCCCGCCCCACCCAGCCACTCCCGCATCAAGAGGGGGGGCTGGCTTCTCCACTCACCTGAGTCTGGCCCGGTCTTCTGGCAGAGACCATGCTGTGCGGGTCCCGGGGTGGGTGGCCTTACCTGGCCTGCAGCTTCCATTTTCATGCCTCTTGGGATGCTTGTCTTTGGACCATTCCCTCTCAGAAGCCAGTCTTCATGCTGTGAGAAGCCCAGGCCGTATGGGTGCTCCTGTTGACAGCCCCACGTGAGCTGCCAGGCAAAGCCCAGCATCAAACGCTGATTTTGTGAAGGAGCCGTGGTGGACGTCTTGCCCAAGTAGGTCTTCATGTGACCGCTGCCCGGCCACCACGTGATTGCAAGAGCTGTCCAGCGGATCCCAGTCAACCCACAGGACCGAGAGACAATCACACCTCCTCCTCCTCCTCCTCCTCCTCTTCCCTTGCCCTATCCCTGAGGGCTCCGGCTAAGCTATCAGTGCTGTGGTCTCCACCAGCCGCCGTCAGGATTGTCTGCCAACATCTAGGCATGGCGAGGTGCCCTGTGACTTTTACGAGATCCGGGGGCTGGCCGAGGGCTGTGCCTAGAGGTGGAGGGAAGCTTGGTCATTGGTGCAAATGCCACCGAAGATACCAACAGCACAGTAATCCCTGCGGTGGTGTTGGCGTGAGTCATCAGTCTCGGGGAGGCCAGCTTCAGAAAAGCAGCCTAGAAGACGTACATCAAAGATTACGTGAAATCAGCCAAAGGCGAACCTGAAGACTCATTTGGAGTAGAGATCTTAGTTTTTTATTTATTTTTTTACTTTTTTTTTTTTTTGAGATCTTGTTTTTTTAATCTAAAAGCAAACTGTGCACGTTGTCAAAAATAAAATACATTTAAAATCATTCTAGACAGTGCCTCCTAGTTTAACACACACTTAAACTAAATGCATCCTATGATGTTCCTGGAGGAGCCAGAGCCCAGCTTATAGCACTTCTGCAAAGCAGAAAACCAGGGCTGGCACTGTGGCTTAGCGGGCTAAGCGGCTGCTCGTGATGCCAGCATCCAGTATCAGTGCTCCGGTTCAAGTCCCGCTGCTCTGCTTCTCTCCCTCTCAAATAAATAAAATAAAATGAAGTATTTCTTAAAAAAGATTTTCAGATTTTATTTTATTTATTTGAAAGGTATAGAGACAGAGAGGCAGAGAGAGAGGTCTTCCATCCACTGTTTTACTCCCCAAAAGGCTGCAACAGCAGGGTCTGAGCCAGGCTGAAGCCAGAAGCCAGGAACTTCTTCCAGGTCTCCCACAGGGGTGCAGGGGCCCAAGGACTTGGGCCATCTACTGCTGCTTTCCCAGGCCATAGCAGAGCTGGATCAGAAGTGGAGCAGCTGGGACATGAACCAGCACCCATATGGGATGCTGGCACTACAGGCGATGGCTTTACCTATTGCACCATGGCACTGGCCCCCAAGAAAATTAATTTTAAAATTAAAAGTGTAAGAATGGCTTCAGGCAACTTCACAGTGAAAATCACTTCCGAGATTGGAATATAAAAAACAAGAACCAAAGTTGTGCCTCTGAGTTGGTTGGAGGGAAGTTGCCTGCTCATAGCAGCGCCAGCATTTGAAGGAGAGCCCCAAACGTTTCACCACCCACAATGGAAGTAATAACACTGGAAGAGGCTGGCAAAAGAATAAAACGAGATTCATTTCGTTGGGAAAAATAGTAATTTGCTGTCGTTCGCTTTGTTTTTAAAGATGTATTTATTTATTTGAAAATCAAAGTGACAGAGAGTGAGAGAGACTGAGAGATACCGTTCATCCACTGGTTCACTCCCCAGATTCCCGTAACAGCCTGGTGTCTGCCAGGCCAAAGCCTGGAGCCACCCCGGTCTCCCACATGGATCGGACCATCATCTGCTGCTTCCCAGGCGCATTAGCGGGGAGTGAGAGCAGCCAGAGGCTAAATTAGGCACTCTGATTAAACCGTTGTTTTAAACCACCAAGCTGGGGTGATTCATTGCATAGTAATAGTGAGCCAGAACAACGAAAAATCAAATGATTAAGATATCTACTAGGCCGGAGCTGCGACTCACTAGGCTAATCCTCCACCTGCAGCGCCGGCACCCAGGGTTCTAGTCCCAGTTGGGGCGCTGGATTCTGTCCCAGTTGCCCCTCTTCCAGGCCAGCTCTCTGCTGTGGCTCAGGAAGGCAGTGGAGGATGGCCCAAGTGCTTGGGCCTGCACCCTCATGGGAGACCAGGAGGAAGCACCTGACTCCTGGCTTCGGATCAGCGCAGCGCGCCGGCCATGGCGGCCATTTGGGGGGATGAACCAACAGAAGGAAGACCTTTCTCTCTGTCTTTCTCTCACTGTCTAACTCTGCCTGTCAAAAAAAAAAAAAAAGATATCTACTGTCATGTACTGTCATGGACCATACTATCTCATGAAGATAATATGCAAATGGCTTAGTAAAAGGTGAACCTCATTGCACATATGGATAAACGCTATAAAGAGAATAAAGCGAGGTCATGTTGTTGTAAGCTGGGGCTGAGGGGAACAAGAAAGCTCTCCCTGAACAGGTGGCGTTGGAGCCGAGACCTAACTTCTAGCCATTGCAATCCTTTGGGAACTGAGTGTTGCAGAAAAAGATTAAAGCAAGCAAGACATCAAGGTAGGAACCTGATGAGTGCCAAGAACAGGAATAAAAAATGCGTGTAGCTGGAACAGAGTGAGAGGAAGTTAAATCAAAGAGCTAAGAAGGTCAAGGTGAGGGAGGGCCGTGAAGGCTATGACAACCAATGTGGAATGTCTCCCAGGTGTAATGGGAAGTCACAGGCTAGTTTCAGCGGGAGGTTGGATAAAAAAAATCATCTGACTGATCATTTTGAATCTTACTTGGACAGCTCTGAAGAATGCTGAACAATGGATTACAGGAGGGCAGCTAGCTATGGGCTGTGGAAACTGGAATAGCAGTAAGGGTATTTTTGCAGTTGTCTTTGCAAAGGATTGATGTGAATGGCTCCTTTTATCACACCAAGGATCAAGAATCACATGGCACTGGTCAGATCTGAATTATTAGATTTGCCACCGAAGATAAAGTCATAGGGAGAGGCTGTGTGGTTAATGAGTCATCTGTTAGCAGACTGCCAACCCCCCGGTTCTGGTCCCTTCCTAGAAAGGGCCTCACATAACTGCCCTGGGAGCCAGGGCCATCTCAAAGGGAAGTGTGCTGGGGGCCAGGCACGGCACACTTCAACCATGGCAGGTTTCAACCATGCCTGCAATTTTTCTGATACTCTTCCTATTGAGCAGTGAGGCCTAGGTCTGCTTCCCTTGAAGCTGGACATGGTTTTGATTGGGGATGCCCTGCGACTCCCCAGGGTAGGTCCTACAATGTCCTGCAGCCCTTCCCCTTCTCGCTGGAACATTGGCTCTTGCAGCTGGGCTGCCATGGAAGAAGTCTGACTGTCCCAAGACTGCAGTGCTGCCAGGAGGCCCAGGCTCAAGGGGAGGCCCAGGTCAACAAGCCCAGCTAGCCCAGTCTTGCAGTCGTCCCAGCCCAGGTGATGGTCACATCCCCTGCTGTCGAGTCCCGGCCAGCTGATTGGGTCTTTCCAGCTGAGGCCTGAGGCATTGTGGCACAGAAGCAAACCATTCTCACTGTTCCCTCTGCGAACTCCTGGCCCGTGGAATCCAGGAGCATAAGAAAATCATTGCTATTTTACATCCAGTTTCAGGATGGCAAATGTGGACAGGGCTTTGTATCATCCTATTGGACTGAGTGGAGTATAGAGAATTAGAGCAGAGTGTCTGTAAGTCCAGAGGCTAACCTACGGGACTTCTGCTGCAACAGAGGTGCAGAAGAAACATCAGCCAGCGAGCAGTTTGCCAGATTTCCCCTGCTCCCTGCCCTAGAAGAGCAGTTAAGAGCCTGAGTTTTGGATTCAAGAAGACCTGGCTTACGCCCCAACTCTGCCGCTTCCTATCTCTGCGTCCCTAGGCAAGTTGTTTACCTTCCCTGAGCCTCAGTTGCTTTTTTATAACCTGAAAATAATACTTGCAGCCGTGTAAAGTCAATAGACATTGAAAGAATAATTTTGCAAAGCAATCAAGACAACACCCAGCACTAGACCAATAGCTGTTGTTAAAATGTCCTGGGCTCTCGCTGCCCAGCCCTACTTCATCCCACTGGGCTCCAGTGAGATCATCTACTTTCAACCCCAGAGAGCAGCTTCAATCTTGGGTCCAAGACATCATGTACGCTTACTCCCCACCAGCTCACGGTGCTGGAAAGTATCTTGTCTGTGTCTTATAAAGGTGGGTGCGGCATTGTCGGAGCCTGGTCTCCACTGGAGAGAGGCCGCAGCAGACATTTCCACACATCTACCCCACAACCCATCCTCTTCCTCCCTCCCTCCTCGCCATGATTTGAATTCATGTGTTGGAACCTTACTTTCCAATGCGACAAATGGCACTGAGGTGCAGGGCGTTTAGAAGGTGATTGGACCATTCAGAGGGGTCAATGCCTTTCTCCCAGGAGTGGGTTCTCGCTCTTGCTGGACTGGAGGGGATACCATGAGAGCGGCTTGTTATAAACAGAGGCTGCACCCCGCATGCTGTCTCTTGGCCATACACCCACTTTGTTTCCATTTTTCCACTGTGACTTGAAGCAGCACATGGCCCTCACCCGATGGGACCACCTGTTCTTGGACAGTCCAGCTTCCAGAACTGTGGGCCCAAAGAAACTTCCTTTCATTATAAACTACCCAGACTCAGATTTCCTATTGTAAGAACAGAAAATGTACTAAAATGTTCATTTAAAAAG
This sequence comes from Sylvilagus floridanus, assembly GCA_949820135.1. Lineage (NCBI taxonomy): Eukaryota > Metazoa > Chordata > Mammalia > Lagomorpha > Leporidae > Sylvilagus > Sylvilagus floridanus. The sequence continues at coordinate 116,558,376 of OX463231.1, read as the reverse complement.
AATGCTCAGTTTTGTGTGTGGCAGCAACTATCCTGCTAAAAATAGGAACTCTCCCAGTCTCCCGTGCAGCTCAGAATGGTCACGTGACACAGCTGTAACCAATGGGTTGTAGGCTGAAGTTCTTGACCAAAACCTCTATTTCCAATAAAAAGATAAAGACTCAAAGGAAGGAAGTTTTGAACTCTTTCTTGTTTTAGCAAGAATGGGGACATGGTGCCTAGCGGAACTGCAGCCATCTTGTGAGCCTGAGGGGACAGGCAGGTAAATAGAGGCCTCACATCAGTGAGGGACAAGTCAGATGGGGACCCCTCCCCCAGACTGCATCTTCCATGAGACAATTAGACTCTTGTTTAACCCAGTTGGTTTCCCACTGTTCACAACCACTTTCCTAAGTCATACAGGGACTGTTTTAGTTCCCTGGGTACGGTATTACAAAATACCACAAACTGGGTGCCCTAAAAAAGAGGGATTTATTCTCTCTCGGTTCTAGAAGTCAGACGCCCCAGATCCAGTGCCAGAATCCCTTCTGGGCCCTGATTCAGGCCTGGCTGCTCCACTTCCAATCCGGCTCCCTGCTGGTGGCCTGGGAAGATAGTGGAGGATGGCCCAAGTGCTTGGGCCCTGCACCCATGAGGGAGAGCCGGAAGAAGCTCCTGGATCCTAGCTTTGGTTTGGCCCGGCTCCAGCCATTGTGGCCATCTGGGGAGTGAACCAGTGGATGGACAAACTCTCTCTGTAGATCTGCCCTTCAAATAAACAAATAAATTTGGAAAAAAAAAAGAAAAAGAAAAACTCAGATCAAGATGTCAGCAGTGCTGGTTCTGTTGTGCCTTCCACTCTTTTCCAGGCCCTGGTCTCGCACAAACATAAGATTTCTAAGTGCAGACATGCATGAGACGCACCAAGTAACAACAAGGTTTATTCAAAGATGAGAAAACGAACACACATACACGCATGAGTGTGACTTGCCCCACATGGAGAAACATCCATTATGAGGGGCCAGAGTGCTGGCCACAGGGAGGGAGGGGGCAGCACCTCCAGCCGTGGCCCATGGTGAAAGAGAGCTCTCCCGGTGTTGGTCTCTTTTACGAGGTAGGAGGTGGTGCCTCCACACACGTGAAGCCGCCCAGGAATTTTATGATACCCCCATAAATTCCACCTGGAGTTTGATATCCACACTTTCATGGCTTTCCCCCCTTTAGGTCTCGGATGAAGCAGGTGCATCCCGGGAGAGAGCGTGTTTGATCGACAGGTAGAGGAACAGCCTGGTGTTGGGGGCTTGCAGGCACTTCCGGCTCACTCTGAGCTAATGTGGCTCCCTCGTCACAGCACAGGAGTTCCCGCGGACGACAGCGAGGAGGAGTGTGCTCCCTCCCAGCTCCTGGAGGTCTGCCAGCGCATCGCCCCATCCCTGCCCTGGCCTCCCACGGCTACCCTCCCTTTACACATGTCTGCAGCCACGTTTTCTCTGCTGATGGAGACACTGGAGTCCCCTGGCAATAAGGAAGCCCCTCATTAAAATCCTCAGCAATGAGGAAGTCTCCGGTGATGGAGAAGTAGTCTCTGGCCTGTCGCAATCTTCCTCAGATGTGTATCTCCCTGACTACAGCCCGCATTGCAGCCGCCAGCCCCCACCTGACCTACTCACCTGCTACCCCCAGCTCTGCTCTAGGGGGTTCTCACTGCCCCCAGCACCAGCCACAACTGGTCTGTCCCCAGGCTATTTTGGTGGCCCTTTAGAATCTTCTCTGACTGCAGGGAGCCAACCTCCCACGTGTGGCTGCTCATCCACGTCAACCCCGCCCTCTGTGGGTCTCCTGCCCTCCCGCAGCCCTTCCTTCTCTGGTCCGTGGAGAAGGGTTTGGCAGTGTGGGGCCACCTGGACAGGGTCACTCTCTGGTGGAACTGAGAGGCCTCTGTTCTCAGAAGCCTCGTAACTGCTGTCCACGGGGCTGTGCACCTGCTTCTCCATGTTCTCTCTCTGGTCCTCGGAGATCAGCTGGGCTCTGCTGAGACAACTGATGACTCCCAGCCAGGGTGACTCTGGAGGAACTGGTAGGTCCCCACGCGTACGTGCTCAGTACCTGCCACCCTCCATCCCATCTTAGGGGGCGCCCTTTGTCCTCCCCCCCCCCCCCCCCCGCGGAGGTCGAAAGGCTCCTCCCCCTTCTCAGCTGACCTTGATGCTTCTGGATTGCGATTGCCTCCCAGGGTCAGAGACCTTCCCTCCGAAAGGGGACGTGTTGGGCCTTCTCAACCAAAAGAATCACCAAGCGGCCCTTCGGGGCCGGGCTGCCCCAAGGGACACGGGCACCCATGTAGGTTGAGTGTCCCCTTCCCCCGGTGGGAGGCACCGGACAGGGTCTACACTGCTCACCCCTTGGTCGATCCACTTTTTCACCCTCAGCTAGGCCGTTTGCTTGTGGGTTTTCCTCTCACTTGGGCCTCTTTGTAGACTGGGATGATTGGGAGTAATCTGTTCCCCCAGACCCCTCTAAAAAACAGAAGGGGCTAGCCCCAGTATACACTCCACAACAGATGCCCACCCAGCGCGGTCTCTGTTCCAGCCCCTGGGGTCTGCTCCTGTGTTCCGACTGCTCAGGACATCTGAGTCTTGGAAGAGTTAAGACTGAGATCTTCAAAACGGCCCAGGGGCTGCTGGGTCCTGGATTTCCCATCTCAGGGGCTGAGCCTTAGGTCACGCTGGCTACGGCAAATACATAAAGGAGTTCTTGGTAACCAGTAAATGGAAATCAAACAAGAGTTACTGGGGCCAGCGTGTGGCACAGCTGCCTGAAATGCTGGAATCCCATTGGACCCCAGTTTGAGTCCCAGCTGCTCCACTTCTGATCCAGCTCCCTGCTGGTGTGCCTGGGAAGACAGCAGAAGATGGCCCAAGTGCTTGGGCCCTAGCACCCACATGGGAGACCCAGAGGGAGCTGCTGGCTCCTGGCATCAGCCTGGCCCAGCCCAGTCGTTATGGCCATTTGGGGAGAGATCAGTGGATGGAAGACCTCTCTCTCTCTCCTTCTCTCTCTCTCTCTCTTACTCCGCCTTTCAAATAAATAAATAAATAAATATTTTTTTAAAAAAAGAATTACTTATTTCTGCATCTTCTATTTACAGCTTTGCAAACAGACCTTTTCTATCTGCCCTTCCTCTAAAATGGAAAAAACTTCCATGAGGATTTTTGATTATTTTTTCATGGCAATGTGGTTGTTTGCATGAGTTAGGTAAGAATCTGTTCTCATAACAGGAGATAGTTGGAAATATTACCAGATGTAAAATTACACACACAATGCCTGGCGTCAAGGGTTCCCAGCCTTGCTGTGTCATTTCTTAGCAGGCCCTAAAATGCCGAAAGATTAGGCACTATAATTTAAAAAAAAACTTGTAGATTCAAAAGGCTTCCAAAGCCTTTGGCAGCTCATGACAAGAGCCTCAGGTGGTCACTGACGTCATAAATGAAAGTGTCAATTGTTAAATCAACAACGGGAGTCACTGTGCACTTGCTCCCCATGTAGGACCTCTGACCTTAATGTGTTGTACTATGTGAATCAACAGCAAAATTAGTCTCCAAGTAGTACTTTATACTTTGTGTGTCTGTGTGGGTACAAACTGTGGAAACCTTTACTTAGTAAAAAGTTGGTCTTCTGTATATAAAGATAATTAAAAATGAATCTTAATGAAGAATGGGATGGGAGAGGGATAAGGAGGTGGGATGGTTTGGGGGTGGGAGGGCGGGTATGGGGGAAGAACCACTATAATACAAAAGTTGTACTTAGGAAACTTATATTTATTAAATAAAAGCTTTCTATAAAGAATTTTAAAAAACTAAGTGCGCCCTGAACTTGTTTCTTTAAGTTTTCCAAATCTAAGATTATTATATGGTAAAGCAACTTTGCTATTGTATTTCATACAAATAGTCAATCAACAAACCAAGTTACACCTGCTTTTAAATATAACTCTGTTCGTTGTTTTTAGGCTTGCTAGACATAACGTCCTTGCTGATTTTGTAATATGGTTTGCTTTTGGGCTTTGTGCCTATTGCCTGTGAGCATTTTACAGCAGTACAGCTCCCAGGAAGATAATGCTGGTGGGGCTGGCGCTGTGGCGTAACAGGTAAAGCCACACCGGCATTCCACATGGGCGCCAGTTCTTATCCCGGCTGCTCCACTTCCGATCCAGCTCTCTGCTTATGGCCTGGGAAGGCAGCAGAAGATGGCCCAAGTGTTTGAGCCCCTGCCACCCAGGCAGGAAACCCGAATGAAGCGCCTGGCTCCTGGCTTCGGTCTGGCCCAGCCCTGGCCATTGTGGCCATCTTGGGAGTGAACCTGCAGATGGAAGATATCTCTCTCTCTCTCTCTCTCTCTCTCTCTCTCTCTCTCTCCTCGTCCCCCCCCCCCACCCTGAAACTCTGACTTTCAAATAAATAAACCAATCTTTAAAAAAAATAAAGATAATGCTGGCCTGTCACTTGGGATGATGACTGCTGCCTACAGAAGAGCTGGAGGTAAGTCCAACAATGGACTCCAGGTAGAGCTGGCCTGGGAACCGCCCCTTCTAAAGCCCCTTTGTTGCTCAAGTGTGGCTGAAAGTGCTCTGACACTGACTCCTGATCTTGAAATATTCTTCTGCCAACATGGAAACCAACCAACAACCAGATCAAATCCAACCTGGCGACAAGGAATGGACAGAACTCGGTTACAGGACGATCGGTCAGTGGTGTGCTCGGAGAAAAATCGTAATCACAAAGATGGGACTCAAACCAAGATGGAGTCACAGGTGCGAAACTTAAACAAAATCTCCTCGAGCCCAGAGGCTATGAAGGAAGTGTTCTTACACGTGGCTGCCTGACCCCGCAGAGGGTCCCCACTCAGTAGAGAGGCGACAACTACATAGGATGCTTGTTCCTCTCAAACCTAGCGCTAACACCTGCACACAGCACTCAGGGCGAGGTGCCGAGGAAGCGCTTCGACCTTTTTTTGCACCCAAGAAGGATTAGGACTGGGACAGTGACCCCAAGTTCAAAAGCTACAGGACGACTGATGGTGTACATCTCGAAAGCCTGGACGTTGTCACCCACGGCTGGCTGGTGTGTCTGACAGTGACAGCCCCTTTGGACCCCAGAAGACAGATGAATTCACTTCGGGACAGATAACCCCAGTGCACACATGTCGCTGGGGGCTGCCATTTCCGGCCAGAGAACTGTCCTTGTCGAAGCTGTTCCCCCAAGTGGAATGGCTCCAGACATCCTCACAGCTGCCCGAGGGGAACGTGTGTCCTCACTGGGACAAAGCCCCTGCGTGCGTACCTCCCCGGGAATTCTGCAGACATCGCCCTGGCTCTGCAAGACAGTGCCATCCAGGCGAGCGCTGTGTCTGCTCCTCCGCTGCGGGTCCGCCTGGTGACAACCCGCTAACCTTCCCGGTTTCGCGATAAGCGTAGAAGGTAGTAGCGTTGCCATCGGGTCTCTTAGCCCAGAAGGCTGATCGCGAAGCCCTGCCCTGGCCACACGTCTCCAGGAGCGGAGGAATGCTGCGTGCTCTTGTCGCTGTGCTGTGGAATGTTGGTGCACCTGCAAGATAAATCTGTGCACCGTTTAACTGGGCTGAACCCATGGGAGCCTCTTCAGCTGAGCCAGGAACGTGGAGGTTTTTTTTAAGACAATGTTTATAGCCTCCTCTTCCTCCAATCCTGGTGCCCCACATTTCACCACCTTAATAGCAGAAAATACCCAAAAGGATTGGCACGCCCCCTCCCGCAGGACTGAGGAATGACAAGGGATAGGGGCCAGGGGGATCGAAACAGCTCTAATCAGTGACTTGGATGCTGCAAACCATCAGGCCCCCGTCTCCTCCCTCCCTCCCTAAAGGGTCCTTGCCCTGTCTTTTGCTAGCACCAAAATTAGCTCCCCAGATGCAGAGGGCACTGCCAGCCTTACAAGGTTCTCACCACAGCACTTGGGGGGCCCTTGGCCTTGCCAGCGGATCACACCGTGATGGCCACATCATCGCACAGGGCCTCCCTGCAGGGGCGTCTCCGGCCTGGGGCAGCACATGGTCCCCCACCCCCAGACTGGCTGAAGTGCACTTGGCCATCACAAAATTCCCTGAAGAGCGGGGTGTTGGCAGTTTCACTATTCCCTGAGACTGAATGAAAAATGGCCACGGCACTGCTTTCCAGCCAGAGTTGTCTTACGTTCCATTTTCACATTGTTAATTCAAAGTCAGTCAATACGGAATAAACAGAATAGACCTGAAAGAACGGTTCATTAAAAATATATATATATATAATCCACTTGCCTGATGGCTCACTGAACTGAAGTAGTCTTTGATCGATAAGTTGGGGGAGGGGGATAGAGACTTTTTTAGATTTGCTAACATGCATTTGTGCCTGATTTGCTGGCTAGGAAAACAAATAATCCAAATAAAGGCACTTATTGTGTTCTGTGAATGTCTCCTCTTACTAAAAATGTTTTGTCTTAATTTAGAGATTCTTAAAGGATTATTTCAAAATGTAAATTAAAGGAACTAGAATGTATGAGAGAAATAGAAAGGAAGCAGCAAGCATTAGAATGTATTTTTGGTTAGGAGGGTTAAGAAGAGAGAATTTTTGGATTAAGGAAGGCATTGCAGGGGCCAGTGCTGTGGTGTAGCGGGTAAAGCCTCTGCCTGTGGCACCGGCATCCCGTATGGGCACTGGTTTGTGTCCCGGCTGCTCCACTTCTGATCCAGCTCCCTGCTGATGTCCTGGGAAAGCAGTGGAAGATGGCCCAAGTCCTTGGGCCCCTGCACCCACATGAGAGACCTGGAAGAAGCTCCTGGCTCCTGGCTCCTGGCTTCGGATGGGCCCAGCCCTGGCCATTGCAGCCATTTGGGGAGTGAACCAGCAGATAGAAGACCTCTCTCTGTCTCTGTAACTCTGCCTCTCAAATAAATAAATTTTTTAAAAAAAGATGTTGTAGAAGGTTTGTGGAAGTTGAACGTTGTGTGAGATTAGGCTGACTTACATTAGAAGACAATTAGACACTAGGTTTAGATCCTCGACTCCCAGCCCTGGCAATCCCTCTAATCCCTCTCCTCCTCACCCTAACTCCTGGGTCTCCTCCTTTGAACAAACTAATTCAGCTTATCTCTTCCAGAATACAAAAGTCGTCTCCAAACGGTAACGCAACTCTTTCAACATCACACCACATTCCTCTGGATGCGGCCACCTAAGTTCTCTGGATAACAGACACAGTGACGCTTCTGGAACAGATGAGCACTGTTCCCCAGGGCTCTGCCGCCTGCTGGAGTCCAACAGCAGGGATCCCCCTGAGGGATCGACCCTGGCCAGTGCCACGCCCCCGTCCAGCGTGAAGCAGTTACAGAAGATCTTAGCCAACATACCAACAACTGGTCCTTGTGGATCTCTCAGGGGCAAACGCGGAGGCCACCAGGGCACTTCGCAACAAGGAAGCCCCAGGTAAAACTTCCCAGCAACGAGGAAGTCGCTTGTGAGGGAAAAGGCCTTGGCCGGCGGCGATCCGCCGATGTGTATCTCCCAGATTATAACCCACACCGCAGCAGGGGTCTGCTTCCAGCGAGCCTGCTCCGCCGCTGGAGCCTCGCCGTGCATTCTCATACGTGTACTTCTGCTCGCTTTCTGCTCTGGTGAATTCTTACTGCCTGCGACACCAGCCTCAATCAGTGGTTTCCCACAACGCCAGTCATCTCGGATGAGGCCCACCCTATGAACTCTGCTGATTTGGTTCCCACTGTAAAGATCCTGCCTCTGGGTGTCTGGCGCTGTAGCATAGCAGGTAAGGCTGCCACCTGCAGTGCTGGCGTCCTATATGGGCACCGATTCGAATCCCGGCTGCTCTACTTCTGATCCAGCTCTCTGCTGTGGCCTGGGAAAGCAGGAGAAGATGGCCCAAGTCCTTGGGCCCCTGCACCCATGTGGGAGACCTGGAAAAAGCTCCTGGCTCCTGGCTTCAGATCAGCACAGCTCCGGCCATTGCAGCCATTTGGGGAGTGAACCAGCAGATGGAACACTTCTCTGTCTGTAATTAGGCTATCAAATAAATAAATAAAATCTTTAAAAAAAAAAAAAAAAGAAAAGAAAGAAAAGAGAGAAGACGCTGTCTCTGAATAAGATCCCGTGGTGAGCAGTCAGGAGGCCTTCTGCACAGGGATTGGGCCGAGGCAGGGAGAACACAGTCCAGCTCACAATGGGATCATCGCTCCGAGCTCTGAGCTTAACTCCACAGGTCCTTCAGCTGCTCCAGCGCCCACAGCTGACCCAGCCTCTGGTCTCCGCTCTTGGCAGCAGTCCTGAGCCTTCCCCATGGACCAAGGGAGAGAAGGGTGCCCAGGGCCCAGTCCTTCCAGCCACTCACCTGCAGCGTGTGGGCCTCCCCTTGAACTCTCTGCCTCTTCCCAGGTGACTTACCCCACAGGGCCACTCGCTACACACAGAGTTATGGGTCTGTGCCTGTCCAGCTGAGCCCAGCTTCCGCCCTGAGTTTCCGCACCCAGGCGCTCCAATCTGACTCTGGCTTATCCAAGCTGGCAGGCCTCCAGCCGGCACTGTGAGCACCTGCTGTGGCCCCCACGGCTGCCAAGCACGAGGGCCACCCTCCAGGGGTCTCTTGTGAAGACAGAGGTAAACACGTGACAGTGACGTCCTTGTGCTTTGCGTAGAAAAGGGAGAGATGGCACAGAACCAGGGCTTATCAACAACAGAAGGTGAGGCAGGCTGTCCACAGCTGAGCCAGGGCTGTCCAGTCCATCCGAGGAAGAGCTGGGGGCCGGGGTGGGGGTGGGTACCAACCAGAGGAAGAGTACAAGCAAAGACTTGCAGGGCGGTTACTATTATTTTATTTTATTTTTATTTTAAAGATTTATTTATTTATTTGAAAGAGTTACACAGAGAGAGGAGAGGCAAAGAGAGAGAGAGGTCTTCCATCTGCTGGTTCACTCCCCAGATGGCTGCAACAGCCAGTGCTGAGCTGATCTGAAGCCAGGAGCCAGGAGCTTTTTCCAGGTCTCCCACGCTGGTACAGGGGCCCAAGGACTTGGGGCCATCTTCTACTGTTTTCCCAGACCATAGCAGAAGTGGATCAGAAGTGGACCAGCCGGGTCTTGAACCGGTGCCCATATGGGATATTGGTGCTTCAGGCCAGGGCATTAACCCACTGCGCCACAGCACTGGACCCTGTTACTATTATTTTAAATTTTTAAAAATTTATTTGAAAGACAGAGAGACAGATCTCCCATCTGCTGGTCCAGTCCCCAAATGCTTACAATAGTCACGACTGGGCCAGGCTGAAGCCAGGTGCTGGAACTCCACCCAGCAAGGGACCCAAGTCCTTGAGCCAAGGCCCGCTTCCTCCCAGTGTGCGGACTAGAAGGCGGCCGGAATCAGGAGGGGAGCTGAGACTCCAACCCCGGCACCCTGATATGGGATGTGGGTGTCCCACGCAGTGTGATTTGACTGCTGCACCCATCACCCACCAGAGGGGACTTGAAGGCTATGGAATTACCTCTGGGTGGCTGGGAAAAGTGCCAGGGAGGAGGAGGTGAGGCCCGAGGGCCGGCTCTGGGGGGAGGTGATGGCTGCGGGCCCCCACCTCGGGTGGGTTTCTCATGCTGGTGCTGGGATGGAAGTTGGCGGGGAGGCCTGGGTGGTGGGATGGAGAAAGAGGGATGAACCTGAGCCGTGTGCAGTAGTAAAGGGGCCTTCTCTACCATCGTCCTTTCTGTGGGTCCTCGGGACGACATCTCCCAGGGTGCTTTGTGCCTGATGCCACAGCGCAGGGCTGGCGAAGGAGACCTCAGGGTGTTCTACGGCCTGGGGTCTAAAGAAACGCCTGCAGTTTATTTCAGTGATTCAGCAGGCTGGATGCGCCCAGCGAGCACGTACCGATTCCCGCACAGGGCAAGGCCCTGGGTACATGGTGATGATTAATCAGAGGCCTCGCCCCTGAGGTCTGACAGCTCAGCGTGGGAGAGAGATGGGAAACAGGCAGTGCTGGTGAAAGAATGGTTTGAAAATGACAGCCGCGAAAGGGGCCAGCGGTTGTGGCACACCGTTGCTCGGATGCAGCATCCCACGCTGGGGCGCTGGTTCGAGTCCCGGCTGCTCCGCTTCCGATCCAGCTCCCTGCTAATGCACCTGGGAAGGCAGCAGAGGAAGGCCCGGGGGCTTGGGCCTCTGCTACTCACCTGGGAGACCCAGATGGAGTTCTGGTTTTGGCGTGGCCCAGGTTTGTCTGTTGCAAACAACTGGGGAGTGAACTGGCGGATTGATCTCTCTCCCTCTTGCTCTCCCTCTCTCTCTCTCTCTCTCTCGCTCTCGCTCTTGCCCTCACTCTCACCCTCACTGTGTAACTCTGCCTTTCAAAGAAAGAAAGAAATCCTGCGGCCGGCGCCGTGGCTCAACAGGCTAATCCTCCGCCTTGCGGCGCCGGCACACCAGGTTCTAGTCCCGGTCGGGGCACCGGATTCTGTCCCGGTTGCCCCTCTTCCAGGCCAGCCCTCTGCTGTGGCCCAGGAGTGCAGTGGAGGATGGCCCAAGTGCTTGGGCCCTGCACCCCATGGGAGACCAGAATAAGCACCTGGCACCTGGCTCCTGCCATCGGATGAGCGCGGTGCGCCGGCCGCAGCGCGCTGTCTGTGGCAGCCATTGGAGGGTGAACCAACGGCAAAGGAAGACCTTTCTCTCTGTCTCTCTCTCTCACTGTCCACTCTGCCTGTCAAAAAAAAATAAAAAATAAAAAAATAAAAAAAAATTAAAAAAAAAATTAAAAAAAAAAAAAAAAGAAATCCTAGACAACAGTTAACAGTGCCCAGGCTTCGCAGCGAAGATTCATTCCCTTTGCCCAAGGAGACTGAAGAAGGCGACAACTCTTGATTTGATAGGACTGTGTTGGGGAGACGCTCTCCAGCCAGCCGAGATGGGGGAAGGAGAGGGTGTCCGTGTCACCGACCTGAGAAGCCGGTGGCTGGCGAGAGGCTGGACTCACCCACACGGGCAGCCAGAAGGAAGCCGCCCCCAGCGACACCGTTAGAGCCAGCGTGAGGCTGTAGCCCGGAAGCTAGCCTGTGAGCCCTGTCTATGAGGACCATGAATGGTGGGGGCGGCAGGGGCGGGAGCGCTGGCCAAGCCCAGTCATCCTCGCAGAGGCCTTCCCTGGGCCCCTCATGTCGCTCCCCTCCCCCCCCCAGATGGAACTGAACTTGAGCTTTGTGTCGCTACTTCCGCTTTGCTCAATAGCTCAACCACACGTGGGGACACGTATCTGCATGCTTGTTGACATTCTTGTTTTTCTGTCCTTTGCAGAATCCTCCTCAAAGTCTGTCTTTGTGGGCTTCGTTCCTGTCTGTCACTGCTGCTGGCTCTAGCTCATAAACCTCTTGTATTGCACAATGTGTGACTGTGACCTCGGCGTCTTGGAGCTTTGTCTGTGGGAATTTGTGAGAGGGAACAGGAAGACTCCTTCGGACAACCTTTCTGGAGACAGGGCTAACCCAGGGCCTCTTTAAATCAAGTTGGCACTCTGTGGTTTTTTTGGGTGGTGTACACAGCATGCATTGGGGCTGAAAACCCACGGGAGAGCAAGCGAGGGGCGTGGGAAACAGCACCGTGACCTGGCTGCTGCGTCTCCACCCGGTGTGTCCTGTGAGGCCAGGAGGCTGGAACACTCCCACCCGCACCCACAGCAAGGGCTTCTGGGCCGCAGTGGGGGCCGTGAGCATCACTTCTGCCCTTGCCCAGACCCGCAGGAGGGATCCTGCCCCCGCTCTGAGTGCTGCGTGAGCTGAGCACGTGGCTGAGCCACTCGGAAGGCCTGGTTTTCCTCTGCAGTGGGGGAGTGGGTTGGAAGAAGAAATGAGGCGGAGGCTTGTGCCGACGGGAGTGGTCTCTCAATAAACTCCCTTGCGGGAGGCGGGCAGAACATAAGAGCTGATTTCGGCCGGCACCGTGGCTCAACAGGCAAATCCTCCGCCTTGCGGCGCCGGCACACCGGGTTCTAGTCCCGGCCGGGGCACCGGATTCTGTCCCGGTTGCCCCTCTTCCAGGCCAGCCCTCTGCTGTGGCCCAGGAGTGCAGTGGAGGATGGCCCAAGTGCTTGGGCCCTGCACCCCATGGGAGACCAGGATAAGCACCTAGCACCTGGCTCCTGCCATCGGATGAGCGCGGTGTGCCGGCCGCAGCGCGCTGTCCGCGGCAGCCATTGGAGGGTGAACCAACGGCAAAGGAAGACCTTTCTCTCTGTCTCTCTCTCTCTGTCCACTCTGCCTGTCAAAAAAAAAAAAAAAAAAAAAAAAAAAAAGAGCTGATTTCAGTGCACCATGGCTTAGCAGGAAAAGCCTGCAGCACCGGCATCCCACATGGGTGCCATTGGAGTCTTGGCTGCTCCACTTCCAATCCAGCTCCCTACCAATGGCCTGGGAGAGGAGCAGAAGACAGCCCAGGTGCTTGGATCCCTGCACCCATGTTGCAGCCGACTGGGGAGTGAACCCGTGGATGGAAGGTCTTTCTCTCTTCTCGTAACTCTTTCAAATAAATGAAGGAAGGAAGGAGGAAGGAAGGAAGGAAGGAAGGAAGGAAGGAAGGAAGGAAGGAAGGAAGGAAGGAAGAAAGGAAGGAAGGAAGGGCTGGCATCATGGTGCAGTAGGTTAATACTCTGCCTGCAGCGCCGGCATCCCATGTGGGCGCCGGTTCTAGTCCCGGCTGCTCCTCTTTCAATCCAGCTCTCTGCTATGTCCTGGGAAGGCAGTGGAGGATGGTCCAAGTCCTTGGGCCCCTGCACCTGCGTGGGAGACCTGGAAGAAGCTCCTGGCTCCTGGCTTCGGATCGGCGCAGCTCCGGCTGTTGCGGCCATCTGGGGAGTGAACCAGTGGATGGAAGACCTCTCTGTGTGTCTGTAACTCTACCTCTCAAATAAATAAATAAAATCATTTTAAAAAATAAGGAAATAAAGAAAGAAACTTGCAACAACTCATGGACCCTCACACCTCTTTAAAGATGAAGGAAGCAGGGTTCTCAGAGAGAAAGCAATTTTGCCCCCGAGCCAGCAAAGAGGTCCTTCTGCCATGGATGCCTGTGCTTATAGTGACTCCACTACAGACAGCCAGGGCTGGGCCAGGCCAAAGCCAGACGCCAGGAGTTCCTTCTTGGTTTCCCACGTGGGTACTCGTACCACCACCTCCTGCCTCCCAGAGTGCACATGAGCAGGAAGTCTGGACCCAACGCGGGATGTGGGTCTCCCAAGCAGTGGCGTGAGCACCACACCAAATGCCAGCCCTGCCCATGCCACCCCTGAGTCCTCACTAACAGCCAAAGAGGCAGGTGCTGCTCTTCTCACTTCCGTCTCACGGGGGAGTGCAAGGGTGGCCCCCACGGCCCGCAAGCTGGCAGAGCCCGGGTCGAATCCACAGAGCCTGGGCCGTGCTCAGCCCGGACAGAATGCCCCTCCTCCGCCCTCCCAGGCCCAGTGAGCAGTGCATCAGCCCGCCCCGTTGCCCCCTGCTCCGGCAGGGCTGCATCTGCTCCCACCAGGACCACTGCCGTGGCCTCACCACTCCAGCCGCCCCAGGCAATGCCCAGGTCCTTCCGGCCAGCCCCGCCCTGCACCCTGTGCCGCTCGACCCGCCTCCCTCATACCACAGATCTTCCTCTCTTGCCTCAGCCACCTCTCTGGCTTTTCCACCTGTTCAGAACCCGCTCCGGCTCCTTCGTCCCGGCCTCTTACCCGTGCTCAGACCTTGGCTGGACGAGGCACCTACCCCCTCCCACCCTGCAGCCCCTTCACCTGCGGTCATGACTGTGAGTCCCTCGCTCAGCACCTGTTAACTACAGGATCCCCCCACACCACTCGCTGTCTTACTTACTCATAGTGGTATACTAGTAGTCATGAACTCACTTTCCCTTCCAAACACGAAGAAGGAAATAAAAGTCTAAAAAGAAGCTATGGCAAGAGTTCACTTTTCTGCAGTCACTGGGCGCCGGCTTCCGGAGGAAAGCAAGGGGCGCGTTTCCCTCTGCCGCCACCAGGGGGCAGGCAGTGCCTGTCTTCAAGAGTGGGTTTCTGTTTTTAAAGATTTATTTGTTTGTTTAACAGGTAAAATTAAAGCCAGAGAGAAGGAGAGACAGAGAGAAAGATCTTCCATCCACTGGTTCACTTCCCAAATGGCCATAACAGCCAGGAGCCAGGCGTCTCCTCCAGGTCTCCCATGCAGGTGCAGGGGTCCAAACACTTGGTCCATCTTCTACTGCTTTCCCCCGTCATAGCAGGGAGCTGGATTGGAAGTGGAGCAGATGGGATTTGAACCTGCGCCCATATGGGATGCTGGCACTGCAGGTGGATGTTTAACATACTACGCCACAGTGCCAACCCCCAAGAGTGGTTTCTGAGTGCTTGGTGAGGAGGGCTCTTGGTTCCCCAATGGAACCAGCAGAAGCCTGACTTCCCACCACACATCACAGCAGCCAGAGGTCCACTTAGGGGAGACACGTGACACTCCTAGGGCATCAGGGGGACTTCCTAGGGGCGATGCTATAAAAATTGCGCTGTTCAGTTCTCTTGTTATAGAAACCTGGGGAGGGAAGATTCCCTCAATTCAAACAGGCACCAGAGACAGCAGAGGATCAAGCAGTTGATTACACTAGTGGGCTCAGCTGGAGTCATCTCCTGAGAACTGAGCAACAATCCCCAGTTTCTTACAATATTTATAGGTTCATCAGCATCCCACCTTAGCGGTCACAGCATTGGTGGGTTTAAAATGCAGCCTACATGACTTGGGACCACACTTCCAACGGTTGGTGGGCCTGGTATGTTTGTAAAAGAGACACCAGGAGCAGATTTACTAGGACAGATGTATGACTGGAGGTCACAGAAGCAGAGCTTAGGGCTTCTTCCCTCCCTAGACAAGGGAACGGTGGGCAGCTGCTTCTCCAGTTAATTGTGAGCAGCCACTTTTCCAGGTCTGTGTTGGGAGGAGGGGTCTGCTTCTCTGTCTCTGTCTCTGGTTGCGGCTGTATTTCTTCTACACTTCAGTGCAATCGGCCATGCATCGAGCAAACAGTCAGGAGCAAAGAAAATTCACAATATGCACAGCTGCCGGTGCCATGGCTCACTAGGCTAATCCTCTGCCTTCGGAGCCGGTGCCCTGGATTCTAGTCCTGGTTGGGGCGCCGGTTCTGTCCCGGCTGCTCCTCTTCCAGTCCAGCTCTCTGCTGTGGCCCGGGAAGGCAGTGGAGGATGACCCAAGTGCTTGAGCCCTGCACCCTATGGGAGACCAGGAGGAAGCACCTGGCTCCTGGCTTTGGATCAGCACGGCGCGCCAGCTGTAGTGGCCATTTGGGGGGTGAACCAATGGAAGGAAGGCCTTTCTCTCTCTCTTACTGTCTAACTCTGCCTGTCAATAAATAAATAAATAAATAAATAAATAAATAAATAAATAAAAACCATGCACAGCCGCTTTTAGATCATTGCTTTAGTATTCAAAGAACTTCACCATAATCCACACAAACCTCGAAACAGCCCAGCCTGTGATTTCTTGGGGTCGGGGCAGATACCACCATTACCCCATTATGGAGCAGAAAGCTGTGGCTCAAAGACACACCGCCGCTTGCCCAAGATCACACAGGAACCTCAGAAGCCAAGCTCTCTGCTAAGACACGGTCACAACCTGATCAAGTGTCACTCTCAACACTGTTCCCAGGATTTTCATCATTGGAGCTGCCACTCACGGGGGGGGGGGGCTGCCCTTCCTGGCACACATACCCAGATATTAACAAATATCCGATCACTCAATCCCCACATAATTCTGTGATTGGCAGGAGAAACAAAGCAGCAGCCCTGACCCCGGGAGGGGGCCTCCCAGCTGGGCGTGGGCAGATCAACATGGGACGAGGCCATTCTGTGCGCAGGACAAATCAAAGCCACGTGTGGGCACGGACAGAGCCTGAGCATCCGCCTCTCCCGGCTCTTGCGGGTGACGGCTGCTTCCTCACCAGGCTCAGCTTTCACTTCTGTCTCCCTCCTCACAGGAGGCATTTATGAGGCCCCACCTCCCGGCAAACCGGCTTCCTTGACCCCTCCCCCGCCACTCACAGCCCAGGTCCTCCACGGGCCTCCTGCCCCCTGCCCCCTGCCCTTCTCACTGAGCGGCTGGGGTCCGCACCCCCCCTCACCAGATGCGCATTCTCCCTCCTGGTTCACCTGTTGCTTCCTGTTCACCGGGAGGCGGGTATCCCTGGTGGTCTCTGGCTGGAGACAGTGACAGGTTTCATCCATATTTTAATAAATAAGGAAACTGAAGCTCCGAGGGGCTGAGAACTTTGCCCAGGACCACAAGACAGTGTCAGACCGTGTCCTACTTGTTTAGATGCCTGCTGTTTGAGCCTCAGTTTCCCCCTCTTAGTGAGGCAGTAGACTCCACCCTCCAAAGCTACCACCTTCTGAGAGGCAGGGGTGCAAATGCGCTGTCAAAGGGACCTGACTTGAGAGTGGGGACCCCCCCCATTGGCTGGGGACCCCCCATTGGCTGGGGACCCCCCATTGGCTGGGGACCACCTGGGTTCTGAACAGGTCTCTCCCATACTGCTTGGCAGCTGGGAAGCGCTCACGATGCACCCCATGAGGCACCTGGACCCCTCCCCCACCTCCTACCCCCTCCTCTCAGCTGTGCTGCTGTCCCTGCCCCTGCTCTCCCTCCACCCCACCGAGGATCACCCCTGCACCAACTGCTGGGAGCTGGGGAAGAGGGCTCTCCCTGCTCTCTAGCTTCCAAAGGAGAGCTGCACACGAGCCTAGAAGACACCTTGTGGTGGGCGGGGCTACCTCCTTGACTGGCAGCTCTCAGAACCACCTGAGCACACAGAGAGCAGACCCGGCTGGGTTTCTCGGGAGCAGAGCCAGGGCCAAAGTGGGAACGCAGGGCTGGGGCAGAGGGGACACATCGCGGTCCAATGGGACAAAGGCGCTGTGTCGCTGAGCGCTGCCGGCTGGCACCTGCTGCCCGAGAGGCAGCGAGCGCCCGGCACGGGAGGTGTCGAAGCCACGGCCGACTGCTACGCAGTTCTAGGTTTTGACCACTCAGTAGCCTTCCCCAACTTTGCTTTCAGCATGAAAGTCCTCCCCCTTCTCAACCTGCACGCGTCTACAAGGGCGCTGCGAAACATTTACGCAGTCGCGCAGTGGCGCAGCGGGTTAATCCTCCACCTGCGGCACCGGCATCCCATATGGATGGGATGAGTCTGCTTCTGAGAAAGAGAAGAGGCCGCTGGCTCCCTCCCCCGACGAGCTGGGCCACGCAGAGGGAGGCAGGACACGCAAGCACTGGGGAGAAGCCAGTGGGCTCCCTGGCAGGTGCAGCGGCTTCCCCGCCTTCCCCAGGCAGCTCGGTTTCCTCCGCTTTGCACCAGGGCCACACCCAGCTTCGTCCGCATTCAGGGTTGGGTGGGCTTTGAGGAACAAGCCAGCGTCTCCTCGTGATGCCGTGATGCCGAAACCCACTTGGAAAACCGACGCAATCTACAGGGAGTGGACTTGACACGCTCCACCTTCACGACAGTGTGACACCTGCACGTAGACAGCGAACTTCGAGGCTTGAATTCAGGCCGGGGCTGGGAGATGCCGGAGGATCCTCTCTCCCACGGCCCGGCCGCGGCAGCAGGTGCAGCTCCCTGGCGGCCACGCGACGGCGAAGACCTGTAACCAGACGGTGCTGCCCGCGTCTGCTGAATGCGCTTTTGCGTCCCGCACGTGCGCTAACGCCCACCTGTGCCTCCTGCTCCTGGCGTGCTGCGCGCAGTCTTGACTCCGGATTTCCCGGAGGCGACCCCACAGGACATCGGGAGCTCTGCTCCACCGCCTGGCGGAGAACCGGGAGACAGACGGCGTTGGAGTCTTTTGCCATATGCAAGAACTCCTGTTCCCCTTGCTTTGTGCCTGACAGAATCCAACTCACACGCCAAATCCGATCCGAACACGGCTTCCTGGGGGAAGCCGCCTTGTGCTCTGCAGGCGAGAGTGAGGGCTGCACCTGGGTCCCACCGCACTTGGCTGAGACCCGGGGCCTCTGCCTCCGCCACTTGGTAAAGACCGCCCTGACCCAGCTGACTCCTAAGTGCGGTGCCCTGGGGTACTGGAAGAACATGTTTAGGACCATCTGCTTTATTTCCAGCTAACACTGTGTTAAAACTTCTACAATCAGGACGGATGCTTGGCACAGCGGTTAAGATACCTGTTGGGCCGCCCACACTTGTATCCGGATGCATGGTGAGTTCCAGCTCTGCTTCTGTTTGGGTCCCAGGTTCCTGCTAAAGTTTACCCTGGGAGGCAGCAGGTGATGAACCAAGTGCCTGAGTCCCTGCCACCCACGCGGAATCCCAGATTGAGTTTCAGGCTCTTGGCTTGGGCCTGGCCCTGACCTGCCCTGGCTGTTGTAGGCATCTGGGGAGCGAACCAGCAGATGGAGGATCTCTGTGTCTGTCTTTCTCTCTGTCTCTAGCTTTCTAATAAATAAAAATAAAAATTTCAAATGTATACTATTGAATATGCATAGTGTGCATAATTTATTAGTAAAATATTATGCACTCAGTTAAAAATAATTAGTACTATATACAAATAATTATAAATGTTGAAATCATGCAATCAGAAACTTTTTATTGACATGGAGTGATCAGATAAATCTGAAGACTAAGCGCCTATTACCAAACAGCGCTTAGTCCACGAGTGAATGAATGAATGAATTAATAATGTTAGCTGGGTGTCCTCTATTCTAATTATTAGATGCTGGGTGATATCTTGCAAGATAACCTTTCTTAGGGAATTCCTTATCTGTGTCCTTGCCAAATGATTTGTGCTGCTGTGTTCAAGGGATGTGCAAGTTGCCCATTTTCCAGTAGGGGGCAGTGTAATATAGTCAACAGCGCTTGACTTACAATACTCAAATTTTAAGGCTGGCAGTAGGACAGTGGGTAAAGCCTCTGTTTGTTGTGGCCAGATGTTGTGGCCTTTTTAAAAAAAAAAAAAGATTTATTTATTTATTTGAGAGGCAGAGTTACAGAGAAGCAAGAGGGAGAGAGAGAGAGAGAGGTCTTCCACTGGTTCACTCCCTAGATGTTCGAAACTGCCAAAGCTGCACCAATCCGAAGCCAGGAACCAGGAGCTTCTTCCGGGTCTCCCATGTGAGTGCAGGGGCCCAAGGACTTGGGCCACCCTCTACTGCTCTCCCAGGCCTTAGCAGGGAACTGGATCAGAAGTGGAGCAACCGGGGCTAGAACCGGCACCTATATGAGATGCCGGCACTGCAGAAGGTGGCTTTACCCGTGACACCACAGCTCCGGCCGCTGTATATTAGTTCAATTTCCGTAGATGACTCACTGTTGCAGAGGCTCGTTCTCTTATCCCTTTGTGTTTACGCTGAGTGCATGTATGAGTGGGTTGGAAGGCACTGACAACCTCCTTAATGCTCAACAGCAAGATGAGCTAGGCTTGGGCTTTCCATGGAGACTGACCGTGTCTGGCTGCTCCAAGCGATCTGGCCTGTCCTCTGTAGCGGAATCCCGGAACTGCTCCCTCAAAGGCTGCTGCTTCAAAGTGAAGGTCATTGCTGTGCACCAGGCACGGGCTTCTTCCGCAGGCACCCGTCGTCCACTTTGTCAATCTTGTTGCCTGAAATCACACAGGGAAAGCTCTCAGGCTCTTTCACGTCGGCGTAATGCAGGAATATGAATTCTCCTTCCAGCTACTCGGGTTCTGGAAGCCTTGTGCCCTGTCGACACTGCAAGTAAGCAGGCAGCCGTCAGAGCCCCTGCGAAACAGCGCCCTTGGGCTTCGGACCTGACCGGCTGAGTCCCACAGCTGCATGGTAACACGATGTCCATCCGCCCCCAGATCTTTATTTTAAAAAAAATTCCACCCCTCTTGTACGGAAGAGTCGGGCATCACACTTATTAGTTGCGTGTCTGTTTGTGAGAGAGCTCCTCCCACCTCCACCATCTCCTAGGGGGAGTCTTTTAAAAGACTCAAGAACTTAGACTTCAGAATCGTCCATTTCCGGTACAAGCACCGTTAGCTCCTGGCGTTACTGGGATGTCACTCGGCCCTCAGGGGAAAGCGTTGCATCACAGTGTAAGTTCCTCCCGGCAACACGGAGAGCACCCTGGCGGCTCTGGCAGGCCTACCCGGGGGCAAGGAGCATACAAGACCCAGGACCAGCATGCAGGAGGCAGCTCGGCTCCTACTGCTCCCGTGAGAGCGGAGGGAACAACATGGCCACCACAGCTAATGTTGTTGTTTAGAGATTTATTTACTTATTTGAGAGGCAGAGTTACAGAGAGGCAGAGAGAGAGGTCTTCCATCTGCTGGTTCACTCCCCAAACGGTCACAAGGGCCGGAGCTGGGCCAGTCCAAATCCAGGAGCCAGGAGCTTCATCCAGGTCTCCCACACAGGTGCAGGGGCCCAAGGATTTGGTCCATCTTCTGCTGCTTTCCCTGGCACAGCAGCAGGGAGCTGGATTGGAAGAGGAGCAGCCAAGACTCGAACTGGTGCCAATATGGGATGCCGGCGCTGCGGGTGTCAGCTTTACCTGCTACGCCACAGCGCCGGCCCTATAGCCAAGGTTTTAATTGCACTAACTAGATGCCAGGCTCTGGTGGGAGGCTTGTCATGCATTGATTGGCTTATCCTTACAACAACACACACAGGGAGGAGATAGGCAGAGAGAAGCCAAGAACTCGGTCGAAGCCACGTCAGTGGTGTGGCAGGACAAGCACATGCTGCCTCGCCTCTTCCAGTCCCTAATCTCCGTGTCTCTGCACCTGAGGACTTTCTTGGAAGCCACATAAGGAGGGGCCAGGCACCGAGAAGCCAGAAGCCGCCTGATCTGCGAATGACACAGCATTAGCTCAGGAATGTCTCAGTTGATGTAAAAACATCCCTCTCCACTAGGGGGAGACAGCTGTGAGGATTGTGTCCTACCCCCTTCTCCCCGGCATCCTAGGTTTATGGGGTTAAGCCCTGGTCACGGGCTTGATAACTCAATGTTTACTGGTTGCCTTTTTTTTTTTTTTTTAAGATTTATTTGAAAGGAGAGAGAGAGATCTTCCATCTGCTGGTTCACTCCCCAGATGGCCACAATGGCCAGGGCTGAGCCAGGCTGAACCAGGAGCTTCTTCCAGGTCTCCCACCTGGGTGCAGGGACACAAATACTTGGACCACCTGCTGCTACTTTTCCCAGGCCATTAGCAGGGAGTTAGATTGGAAGTGGAGCAATCGGGGCTCGAACCAGCACACGTGTGGGATGCCGGCACCGTAGGAGGCGGCTTTACCTCGGCTGCTACTGTGGCCTTTCCTTCTGTTTCCCACGCCTACTCCACCCTACCTAACCAGCCTCTTGCCCTCTGCTTTTAAGGAAATGGAAAGATTTGCCCCTCCTCCCCGCCGTCCCCAGCCTGGCTGGAGAGCGCTTAAGCTCTGTTTTCCTCCCTCCCAAGGACAAAGGCTCTGGGTCTGTTGGATGGGCCTGGATTCTGCCACTTAATCGGCTCTTAGGGGTTGAACTGTATCCTCCCCAAAAGAGCCTGGTCCCTAACAACATGACCTTATTTGGACAAAGACTTCACAGAGACAATCAAGTTAAGATGAAGTCATGGATGTGGGCCCTAATCCAGTGACTGCCGTTCCTAGGAAAAGGAGAAGCTGGGGCACCAGCAGGGAGCACACCGCGCAGCGCCTGGAGTAGGCTGCACAGGTGCGTCAGAGGAGCAGGCGGGGCAGACACCCTGGCCCCGCCCCCCAGCCTCAGAGCTGTGGGGGGCAGGTGTCCGAGGCGCCTTGCTGTGACAGCCCAGGAACGAATGCAGTGGCTGGGGACATCCCCATGCCTCCGCCACCACCTCTGTAAAGTGGGGACAGTAACACACTCTCCCTCACAGGGTCTTAGAGCAGTGACATGAAGTAGGCACGTCATAACGTGCCCAGCACGGAGCCTGGCTCGTGGCCACCGCTCACTACATGGGCAGCCGCTTCTGTCATTGTAACTGAAGTCACAAACCAGCATACACATGTACATGCACACACGCGTGTTCACACACGGCTTCAGGGGAGGGGGCTCCTGCAGAGAGTTCAGAACAACCTGTTCCCAAATCTGCCCTGACCCAAAAAGAAATGAGAAAAAGGGTTTTTAAAGATTTATTATTATTATTATTTGAAAGGCAGAGTTACAGAGAGGCATGGCACTGGGAGAGAAAGCTCTTCTCTCCGCTGGTTCACTCCCCAAATGGCTGTAATGGTTGAGGCTGGGCTAGGCCGGAGCCAGGGGCCAGGGGCTTCATCCGGGTCTCCCATGTGGGTGGCAGGGGCCCAAGCACTTGGGTCGTCTGCTGCTGCTTTCCCAGGCACATTAACAGGGAGCTGGATGGGAAGTGGAGCAGCTGGGACCAGAACCAGTGCTCTGTGGGATGTTGGCCTCGCATGTGCGGCTTAACCCAGTGTGCCACAGCGCAGGCCCTGAGAAACTTATGTCGAAGTGTCGGCAGGTTTCTTTGTAACTCGCAGGAGCCCCTAAGAGGTGGAAGTTCCTGTAATGGCTTTGCTTCCGGTAACTGGTGGGGCCCAGGCTGAAGGCAGAAAGGGTGCAGAGCAGGGAGACACCGGGTTTTTTTTGTTTTTTGTTTTTTAATGAATTGCTTCGGTTAAGGCGCTCAGTTGCAAGCAACAGAATCTCCTCTGGTTGGTTTGGTCAAGAACAGGATCTCAATCTATGGAGACAGGAAAACCACCCAGCACCACAGGGTTGCGGGGGAGGGGAGCTCAACACCCCTCCCCCCACCCTGTTCCCGCAGCAGGTGCTCAGAACTGCGTGCCAGGAACCCCACCCCTGCCACCCCCAGGGAAACTGGCGATGGTGGTTGAAGGGGGAAGGTGAGGATGAGGGTTAGGGGTGGAGAGTCCCGGCCTGCAATCGCTAGCGCTGCACAGGAGAGCTGTGCTTCTGCACCCATTCACTCCCTCCACAGGTATTTAGGGACTGTGTCCGAGGTGCCAGCTGCCATGCCAACCGCTAGGGATGAAGCAATGAAGACAGCAAGGACATGGTCCCCGGAGCGTACTGGATAAGGCTGCGCTCAAACATGGAACCCCTGGGAGGAGGAGGGGTTGGGGTTCTGTTGGCGAGGGTGGGGCTGGGAAGGGGCTGCACTGTTTCGGAAGGTACCCACAGCCCTGGGGGCCTCCTCGGATCTCAGTGTCTCGGGGCGGCTTCGGTGTCAGGCTGTCTGCCAGAAAGGGACCTGGCTGTCACCGGCAGAGTCCTTGCCCTGGACCCTGGGCACTCTGGCAAATCCCAGACCATCCCAAGGGGGCAACCGCGGCCCTCGCCGCACCCAGGGTGACCCACAAGAAGAAAATGAGCTTGCCAACCTGGCTGACCCTGCAAGGGGGGCAGCTGACACGGTTCTGTTAGGTCAAGGGCGCTTCTGGCCATGCCCCTCTGCCACAGTAGCTGCGGGGGGTGTGCTCCTGTGTGGTCTCACAGGACACATTGCCACCTGTGCAGGTGTAAGGGTGACAGCGTGGGGACCCCTGAGCTCTACCTCTTTTCCCTGACCTCCCCTCCCAGCCCAGCTCCCTGTCTCACCCCAGGCCTTGGCTCCCTCCCACTGCAGAGCCCGTTGCTCCCCTCCCCCTCCAGGAAGCTCTCCATCCCTGTGCACCTGCAAAGATCTACAGAGCTCCAGGAGGGAGGTGAGGGGGCGGGGTTTCAGGGACACCCCAGGGCACACAGCAGGGACCGTTCAGCTGTGACAGCAGGTGCTGTGAGCAGGGCAGCAGTACGCAAGTGTGACAGCTCCAGCTGATAGCCGGCTTTCTGGGCCATTATTACTAATTCTGTTAGATGTGACAATGTCACACTGACAATGTAAGCGCGTATAGATCCTTAGCTGAATTATGTATGGAGTAAGTGGCAAGATGCCTGAGAGTTGCTTCAAAACAACCTCCAGGAGAGAGGCACACACATGAGGCTCTGCACTCGCCGGTGTGTGTGGAAGCTGCCTGGGGGCCACTGCGGGGTCATAGGCCAGGCTCTCGGCCTCTGTGCCCATTGGACAGCTTCTTGGGTCAACCAGGTGCAGGCCGGATCCCGTCTCTATTTAAATTTGATATTTTGTTCACCGTGGACCTTTTGCATTTTAAACGGGATGTATCCTGATGGCTGAATTTTCACTCCCCTTGAACTCTGTGTTCAAGTCCTTCCTGGCCTCTCCCCAGTCCCGCCAGGCTGCGTGTTCTCGGGGCCGGCGGGGAGAGCTGATTTCCCCGGGGAGCTGCGTGGAGGGTCTCATCCGAGCCCCGAGGAGGGAAGAGCCGGCACCCCAGGACAGAAACGGCCAGGGCAGGAAGCCTGTGGCCCCGCGGGGCAGCCTCTTCTGCTTGGTCGCCCCACCCGGGCTGCTGTCTCCTCTTCACCGTTTGATGAGAAAAATCACTTAGTTCGCGCACAGGAAGGCGCTCACGTAGATGACTTATCTGCGGTTCCTGTCTCTTGCTTTTCTTTATTCTCTAA
Organism: Sylvilagus floridanus; assembly: GCA_949820135.1. Lineage (NCBI taxonomy): Eukaryota > Metazoa > Chordata > Mammalia > Lagomorpha > Leporidae > Sylvilagus > Sylvilagus floridanus. Next base: position 116,533,806 of record OX463231.1, on the reverse strand, counting down.
GGTTTTCCATCATGAACTTGTATGACCGCCGAGTGCAGCAGAGACCAGGGAAAGGCAGTTATTCAAAGGAGAGAATCATCTTGGACGCAGAAAGTCACGCAGTGCTTGAGAGAGGGGGCCGGACGGAGGGACCAGACCCCCTCGCTGGCTGGCGATGTTGGCCTGGACGCTGGCGCTGGCGGCTCACCGCCCTCGGCCCCCCGCAGCGCCCTGTCTGCACTGCAGCCAGGGTGATCCTGTTAACAACTTGAACCCGATCACGCGGGCCCAATGCCCGAATCCTCCAGCGACTCCCAGGTCTGTCAGAGCCCAAGTCTAAGTCCTCCTGAAGGCCTCAAGGTCCGCCCCCACCTCCCCTCCTCCAGGACGCCCTCCGGCTCCAGCAACACTGGCCAGTCCTGGGGGCCCTGCACTTTCTCTGTCCTCCAGCTGCACGACTCTTCCCCCAGCTGGTCGGACCCACTCTCACCTTCTCCCTGCTTTGCCCAGACATCTGTCAAACAGGCTTTCCCCAGCACATCCGCGTGTTCCCCAGCCTGGACGTTCCCCAGCCCTACCACTTACTTCCGGTTTTGATCAAGTTTTCATTGGTAGGTGCATGATTACGTCATCGGCCGCTGGTGATGGAGCTCCAGTCTCTGTCCCCTCTGTGGAGGTCAGGCGATGGGGCCCAAAGTCCCAGCCCCATATTCCCCTGATTGGTTTTTCTGGCAACCAGCCCCCATCTGAAGCTCATACCTGTGCCTTTGGTTGTCTCCCTAGCAATCAAAAGATAGGAAATGAGGCTTAGTGCTTACGTGGCGACTTGGGACTCCACTACCCATACGAGAGGGCCTGGGTTCAAGCCCCAGCTCCGCTGCTGATCCCGGTTTCCTGCTAATGCACACCGGGGGGGGGGGGGGGGGGGGGGCGGAGTGAGTAACGGCTCAAGTACTTGGATCTCTGCCACCCACTTTGAAGACCTGGATGGAGCTCCTGGCTCCCAGCTTTGGCATGGTCCAACCTTGGCTGTTGTGGGTATTTGGGGAGTGAGATAGCTGATGAGAGTGCTCGCTCGCTCTCTCTCTCTCTCGATCTTTGCCTTTCAAATAAAATATTGAATAAATAAATAAATAAGAGTGTGTTTTAAGAGACAGTAAGTCTCCAGAGTTGTGAGTACCAAAGTACAGCCACCGTGCCAAGCCCCGACCACAGGGATCTGGGAAGCCTGGAAGGAGGAGCCCTCATGCACACAGCCTGTGACAGACACTGTGCAAGGAACTCCTCAGAGTGGCAGCTGCTCGCACACGGACATCGGCTGACAATGACCGTGACCAAGGGTCTTTGTCCTAAGATAGCTGCCAAGACTTTTTCTTTCCCTCTCTGGCTGGCGCCGTGGCACAGCAGGTAAAGCCACCACCTATGATGCCGCCATCCCATGGGGGCACTGGTTTGAGTCCCGGCTGCTCCCTTTCCAATCCAGCTCCCTGCTAATGGCCCTGGGAAAGCAGTGGAGGATGGCCCAAGTGCTTGGGACCCTACCACCCATGTGGGAGACCCGGATGCAATTCCTGGCTCCTGGTTTCTACCTGGCTCAACCCTGGCCATTGTGGCCACTTGAGGAGTGAACCCAGTGGATGAAAGATCTCTCTCTCTCTCTCTCTCTCTCTCTCTCTCTCTCTCTCTCCCCTTCTCTCTGTAACTCTGAATTTCAAAGAAATAAACGAATCTTTAAAAAAAAAAAAAAAACAACCAAAAAATTGGATGTCCAGAGCCAGGACATCCCAGATCACAAGCCCCCACTGCTCCTGAATGACCTGAGAGGCTTGTGCCCCCGGTGCCTGGTGCACCTGGCTTCCTCACCACTGGGCTCACCACGGCCATGCCCTGTCCTCTTGCTGTGCTCCTGTGTGACCAGCTCCGCCCACAAAGCCGCTGCTCCCATCCCTGGGAGCCCTTCCTGGCCTGCATCCGATCGCTTCCTTCCGTGACGTTTTCAAGGCTTAGCTGAGGCCACTTCTTCACAGAGGCTTCTCTGAAGCCCAGTCTAACTGCACCCTCTATTTCTCTCCATGTCCGAGGACCCTCTTGGCCATCTTCGAATGCCGCTGTTAGTATCCCTGTGGTGTATTATGCTGCATTCTTCAGTCAATGACCTTCCCGGCTACAGTCCAAATCAGAAAGGGCCAAGGCTGGATCTGACTCATTCACGATTATGTCCCTGGCACCTGACACGGCACACTTTTGTGTGGTTTGGCTTAATTCCAAAAAAAAAAAAAAAAAAAACCAAAACTTTCTGGAGGGAAATTTAATAGTAGTTAGACAAAAAAATAAAGACAAACTGAAAGACAAAGTGGTAACAGTTACTTCATTCGTGTAGTAAAATTGAAGCATTTTAAAAATTTATTACAGGGACAGGTGTTTGGCCTTCCATATAATTTGCCTGCATTCCATACTGGAGTGCCTAGGGCCAGTGTCTGGCTCTGGCTTTTAACTCGTTTCCCGCTGACGCAGATGGGGCTGGTGACTCAGGGGCCTGGGCCCTTGCCACCCACGTGGGAGACCTGGACTGGGTTCCCATCTCCAGGCTTCAGCCAGGGACATTATGCGCATTTGAGGAGTGAATCAGCAGATGGGAGCTTTGTGTGTCTGAGTCTCTCTCTGCCTCTCAAATAAATCAAAATAAATAAGTCAAAATTGATTACAGCTTATTGATGCTCTTTTGTGATGAAGAAAATAAAAAAAACTTTAAAGTAATTTAAAAACTTATAAGTTTTTCATAAGGAATGTAAAACAAACAGGTGTCTAGGTAAAGATACACACGGAAGAGTAGTCTCATTAGACAGTGTTCCTTCTCTGATTTCTATTGAATTGGATAGAAGGAAAAAAAAAAGTTCCCCATCCCCCTTCCCCCTAAAAAAACATACCAGCAGCAAGCAACCACAGACAACAGTAGAATCTCATTTCCTAAACTTGAAAAAGCAATAAACAAAAGAGAAATGCAGACTATTCTGATGTGTTTCGGCCTGGGCCTTAACCCCAAGCGTTCTGGAATAATTGTATTCTTGTATTTCTCTGGGAAGAAGGCGTGCAGGGGAAAAGGGAAATGATGCAAAAATCCCAAGAATTCTCACCAGTTACTCCAGCTAGCTGCCTAGCGGGGCCTGACTTAGTGGCATAAGGCACGCATCCTAGCAGGCTCACGGATTCTGCAGGCCAGGAACGCAGGCAGGGCTCTGCTGGGTCCCGGCGATGCCCAGCTGTGGGCTGAGCTGCAGAGTCCCAGTGTCTTCACTCACACAGGACCGGACTCTCGGCAGATGGTAGAAAGGCTAAGCTGTTGGCCAGGGCGTCTAACGTGCATGTCCAGCAGGGCGGGGCCTCTCACGTCGAGGTCAGCATTCCACAGAGCGAGCACCCCAAGGAAACATGACGGACACCTTAGAAAGCACACAGCATCTTGGCCACGTGTTCTATGGCTTGAGACTGCGTGAGCAAAGCTAGCTCAGATCCCAGGGGAGGAGGTTGACCCGAGTGCTCAGAGGAATAGGCGTAAAAGATTTTTGCAAACATGTTCTAAAACTTTCCTGCAATGCAAAATGTAGCCACTCCTTCAGAGAGTTGCCCATCCCGCCAAAATTTCCATCCTATTTTGGCATCAGCCTCAGCCTATCTACATCAAGTCCAGGTGCAGAAAGGCCTCTTGCTCCGATTCCGTCCCATGGATCAATCACTCCGAAGATCCGTAAGTTTCACCTGCCTCACATGCACCTAACTGCAATGGTGGGCTAAGCCCAGGAGACCACTATGGACGCTCCTGTCTGAAAGGCGGAAGCAGGAAGCTTGAAGCTGCTACTGAGCTATGGCAACTTTAAAATCAAAGTGCGTGGGGTGGTGTTTGGGTGCAGGGAATCAAACCACTGCCTGTGACCCTGGCATCCCGTACCAGCATGCCAGTTCAAGTCCTGGCTGCTCCACTCCCTGCTGATGCACTTGGGAAGGCAGTGGCGGATGACCCTAGTCCTTGGGCCCCTGCACCCACATGGGAGACCTGGATGGAGTTCCTGGCTCCTGGCTTTGGCCTGACATGGCCCCAGCTGTTGCGGCCATTTGGGAAGTGAATCAGTGGATGGAAGATCTCTTTGTCTCTCTGTCTCTCCTTCTCTCTCTGGCACTCTGCTCTTCAAATAAATAAGATAAATATTTAAAAATAAAATAAGTGTGTACCTGTTGCTAGAGACTGCATCCCATGGCGCAGGGCTGTTGGCTCCGCCTCTGGTTCATCCTTCCTTTTCCATAAGTAGCGGCGCTTGTCGGCAAAGGAGCCGCCTTCTTGTCCTGCTCCTGCCCCGTCTCACTTGGGGCTGTTTCTGCTCTTTTCAGTCCAAGCGTTTTCCATGAAAACGCTTCTTCTGAAAACTTTGCAGCTTTCCTATAACTGTTATTGAGATGCATCCTGTTGGGCAGAAGTCACAACCAAAAACCCCTGTGAGACAGACCCTTCTGTTTCGGAGCCTCTGTGAGCCTGCTGAGGGACCCTTCCCACTCTTCCCAGGGAGGGGCTTCCAAACGCGCCTTTCAGATCCTAGGGAGACCCTTTGCCAGGAGCTTCTAGCAGAGCCCCCGGGAGTGCTGGGCTGTCTCGGAGCAGGGGGGTCTCAGGAGGATCAGGCTTCCGAGACCTGAGCCTAAGGCAGGAACGCTGATGGGCACAATGGCCTCGTGCCATGTCTCTAAGCCAGAGAGAAGTGCCAGTTCACAGTGCAGAGTCCAGGCAGATCCCCTGACAACTCAATTCCCCTGGCTACCACCGGCTCCCGGTGTCTCAGCAGACAAAAGACCCACCACGCCTCGCCATTTCCCCAGACTCCAATCCTGAGTGGATGGATCTGAAGCCCTGGAGAAGCTCCCGTGAAAAGCAGGTAACTCACAGGTAGAAGAGGCCGCCTGTGTCAGCGGACGATCGAGGGACTCTCCGGGGGGCAGGACCCAGACTGCCCGTGACAGTGCAGTGAGACCTGCACCCGCATCCCCACCTTCCTCAACCCCGTGCCTTCAGCTCACACGGAAGAGCACAGAAACCCAACTTCAGACTGCAGGTTGGTGCTCGGGGACGGGACCAAGAGCAGATGGCAGAGCGGAAGGAAAAGGAGAGAGAACATATCGACGCCAAGGGGGACAAGTGAAGCCCAGGGCGGAGCTGCCCACCTGAGCAGCAGAGAGATGAAGCGCACTCGGGGGAGCTGTGCAGGGGGTCACAGTCGGGGCTTCCTCTCTGTTCTGTGCAGTATAGCTTGATATTTAAAATAAGTGTAAGCATGCACGCGAAACAATACACTCACTCTTCCAGAATTAAATAAATAAACCAACAGACAAAGAGCTGTTTTCTCCCCGGGGGAGATGTTGGGACAACAAGTGGGGAGGCTCTGGCAGGGAACCAACAATAACAGAATGGAGAAGCGTGGTTCCCTCTCCCTTAGGGACCGAGCTGTGCGGCCTCCTTGTTTCACACGAGGAGGGGAAACTGAGTCCACGGAGTTGCTCGCCAGAGCCCAGTCCCCCTGGACTCCTAGACCCTGCCCGGAACGCTTCCTCTCCCAAGAACTGGAAACCAAGGGGGTCCCCTCATCCCAGGGGAACGGACCTGTCTCCCCCGGCTGCAGGTGCAGGTCCTGGCCCCAAGCTCAGAGCCTCAGGCCCTCCATCATGTCCTGCACCTGGTGGGCGTGGCCACACGGCAAAGCCTGGAAGGGAGCGGAATGGTTGGTAAAGCGGACCCCAGACCCCACCGGAGGGAGGCTGGCTCCGACAGGCCACCTGGTCCCCACAGTGCCACCTATGGGAAGGGCACACCTGTGGTCACTGTCCTGTCTAGGGAAGACCCCGGGGCCACATGCCTATTTGGTTAGATTGCCAAATTTCAGTTTTTGTTGTAAAGGTAATAAAATTTTTGGTGTAAAAAGACAGCACTGGATAAGCATGTAAAGTTTAAGAATGGGTTCCGTCTTTCCACGGCCTCCCCAGCCGTGTGTCCATGGCTGCAGCGTTTGTGGGAGAAAACACATAGAGCTTTAAAGTCAGACCCAGCTGTACCTTGGCGCCGCCCGGAGACCCTGCGGGCCCTCCCTCTGTGACTCTGTGGTTCTGATTTAGTTGCTCTGGGCCTCTTCCTCCTTCTAGGCTTAGGGTTCTCCCAGTATAACCGGGTGCCCAGGGTCCTGGCCACTGAGGGTTCACGCCGCGGGGCGGCAGAGCTGTGCTTGCTCACCAGTGTTCACCGTGTTCCCCGAGGCATGCTGCCTTGCTCAGGGAAGGCGTGTGCATCAAACTGGTGTTTGTTACAGAGAAGAGAACTCCAGGAAGAGACCGATCCCCTGTGTGCCTGGGTGCCCAAGGCTAGCGGTTGAGAGGCGTGTGTGTGTGTGTGTGTGTGTGTGTGTGTTTACTTTGTGTGACAGCCGGATCCAGACGCAAAAGGAGTAGGGACCGGCGTTGTGGCACAGCAGGTTAAGCCACAGCCTGAGATGCCGGCACCCCATAGGAGTGCCAGTTTGAGGTTCAGCTGCTCCACTTCCAATCCGGCTCCCTGTTAATGTGCCTGGGAAGGCAACAGGAGATGGCCCAAGTCCTTGGACACTTGCCACTTATGTGGGAGGCTCAGAAGGGGTTCCAGACTCCTGGCTTCAGCCTGACATAGTCTTGGCCATTGTAGGCATTTGGGGAGTAAACCAATAGGTGGAACCTCTCTCTCTCTCTCTTTTTTTTTTTTAAGATTTATTTTATTTATTTGAAAGACAGATTACAGAGAGAAGCAGAGCCAGAGAGAGGTCTTCCATTCCGTTGGTTCACTCCCCAAATGGCCACAATGGCCGGAGCTGGGCTGATCCAAAGCCAGGAGCCAGGAGCTTCTTCCAGGTCTCCCATGTGGGTGCAGGGGCCCAGGGACCTGGACCATCTTCTACAGCTTTTCCAGGCCACAGCAGAGTGTTGGATCGGAAGTGGAGCAGCCGGGACTTGAACTGGCGCCCATATGGGATGCCAGCGCTGCAGACTGGGGCTTTAAACGTGCACCACAGCACCAGCCTCCCCCCCACACCCCCTTTCTAACTCTGCCTTTCACATAGATTTTTCAAGAAAACTTTTTTTTTAAATGCAAAATGTGACATACACTTAGGCCCAGGGTTGGTGTAGAAGAAGTGATAGGAACTAATCAGATAAGATAAAGCACACAGGAATGACAATGACACTCCTTGTCCTTTCTGTCTTTCTCTGCTTGCTTGCTTGCTTGCTTGCTTTCTTTTTAATATTTAGTTATCTGCAGGGCCGGCGCTGTAGTATGGCAGGCTAAGCTTCCACCTGTGGCACCAGAATCCCATATGGGCACCAGTTTGTGTCCTGGCTGCTCCCTTTCTGATCCAGCTCTCTGCTCTGGCCTGGGAAGGCAGTAGAAGGTGGCCCAAATGCTTGGGCCTCTGCACCCACATGGGAGACCTGGAAGAAGCTCCTGTTTCCTGGCTTTGGATCAGCCCAGCTCTGCCATTTGCAGCTATCTGGGGAGTGAGCTAGCAGATGGAAGACCTTTCTGTCTCCCTCCCTCTGTAACTCTACCTCTCAAATAAATAAATACAATCTTTTTAAAAAATTTATTTATTTATTTCTAAGTCAGAGCGGAAGCTGTGCTAATGAAGAAAGTAGCAGTGCCAGAAACCACAGGGCGGTGACAGGGTCGGGGAGGCCTGCAGGAGGGAGGGGCTGGCGGGGGGTGGGTGAACGTCCCAGCTCCAGGCCACCGACAGGCTGGGGAGAAGGGACAGGCTGGGGAGAAGGGAGCCAACTGCTTCTCTGCTGCAGAGCCGGGTGAAGAGCCGCTGTGCAGGGTGCTGAGGCTCCATCCTGGGCCTTGGCTGAATCTTGGCTCCGCCCCCACCTGGTAACCCTCCAGGCCTGGGTGCGGGAAGCACCCAGAGCTGATGCGCCTGGAGCCTCCCACGGAGCCCTGGGCCTGCCCTGCAGCACCGCTCACAGCCACCAAGCCGTCAGGGCCAGACGTGCACAATTACACCTGCCTCACCCCCTCGGGCCCTCACTGGCCGCTGTCCCAGAATCCAGAGGACAAGGGACACACAGCCCCCTGTGGAAGCCAGGGTGAATCGCACCTCTGTCCTCGTCTTCCACTCTGACCTCCTGGGTCCCACCCTGAGCCCTGGGAGATTCCTCCCTTTCTGAACCAGGCGTGCAGGGGAGGGACAGATGCTCAGGGACTCCCCGCCCCCACCCCCTCCCTGAGTCAGCCTGCACAAAGTCTGTATAATTTTTCTCTATTGTGGTAAGGATTGACACAGTTTACCCTCTTAGCTCCATTTTAGTGTGGCATTCGTGTCGCTCATTTTGCTGTACAAGCGTCACCATTGTTCATCTCTAGTCATCTTGTGAACCTGGGGCTGGGGGCACCTGTCGCTCACTGACTCCCCCCACCCTTGCCCCAGCCCCAGCGGCCGCCTTGCTACTTCCTGTTGAGTTTATCCACGCCATGAATCTCGCTGAAGAACAGCCCCACAGTCTCTGTCCTTTTGTGCCTGGCTCACTCCCCTTGGCAGGGCCCATCCGGGGTTCACCTGCGTTGTAGCGTGTGTCGCCATTTCCTTCCTTCCTTTCTTTGGCATTGGGTAATCAATTCTTCTATACCTATTACTTTCATTGCACCTATTTATGGAGTACAGTGTGATAATTTGATATGTATAGTTAGTGTAATGATCAAATCAGGTTAGTTAGCATTTCTGTCTCCTTAAACATTTTTAAAATTTTATTCATAATAATTATGTGTATTTAGGGGATACTGTGTGACATTTCAATAAATGTGTACAATGGATAACAGTCCATCCAAGGTCATTAACATTTTTGTCTTCTTATGATTTTATGTTGGAAGACTTTGGACTCCTCTTCTACTTTTTCATGAAAATACATGATGGTTCATTATTAACAACAGTTCCTCCACCGATTTGCTTCTCTTTTAAGGCTCAACGATGTGCTGCTGTTAGTCACTTTTTGCAGCCCAGATGGGGTCCGTCTGGGCCACTATGCCTACCTCCTCCCATAACCCTCTCTTCTGGTCCTGCGTCCACTGAAAGGGAAACTGCTGCCCAAGAGCTAACCCACACTGGGACTGCCGGCTGTCCCGTCCACGCCACCCCGTCCTTGGTGGACACCCTTCGGATGGCCAGCATCCCCTCCGGTTGGCCAGGAGCTGATCTGGATCACGTAAAATCACCCTGGGAAGGAGGTCATCTGACACAGTCCAAGGCTTAGAGTGGAACCAGAGTGGAGGCTGCTTGGCCTTGGGCTTTACCCAAGGCTGGAAATGCTTACATCAAAGGGACACGATCCTACGTCTATAGCTTAAAGCAATAACGAGCTGAATCCGTAGCTCAGATGTGTTTAAGAGCCGGGCCAGGGGCGTATGTTGTGGAGTTGCAGGTAAGGCTACCACGTGCAGCACTGGCATCCCACATGGGCACTGGTTCAAGTCCCGGCCACTCCACTTCTGATCCAGCTCCCTGCTGATGTTCCTGTGAAAGCAGCAGCAGATGGTCCAAGTCCTTGGGCCCCTGCACCCATGTCGGAGACCTGGAGGAAGCTCCTGGCTTCAGATCAGCCAGCCCTGTGTGCTGCAACCATGGGGAGTGAAACAGCGAATGGAAGATCTTTTTCTCTCTCTCTGCCTCTCTATAACTTTGTCTTTCAAATAAATAAATATTAAAAATAAATAAAAAGGAGCTGGGCCCAGTCCCTGCTATGCCCCAGGTCGTGACTAACCACGCTGCTTGTCATCCAGCCTTCCGCTGGGCCCCTGAATCCCAGCCCCTGCTCCCGGCTTTATCACCTCTGCCCCTGGGCTGCTGAGGGGGCGGGGACAGCAGGACTTGACCAGCAGGAAGCCCATCGCAGAGAGTGCTGGATGACTCATTGGTGAGGGAGTCCTTGAACGTGCAGACTGTGGGCTCCACCCCTGCTTTTGTCTCAAACCCCACCCACCTCCTCGTGCCTCCACTGCTGCCACCCCAGCGCCCTCGTGGCCTCCTCACCAAGCTCCCGTGTCCTTTCTCACCTCTGACAGCCTCCACACAGCCGCCAGAGCTCCCAGTTACGGACCAGGCCGGCTTCCGTGGAACTAAGGACGTTCGCGTGCGAACGACCCAGAAAGGGGCTGTGCAGAGACAGGACCGGTGCTGGGGTCACGAACCCAATTCTGTTCAGATGCTCAGTCAAAAGTACACAAGCAAACCAATCTCCCGTTACATCTGGATCAAAACAGAGTCCCCGGCTCCAGGCCCCTGCTCCATTCGGCCCCTGCTTGGTTTTGCCTGGCTCCCCTCCTCCCTCCGCCCCAGCCACACACTAAGCGGTTCTCGATGCAGCGTCTCCGGGCCACGTGCTTCCCTCCACTTGGTGTAGGGCCCTGCTCACGTGCCGCCTCCTGAGGTCTCTCCTGATCACTGCCCTCATGCCCACTCTGCTTTACCTTCCCGCAAGGAACACAGCATGGCCTGCAACCACACCGCACATAACTGATCCACGCACCTGTACAGGTACTGTCCATCTCCCTCGCTACCCTGGAAGAACCATGAAGGTGGGGATTTCTTTTCTGGCCCACTGCTGTGTCCCCAGGGCCTGGGATAGTGCTTGGCACCTGGCAGAAGCCGGATGTGTATTTGTTAAATGGATGGATGGATAGAAAGATGTGACGGTGTGAGAGGAGATGGATGGATGGATGGATGGATGGATGGATGGATGGATGGATGGATGGATACACGAACAAAGGACTGAGTGACTGCAAAGCTCAGATGCAGACGCGACCCCGGTGGAAGTGGGAAGGATCAGAAGAGTCTTCGTGCGAGATCTGGGTCAGAGACAAAACCAGGCAGGCGTTGAAGGAAAGAGCGCAAGCGAGGCAGGGAAGCCGGAACAATTAGTATACACAGTAAGTAGGACACACGGTATGTTAGACGGGGCTAAGAGCTCCAGCAGCAAACAAGGTAGGAAGAACATGAGTGTTTGGCTTGGGTAAGGGAAAAAATGTGGGGACCAGCGCTGTGACACAGCGTTAGAGCTACAGCCTGCAGTGCCAGCATCCCACATGGACACGGGTTCGAGACCCAGCTGTCCACTTCTGATCCAGCTCTCTGCTACAGCCTGGGAAGACAGTAGAAGATGGACCAAGTCATTGAGCCCCTGCACCTGCATGGGAGACCTGGAAGAAGCTCCTGGCTCCTGGCTTCGGAATGGTCCAGCTCCAGCCATTGTGGCCATCTGGGAAGTGAATCAGCAAATGGAAGACCTCTCTTTTCTGCCTCTGCCTCTCTGCATTTCAAATAAATAATCTTTAAAAAAAAAAAAGAAATTCAATCTTAAAAGTTTTTCAGATTTTTTTTTAAAAAGATTTTTATTGAGATGTAGAGTTACCGACAAAGAGTGAGAGAGACAGAAAGGTCTTCCCTCTGCTGGTTCACTCCCTAAATGGCCACAACAGCTGGGGTCGGACTTATCCAAAGCCAGGAACTTCTTCCAGGTTTTCCAGCTGAGTGCAAAGGCCCAAGCACTTTAGCAAACCTCCGCGCTCCCCGACCTGCAGGCTGTCCAGACCACCCAGCTCCTCCGGGCACCCAGACCCACAGAGCCTCTTACAGCCTGCGCATTCACGGCCTCTCGAGCATGCTGCTCCTGCCCACGGCTCCCACCTTTCTTCCTGTTTGTTCTGGGGCTCTGGGAACAGCCGGTCTAGGCTGGCCGCACAGACCCCCCAGCACTGCTGCACTCACTCCTGGGGCTTCAAGGGCGCCCTTGCCCCACGCCTGCCCTGGAGCCCAGATCCCACCCCAGGACAGCCTGAAGCCCTTCACTTCACCACCTGCCAGGCTCAGACAGCCTGTGCCTCCGGGCAGCACGGGCAGCGGCCAGGGCATAAACATGTGAAGTCCAGGCAGCTGTGGCAGCGGAGTGGCAGGCGGACCTTATGCAACAGGGAAGACTTCCTGGAGGAAGCAAGGCCTCACCTGGTTTTCTAAGGAAGTGAACTAAGCAGCTGGGGGAGGGGCCAGTCGGCAGGGGCCAGCCAAAGTTCCAGGATGGAAGAGGGCCTGGGGCAGGGTGGGAGGGTCACTTACTCAGGGTGCCAGGGAAGCCACAGGAAGACAGCGTGGGGGCATCCACCTAGGGGTCCGTTTTACAGGAGCCCAGGCAGGGGTTCCTGCAACCCTAGAAGGGGAAGCAGGAAGGGGCGGGAGCCAGCTCCGGGGTGGTCTGGGGAACCTCCCACAACCTCCTGGGAGCTGCTGAAAACCCACAGGCTGGGCCAGCACTGCAGGGCCCTCTCCGCTCTAGGCTCTAGCTGTAGGGGTGGGGAGCGTCTTCCAGAGCCCCCAAAAGCAGTGTGACTCATTCTTGTGGGCAGGGAGTCCTTGCTCAGAAACACTCCCGCCAGACTCCCGGAATTCTGGGAATCACAATCAGACGAAGGAGGGTGGGGTGGGGGAGGGGGAGCAGACAAGAAGAAACTTCCTGAGGGGTAGGAGGGGCCCCTTTTTATTCCAAGCGCAGGAAACAGCACCCCCACACAGCGAGGCTCCACTGCACCCCCGCGACACAGCACTGAAAATGCGGCTGCCACCACGGAGGAACCGAGTTCTTCCCGTCAGTCCATCTGGCTTCAGACCCACTCTGGGCTCATGACCAGGTATGGACAGCGCAGCCTAGGCCCTGACCTGCTCCCGGGACAGTCTGGTTCCAAAGCCAACACTGGGGCGAGCAAGTGGCAGAAAGAGCCCTTGGCATGGGCACGCCCCTCCCCGGAGAGCGAGCAGGTGCAGCGGCGCGGGCCTCAGAGCGGGGGCACGCCGCGCACGCGCCGGATCAGGTTGGCCAGCCTCTTGGCCAGGCCGCCGGTGCTGGGCTCCTCGATGTGGAAGGTCCTGGTGAGGAGGTTGTAGAAGGAGCCGTAGCACACGGCCACCACGGTGCACGTGAGGCAGATCACGTTGTAGGGCATGCTGAAGTCCGGCGTGGGCAGGCTCACCAGCAGCGGCTCCGTGTACAGTCGCACGAAGTAGCTGGAGCCATCGGAGACCGGGAACCTGGGGCGCAGAGGGAGAGTAAGGCAGAGTGGCCGCTCCTCCCACCCCCCAGCCTCATCCCGCAGCTGCACACGGCCCAGGCTCCTCGCCACGGGTTTTCAAAGCTCCCTTGGCCTCGAAACCTCCCAAAGGAAGGCGTCTGACTTGAAAGCTCCACACCTACGACTGATCAAAGCGGAGCAGCCCTGTGTGTGCGTGGAGGAAGGGGAGCTGCTTGCACGGCTGTCTCTTTGCCTGCTGTCAGCCGAAATGCCGCCTCCTCAAAGAAGCCTTCCCGGATAACCCGCTAGATGACTCCCTACTCCCCAGAATCTGCCCTGTAGGAGGGGGCAGGGGTGAGTCTGCTTTGTCCACTCAGGGCTCTCCCAAGCCTAGCACGTGGCAGGTGCTCCATGGAAGATTTGTCAAGAGAAGCAGTAAGGAAATGCAGGCCAGGAGTGCTGCCATTCTGGTTTATTCTAGACGCATCTTAGAATCACTCTGCAGCCTTTACAAGCACCGACTGCTGGGGTTCTTATGAGACTGAGCTGAATCCGCACCACGCTCTGGGAGAGCCTGCCCAGCCCCGGGGGCCCAGGACAGAAGGTAGGGGTGTGGCCACACTTACAGGGTACTGAAGAGGGGGCTCTCTTCCCAGTCCACGGGCGTGGCAGCCACCACGCTGGGCACGAGGGCACTGAGGACGGACGGGCTGCAGAGAAACTGATGGCTCAGGTTCCTCGTCCCCTCCACCAAGGGGCGAGCGGCAGAGAGGGTGGGACCAGAGGGCAGGGGCAGCGGGGGTGGAGCCCACCTGACATAGAAGCCGTGGTTGGGGTCTGGAGTGTACTCGGTCCACTTGAGCAGGGCCCGCTCAAACTGGATGGAGACCTTGGTGACCGAGCTGGCGGGCAGCTGGATGAGCATTTCCAAGAGGTGGGGCTGCAGGCGGTCCTGGGCAGGCTGGTAGTGGATGTAACCTGGACACAGGCAAGGGCGCCCACACCTGTCTCCCGGGGCCAGCGTACCTGCACCTGCCACCCCCACTGCTTGCCCGGGGCCTCCCTCTTCCCGGCAGTCTAGGGGGGGAAGCAGTCTCAGACAGAGAGGCCATGGCCTGGGCAGCGGTCCCAGGACACAGTCAGCACTCGATCCATCTTCACATCCCTGAAACTGGGGCACCAGACACCACACGCCTGATGGACTGTGCAGGAAGTTCACAGAACCACCTGGGAATAACTCTTGCCAAAAATATGGGACAGAAATCTAATCAAGTTTCTAAATGTAACCACCAATGCCTACGAAATGCAGGGAACGGAAGGGCGTGTCCAACGCCAGCACAAGGGCAAATCCAGAATGTGGAACGTTCTATACGAGTGACCCAGTTTTTTCCAAAAATTAAGTAGCCCTGAAAAAGACAAAGGGCATGAGAGCTGTCACAGCTGAACATGGACAGGAGCATCGCACCGATGCAAGACACGGGCAGTGACGGACGCTGGCGGGGGAGGAGCGCACGGGCACCCAGTCCTTTCTGCTCGGTGTTTCTGTAAACCCACAACCACCCTCAAAAATCCGCCTACTGACTCCCACAGAGAAAGGAGCTTCAGAGACAGACCCAGAAAATGTAATGGGAGCCCTTGTTGAGATCCAGTTCAAACCAATCACAAACAGGAGATCAAAGGGGAAAACAGGAGGGGAATGACACGATTGCAGCCTCAGAGCAAACACATCCAAAGAGAAGGGGAAGGAACAAAACTGACAGGAAGCCGGAGCCCCTGGAGCTGCAGGAAGGGCACGTGGGGTTCACAAGCCTGGCCTGTGTGGCTGCGTTTGAAATTTCCCACACTAAAGGGTCAAAAGCAAAACACAACAGAAAACCCTACAGAACACACAGATAGGACGCTTGGAATAGATCCTGAAGGGGTTACAAAACTGGTGCTAAAAATAATAAAACTGTTAACCACAGGTTTGAAAATAGGGAAGCAACAGAGGGATTTAAAGAAGACTTGGGCTGCTCGGGAGGAGATCAAATCTCTTCTTAAAAAGCCTTTCCCATATTATTAGTTTCCTCCCACACCTAAGAAAAACAAGTGCCTAATGGGAGAGCCATGCCTGGCACTCGAGAGAAAGCACTCAGCAAACACGAACCTCTCCTTAGAAAGAGGATAGAAAATGAAGAGGAATTCTTATACCACACCCCTTCACCCGGGGCAAGGAGGCACACAACCATCCACCGCTCTCGCCACCCCCTTCTCTGCCCTGAGGAGCCTACGACTCGGCACAGAGCCCAGGGCTGAGCGGCTGCAGAGGCTGAGTGAGAAGGTGGGAGCCGCTGCCCGCACACAGCCCTATCCGCAGCACCAGTGCTCTGCGTGTTCATCATTTTTGCTTCATCGATCACTCCTGGAACTACACCTGACTCTGCGCCTCTGTAGTTTTTCAGAGGATGAGAAGGGAGTCTGGTGGACCCAGAGAGAGAATGAGGCGGGGGGCTGGGGGCCCTGGCTCGGGACTCAGCTCCTCACTTGGTTTGTTCTCCTTGCCCTTGGACGTGATGGTGAGCGTGTGCACGTAGAGCCGCAGGTACCAGGGCACAGTGTCCAGCAGCAGCACGGGGAAGGCGCGGTACGGGTGGGTGTTGTACAGCAGCGTGCTCAGCTCCCCCTTCTGCAGCCCGTAGCCACTCACGTAGCGCTGGGCGTGCAGGAAGGGCACCGGCGGGGCCTCTGTGTGGGGCAAAGTCCACAGTTAATCGTTCCTCAAGCAAGGGGCACAGCCACCCAACCCCCTGGGCCACGTTCCGAGTTCTAGGCCATGGAGTAGATGGCGAAAGTCCCGCCCTTAGAACAGGGAGACCAGGGCTCTGGAATCCCCCTCATCCTCCCCAGCCCAGAGGTGACGAGGAGAACGGGGCTGCTACCACGAGTGTTTACTAAGAGCGCATGCGCCTGACACTGTGGCCCAGGTGCTCTTGGGCTGTCTCGCCCTTTTCCTTGCTAGCACTGAACACGATCACAATGAATTACCTGATGCCTAGTGAACATGTTTCTTTAAAAAAAAATTGATTTGTTTGAAAGCAGAGTGACAGAGAGAGAGAGAGATCTTCCATCCATGGGTTCACTCCCCAAATACCCTCCCCAGCCAGGACTGGGCCATAGCAAAGTCAAGAGCCTAAAACTCCATCCGGGTCTCTCACATGGGTGGCAGGGACTCGAGTACTTGAGCCATCACCTGCTACCTCCCAGGATGCATCAGCAGCAGAGAGGTGGGTCAGAGCAGACTAGCCAGCACTTGAACCAGGCTCTCCAACAGGGGGTGTGGGTGTCCCACTGCAGGGCCAGCCCACTGAGCCACAGTGCCAGCCCCGACACCACACTTCATGAATGCAGTGACTTCTATCTTATTCACCACTGTACACCTGGTGCACAGTGAAGGTTTCAAAAGTATTTGGTGGGGGGGAGTGGGAGGGAGGATGGGTGGGTGGGAAGAATTAGTATGTTCCTAATGTTGAGACACATACAAAAAAAGGTATTGCATTTGGTTGAATTGAAAAATATTTGGTTGATGACTACATGAACAAACTCCATGTTTTACATTAATTTTCTGGTTTTTTTTTTTTTTTTTTGACAGGCAGAGTTAGACAGTGAGAGAGAGACAGAGAGAGAGTTATAGACAGTGAGAGAGAGACAGAGAGAAAGGTCTTCCTTTTCCGTTGGTTCACTCCCCTAATGGGCACTACGGCCAACACTGCGCCAATCCGAAGCCAGGAGCCAGGTGCTTCTCCTGGTCTCCCATGGGGTGCAGGGCCCAAGCACCTGGGCCATCCTCCACTGCCCTCCCGGGCCACAGCAGAGAGCTGGCCTGGAAGAGGGGCAACCGGGACAGAATCCGGCACCCCAACCGGGACTAGACCCGGAGTGCCAGCGCTGCAGGCAGAGGATTAGCCTAGTGAGCCACGGCACTGGCCACGTTAATTTTCATCTCACCCAATCCATTAGGTCTTACTGTCCTGCTTTTCAGATGTGGACACGAAGGCTCCAAGGGGCTAGGGATCTGCCCAGTCGGACAGCACGGAGCGGGTAGGTTAGAGCCGGGAGCACCTGACCCAGAGACCTGGGCCTAAACACGTCCTTGGGCTCTCAGCAAAGACGGGGCTGGGAGCCCCCCTCCCAGCAGTCTCTGCAGCGCCTCCCCCGCCCCTCACCGCTCTCTGGGGGTCTCTTCCACTTGAGCTGGAGGTTGAGGTTGCGGGAGCTGTTGATCAGCGCTGTGTCGAGCAGGTCGTAGACTGCGTAGGTCTTGCGGCTGCCCAGGACGACGTCCTGGTACGTGGTGGTGGGGCGAGGGCTCACCTCCAACGGCTCGTTGTTCTGGGGACACAAAGCAGGGCTGAGAAGCAAGCGGCGGGCAGGCAGGCCTGGGAGAGCGGGTGTTGGCCGGAGACGCTGGTACCTGGTTGTAGCTGGTGATGTCCACATACACTCGGCTCTCTGAAGCCAGGGGGCAGGGCTCGGTGAGGGTTCGGGAGAACATCCGGAACAGGGACCACTCTGAGGAGCAGACAGGGGGCTGGGCAGGGGCCGGGGTCAGGCCTCGTGCACACAGCGGGGGCGGGGTGGGCGGGGCGGGGCACAGCTTACCTTTCTTCCCCTGCCCCGTGACGAAGGCATCAAAGACAACCGAGAGGGTCTGCCTCAGCTCCCAGGAGACGCGGGTGCAGCGCGCATCCTACCACGGGGGCCGGACGGCGGAGGTGAGGGCGCCCCAGGGGCTCCTGCCTGACTCAGTCCCTCATTTACCTCACACCCATCGATTTGCCATCAGTCACTACGGAGCACGTGACCTGTGCTAGACCCTGCTGACAGCTTTATGGGCTTCAACATGATGAACGATCCCAACAACCCTGGGAGCTGACTACGATGCTCACGTGACAGGGGAGCAAACCAGGCCAAGGAAGACGACATGTTTGCCCAGCTCGGGCCAGCTGGCCAGGGGCCGGGCTGGCACTGCACCCGCACCACTGCTGTTTTCAACCACACTGCTCCACGACAAAGATGTAGTGAGTGCTCACCAGGCAACCTTTCCCGGTGCGTGGCCAAATAATCGTTGCCCCATCTACCACTTCCTGCTCTGCCCGAGCCAGAAAATGGGCCACGTCCGTACCTGCACTTTCCCCCAGAGCCCCCGGATGGCACCTCTGCCCCGTCCCCATCCCCCACGACCTACTCTGCAAATGGGGCGGATGTGCACGGCCTGGGAGTGGTAGCTGGTGTGGAACAAGCGGTCCGCCTTCAGCAGCACGGAGAGGCCTGCCTGGAGGAGGTGAGACGAGGTGAGAGGCAGCACCCTGCGGGGCGGGCCTGGGTTGGAGCAGGTTCACTCCGATGCCCTCAGCTGCCAGCCTGCCAGGGGGCGTCAGCCGATTCCCTCCCCGCCCTGGTGCCCCAGCCCTGCCCACACTTGGCCTCACCTTGGAACTACAGGGCAGCAGCTTCTTCCACGGGGTGAGGTTCTCGGTGCAGACAACCTCCCGCGGCAGCACAGCATAGCGCAGGAAGTAGTGGTCAGTGTCTGCGGGAGACACGGGGCCGTCCCCACAGTCCACAGGTGACAGCGGCCCCACGTGCTCCCCACCCACCCGGCAGTCGCAGCTGGGACTCGGCCTCCGTCCCCCAAGAAGGAGGCAACGCAGGGACAGCACAGGCTCTGGAAAACTTCTGCTGGGGCCTGCAAACCCAGGGCTTGAGGATGGAGCCCAAGCCGGGGAGAGAGGAGACAGAGGGGCCCAGAGGCCACGGTGTGGGCAGTCGGTGCAGAGGGCGAGGGCCCGGGGCTGTCTCACCATTGGCCAGCCCCAGGGGCTTGAAGGAGGCCGTGGGAGTGACCGTGTTGGTGGAGTCGATGAAGTTGAGAGAGGCGCAGAAGATGCCTGAGAGGATGTTGCTGAGCTCCTTCCACGAACTATCCACACTGCAGGAAACAAACCCACTCGCTGGCCCGGGCTCCCCCCCGCCCCCCCAGCCTGCAGCTGGCTGCCAAGCGCACAGTAGCAGGAGGCTGCAGGCTACCCGCGAGGCCAGATGGAGCGGGATATCACTCAGTCCACGTCCTGGCCTCCCCTACCTATCACTTCCTCCTCACGCTCCTCTGGGCATCCCTGCACCCCCCAGGTCCTTGCTAAGACTCTCCCTGCCCCGCTCACTCTTCTCTTGCCCACTCCAAGGTGCAGCTCCAGTCCCAGCCCCTCCTCCAGCAATGCCCCCTCTGTGCTGTGCAGTCCCTCCTGGGAGATGGCACCGGGATCCTGCCCTGAGCATCTCTGATTCCCAAATGGGCTGGGAGCACCTTGAGGACACGGGCTGTTCTGGGTCATCTCTCTTCCCCCACACCACCAGGATGGCGCCCACAGCTCAGAGCTGAGCTCAGTTCCCTGATCCTCCTGTGCGTGCCCAGCTGCACAAAGCAGCCCACTTCCCCTGTGAATACCCTGGGCAGGGAGGCAAGCCCTGGTCCTACGCCTGGGGGTCAGGCCATGGGGGGCGGTCTGCTATCAAAAACCTCACTGAACAAGGGGAAGGCCCCCATTCTAGGACCCCGCAAAAACGCCAAATTAATTGTGTTCTTAGAGGAATAACAAAAGGGATTTGCTCCCTAATTAGTACTACAAGTAATGAATAAGTACTAGAATTCGAAACCTTATAGGCAATAAGGGGAGAAGGAGAGACAGGGACAGCAGAGCAGATAGAAAACAGAAAATTGAAGCGTGCCAGAGCTCCGGCAGGGAGACAGCCTCCTTGAACGGCGAGGGTCACCGGCTGCTCCTCCTCTGACAAGGCCAGTGCCGGCTGCGGTTTCTGATAATCCGCCGTTCACAGCTTCTCGATCACTCCCATCCTTAAGCCTAAAATAAAGACTGAAGCCCCAAAGTTGTGCCCAAACCATAACTACACTTCCATTGAAACGCCTAACATTGACCAACACAGCATTTTAAAAATGTGTAAGTTACTTGCTGATATGTAAGTTTTCCCACGTCCTGGCCTCCCCTACCTATCACCTATCACAGTACATTCCAGGTTCTTGGTCTCCCGAAAACCGAGAGCCTGAGCACACTGGAGCCCTGGGCCCACCAGAAGCGGGCCTCCCCAGTCTCCAGGCCCTACCAGTTATTGCCCTAAAATTGACGACACCTGCCCTACTGATTTCCTGTGGCAGGACTAGGAGGAAGCCAGACGCAGTTCCCATCCCTGGGCCTCTAACAGTGTGTCTACCCCTTACCCATGAGGCACACAGTGGTAACTTCTGCATAGAACAGTTCTACTCCAGGACAGCAGAGCAGTCATTGAGTACAAGAGCGGTAACTAGCCCTGCCCCTCTCCCAACCAAAATAATCCCTCAAATACAGAAACCTAGCATCCTGCGGGCCAATACATTTCCTTTAAAAGTATGGGGTTGGGTACAAGGTGCGGTGGTTAAAACACCACTGGGAAGGCCCACATCCCAAAGCAGAGTGCTGCTTTCAAGTCCTGGCTCTGCTTCGGACTCCGGCTTCCTGCTAATGCACACAGGTGACGGCTTAGGGACCTGGGTCCCTGCTGCTCACCTGGAAGACCGGGACTGAGCTACAAGCTACTGGCTTCAGCCAGGTTCAGGCCCGGCTGTTGTGTGTATTTGAGAGCGAACCTGGAGATGAGGATTTCTATGTCTCTCTCTCTCTCTCTCTCTTTTTTTTTTTTTTCTTTTGACAGGCAGAGTGGACAGTGAGAGAGAGAGACAAGAGAAAGGTCTTCCTTTTCCGTTGGTTCACCCTCCAATGGCCGCTGTGGCCAGCGCGCTGCGGCCGGTGCTGATAGAAAGCCAGGAGCCAGGTGCTTATCCTGGTCTCCCATGGGGTGCAGGGCCCAAGCACTTGGGCCATCCTCCACTGCACTCCAGGGCCACAGCAGAGGGCTGGCCTGGAAGAGGGGCAACCGGGACAGAATCCGGCACCCTGACCGGGACTAGAACCCGGTGTGCCGGAGCCACAAGGCGGAGGATTTGCCTAGTGAGCCGCGGCGCCAGCCTCTATGTCTCTTTACATTTTAAAAATTAAAAATAAAATGCGTGACTGCCTTTTAGAAAGTTGTCCAGTTTGCCTGTTTCCTGCTGCTTTAATAGCCAAACACACGACAGTCGTTTCACCTCTGCTGGTTCTTCATCATCTAGAAGCATCAGGGGCAGGAAGCTGATTCGGCAAACCAGAGCATGCCACTCCCTGGTGATACCATTTCTTATCCCCAGCAAGGCTCTAATCCCACGGAGTCGCGCTGCCCACCCCCTCCGTGACCTGCAACAGGACCCGAGGTGGCCACTCACTCAGCGACAGTGTCCTGGAACCAGACCCAGAGCTCTGCGCCTGATGGGGCCTGCAGGAAGGGGGACCCCCAGTATCGGGTCCTCCAAAAGCCCTGTGTGAACGACAAGTGCAGCTCGCGGAGAGAATACTTGGCGATCAGCTGCCCCAGGGCTTTGGGGAAGAGCCTGTAATGAGACGCTGGGGAAGAGGGAGCAGATGAGCGACGAGCCCTCCGCGTCGGGACCCGCCCCCAGGGCTCGCCGTCACCTCGCACCCGCCAAGCAGGTGCCACGGGGATCTCTTTCTGCGGCCAATACCGCCTGCACACCTCGTTCCCTCTGCAGCTCCGAATCCCAGCGCGTGCGGAACTGGAAGGTGGCGGCCACGTCCCCGGAAGGCAGCGGGGTGATAACGAGCTCCTCCCGCAGGGTGTCGCGTGGGGGCTCTGCCTGGCTGCAGCCGCCTGGCCCCAGGAGCAGCAGCACCAGCAGAGCGAGCGGCACGCCCGCCGCCATGCCAGCGGCTGCTTCCGCCTCCCAGCAGCTCCCGCCCCCACGAAAGGCCGGCATCCAATAGGAAGGGCGCGTGAGAAGTGACTTCCGGCGTCGTCCCGGAAACCCGAAGGCGATCGCCAGAGCTGCCCGATTCCCGTCTGGTCTAGTGGGTTTGAGGGGGTGCTGCGGTAACACCAAAGCGGGTAGTGGCGAGGCAGGGAGCTCGCTTGAGAAGCCACTACCTTCCAGATGCTTGCACCCGCCAGGAGGTGCATTTAATAGGGAGCGATGCCACTACCCTTTGTCCACTTCATATTTGAGGAAAGTGACTGAAAAAGGTCATTTGTGCGAGGTCGCAGAGCGGGGCTCGTGCCTTCCTCGGCTTCCGGTGTCCGCAGGTACCCCGTCCTAACCCGAGCCAGCTCCCCATCGGCCCTTTTGCCATGCAGCTTTTCAGACTTGGAAGAATGAGCACCTGATACAGTGAGCCTATTTTTGGCCATCACCTAGATTCTACCACTAGCATTTTTCCGTACTCGTGTTTTATCGCAGATGTGCCCATGCATCCATAGATCCATCTTATGTTTGCTGCATCTCAATGTAAACTGTAGACATAATTCAACTTCCTCTGAATAATTTAGCATGGGGCCAGCGCTGTGGCGCAGTGGGCTAATCCTCCCCCTGAAGCACTGGCATCCCCTATGGGCACCGGTTCAAGTCCCGGCTGCTCCTCTCCCGATACAGCTCTCTGCTGTGGCCTGGGAAAGCAGTGGAGGATGGCCCAGGTGCTGGGGCCCCTGCTCCCACATGGGAGACCTGGATGAAGTCTTGGCTCCTGGCTGCAGCAATTTGGGGAGACCTCTCTCTCTGTCTCTGCCTCTCACTGTATGTAACTCTACCTCTCAAATAAATAAAATCTTAAAATAATTCAAGCATACATTTCATTAACTGGGGTTCCACGTTTACATTTTTTTCTGATGTGAAACTCACATGCAGTGAAATGAGTGAACCTGAGGTGCACATTGAATTTTGACAAATGCATACACCCATGTAACATTCCTGAAATCCCAAAAAAGTTGGCTAACATCTCTTCCTATTTAACTCCTGCCTCCCCTCCACTTTCCAGAGAGGACCATTGTTCTTTTTTCCTCTGATGTTCTAGAACTAAATCTATAAATGAAATGATTACATGTGTGATTTTTGAGTGAGGCTTCTTTCGTGGGAAGACAGTTTTGGAGAATCATTCCTGTTCTTGCATGTAATAGCAGTTTTTTGTTTTTATGTATTCTTCCGATGCACATCTGAACTCTTTGAAGTTTTCTTATTGAGAATGATAGTGATGTCTGTACAAGTTAAGAGTGTAGACATGTATTTATCATATCCTATAGGCATGTGGAATTGCTGGATTAAAGAGGTGGTGTATTTAATTTTATAAGAAAGTGTAGGGCTGGCACCGTGGCGTAGGAGGTTAAACCTCAGCCTGCCGTGCTGGCATCCTATATGGGCAACAGCTGCTCCACTTAAGATCCAGCTCCCTGCTAGTGGCCTGGGAAAGCAATGGAAGATGGTCCAAGTGCTTGGGCCCCTGCACCCACGTGGGAGACCTGAGAGAAGCTCCTGGCCCCTGATCGGCCCAGCTCTGGCCATTCTGGCCATTTGGGGAGTGAACCAGCAGATGGAAGACCTCTCTCTCTCTCTCTCCCTCTCCCTCTGTAACTCTGCTTAAACAAACAAACAAAAAAAAAACCCTGTCAGCCGGCGCCACGGCTCACTAGGCTAATCCTCCGCCTTGCGGCACCGGCACACCAGGTTCTAGTCCCTGTTGGGGCGCTGGATTCTGTCCCGGTTGCCCCTCTTCCAGGCCAGCTCTCTGCTGTGGCCAGGGAGTGCAGTGGAGGATGGCCCAAGTGCTTGGGCCCTGCACCTGCATGGGAGACCAGGAGAAGCACCTAGCTCCTGCCATCGGATCAGCGCCGTGCACCAGCCGCATTAAAAAACAAACAAACAAACAAAAACCCTGTCAGATGTTTCTCCAAAATATATCACTTTATGCTTCTACCAACAATGTGCGAGTTCTGCTTCCTGCATGTACTGGTCAACATTTGGTGTTTTTAATTGTTTTCAGAAGTTCCTTGAATTTGCTTATCCCCATCATACAAGATCCAGTCACCCCCAGCGAAGGCTTACCCCTCCACCCTCTCTCGTGAGCCATCATTCTTTGGGCATCTCTACTATAGCCTTCATCATGCTGTATGCCCATTACCTGTGGCCACGGCTGCTCCTGGAAGAACTCTTGGTCACCTTAGTATTTCTGTTGCCTCAGCAAACTGGTAAGCACGTGGTAGTTGCTCAGTAACATTTGAATGAGTGAGCAAGACAACACCATCACAGACATTGCCCTCACACTGCCCTGCTATGCAGTGTTGAGTTTTGTGCACCTCTGGGAGTCCCTGCAGCATGAGCCTTCTGAAGAATCCTCTTGAGCTGCCACCCCTTCTATTTCCTGCAGAGCACGGGGTTCTACAAGGATGAGTTAGTCATCTTCCCTCCTCTTGAGTCCGTCACGTCTACCCTATGACAAGTCCATGCAACAGAGAAGCCGCACTGTGACTTTATTACAACAGACAGCAGCCACACTGTCGTCAAGAGACTGAAAGCTAGGCTCCTTGATTCGGAGCTGGCTCCAAATTATCCTCCCATCTCAAAGGGTACTTTGTAGCCTCAAAAAACAGTCAGTTGGAGATGGGGGCTCTGAGGACCAGCCAAGGCCCTTGTGGTTTGGCAGGAAGAGAGATCACTGTCCCAACCAGGAAGTGGTCCTGTGGTCTCAGCTGACCCTAGACTTTTCCAGACATGGCTGGGGTTCACAGTAGCCAATCTGAAGTCACCCCATAGTCTCACAAACAATTGTCCGTCTTGAGAGGGCTGTAGATTCGTCTCCTCGGGCAGGCTCCCCGTCCCAAACCTCACAATCTTAGCATTGTGTGCCTGGGGTACTAAAAGATTTTTTGGCATGCTGACAGCAAGCCAGCCAATAGAGCGTCCCATCATTAACCCTTGAGGGAAGAGGTTATCCTAATTGCTGAGAAGCCTTGAATGGCAGGGGCTATGCGGCTCATGGGTCACAGCCCAAGAACAGCTTAGACAGTCAAATGGGTGGTAGGAAGGAAAAGGTGGAGGCCCAAGAGAACAGAGACCAAGTCTGCCGTGTGCAGTGGCCATAAGCAAGTCAGAAAACACTCAAAGGTTAACGTGGGGCTGGCCCCAGCCCAGCCTACTGGATGATCTCAACTTGGACTTGAAGGTATTCACTTCACAGGCTTCCTGGAGATGGGGAAGGCTGCCACACCTCCTTCCCTGGAGTCAGTTTCTCACTAGCCTTAGAAAAAGCACCTGGGAACAGTCACTTACCATGGCTTCCCTCAGGAGTAGAAGGATAGGAAGACAATAGCCCTGTCACTCAGCCTGGGCGGCACAGACAGCTTTGAGATTTAGGCGGAAGGTCATGGATCCCATGAGTGGCGTTGGACAGATGGAAATGGAATGACTTTTTTTTTAAACATGACAAATGAGTTGTAGTTCCTTAAGGCTGGGTCCTCTCATTCAACATTCTCTCCCCGGGCAAGCTCATTCACACCCGTGCTTCACTTACAACTAATATACTGACAATTCACTGACATTTTCCCAGCCCAATCCTCTCACCTAAATTCCATCCTCATGGATCCAACTGCCTACCCTCTTGAGAAACCTGAAACTCATTCTGTCTAGAACCCAGTGTCTTACCTTCTTTCCCCGCCTGGTTCTTTCCTAAACTTCCCATCGGAGTAGAGCCTCCGGATCATCCTTCGGACAAGCAGAAACGATGGCGGTCCCCTGGATCCTTCCTCTCTCACTCACCAGTTACATCTCTGAGAATCTGCCTCCTAAATCTCGTCATCGCTTGCCCTTTCTGCAGCCCCTCTACCCTCACCTCGTCCACTCTCTTACATAGACCCCTACAATCCTCTTACAGCTTCCAGGTGTCTTCTCCGGTGTCCACCAAGCAGCCCTTACAGCCGCTCTTTCCCTGATTTCCTCCGTTTCATCATTCAGACTTGAGCTCCAGTGTTGTTTCCTCACAGGGAACACCGATAGGATCTCTTGGGACCAGCGTTGTGGCATAGCTGGTTAAGCTGTTGCCTGCAACACTGGCATCCCCTATGGGCGCCAGTTCAAGTCCTGACTGCTCCACTTCCAATCCAGCTCCCTGCTAGTGCGCCGGAGAAGCAGTGGAGGATGGCCCCAGGGCCCCCGGCACTCAGATGGGAGACTGTGAAGAAGCTTCTGACTCTGGACCAAACCAGCTTCAGCCATTGAGGCCATGTGGGGAGTGAACCAGCAGGTGGAAGCTCTCTCTCTGCCTTTTATTTATAAATAAATAATTTTTAAAAAGGGGGGGGGTCCTCTCTGAATAGGCCAAGTCCTTTTTAGTGCCAGTCATGCTCACAATTTTTACATTTGAGGCCCCAGTAGACTATTAACGTCACAGGAGCAGGAAATGTGTCTTTTTGGCCACTACTACATCCACAAGAGCATCAGAGCCTTGCACATGCGAAGTCCTAACATTGAGTATTTACTGAATGAAGAGTGGCATTTATTTGTCTGTATCCTGCCTGCACCCAATTAAGCGCATCAGCACACGGGTCTGTGAGCCACCGTTGTCTCTTGCTTGGATTACTGGCTTATTTGCCTGCTCTGCAGCACACTCTCTGCATTACAGCCAGAATCAGCTTTTTAAGAAAGCCAACCACCAGTAATGTTTTATTCCGTCTGATACAAACTCTTAACATGGCTTCTAGCTACGCACCCTATTACGAATGTCACCTTGTTCCTTAGCAACAAAACCCCAGTTCTCCTAACACAGCAGCTACGCTCTTCTAAAGGAAGTGGCCAGGGTGCTTCTGAGGCGTCTGACAGGTGGCACAGAAGTCAGATCACTGATAATTCAGTGACTCAAAAGGGTTATCTTTCCAAAAACCAGAATTTCCTTTCTAGATAATGCTGTTGGACAGAACTTCCAGACACTTAAAAGTAGGAACAGCCATCTGGCCTTGCCCTCTTTGCCCATCCCCCACGTCTTCAGCTTTCTTCCAGTTTCAAGGTCATGGTGACTGACCTCTGACAGCCGTTTACGACATGAGGTATCAGTGAGAAAGCAGCCGCATATCTTGTCTGGCTGAGCAAAAACAGACACAAAGGAGCCCGGGGCACAATAACCAGGGAGCATCCATACAGCCCCCATGCTGGACTTCTTTAATAGGAGGACATAAACGTACTTCTGGAGCCACGATCTCCTAGCAGGCAGAATGAAAGGTGATACAGACCTCATGCGTTTCACAACCTAACCTTCGTCAGTCTTACTTCTCCCTTCTCGTCACAACCAAAATTCCAGTCAAACTGAGGGGGTCTCCTTTCCCTCCACTTGATCTACAAAAACTGCCCTTACTGCCTGGCTCGCTCCCCATCCTCTGACCTGGCTACCTCCTAACCACCCCTTGGATCTCAACTTAAAAACCAGCTCTTCCGTGTCCACACGAGCTCGGTTAAAATGCCCCTATCCTCTGGTACCAAGGGGCTTCAAAAGTTCACAGAACACATGCATAGACTTCAACATCTTTTTGGACCAGAATGAGCATCCTTTAACCCCATCCTCCATGGATTCTCCAAAGTCCTTCGGTGCCACAGCCGCTCCTATCATGCTACTGACTACGCGGTGAGCTGTGGCATTCGCTTTATGTTCTCCTCCACAGATAGGAAACTCCAGGAAGACAAGGGACGCAGCCTGTTTCACTCAGAACTGTTTTCCAGATACCTAGCGCAAGTGTTCAAGATTTCTTCGAGAGTGGGATAAATGAGTGATCGGGATACAGTCCTGGTATAGAGTACTGATAGAGAGCTGGACACCCAGTGAGTCTGACAGCTCTGCAATGTGAAAAATGCAATGGGATGCTTGGTAGGTTGCTATTTGTTTTATTATTTATACCGTGCCCTGTTCGAAAAAAGGACGTAAGGAGGCAGAGGGCTGGAGCCCCACCTCACTTACAGTACTAAGGAGTTCACGTCCATTAGACACTGGTTTAGAAGACTCTAGGAGAAAACTATGGGGAAGTCTGGGGGAGGGAGCAGTGCTGAGAAAGGCAGTGGCATCCTGTCCTACGTCATCTTGTGTCTCTTCACTTGCAAGACCTACCTCAGAGTAACCCAAAAACCGGCGGGAGGGCTGCAGCGGGAACGGATTAGCAGAAAAGCAGGAGCGGGTTAATTCTCAGAGGGCCACGCCATCCCACCATCCTGCCCTCCTTCTCGTGCCTACTGCAAGTAGAGTCTGGTTCTTCCCCTGGGGAGCTCTGGCTGGGCTCAAGACCTCCGATGAAGAACAGCCAGCTCAGTCAGTCTGTCGGACGGGCCCAGTGCTAGCTGCAGGTTCCAGGCTCTGCCCCCCCATCGCCTCCATCCTCTTCCTCGTCGGACTGTGCCAAGGGCGTGTCTGCCCCGCCGTCACTTGGATTTGGGCTGCGCGGGTTGGTGGAGGAGTCGGAAGATGTGGAGGAGGTGCGGGATGTGGGCCTGTCTGTCGTGGCCGCTGGCAGGCTCAGCTCCAGTGGATGGTCGTCCACTCCTGCTCAGAGACAAGAGGGGTCAGGCCCACAGAACGCCATGGAGATGAGCTGGTCAGCAGAAACTGAGGTGCAGAAAGAACAGGGACTTGTCCAAAGTCACTTCACCGACCAGCAAGAGTCGACATGAAGACCTCCAACTCCTGACCCCCGGCACCTTCCCCATCACCACACTTCTGGGCTCTATCGTCAGGTCAACCCATCGGTAGCAGAAAGCTCCCTGTGTCACTTACAGTAGCTTTGGGCGAGTCACCACCCTGCTCAAGGACTCTGCTCCTCCTCTGTAAAAAACGTTACCTGCATTCCGCAAGGGTCTTGATGATAAAATCTATGAACACGTATGAGATCCCTGGCATCGTAAGTATTTAAATAAGGAGTGTCTATCTTACAAGGGAAGCTCATGGGCTTTGCACTCAGTCAGTGTGTAACCCGGCTTTTCCATTTTGTGGCGGTGTGACAACTTCTCCGAGCCTAATTTCCCTCTTTATAAAATAAGGATTAGTGGGGCCAGTGCTGTGGTGTAGCAGGTTAGCTGCTCCCTGCAGCGCCAGGATCCCATATGGGCGCCAGTTTGAGTCTCAGCTGCTCCACTTCCAATCTGGCTCCCTGCTGACGTGCCTGGGAAAGCAGCGGAAGACAGCCGAGTGCTTGGGCCCCTGCACCCACGTGGGAGACCCGGAGGAAGCGCCTGGCTTCCTGGCTTCCACATGGTCCAGCCCTGGTTGTGGCGTCCATTCCTGGAGTGAGCCAGTGCATGGAAGACCACTGTTGTTCTGCCTCTGCTCTCTCTTTGCAACTATGCCCTTCAATAAATAAATCTAAAAAAAATAAGTAAATAAAATTAAAAAAAGGGAGTTCCAGCTTCTTGCTCATGAAAACCCTGGCAGGTAGTAGTGATGGGTGAAATAACTGGGTTCCTGCCACCCACATGGGAGACTTGGTTTGAGTTCCCAGCTCCAAGCTTCTGCTGTTGAGGGCATTCAGGGAGTGAACCATCAAGCAGATGGGAGCTCACTCTGTCTGTCTGCCTCTCAAAATAAATTAATTAATTAATTTAAAAAATAGAATAAAATGGGGGCGGTGCTGTGGCATAGCAGGTAAAGCCACCACCTGCAGTGCTGGCATCCCATATGGGCACCGGTTCAAGTCCCGGCAGCTCCACTTCTGATCCAGCTCTCTGCTATGGCCTGGGAAAGCAGTAGAAGATGGCCCAAGTGCTTGGGCCCCTGTACCCACATGGGAGACCCAGAAGAAGTTTCTGGTTCCTGGATTCAGATCGGTGCAGCTCCAGTCATTGTGGCCAACTGGGGAGTGAACCATTGGATGGAGACCTCTCTCTCTCTCTCTCTCTCTCTCTCTCTCTCTGCCTCTCCTTCTCACTCTGTGTAACTCTGACTTTCAAATAAAAAGAAATCTTTAAAAAAAAATAGAATAAAATGGGGATTAGCACCTGCTCTGATGAAACATCATAAGCACTGACGTGATACATGTAAAGTACTTAGGAACAAGTACTAGGAACCTTAGCGAAGTCTTAGGAACCCAGATTCCTGTTCTGTAAATATTGTGATGACTAAAATTGCTTAAGTTGTCCAGTACAAAAATTATATATTAGCTTAATTACAGTCATTATGTTACACTCACAAACATAAAATTAAAAAGGCTGCAGAGGTCGGCCATTCCTCCAGTCCTGACTGGGCATCTGTAACCCAGTTCCCCTCAGGGTCAACTTCCCTAAAAGCAGAATAAGCGGCCGTGCTCTGGCGGAAACGGTCACTTCCAGCCCCTTACTTGGAATCCTCCCCAGCCCAGAGCCCGACATCCGGCTCCAGCGGACTGGTGCCCACGGACCCGACGGAGGAGCCATACCTGCCGTCTGGGGGGTCGGCGGAGGGTCTTCACAAGGCAAGAACACGTCCGCTCCGTCCTGATCGCCAAGGTCGATGAGTTCCACTTGTTCCAGCGTGTCCACGTTCACTTCCATGGATGAGATGCTGCCTATGGGGGCTGCAGACCGGGACGGGCGCGTCAGGAGGGGAGGGCCCGGCGGGAGCGAACGGGACGGTCAGGTCAGGCCCCGAGGTGGAGGGTTGGAAGGCCAAGGAAACAAGAGGGGAGGGGTCCCCCAGGACTCAGGACCCACACACCGCCTTCTTGGTCCAACTCGAGCCTCTGTCTGTCCTCAGGACTTGCAACTTACGTCTCTGGGACTCGAGATGCAGGTGGGACAGAGGGAAGACAAATTCTGTCTCTGGCTGTAAGATGTCCTCGAAGAATTTCTGCCGCTCCCGCAGGCGGAGCTGCTGGCGCTCCAGGGCTGCCCGCGGATTTGGGTCCATGTCAGCAACTGCAGGGCAAAAGGGCAAGGTGAGGAGGTGTGGCGGCGAGGCTGGGAGGGGGCACAGCCGGGCTCGGGCTGGGTGAGCAGGGCCCTCTGCAGCCAGCAGCCCCCGCAGCGGGGGCCTCTGGGGCCAGCCTGGGCCGCCTCCTTCTCCTTCCCTGAAGCCAAGTCCATCCTGCTAAGTCTCAGGCGGGGGGCGGGGCTTGTCCGAGCTCCACAAAGGGGATGCCAGCTCCAGGCACGGCAAGAGGTCCTCTGTATTCAGGGAGCGAAGCCAAGGGCCAGCACGCAGCGTGGTGCCCTTCAGAGCGGGGCTCCAGGGGCTGGCCCAGCCCAAAAGGGGCGGAGCTCCTCTCAGCAGGTGGGGGAGGCGGACAGGGCAGTGCGGGGATGGAGGGTCCTCCCCCTCCGGTGCTGCAACTCCATGCCTCCCCATCCCTCTCCCTCCACACCCCACCCCCACCATCCCTTCCAAACCCCTGCCCTGAAGTCACAGCCCCGACTTCCAGACTTGGCTCTGCCCATCTGACAACTGCACAAGGCACCCCCGTGAAGGTGGCCATTCCGATTCCGGGGCTACCATCTTTTTCTCTCCACTCCAACAGCTCCTTTGCTGCTTCCCGCTGCCTCCCCCCGCCCCCCCCCCCCCGCCCCACGGTCTTATCTCCCTACTGGTCAGTGAGTAGACAGCAGGAGGGTGGGTCCCGAGTCCAGCGCGGGCCGGGTTTCCTGACCCCAGGGCTGAGGCCTTCCCAGAGCCCGAGCCGGCGTCTTTACTCCCGTCCCTGGCATGCTGCTCCGGCCATCACCAGGGGCAGGGGAGTTTCTGCCCCGAGGACCGGACCCTCATCCTCCCAAGCAGTCTTCATTCTGCCCTGGGACAGGGCCCAGCCTGTCCGGGACCCTGGCCAGCCCCACGGGCGCTGGGGCAGCTCAAGGGGGAGTGCGCCAAGCCAAGTGCGCCCGGCAGGGCCGAGGAAGCGTGGGGAGGCTGTGCGACCGCGGGCTGGCCGCGGAGGAGGGAGGCGCTGACGCCGATGGCAAGGAAAGGCTCCGGGAGCTGCCCAGGTCATCACGCTAAAAATACCCAGGGCCCCGGGGGGCCGTCCGCTCCCGCAGCGGGGCGGGGGAGGACAGGTCGAGGGCGGGGGAGCTGCCGGACGACCCCTCTCTTTTCCCTTCTCCTAACCCCCGGGGTCTCGCCAGAGTGAAGGGGCTGCTCTCCGGGGGCCGCGGAGCCGGGAGCAGATGAAGGCACTGTTGACGCGACCATAGGTGATTGCAGGGGCCGGGAGGACGGGTTTGGGGGTGGGGGGCCCGAGGCTGCCCGAGGTCCGGGCAGCAGCTAGCGAGAGCGCCCTGTCTCAGCCCCACCCGCAGCGGAGTGGCCAAGAAGCTAAGAATTCCCTAAAAAGGGACGCGCCGCGCCGGGGGGGAGGGGAAGGAGCGCTGCCCCTCCCGGCCAGTCCACCCTCGCTCTCGTCCCCGCCGCCGTCCCCCGCGGCACCTGCGCCCACCGCCGCCCGAGCCCCTACCTGCCGCGCCCGGCGCCCCCGCTGACTCAGTCTGTCCGCTCCGGCGAGGCGGCGGCGGGGGCGTGGGAGCGAGCCGCGCCGGCCGGGGTGGGGCTGCGCCTCCGGGTCTCCCCCGGGACCGACGGGCCCTGGGAGCCGGGAACGAGGAAGAGGCGGGAGGCGGAAGTGGGGGAGGGGCGGCGGCGGGCGCGCTCGCTCGCTCTTCGCCCGGCGGTCGGAGGCTGCCCCTTAGGAGCGCGACTGCTCCTACTTGCAGGGCGGGCAAAAAGTTACCCGCTCGCATCCTGCCTCCCTGCAACCCGCGGGACTCCTCGGCACTCCGCCCTCGCCGCCGACGCCCGTGCGCTCATCTCCGCCTCTCCGCTGCACACTCGCGGCGCCCCCGCCCCGCGCAGACCCGCGGCGGGCACACGCGCCGGCCCTGCCCACGCACACTTGCTGCTCTCCCACTCCCGGCGACGCCCACGCGCCCTGACTCGCCGCACCCTTGGTCACACTTGCCACGCTTAACCCGCGCACTTGTCGAGAAGGGGCACGCTGGGGAAGGGAGGGTGCGACCCACCGGAGAGCGGAGGGGCCCCGGCCCGGTGCATTTCAGCAGGAGACCCCCGACCCCGAGACTCACCCCCGCTGCTCTCCCGATGCCTGGCTCTGGACTGGACAGCCGCCGTCCAGCCTACCAGCGAGCGCACTGGGCGGGATGGGCGCCGGAGGGGTGGGCCGCTGCGCCGCGCCCCTGGACGCCGGCGAGGAGCCAACCCCATGGTGCTAAGGGGGGCGCTGCCCATCCCTCCCGGCTAGGGCGGAGACGCCGAGGCAGGCTGCCCGCCGAGGAGCAACGCCTCCTAGGTCGGAGCTGGGCTGGCAGTGCCCAGTCTAGCGTCCCTTGGACCACGACACCATGCCCGTTCTCCTCCTCCTTTCCCGCCCATCCCCTCGTCGTCTCAGCTCCGGAAGCAGCGGGGCACCGGCAGCCGAGGACGGGTGTCAGCCCCAGATGCTTCTGCCCTGCGGTCACTCGATAATTCATTCAACAAACATCCGGGAGCCAGCCAGGAACTGGGCGTCATCTTTGGCAGGTCCCTTTCCCTTGCCGCGCACATGAACACACACCTCCATTTCCTGTCCGTTCGCTTTGCTAAGGATCTTCCCAGCCCGCCGTGCCCCTCCGCTTCCGCCACAGTCTCTTTCTGCCTGGCTTTTCCGTACTCACTCGGGCCGGGCCGGGCCGGGCCGGGCCGGTTCCCCCACCCTACAGCCAGTTCCCATTTCAGAACACAGGCCCGCAGGGCCACCCCTGCTCGGATCCCTTCGTTGTCACAATACAGTCCCGGTGCTGCCGGGCTGAGTCTGGCAGAACTGAGTTCATCAGCAGAGGGTGGAGGTGTGGAAAGTCCTGGACCAGCACCCTGCAAACACCCACAGCTGTCTCTTGCGTTAGGTGGATCCCATCACAACCCGGTGAGATAAATACAGCAAGCGGCTCGCCCACCGGTTTATGAGAGTGGAAACCAGTTTGTGGGAGGCAACAAGCGAGGTGGTTAAGGCGTTGCAGTCCACAGGTCTCCCTGGGGTTGGAAACCTGCTGAGCCTTTAGCCAGCTGGGTAAACACTCACCTCCTCGCCTCCCTGATCTCGGCCATTACATGGGAATAATTAACCCCTGGTCTGTATGACCCAGCCGGTGTAAGTGCTCACGGCAGGACCTGGGCCCCTGGCGACACTCAGCAGACATTAGCTGATCTGATGGGTTGAGAGAGAACTGTTCCACGCTTTTCTGACACTGCAGGGAGTGAACCTGCAGTGTTCCCGCGTCCAGAGTTCACCGTGTACCAGCGGCAATGTCACGCGCTGTACATGTATTACTCTGGACAGTCCCACGGGGTAAGGACTGTTACTATTTCCATTGCACAGATAGACACTGAGGTGCACAGAGTGAAGGCCCTAGAGCTGGTACGGGAGGGAGCTGGAGCTGAATGTAGGCTGCCGGCTCCAGAGACTGCGGGCAACCACTAGTCCCAGCCTGTCTCCCTTGATGAGTTTTCACCTGTTTAAAAAAAGATTTATTCATTTATTTGAAAGGCAGAGTTACAGAGGGGGAGAGAGAGAGAGAGATCTTCCCTCCACTGGTTTACTCCCTAGATGGCCGCATCGGCTGGGGTTGGGTCAGACCAAAGCCAGGAGCCTCTTCCAGGTCTCCCACATGGGTGCAGGCACTTGGGCCATCTTCTTCTGCCTTCTCAGGCACATTAGCAGTGAGCTGGATCAGAAGTGGAGCAGCCGGGACTTGAACCAGTGCCCATATGGGATGCTGGGGTTGCAGGTTGTAGCTTTACCCACTATGCCATAATGCTGGCCTCAATTTTCACTTTCCAAGAAGAATGTCACTCAGTAGTAGCCACTTGGTCCCATTTTCCAGCATAGAATGAGACCAACGCATGCGTATGACGGATGAGAGCTCAGTTCCCAAAGCCATCCCCCCACTTTCAGGCTTGTCCCTGGAAATAGGTCCCCATGGATTACTTGGAGCCCAAGAAGCTGAACTATCAGCAACTTCCACCCTTTTTGTGCTAGATATTCACCACAAGAAGAGGTGGAGGGAGCAGGGAGAACACCTAAGCCGAAAATCATTTAAGGGGCTAACTGGAAAGGGTGTCACCCAGAGAGAGGCGGGTCAGGGGTGGGTGGACAAAGGAGGTGGAAAGCAGATGGCCAGAGACTTCTGGCTCCCATCTGGGACAAAAAGTCTGGGAAGGGTATTATTACCATACTAACAACAATTTTGAAAAAACAGTATTCTACAAAGATCATAATGCTTGTCAAACCTTCAGAGAGCTGAGGTCGCAGAGCAACCAATCAACGTGAATTCCAAGCAAGGACAGGGGCCTCCAAGGAGAGGTGGAGTCCAGGCCGAGCTCACTTGTGCAGCAGGAGGAAGGCAAAGTCCCCGTGCCAGGGCGAGCTCAGCCACCATGTTCACAGGAGGCCTGCATGAGAGCACGGAACCCATGGGAGCCACAGACACTGAGGGGATCACAGAACAGAACCCGACCGGCCTGCACTCCTGGCCAGAGTGGCTCAGACCCGCAAACCCTACCCTTCACACCGCATCCACCGAGCAACTGAACCCCACTGCGAGGACACGCCATTAGCAGGACCAGGGCTGCAGCTACCTGACGGAGTTTCAGACGCCTGCAGCCGGTTTGTGGGAGGCTCTTAGGAAAATGTAGACAACGTGAATGAAGAGAAGGGGGATTTTAGCAGAGAGGAGTCTATGAGAGAGAGAGAGAGAGAGAGAGTCACATGGCAATGCTAGAAAAATCCCCCCCACCTCCATATACCAGATTTGAGGACTGCCCGGACAGGCTCCTCAGTGAACTCTGTACAGCTGAGAAAGGAATCAGTGAAGGGGGTCGGTGCAGTGGCGCACTAGGTTAATCCTCCGCCTGTGGCGCCTGCATCCCATATACGTGCCGGTTCTAATCCTGGCTGCTCCTCTTCCAGTCCAGCTCTCTGCTGTGGCCTGGGAAAGCAGTGGAAGATGACCCAAGTCCTTGGGCCCCTGCACCCATGTGGGAGACCTGGAAGAAGCACCTGGCTCCTGGCTTCAGATTGGCTCAGCTCCGGCCGTTGTGGCCATGTGGGGAGTGAATCAACGGAAGGAAAACCTTTCTGTCTCTCCCTCTCACTGTCTGAAACTCTACCGCTCAAATAAATAAATAAATAAAATCTTTTAAAAAAAATCAGTGAACTTGCAGACAGGGCAACAGGAAACTACTCAAGCTGAAACAGAAAGAGAAAAGAGTGAAACAAACAAACAAAAAGCCAGAACAACGCATCCAAGAGCTAACATAAAACTGATTCAAACTTCTTTTTTTTAAAAAGATTTATTTATTTACTTGAAATTCAGAGTTATACAGAGAGGAGAAGGAGAGGCAGAGAGAGAGAGAAAGAGAGAGAGAGAGAGAGGTCTTCCATCTGCTGGTTCACTCCCCAGATGGCAGCAACAGCCGGAGCCCCTCCAATCTGAAGCCAGGAACCAGGAGCTCCTTCTGGGTCTCCCATGTGGGTGCAGGGGCCCAAGGACTTAGGCCATCTTCCACTGCTTTCCCAGGCCATAGCAGAGAGCTGGATTGAAAGAGGAGCAGCCAGGACTAGAACTGGTGCCCATATGGGATGCTGGCGCTTCAGGCCAGGGCTTTAACCCGCTGCGCCACAGCACTGGCCCCCAGAGTGATTCAAATTTCAAATGAAGTGATGGGGAAATAAGAGGAGGCTTTGAAAAGTTCATAAAAATTTCATTTTTATTTTAAAATTTATTTATTTTGGGTTGGGCATTGTGGCGCAGCAGGTTAAGCCCCACTTGGAAAGCCCACGCCCCATATCATAGCATCAGTTCAAGTCCTAGCTGCTCTGCTTCTGATCCAGCTTCCTGCTAATGTGCCAGGAAACCCAGCAGATAATGGCCCACATGCTTGGGTCACTGCAGTCCACATGGGGGACCCAGATGGAGCTCAGGGCTCCTGTCTTCCTTGCTATCATGGGCATTTGGAGAGTGAACACATGGAAGATCTCTTTGTCTCTCCCTTTCAAATCAGTAAATATTTTAAAAAATTATTTATTTTTATTTGAATGGCAAAGAGACAGAGAAACATACACAGAGGCAGTGAGAGAGAGAGAGAGATTTCCCATCTCTGGTTCACTCCCCAAATGCCCGCAACAACCAGGGCTGGGCCAGGATGAAGCCAGGAGTCCCAGTTTCAAGCTGGGTCTCCCACTTGGGTGGCAGGGACCCAAGTACTGGAGCCATCCCCTGCTGCCTCCCAGGGTGTGCATGAGCAGGAAGCTGAAATCAGAAGTGGAGCTGAGGCCAGCGCTGTGGCTCACTAGGCTAATCCTCCGCCTGCGGCGCCTGCACACCGGGTTCTAGTCCTGGTCGGGGCGCCGGATTCTGTCCCGGTTGCCCCTCTTCCAGGCCAGCTCTCTGCTGTGGCCCAGGAGTGCAGTGGAGGATGGCCCAGGTGCTTGGGCCCTGCACCCCATGGGAGACCAGGAGAAGCACCTGGCTCCTACCTTTGGATCAGCACGGTGCGCCAGCCGCAGCATGCTGGCTGCAGTGGCCATTGGGGGGTGAACCAACAGAAAAGGAAGACCTTTCTCTCTGTCTCTCTCTCTCACTGTCCACTCTGCCTGTCAAAAAAAATTTTTTTTTAATTTAAAAAAAAAAGAAGTGGAGCTGAGACTTGAACTCAGGCAGCATCTTAACTCCTGCACCAAACACCCACCCCTGGGTTCTCTTTCAATTTCATTTTCTACAAGCTTTTCAAAGCCCCTCATATATATTTTTATATTTAATTCTCAGAAAATAATGAAAGATACCAAACCACAGAGCCAAGAAACACACAGAATCCAAAAAAGGATCAAGTGTCAATACACAAACGCACACACAACAAATAAGCACAAACAAATACAAGCTGATATATTCAAACTGCTGAAAACCAAAACAAAGGGAACATCTTGGAGGCATCTAGAGGGGAAAAAAACTATCTCCAGAGGAATAAACATAACAACGGCAGCAGATTTCTCACCAGGAAGAATGGAGTGGGATCTTATTTTTTAACAAAAGAAGAGAGGTTCAGGGCAGGAGCGGTAGCATGGCAGGTAAAGCTGCCACCTGCAGTGCCGGCATCCCATGTGGGCGCCAGTTCAAGTCCTGGCCTCTCCACTTCAGATCCCGCTCTCTGTTATGGTCTGGGAAGGCAGTGGAGGATGGCCCAGGTACTTGGGCCCCTGCACCCATGTGGGAGACCTGGGGGAGGCTCCTGGCTCCTGGCTACGGATGGGCACAGCTCTGTCCATTGTGGCCACCTGGGGAGCGGGCCAGTGGATGGAAGACCTCTCTATGCCTCTGCCTCTCTGTAATTCTGCCTTTCGAGCAAATAAATACAGGAGGAGGAGGAGGAGGAGGAGGAGGAGGAGGAGATAGGACCGGCACTGTAGCACAACAGGTTAAGCCACAGGCTGCAGCATTTGTGAGCATCCTATATGGACAACAGTTTATGTCTTGGTTGCTCCATTTCCAACCCAGCTCCCTGATAATGACCTGGGAAAAGCAGCATAGAATGGTACAGGTACTTGGGCCACTATGTGGGAGACCTGGAAGAAGCTCCTGGTTCCTGGCTTTAGTCTGGCCCAGCCCCAGCCATTGTGGCCATTTGGGGAGTGAACCAGAGGATGGATGACCTCTCTCTCTGTAACTCTGCCTGTCAAATAGATAAATAAAATTTTTAAAAGGTGTTATAACATTTCAAGATAGACAGTGATAAATTAGAGATAGGTATTGTAAAGGTAAGGGCAACCACTAAATAAGATTTTTTTTTGACAGGCAGAGTGGATAGTGAGAGAGACAGAGAGACAGAGAGAAAGGTCTTTCTTTTGCTGTTGGTTCACCCTCCAATGGCCACTGCAGCGCACTGCGCTGATCCGAAGGTAGGAGCCAGGTGCTTCTCCTGGTCTCCCATGGGGTGCAGGGCCCAAGCACTTGGTCCATCCTCCACTGCCTTCCCGGGCCACAGCAGAGAGCTGGCAACTAAATAAGATGTTTTAAGAGGTGTAAGGATGGAGTCGGCAAGTGGCAAGGGGGTTAAGTCACTGCCTACAACACCGGCATCCCATATCTGAATGCCTGTTCAAGTCCCAGCTACTCCTCTTCTGACTCAGCTCTCTGCTAATGCACCAGGAAGGAGTGGATGATGGCCCAAGTAGTTGAGTTCCTGCCCACCATGTGGGAGGCCCAGATGAAGTTCCTTTCAGTCTGGCCCAACTTTGGCTACTGTGGCCACTGAGGGGGTGAACCAGTGGATAGGAGACCTCTCTGTCACTCTACCCTTCAAATAAATAAATCTTAAAAAAAAAAAAAAAGTAAATGGACGGAATAAGATATACCATACAACACTAACCAAGGAAAGCAGAGGGGGTAATGTTAATATCAAAGTAGACTTCAGAAGAAAGACGTACCAGGGATGAATAGGGCATTACATAATGATAAAAAGGTTCAATTCACCAAGAAGACTTAATAACCATACACCTAGTAACAGAACTTGAAAAATACATTAAGCCAGCACCAGTTCATGCCCTGGCTGCTCTGCTTCCGATCCAGCTCTCTGCTATGGCTGAGAAAGCAGCAAAGGATGGGCCAAGTGATTAGGCCCTGTGCCCATGTGGGAGACTAAGAAGAAGCTCCTGGCCCCTGGCTTCAGCCTGGCCCAGTCCCAGCTGTTGTGGCCGTTCAGGGAGTGAACCAGCAGGTGGAAGATCTCTCTTTCTCCGTGTCTCTCTGTGATTCTGACTTTAATTCTTTCTTTCTTTCTTTTTTTTTTAATTTATTTATTTGAAAGGCAGAGTTATAGAGAGGTAGAGGCAGAGGCAGAGAGAGACGCAGAGGTCTTCTATCTGCTGGTTCACTTCCTTGAATGGCCACAACAGCTGGGACTGGGCCAGGCTGAAGCCAGGAGCCAGGAGCCAGGAGCTTCATCCAGGTCTCTCACGTGGATACAGGGACCCAAGCATTTGGGCCACCCTCTGCTGCTTTCCCAGTGACATTAGCAAGGAGCTGGATCAGCAGTGGTGCAGCCAGGACTTGAATTGAGGCCATATGGGATGCCAGCACAGCAGGCAGCGACTTAACTGGCTACACCACAGTGCTGGCTCTGGCTCTGACTTTCAAATAAATAAAATAAATCTTTTTAAAAATTGATGTAAATAAGAAATAGTCATAGAAAAATCCATATTATACCTAGCAAATTCAACACTTTTCTCTCAGTAATCAATAAAACAAATAAACCAAAAAAGTAAGGTTTCATAGAAAACTTTAACACTGTCACTACCTTGTCCTAGTTGACATTTAAAAAAAAATGATTTATGTATTTATTTGAAAGGCAGAGTTACACAGAGAGAGAAGGAGAAACAGAGAGAGAGAGAAGAAGAAGAAGCAGAGAGAGATCTTCCATCCCCTGGTTCGCCCCCCAAATAGCTGCAACGGCTGGAGCTGGAGCTGGGCCAATCCAAAGCCAGGAGCCAGGAGCTTCTTCTGGGTCTCCCAGGTGGGTGCAGGGGCCCAAACACTTGGGCCATCTTCTGCTACTTTCCCAGGCCATAGCAGAGAGCTGGATCAGAAGTGGTGCAGCCAGGACTCAAACTGGTGCTCATATGGGATGCTGGCACTGCAGACAGCAGCATTACCTTCTACACAACAGAACCGGACCCCCAACTGATACTTTCAAAACACTATGGGGACAGGCACCGTGGCATAGTGGTTGAGGCCACTGCCTGCAGTGCCGGCATCCCATATGGGCACCGGTTCAAGACCCGGATGCTCCACTTCTGATCCAGCTCTCTGCTGTGGCCTGGGAAAGCAGTGGAAGATGGCCCAAGTCCTTGGACCCCTGCACCCACATGGGAGACCTGGAAGAAGCTCCTGGCTCCTGGCTTCAGATGGGCGCAGCTCCGGCTGTTGTAGCCATCTGAGAAGTGAACCAGCAGCTGGAAGATCACTCTCTCTCTCTCTGCTCTCCTTTTCTCTCTGTATAACTGTTTCAAATAAAAAACTATGT
This sequence comes from Sylvilagus floridanus, assembly GCA_949820135.1. NCBI lineage: Eukaryota > Metazoa > Chordata > Mammalia > Lagomorpha > Leporidae > Sylvilagus > Sylvilagus floridanus. The sequence continues at coordinate 116,492,754 of OX463231.1, read as the reverse complement.
AACAAAGTGGAATAAATGTTCTTTTGAACTGCACATAAAACATTCAACAAGACACATACTATGGGCCATAAAAACAAATCTCAGGCATTTTAGAACTAAATAATATGTTTTATGAACATAACAGAATTAAAATGGAAATAATAACAAAGATATCTGAAAAACACTCTCAATACTTAGAAATAAAATATAAATTAAAGATGAAGACCAAAGGGAAATTGGAAAAAAAACTTTTTTTTTTTTTAGAAAAAAATAGCTTGAATTAAATAAAATTGAAACACAGCAGCCAGCCAGCGAACAGCTTGCTCCCAGTGTTCCCATACTGCATCCGTGTGACCAACAGGATATGGCGGGACTGATGCTATGTGCTTTTCAAAACTGACAATAAGAAAAGCAACAAACATGGGGCTGGCATTGTGGCGTAGCAGGTTAAGCCTCCCCCTGTGATTCTGGATCCCACGTGGGTACCAGTTCCAGACCCGGCTGCTCTACTTCTGATCCAGCTCCCTGACAATGTGCTTGGGAAAGCAGTGGAAGATGGCCTAAGTCCTTGGGCTCCTGCCACCCAGACGGGAGATCTGGAAGATCCTGGCTCCTGGCTTAAGCCTGGCCCAGACCCAGTGGTTGCAGCCATTTGGGGAATGAGCCAGCAGATGGAAGATCTCTCTCTCTCTCTCTCTCTCTCTCTCTCTCTCTCTCTCTCTTTCTCTCTCTCTCTCTTTCTCTCTCTCTTCTCTTTGTAACTCTGCCTTTCAAATAAATAAAAAATAAATCTTAAAAAAAAAAAAGCCCTGCAGCTCTGTCTCTGTGTGTACTCTCGCTATTGCTTGGATCACTCATTCTAGAGTGAGCAAGACACCGTGTTGTCAGTTTCCCTGCAGAGAGGCTGACATGGGGAGGAAGTGATGTGTCCAGCTAACAGCCAGTGAGGAACCCAGACCTGCCAGCAGCAGTGGGTGAGTGTGGAAGCCCGAGATGGCGGAAGGCCTTGGCTCACGGCTTGACTGAAACCCCGAGAGAGCCTCAGAGGCAGACCCACTCAATTAACCACCCCTGGACACCTGATGCTCAAGCGCGCTGAGACAATGAAGACTTCGGGCTTTAACCTGGCAGATTTTGGGATGCCTTAATGTTATGTGTCAACAGATAACACAGAGATCTTGGTGCTGTGGTAGAGTGGTGGTGGTGGTAGAGTGTGGTAGAGTGGTGGTGATGTGCACAAAGCAAGGTAAATACCATTGGGAAACCACTCGTGGGGTGGAGGTTAGCAACTGTGTTGCCTGCAGCCAAGTGGAAACAAAAAAAATGTGCCGACGAAAGGGGTGATCTGCAGAAGCATGCCTGTGGGTAGCATGATGAAGATGCCACCGGGTTTTTTCCTTGCTGCTAATAGTAAAATGCAGGAGGCGGAGAATAAGCGAAAGCAACAGTTCTCAGGTGAAAGTGATTCTGCCTCCCCGGGGACAGCTGGCAATGTCTGGAGACATTTTCAGTTGTCAAAGCTGGCGAGGTTGCTACCGGCAACTCTGCTGGTTAGCAGAGGCCAGGATGCTCCGAAACACCCAACAATGTTCAGGACAGCCCCTCAAGGCACACAGCGAAGAATGACCCAAAAGTCGGCAGCGCTGAGGCTGAGAAACGCTACACTGAGAGGAAGGACTGGTAAACGAGAGCCAGGACTTGATGGTTTAGAAATTGCTGGCTCTCCAAATGGCACATGACGGCAACATTGAGAAATGGCTTCCTAGCAAAGCACAAATCACTGCCAGGAAAATCCGGTCCAAATATAAAATCTGACTGCAAATCGCTGTATTAACATCTCAATACAACTTAAGGCAGTGCCTAGAGTACTATTCAGTCAGATAAAAGACCTCTAAGCAAATCCCAAGTATGTCCGACAGATCTGAATCAAACAATAGGGTTCTAAAAAGCTCCACGGTGCGTGCAGTCCTGTAGCCATCTCAGCAGGAGCCTACGGTAGAGAATGGCTTTATCTCAGGGATTTGTAGACGGGTCTTTGTCTAACAGAATGGATTTGAACAAGATTCTTATTTATATATCCGGAAACATCTGCGCTTTAAAGTTTTAGGGATAAAGAGGGTAAGAATAAAAAGAGGATTTCTGGTTCTGTACTAAAAAATTATTAACAAAGAAAAAATAAGATTGCCAAAAGAACAGAGAAGACCTGAATGGTCATATCAAGAATACAACAGGGTATAATCCTACAGACTCCACAGACATTAACAAGATAATAGGGGCTATTGGGACCAGTTCTACACACATACATTTGACATCCTGGGTTAAAGGACTAATTCCTTGAAAAGCACAAACTATGAAAACACACTCAATATGTAAAGATAATTGAAGTAGCCCTATAACTGTTAAGAAATGTAATTTGGAGGATGGTATTGTGACTCAGTGGGTTAAGCCACCATTTGCAACACTAGCATCCCATATCAAAGAGCCAATTTGAGTCCTATCTGCTCTGCTTCTGATCCAGGTCCCTGCTAATATGCCTGGGAAGACAGTGGAAGATGGCCCAAGTACTTGAGCCCCTGCCACCCATGTGGAAGACCAAGATAGAGTTCCTGGCTCCTGGGTTTAGCCTGGCTCAGACCTGGCTGTTGCAGCCATTTGGGGAGCAAACCAGCGAATGGAGGCTCTCTCTCTCTCTCTTGCTGTGTCTTTCAAATAGATAAATAACTATATTTTGAAAAATTGGAATCTGTAGTTTTCTGTAAAAATTTCAAAAAAGCAAGCAGAAACAAATACCTGTTCAAAGCGGAATATGCAGGCCCAGGTGGTTTTACTGGAGAATTCTACCCACCATTAATAGAAGACATAACACCAATTTATGCAATCTCCTTCAGAAAATGGAAAAGGAGGGAACACTTCTTAATTTATTTTATGAGGCCAGTATTACCTCGATACCAAATCCAGATGAATACAACACAAAAACAAAGCACAATAGACGCCGTTCATTTAAGTTAAATATAAAGGCATAGAGTTCTTCATGGTATTTCTTTATTATTCTTTTGCTGGTACATGGGGTCAGTAGTGACAGACCCATCTTTCATTTCTAATATTGGTAATTTGCATGTTATTTCTTTTTCTATTGATTGGCCTGGCTAGAGGTTCATAAATTTTAAGTTTTATCTGTTATTTATTGAAAGGCAGAGCGACAAAGAGAGAGCAAGAAAGAGAGAGAGAGAAGTCTTCCCTCTACTGATTCATTCCCCAAATTCCTACAACAGCCAGGGTTGGACTAGACCAAAGGCAAAAGCCAGGAACTCCACCCTGGTCTCCCTCGTGGGTGGCAGGAACCCAATTGGGTCCTGATCTGCTGCCTCCCAGGTGCGAGAGTGGGGTGCTGGCTCAGACGTGGAGGTGGGTCTCAACCCCAGGCACCCTGACATGGGGTGCTGCTGTCCTAGCGCTGGCTGAGCAGCTGTACCATAACACCTGCCCTGCAATGACTTTTATTACTTCTTTTCTCCTGCTTATTTTAAATTTAAATTGCTCTTCTTTTGCATTTCAAAAGAAAGCAAATGTTTAGGTTGATTTCAAATCTTTCTTCTACCACAGTAAATGCATTTAATGTTATAAATTTTCCTTCAAGCACAGTTTTTGCTGCATCCTACAGAGTGGATCAGCTGTGTTTTCATTTTCATTTAGCTCAAAATATTTTTAAATTTCTCTTGAGACTTTTTTGATCCATGTGTTATTTAGTAGCGTGTTGCTTAATCTGCAAATATCTTGGGATTTTCCAGTTTTCTGTTACCTAGTTTAATTCCACTGTGGTTTGAAAACAAAGCCTGTATGATTTCTATTTCTTTACATTTGTTCAGGTGTCTTATGGCCCAGAATGTATTTTATCTTGGATGTTCCAGTGAGCTCAATAAGAATGTACATTCTGCTGTTGTTGCATGGAGTATGATAAATGCCAGTTTTAGATCAAGTTGATTGATAGAGGTGTTTATGTTAACGATATGCTTATTGATTTCTTTTCTGCCTGCTTGATTCATCAATTATTGAAAGAGGGAGCCAGTTTTATGGGTTAAGCTGCTGCTTGCCATATAGGTATCATATATCAGAGTGCTGGTGGGAGTCCCGGCCACTCAGCTTCCCTGCCAGCTCCCTGCTAATGCACCTGGGAAGGCAGCAGCAGATGGCCCAGTACATAGGCCCTGCCAACCATGTGGGAAGCCTGAATGGAGTTTTTGTTTTGTTTTGTTTTGTTTTGTTTTGTTTTGACAGGCAGAGTGGACAGTGAGAGAGAGAGACAGAGAGAAAGGTCTTCCTTTGCCGTTGGTTCACCCTCCAATGGCCGCCACGGCTTGCACGCTGTGGCCGGCGCACCGCGCTCATCCGATGGCAGGAACCAGGTGACAGGTGCTTTTCCTGGTCTCCCATGGGGTGCAGGGCCCAAGCACCTGGGCCATCCTCCACTGCACTCTTGGCTCCTGGCTTCAGCCTGGTTCAGCCCTTGCTGCTGGGGCCATTTGAGGAGTGAACCAGCAGATGGAAGATTCTCTCTCCCTCTCTCTGTCTCTCTGTTATTCTGTCTTTCAAATAAAAAAACTAGATCTTATTTTAAAAAATTGGAAGAGGATTGTGAAAGTCTCCAACTATAGCTGAATTTACCTATTTCTCCCCGGAATTCTACAGTTTCTGCATCACATATTCTGGCGTTGTGCTGTTAGGGCGTGCACATGGAACTCTGTTAGATCTTAGAGAACAGGTCCTTTTGTTGTTATGGAATAGTCATCTTTATCCTTGATGATATCTCTTACTCTGAGTTCTGCTTGTCAGGAATTACATAGCTACTCTTGCTCTTTTATGCTGGCATAATACATTTCTCTACACCTCTACGTTTCCACTATCTGTGTCTTTAAAGTAAAGCTTAAACTTTTCTTAAACATTTGGAGGGAGGGAGAGAGTGGTATCTCCTCTACTGGTCACTCCCCAAATGGGACTGGACCTGCTGCAGCCGGGAACCAGGAACTCAATCCTGGGTCTCACGTGGGCGGCAGAGACACAATTACAGGAGCCATCGTCACTGCCTCTCGTTGTCTATATTAGCAGGAGTGGAGCTAAGACGTAAACTCAGGCACTGCAATATGGGAGGTGGGGTTCCAACCAGCATCTTAACTGCTAGGCCAAACACCAACCCTTCAAGGAAGGTTATGTTTTTGTTTTGTTTTTGTTTTTAAATCTCTTCTATCATTTATTTTCTTTTTTTTTAAGACTTAATTATTTATTTGAAATTCAGAGTTACTCAGTGAGAGAAGGAGAGGCAGAGAGAGAGAGAGAGGTTTTCCATCCTCTGGTTCACTCCCCAGTTGGCTGCAACAGCCGGAGCTGCACCGATCTGAAGCCAGGAGCCAGGTCTCCCACATGGGTGCAAGGGCCCAAGGACTTGGGCCATCCTCCACTGCTTTCTCAGGCCATAGCAGAGAGCTGGATCAGAAGTGGAGCATCCGGGTCTTGAACTGGCGCCCATATGGGATGCTGGCACTGCAGGCGGTAGCTTTACCCACAGTGCTGGCCCCCAAATCTTGGTCTTTTAATTGGTATATTCAGGCCATACACACTTAAAGTGGATAGTGATATAAGTGGTTCAATATTCATCACATTTTAAAATGCTTTCTATTTCTTTTTTCCCCCCTCTTTCTATCTTCTCTGGTTTTACTTATTTATTTTTTTAACATCTTGATGAAGGTGTGTCATTTTGGTAACATGAATTTTTTAAATATTTCATCTACTTGAAAGGCAGAGTGACAGAGAGAGGAAGGAGAGAGAAAGGTAAGTATCTACATCCGAGGGTTTACTCTTTAAGTGCCTGCAACAGTCGGGACTGGGCCAGGCCGAAGCCAGGAGCGAGGAACTCCATCCGGGTCTCCCACATGGGGAGCAGGGACCCAAGCACGTGAGCCATCATCTGCTGCCCCCCAACATGCATTAGTAGGAAGCTGGATGAGTGGAGAAGTCGCTTGGACTTGGAATAGGGACTGTTGTGGGATGCAGGAATCCCAAGCAGTGACTTAACCCACTGCACTGCCATACCTGCCCCTCTTCTCTAGTTTTAACTTAGCACTTTAAACAATTCTATTTTCTTTTCTCTCTTACCCAATAATTATACTTGTTTTTTAAAAAATCTTCAGTAGTTTCCCTAGAGTCTTTAAACCATATTTATTATAGCTGATTTCACTGTCACTTCAAAGGTAGTGTAGGTACCATATAGCACAGACCCTTAGCCATCATAAAAACAGACACAAAAATCTCAACAACATATGGCAGGCCTCGCTTATCCCTGCAGGGTGTGTTCCAAGATCCTCTTTGAATACCTGAAAGTGGATAGTAATGAGCCCTATATATATTATAACACTATGTTTTTACCTATAGAATAATACCTATAACAAAGATGAATTTATAAAAGGCACAGTAAAAGATTGGTAACAATAATTAATAATAACAGAACCATGATCACAATAGACTTTAGTAAAAGCGACATGAATGAGGTCTATCTCTCTTTTCAAAGTCTCTCAGTGCACTTCTCCTTTTCCACTTCTCAGTCTCCCTTTGGCATATCTGAGTTGCCAGCTTCACGACTCTAGCACTTTGGAGACATCGCTAAGTAAAGCAGTCCCAGGACAGCGGATCTGGTAACTGAGATGGTTACGAAGCATCGAACGCGGAGCAGAGCAGGCAGCACGGTTGTGATGGACAAAGGGAGCAATTTTCAGTCTGGGCAGAGCAGAGCAGGACAGCGTGAGGTTGCCACACCACTCAGAACGGCACACTGTTTCAAGCTTATGAACTGGTTATTTATAGGATTCTCCATTTAATATTTTTGGACCATGTTTGGCCACAGGTAACTGAAAACATGGAGAGTGAAACCATGGATAAAAGGGGATTATTATACTAGGAAATTTAATCCAGCAATATATAAAAAAATTATATGCCACAACAAACTGGGTTATTTAGGGATGTAAGCCTGGGTCAATATTAAGAAATCAATTAATGTAATCTACCATATAAAGAACTATGGAAAAAAATTCACATGATATCAATTGATGCAGAAAAATCATTGGACAGGGGCTGGCGCTGTGGCGTAGTGGGTAAAGTCACCGCCTGTAGTGCCAGTATCCCATATGGGCGCCGGTTTGAGTTTCAGCTGCTCCACTTCTGATCCAGCTCTCTGCGATGGCCTGGGAAGGCAATAGAAGATGGTGCAAGTCCTTGGGACCCTGCACCCACGTGGGAGACTAGGAAGAAGCTCCTGGTTCCTGGCTTCAGATCGGTGCAGCTCCAGCCACTGCAGCCAATTGGGGAGTGAACCAGTGAATGGAAGACATCTCTCTCTCTGCCTCTCCTTCTCTCTGTAACTCTTTCAAATAAACAAATAAATCTTTTAAAAAAATCATTAGACAAACCTCAATACCAATTCGTGATTTAAAAAAAAAAAAAACTAGGAATAGATGACAACTTTGAACTTGAGAAAGACCACTGACAAACATTTATGCCTAGCATCACACTTAATGGTGAAAGATTGGATGCTTTTCCCTTAAAAACAAGGCAAGGCCGGCGCCGTGGCTCAACAGGCTAATCCTCCGCCTTGCGGCGCCGGCACACCGGGTTCTAGTCCCGGTCGGGGTGCCGGATTCTGTCCCGGTTGCCCCTCTTCCAGGCCAGCCTTCTGCTGTGGCCCAGGAGTGCAGTGGAAGATGGCCCAGGTGCTTGGGCCCTGCACCCCATGGGAGACCAGGATAAGCACCTAGTACCTGGCTCCTGCCATCGGATGAGCGCGGTGCGCTGGCCGCAGCGCGCTGTCCGTGGCAGCCATTGGAGGGTGAACCAACGGCAAAGGAAGACCTTTCTCTCTGTCTCTCTCTCTCACTGTCCACTCTGCCTGTCAAAAAAAAAAAAAAAAAAAAGGCAAATATGTCTGCCCCAACAGCTTTTCTTCAACACAGTACTGCAAGTCCTAGCCAAAGTCCTAGCCAGCACAAGGCAAGAGAACGAAATGAAAGGTGAACAAATGTGGGAAGAAAATATTTGCAAGTCATACATCCTGAAAGGACTAATATCTGTAATATAAAAAAAACTATCAAAACTAAACAATAAAAAACCAAATGCTCCAATTGGAAAATGGGCAAAAGACTTGAACAGCTATTTCACCAGAGGATACTGAGATGGCAAATAAATACACTGAAATATATTCAGCATCCATAGCTATCAGGGAAACGCAAATTGAAGCTATGATGAAATATCACTGTGTACCTTTAAAAGAAAGATAAAAATTAGTGACCACACCAGAAGCAGTCAGAACGCAGAGCCACAGCCCGTACATGCTGGTAGAAGGAATGAAAGATGATACAGTCACCCCAAAAAAGAGCTCAGCAGTTTCTTGGAAAACTAAACATAGACATACGATCCAGCAATCACACTCCCTAGCAATTGTTCTGGAGAAACTAAAACTGTATCTCCCCAAAACCTGTACATGATGTGAACAGCTGCTCTATTTCCAACAGCCCTAAACTGTGACAGTTTCAATGTTCTTGGGTGGGTAAATGGTCACTGAGGTACACCCACACCATGGAATACTACTCAGGAGAAAGGAACACATTATTGATAGACACAACAAGGTGGATGGGCACAAAGGGAGACTACACTTGGCTCTGACACTGCTGTAGGCATTTAAGATGTTACCACTGGGGGAAAGGAAGGAAAAACGCACAGGACCTGTAGGTGTTTATTTTTTGAAATATTCTGTGAGTCTATAGAATATAAAGAGTCTATAAAAAGCTGGAACCAGGAGCCAGTGCTGGGACTCAAACCCAGGTACTCTGCTGTGGGATACAGGCATCTTACCTGCAAAGCCAAACATCCACCCCAGGAGTGAACTACTGATGCCTGCTACAGCTGGACCCTGAGAGCATTATGCTGGGGGGTGGGGAAGCAGATTTCAAAAGACCATATGCTGAGTGATTCCATTATATAACATTCTTGAAATGACAAAAGTATACAGATAGAGAACAATCAGTGATTTCCATGGATTAGGGATGGGATAGAGAGAAACAGTGTAGATGGTACAAGAGAAATTTTTGATGATAGCACACATACACACACACACACACACACACACAAACGGTTAAATCTGGTAAAATCTAACAAGCCCTGTGTATTGTATTGAGGTCAGTCTCCTCAATTTCAAATAGTTTTGAAAGATGTCATCCTTGGGAGAAACTAAGCAAAGTGTACAGGGGGCCTTTTTGTACTATTTTTGCAACTTCCTTTGGATCTAAAATTATATATAATTTTAAAAAATAAATTTTCAAGTGGAGAAGAGACCTTTGAATCCCAAAATTCTACTGGCAGAAAGCAGGTTGAGAAAATTACAACTGCAAATATGAACAAAAAAGAAGCAATGCCCCAGGATGAAGAGTCCAGGGGGCAGAGTCAAAATCCTAACAGGCGGCCGGCGCCGCAGCTCAATAGGCTAATCCTCCGCCTTGCGGCGCCAGCACACCGCAGCCAGGGAGTGCAGTGGAGGATGGCCCAAGTGCTTGGGCCCTGCACCCCATGGGAGACCAGGAGAAGCACCTGGCTCCTGCCTTTGGATCAGCGCGATGCGCCGGCCGCAGCGCGCCAGCTGTGGCGGCCATTGGAGGGTGAACCAATGGCAAAAAAGAAAGACCTTTCTCTCTGTCTCTCTCTCTCACTGTCCACTCTGCCTGTCAAAAAAAAAAAAAGAACAGATTAATTTTTATGAAGTCCAATTTATCATTTTTCAAAAAATAGACAATGCTTTTTCATCTGAGAATATTTGTTAACCCAAAGATACTGAGTCTTACTCCTATGTTTTCTTCTAGACATTTTAAGTTTTTGTTTTTTAGATTCATGTATATAGTATAAGGTGTGAATTAAGGTTCTTTTGCAAATGTTTATCCAGTTATTCCAACACAATTTATTGAAAAGAATGTCTTCTCTCCGCTGGATGCTTTTGTGGTTTTTTCAAAAGTTGATGGACCACATATATGTGGATCCAACTCTGTACTGTCTGTTCTATCTCATTGGTCAGTGGGCTAATCCTCCGCCTTGCGGCGCTGGCACACCAGGTTCTGGTCCCGGTCGGGGCACCGGATTCTTCCAGGCCAGCTCTCTGCTGTGGCCCGGGAAGGCAGTGGAGGATGCCCAAAGTGCTTGGGCCCTGCACCCCATGGGAGACCAGGAGAAGCACCTGGCTCCTGCCATCGGATGAGCGCGGTGCGCCGGCCACAGTGCGCCGGCCTTGGAGGCCATTGGAGGGTGAACCAACGACAAAGGAAGACCTTTCTCTCTGTCTCTCTTACTGTCCACTCTGCCTGTCAAAAACAAAAAAATAAGCACATGAAAATATGCTCAATATTACTAATCATTGAGGAAAGGCAAATTAACAATTCCACGAGGTACAACTACATCAAAAAAGCCCAAACAATTTATCAATACCAGATGGTACCAAGCATGTGGAGCACCGAGACCTCTCATCCATTGCTGGTGGGAATATAAACTAGTACAGACACTTTGGAAAACTGGCAGTTTCTCATAAAGTTAAACATACAATTACCATACAATCCAGTAATTCCATTCATCCACAGAACCAAGTGAAATAGAAAGCTGTGTTCCCACAAACAGCTGCACAAATGTGTTTAGTAACTTGATCCATAATCACTGAAGACCAGAGTCTAGCCCAGATATCCTTTAACAAGTAGATAAACAGTGGCAGTTTAGTTTATAGAAGGGTAAGCGGGTCACCCATGAACAGAAACAAACTACTGACTCTCCACACGTGTGACTCTCAAGTGAGGGAAATCCAGACTTGAAAAGCTCCGGATTGTGCAGTTCCACTTATCTGCTGCTCTGGAGAAGGCGCGGCTGTAGGGACTGCAAACATCTCAGCTGTGGCCAGGCCTGGAGGCTGTAACCAGAGTCGGCTCGAGGGGAGTCAGGGCGGTTATGCAACCGTTCCACCTATCGATCGTTGAGGTTATGTAACAGTATGCCTTTGTCACAGCTTCTAGAGTGAACACCGACAAGTGTTAACTTTACCATATGTAGAACCCATGAGATCACAGACAGGAGTGAAGGAACTAAAGCACAAGTATGGGAGAAAGCACACAAATCAAAAGACGGAAACTCATAGCCATTAGGATGGCTACTACAAAAACAGAAAGACAAGAACAGAAACAGCAAACCTTGGAGAGGATGTAGAAAAACCAGAATCAAGTGCATTGCTGGTGGGAATATAAAATGGTACAGCTACTACAGAAAACAGTACGCTTAGTCCTCACAAAATTAAAAGTAGGGGCCAGCGCTGTGGTGTAGTGGGTTAAGCCGCCACCATGTGGGCACCAGTTCACTTTCATCTCCCATTCCACTTCCCATTCATCTCCTTGCTAGTAAACCTGGGAGACCAGTGGAAGATGGGTGACCTGGGTGGAGTTCCAGGTTCCTGGCTTTGGCCTGGCCCAGCCCCAGCCATAGCTGCCATCTGGGGAATACTCCAGTGGAAGATCCTCTCTGCAATTCAGGTTTTCAAATAAATAAATAAATCTTTTTTTAAAAAAAATTTTAAAATAGAATCACCATGTGGTCCAGCAATTCCACTGCTGGAATATAAGGATACTTAAAAAAGTTTGTGGAAAACAATTAAAATGTTGGTTTTGGTGCAAACGTTTTTTTGGATTCCTTGCGTAGCTCCTCCGTAATATACACTTCCCATTCACTTTTTGAAGACCCTTCATTATATCCAAGAGGACTGAAAGCAGTCTGGAGATATTTGTACACTCACAATCCCAGCAGTATTACGCACAACAGTCAAAAGAGAGACAACTCAACTGTCCAACAACTGATAAATGAATAGACAAAATGTGGTACCCATGCAATGGAATATCATTCATTGTTTAAAAAGAAATTCTGGGGGCCGGGGCTGTGGCACAGCAGGTTAACACCCTGGCCCGAAGCGCCGACATCCCATATGGGTGTCAGTTCTAGTCCTGGCTGCTCCTCTTCCGATCCAGCTCTCTGCTATGGCTTGGGAAAGCAGTAAAGATGGCACAAATCCTTGGGCCCCTGCACCCACATGAGAGACCCGGAAGAAGCTCCTGGCTCCTGGCTTTGGATCAGCACAGCTCCAGCCATTGCAGCCAACTGGGGAGTGAACTAAAACATGCATGAAGTTTTAGGACACTGTGCAAGTAAAACAAGCCAGTCACTAAGACACAAGCACTCTACAATTCCACTTACATGCTGTACCTAGAGTAGTCAAATTCATAGAACACAGAATAGTGGTTGCCAGGGACTGAAGGGAGAGAGAGACAGTGGATCACTGTTTAATGAGTATAGAGTTCCAGTTTCACAAGATGAAGAAAGTTCTAGAGGGGTCGGTGTTGTGGTGCAGTGGTTTAAACAGCTGCCTGCAACACTGGCATCCCATATGGGCACCGGTTCAAGACCTGGCTGCTCCACTTCCAATCCAGCTCCCTGCTAATCTGCCTGGGAAAATAGCAGAAGATGGCCTAAGAACTTGGGCCCCTGCCACCCATGTGGGAGACCTGTATGGAATTCCAGGCTCCTGGCTTCAGCCTGGCCCAGTCCTGGTCATTGCAGCCATTTAGGGAGTGGAGCAGCAGGTGGGAAATTCTCTCTGTCTCTGTCTCTCTCTCTCTTCCTCGCTCCCTCTGTGTAACTCTTTCCAATAAATAAATCTCGAGGACCTGGGTTTCATTCCTGGCTCCTGAATCAGCTTCCTGCCAATGCAGACCCTGGTGGTGGCTTAAGTAATTGAGTTCCTGCCACTGACCTGGGAGCCATAAATTACATTTCAGCTCCTGATCACTGCAAGCATGGGAGAACGAACCAGCAGATGGGAACAAGCCTTCTCTATGTGTGTGAGTGTGCGTGTGTGCATGTGTGTGAGTGTGCGTGTGTGCATGTGTGTGTGTGCGTGTGTGCGTGTGTGCATGTGTGTGTGTTTCTTCCTTACAACATTTTTAAAATGGTTAAGATGGCAAATTTTGTCATGTGCACTTTACAATTAAAAAGAATGGAGGTCTCTCACTCAAGGGTCTTGGATTTAGCCCACTAGCTCTGTGTCACTGGCCAAGTCTCTCTTCCCATGAGTGTTGGTTTTCCGCTGGTAACTGAAAAGACCAAACAAGACTGGATTTGGAAAAACTGCTTTGTTGGCTATGGCTGCTGTACAAAGTCTGGTGGTGAGGCTCTTCCTGCCCCCTTTAGGGGTGATCTACTTAGGTGGTCACGGCTTCTGAAGGGAGGGAAGCAAGTGAGGGGTAAAAAGTATGGTCTAGGTACAACCACTTAGGAAGAGCGAGCACTATGACCCAGCAATAGCACTCCTGGGTATTTATCTAAATGAGTTGAAAATTTATGTTCTTGTAAAAAATTGCACACAGATGTTAATGGCAACTTTATTCATAATTTCCAAAGTGTAGAATCAATCAAGACATTCTTTAGTAGGCGAACAGATAAACCTAAGTCTAGACAACAGAATACTATTCGGTGTTAAGAAAAATGTGTGATCAAGCTATGAAAAGACATAGAGGAAAATTAAATGTATATTACTAGCAGAAAGAAAGCAACTCCAAAAGGCTGTATACTGCATCATTCCAACTATCCGACATTCTGGAAAAGGCAAAACTACGGAAGCAGTGAGCAGCAGTGGTTGCCAGGGGTTAGTGAGGACGGAGGCCTGAACAGGTAGAGCACAGGGCTTACAGGGCAGTGAAACTATTCTGGAAAATACTACACGGTGAACATACATCACTGTACAATTGTCCAAATCCACAGAATATACAACACCAAGAGGGAGTCCTGTGGACTCTGAGTGATGATGGTACGTCAGTGTAAGTCCATCAGTTCTAACAAATACATCTCTCTCTCTCTCTCTCTCTCTCATGTTAATAGGGGGAGTGGCCATGCAGAGACAGGGCAGGGAATAGATGGGAAATCTCTGTACCTTCCACTCAATTTTGTTGTGAGCCTAAAACTTCTGAGAGAGAGAGAGAGAGAAATGTCTTATAAAAATACATAAACATAAAAAAAAAAAAAGTACAGACTAGAAGAGAATAGCAGGGGCAGCCAGCGGGCTCCCAGCACAGAATCCAGCCTCCCTGTCTCAGTCGATGGAGCCCTTCCAGAGCTCCCTAGACCCTTAGGACAAACCCCCAGCTCCTCAGCCTGGTTCCCAGCTCTTCGCACTTCTAAGTGTCTCCAGGGCCAACCCTGGCCACTCTCAGCTCCTTTCCACTCTTTACATCCCCTCTTTGGGGAGTTCCTTGTCCACCACACGAGATCTTTGCCTGGCCTATTGCCACTCATCCTCCATCCTCAGCACCACCTCCAGGAAGGCTTCCCTGCCTTCCCAGCTGGGTTAGGAGCTCCTCCTCTGTGCCTCGCAGATTACCCTCATCATTCATTTTCCAGAAAATCCTTATCAAACACCAGTTATCCACTAGGCACTATTCTAGGCTCTGGGAGGTTATTAATAAATAAAACAAAAACTTCTTCTCCCGAGGAGCCCACATTCTAGTGGTACCTGTGCCCTTGGCTGTGAACTTGAGGGGAGGCATGCTCTGCCTACAGTGTCGCTGTCTGTGGTGCCTAGCACACTGGGGTCCTCAGCCCTTGGCGCCCAGGGGCTGAGTGGCAGGTGCAGACCCTGATGTAGCTGAGGCACCAGGGCCTCCAGCAGAACCCAGCTGATTAGAGCTGAAATTGTGCCAGCTAGGGAAGGGGGGCGCTGAGCAGGCAGAGGCCGAGCTGTACTGCAGTGGACAGGAGGGAGAGAAGGAAAGGAGCATCTTTGACGTCTTCCTTCGCGATCACCCTCTTGCTTTGGTCCCTGAGCCAATTTATCCTGTCACAGCCACTCCCCAGCCCCACCGCCTCCACCCCCCACCCCCGCCCCCACAGCCATTGCTTTCACTCTCATAATAGAAGACATTTCCATGGGAAAAGCTGCTCCACAGGATAGGCTTGGTCCAGCACCCTCAAAGCGGGAGCTAAGCAGTCCCCGTGCACACACACACTCCCGCCAGGTGCGGCGTGGGGTGGAGTGGCGCCCACGCCTGCCTGGGCATCAGCTGCTGTTCTGACAGGGGTGTGCCTGAGCAGCTGCGTCTCACCAGCTCATCAGACTGCAGGGAAGCAGAGAGCTGAGCACCAGGCATTTGGAGCAGCCAGCGTCCCTGCAAAGCCTCCCAAGCTCTATCCCCAACCCACTGGGACGCCCTCCAGCCCATGCTTTCTTCTATAGGGCAGACCCACTGCCTGCGCCTTCCCTGTCCACTTCACCCTGTAGTCTTTTCTCCAAGAAGTTTTCACCCGAGCTGGCGGTGGTGTGCTGCAGCTCACTCACAAGGGCTCACCAAAGCTACCGTGAAGCACAGCTTAACATCAAAACTTAACTTGTGAAATTTACAATTGGGCCAGTGCTGTGGTGGTAAAGCTGCCACCTGCAGTGCCAGCATCCCATATGGGTACCCATTCAAGTCCCAGCTGTTCCACTTCCAATCCAGCTCTCTGCTGTGGCCTAAGAAGGCAGTAGAAGATGGCCCAAGTCCTTGGGTCCCTGCACCTGCATGGGAGATGCGGAAGCAGCTCCTGGCTCCTGGCTCTGGCTCTCAGCTCCAGTTGTTGTGGCCAACTGGGGAGTGAACCAGTTGGAAGACTTCTCTCTCTCTGCCTCTCCTCTCTCTGTGTAACTCTTCCAAATAAATAAATAAATCTTGGGGGGGGGGGGAATGGCCTGTAGAAATTTTTAAAGAAATTTACAACTGAATGTTAAAAACAAAGATGAAAATGTTCAAACTTATCACTAAGTTTTTTGTTACCTTTTACTAACTGTATCTTCTTGAGATTCTTTATATTTGCTTATCTGTACAGTAGAAATATATACTATAAAGGCATGGGCTAGGGTTAGGACTAGGACTAGGGCTAGGGCTAAGGTTAGGGCTAGGGCTAGGGCTAGGGCTAGGGTTAGGGCTAGAGCTAGGGCTAGGGCTAGGGTTAGGGCTAGGGCTAAGGTTAGGGTTAGGCTTAGGCTTAGGGTTAGGCTTAGGGTTGGGACTAGGGCTAAGGTTAGGGTTAGGGCTAGGGCTAGGGCTAGGGCTAGGGCTAAGGCTAGGGTTAGGCTACTGTGCATTTCTGCCCAACTCTGAGTTTGGTGATATCAACTGTGTGGCTAAAATCTGCTGTGGTAGGAGTATTCACATCAGAGAAACAAATAAGCGTGACAAATTGGGTTTAATTTATTGTTTGGTTGATTGCCTGTACCCTTGGTTGGCCATGGACTAAATCCAGCCCACCAACTATTTTTGTAAATAAAGTTTTATTGCCACACTGTCATGCCCATTCATTTACCTATTACCTGTGCCTGCTTTCACACTACAATGGCACAGATGAATAGGTAGAACTATGTGGCCTGTGTTAGTAAAATAGTGCAGTCTTGTCTGTGGCGCCATCTATGCCCCAGACACCATCCTAGGCTCTAGACCCCACTGCCATTGCTGGAAGCCAGGTGACCAGATGGCCCAGCCACCGTTATCCGCTTCCCCACCCCGCAATGGGATGTGTTGCTCCTACTTCCCTGCCCACATCCCCACAAAGGTTTACCAGGACCTGTTCCGGAGCACATGCTCTCTCTTGATCTCTCTCTCTCTCGTACACTCTCTTACTCTCTCTTCCTCTCCCTGGGGCCGTCAGGTTCCCCCCCACCTGATAATAAACCTTTCTCTGAACTCCAGTGTTTGGCGTGTTTTGTGGCGGACTTACAGCCTGCAAAGTCTAACGTATTTACTATCTGGCTCTTTGCATTCGAAATCCACTTAGCCATGTCTAGGCTTAAGAACTAATAGAAGAAACATTAATAAATGCAGATGAAATGTAAACAGATGTAGTCTATAGCCATGACATTGTAAAGCACAAAAATAAAAACATGAGAAAATATACTCCCGATATCCAAAACCTATGATCCAGTTCAGCAGGAACTGCATCAGGTCACTGAGGAATGAGTAAAAGTCCAACACCTTAACTGTTTTGTTTCTTACTCTTTAATGTAAATGAGATACCAACATTCCTGTTGGTATATGCTACATTTGTTTATCCATTAAAACCACAGGTTGGAAGCCATGGATAGGAGTGAGGGAAAAATTCAAGAAAATCATACTATATGAATTGGATAATAAAACTTACAGTAAAGAGTATTGTGGAGTTTTATTATTTGTAGATGTCTATAATTAAGGTGCACAGCACTTGCATGCCCACACACACACACTTCATTCCAGAGAGCCAGCTGTTCAACAATAAGGCACACAGCTTTGTCTCCCCTCCACTAGACTGTAAGCTCCCCAAGGGGTGAATTTTCTCCCAATGCTTAGAAAAGTACCTGGTGTGGAGCCGGTGCTGTTGGCATCCAATATGGATACCAGTTCGAGTCCTGGCTGCTCTACTTCTGATCCAGCTCCCTGCTAATGTGCCTGGGAAAGCAGAGGAAGACGGCCCAAGTGCTTGGGATCCTGCAACCATGTGGGGGACCCAGAAGAAGCTCCTGGCTCCTGGCTTCAGACTGTTCCGGCTCTAGCCATTGTGGCCATTTGGGGAATGAGCCAGAGGATGGACGATCTCTCTCTCTCATTCTGTAACTCTGCCTTTAAAATAAATAAATCTTTTTAAAATGAAAAAAAAAAAAAACCACCTGGCCTATAGCAGGTATGCAATCAATCTACGTAACACCAGTGAGCACAGTGAGGGACCCCCTGGCTTCAAACCTCTGTTAGATGTCCAGCTCCACCATCACCCAGCTAGGTGACCTTGAGTAAACTATTCAACTTCTTTGAATCTTGGCTTTCTCATTGAAAAACAGGGGGCCACCCCCGCTTACCTCACAGGGAGGCTGTGACAACATATGCTGAGCGTGCCGCTGCTGTCACCTACTGTGTGTCCTCACAGATGGGGATTTCCTTCTGAGCCTCCGACCCTGGCCCTGTCACACATTTCAGTGACGTCACAGCCCTCCGGCCTGGGAGCTCTAGCAGTCACATCCGATACCCCGCCTGAGTGCTGGCTGTACTGAGAGGGGCAGGGTGCTAGATATTCTTGGTACAGTCTTGCTCCATCTGTCTTGGAGCCTCACAGCCCCAGCATGAGCCCACCAGCAAAGAAGAGGCCCCAGAGTAGAGTGGTTTTCCAGGTCGGACTTTGGACCAGAGCCCTCGATGGGGGTGGTGGGAGGTGAGCCCCCTAAGAGGGGCCTAAACAGAGAGTCCATCCATACCAAGGTCAGGGGAGAGAGAGGGAAGGGTGAAGGGAGATGGGAGAGTTAAAATGGTCTCTCCAGCTCTGCCCCCAAAACCAAGGTGTCAAACTCCCAGTCTTGGGTAGGTCAAACTGTGCTCAGCCAAATGGAGAGGTACAGTGGAGGCACTGGGGAATTCCTCCTGTGTTAGCTCCTGCGTACGCGCTCGCTCTCTCGCTCTCTCTCTGTTCCGCAGACACAAGATGAGATACTGCAGGACAAGATAAGACAGCCTATCAACAAAATAATCAAGCGGAACAGACTTAAAATGGTGAGATGTCCCCCTTTGGCCCCAGCTCGGGGGAGCCCATGTGCCCACACAGCGCTGCTCCCGCGTGCCAGGCTGTGTGACCCAGGAGGAGTCTGCACCTGCAGCCAGGAGCCGAGTTGGGCCGGGAGAGCGGAAGCTTCTATTTTTCTGGTTTCTCAACCCCTGGCAGGTGTTAAGGAACTTGTCACTCCTGAAGATACTCAAGAGCTCAAATCACCGGATCCTGGAGCTGCATAACCTGGCCAAGAGGTGTTGGAACTCACTGCTCAGCGTTCCAAAGATCCTCCACATCGCCACCAGGTGAGCCTGGCCTGCCTGTCGCTCCCTGAGGAGTCCGACAGCTGTCTCCCAGGGACGGAGCTCTGGCTAAGGGATTTACAGAATGGGTTTGATCTTCACAGGGGAAGGTTACTTGTCAGCCCTACCTTCCCGCTGATGGGGGCTAAGGCTCAAAGGGTGAAGAGACTTATCCCAGTTAACTGAACTATTAAGTGGCAGACTTGGGATCCGAGGCCACTGCTGTGGTCGTAACAGTGGTCATAATCATCCAACTACGGGCCAGCCCACAATCGGGCACCGAGGGGACTCAGTCCTCTCCCTCCCCCCCACCCCAAACTGTCACCACCAGAGATGCACCTGCAGACTGGCCCCTGAAATCTGAGGACGAGGCCATCTCGCCGAGTCCCATCAGAACAGGAGTTCCCACCAGAACAGTCAGAAAGCTGCCGTTCGCTGGGCACCTGCTCAATGCTACCTCCTGTACTTTAAACACTTTGCAAGCACGTGCCTCATGATTTCATTCTTCACCACAATCCTGTTGGGTAGACAGGACAATCCCAGTCTTACAGACAATGAGATAAAAGCTCTAACAGTCAGAGTTCTTGCCCCGTTGCACAGGCAGTAAGGGGTAGAAGCAGAATCTGAGCCCATCCGGCTGACTCCAAAGCGCGCGCTCCGTAAGCTGCCCTGTGGCTCCACGGCAGGAGCGTTGTGAACAGCGGGCGGCAGCTGAGCCCGAGGCCTCGCCCTCCTCACACACTCAGCCAGGACAGTGCAGCCATTGCGCTTCTGCAATTGATCGGACGCCCTTAGGGGCTGTCTCCTTCCAGCATGCAATGTCTCCGCTTATCCCATCTCTGATGGCAGCCCAGAGAGATGGAGCCGAAGGACTGGGATCACATCGTCCCAAGGCTTCCCAACTTTTTTTTTTTTTTTTTTTTTTTAGATCAGTGGAACTTCCCTCAAATGTGTACCCCCAAGCTCCAACCGTACTGAGGAGGGGTTGTGTCCTGCCCTCATCCGCCCCCCCCCCCCACCATGCATTGCACCTGTGATACCTGGGAACACAATCTGAAACAACAACACTAGGCTGTTCATTCTCTCAACTGAACTCCAGGGCGACAGACCCCTAACCCAGGCGCAGACGTGGACCATACACAAAGCACTTCAATAAGCTCACGGGAAAACCTGCTTTACCTTTTAATTCTATCTTTCCGTAACTTTTTGAAGCCTCCTTCATATTCTTATGTGTCCTTATAGTGGGTCACACCTGTCACCGGCCCAACCGCTCACATCTCTCTGCCACTACTTAGCCCACCCCCCACTGCCGGGCACTAGAGAACTTTCTTTTCAGGCCCTCTCTCGCTATCCTAATAGGCTCCCCGAGCTGGCTGCAGAGCCGCGATCTCGGGCCTGGGCAGGACCAGGGCCTCTGTCCTCCTCCACTGACCGCCTGTCCTCTCCCTGCCAGGGACAACAAAGTCAGCAACACAGAAAAACAAAATACTGAAGAGCTCCAGGCAGCTAAGTGCCCTGACAAGAATCTGGAGTCCAAGCAATTCGAGTTCAGTGCGGAATCTCAGGAGACAAAGCCCCCAGAGTGG
This sequence comes from Sylvilagus floridanus, assembly GCA_949820135.1. NCBI lineage: Eukaryota > Metazoa > Chordata > Mammalia > Lagomorpha > Leporidae > Sylvilagus > Sylvilagus floridanus. The sequence goes on along the minus strand of OX463231.1, from coordinate 116,472,245 downwards.
GAGTCCGAGGTGGCATCAGGGACGAAGAGCACGGAAAAGGGGTCATGTGCAGCAGTGACATGGAAGGAAGGGCAGGCGGAGCCTGAGGCCCCAAGGACATCCAGGGGCCACGGCGCGAGCCCTGGTGCCTGGGGGACGCAACTACCCACTGGGGGCCCCCAAGCCAAGACCTACCACAGGACTCCCTGGGAGGAGATGAGGCAGCTGGGTGCAGCCAACCAGGGCGACTGGTTTGAGGGGCTGCCCACACGGATCCGCCTGCCAGGGCCCCGGGTCATGTGCAGGGCCTCCACTCTGCGCTGGGTCAAGCGCTGCTGCACCCGCTTCTGCTCGGCATCACTTGAGCACCCCAGGGGCCATCCGCGCAAGGTGGGTGTGCCGCTGCAGGGCCAGCGGGAGGTGCAGGCCCTGAAGTTGTGGGGTTCGACATTTGGAGTTCTGCAGAGCTGTGGCAGGCAGTGCTGGGAGGTCCCACCTTCGGGCCCAGAGGGAGGGAGAAGCCACTGACCAAGCCTACGAGACCCCTCCGGATGCCACTAGGGGCTCTGGGGGAGGAGGGACCCTGGAAGTGTGGGTTCCCAGGTGGATTGTCTCACGGCTCGGGAGGAACAAGAACTGCCCCGCCTCCGACTCTCACAGCCAGTGGTTAAGCAAACGGGTTTAGGAATAACTAAACCTGAGAGTGGGGAAGTGCCAACTGGGGCTTTGAGGCATTCCACCCCCTTGGACCAAATCTGCTCTCCACGTATATTGGACTCATGCATGCCTCAAATAAGATTTACTGTGAGCAAAAAAAATTAGAAGTACTCCAGCCCCACCGTGGGAGCACTGCGTGTCCGTGAAAGGAAGGGGGTGGCTGGCTCGGCGGTCCCCTTCCGCAAAACCAGCACTTCCAACCCGCCGGCCATCAAGGCGCCTCTCGTCGGCCGACAGCGCCCCCTGGAGGCGGCCTTGGCGCCTAACACTGAGGTCTCTGCACGCAGGTGGTGTGATCCAGCACGGGCGCCAGAGCGAGGTGTGAGAGGGTGATCTCGCCCGCCGACGAGGGAGGGGCAGGACAAGTCTCCCGTCTGCAAATAAAATCTCCCACAGGGCACTGCACAACACTGCTGTGAGCTCTACCGGTCTGTCCCGGGGCTGGGAAGGATGGAGCAGGGGAGGGAACGTGCGGGCCGGGATTTCAGCCTCGCCCCGAGCTGCACCCCTCCCCCACCGGATCTGCATTTTCTTCTGTGAGGTCACGGAGGGGGCGCAAGGTGCCTCAGGATGGCCCTGCGAGCCAAGGACGCGCACAGCGCCTTGCCCAGGAAGAGCCGGGGCAAGAACTCCAACTGGGGTCTGCCGCTCCCCATTGCACTGTCCCAACAAAAGAACAAGGCAGCGAGGACAGGCGGGCGGAACAGTGTGCATCAGCATGGTGCCGATGTTATCAGCGCCCCTGCTGTCAAACAAGTGTCATCCAGGCCTCCTCAGGTGCACGCCTGAGTCACAGGTCAGACACGCAGGGCCAGGTGGGGCTTGGTAATGGGCATCCACCCTCACCCGAGCCCTGGCACCCCATCAGATCGGGGTCACCCTCTGTAAGAGCCGCAGGGCCCTGAGCAGCAGTTGGGAGAGGAAACCGGTATCTGGAGTAAGTCTAATTCTCCACACTCTGCAGAGGCAGTCTGCAGGGTGGGCGGCCTCGGAGAGCAGCGCTGTCAGCGAGGGGCCACAGCCTTCCGGGAGGGAAGTCAGGCAGTGCCCTGAGGGCCCAGTCTAGGAGACAGGGAGAACACAGGGCGGGCCTCCCTTGAGCGCTGGGCACAGAGACTGGGCCATGCCGGCTGGCCCAGCCTCGGCATGGGGACTGCTCCCAGCCACACTACTCCTCAGCCTCAGCTGGGCGCCTCTGCTGCGTGCCCCCCACCTCCCGCCACCTGTGTGCTCCGGCACCAGCCCGCGGTGTGTGCAGTACTCAACCTCCACCATCGCGCTCCAGCCTATGGTGCACACCCACTTTCCACACAGTCTCTGCCCCGTGACCTCCGCCTCCACCTGTCTCCCTGCCCAGCTTGGCCTCTGGCCCACACCCTGAGTGGCCTCCACGTGGCATTGCCGGCCAGGCACCATCCACCCCATCAACCTCAGAACGGAAGTGTGCCTCTGCCTTCTTTCTCAAGCACGTATGTCCCGTCGGCTTTGCCTGAACTTCGATCCTGACTGGGCGTGAGTCAGGGCATTGCATTCCCAAAAATCAAACTCTCTGGGGATGTGGGCTGTATGAGTTTTCACGGGAGCCCCGCGTGGAGGCTGGAATGGGGTGAGCCGTGGCCAGATCGGCACAACTGGGGACCCTCCACCCCCGCTACTCCCCTTGCTCAGTCCCTCCAACCTGAGGCCCCTCTTCCGGGCTCAGTAAAATCCTGACCTCACTGGGTTACAGGGGGAGACGCAAGAGTCAGCTGTGGTGCACAGCGGACAGGAGCTCCATACCAAGCACCCAGACCCCCGGCGACCTAACATTAGAACACGCCACGGCTCTGAGGACGAGGAGCAGCGGCAGAGGCAGCAGCCAAGTTCTGGGTCACGGCCTACAGGCCAGGAAGTGTGCTAGGTGCTTCACACGGGACACCTCATTGGACAGGGGAGCTGGAGCAGCTCACCCGGGTTCTCAGAGCAGGTACTGGGACCCTGGGACTCAGCCCTGTGCCCCGGGAATGGCAGGCCAGACCTCAAACCGTCAGCTCCCTGGCCCCCGTGCTTGCTCACCACCCTTTACTGCTTTCCTACGGGAAAGTTCCAAGGCCTTGGCTTTCCCTCTCCACAGAGGACCACTCCTGCCCCAAGTCGGTGGCTTCTGGGCTGCAGGTACCAGGGAGTGTCCCACACCTGTGCACAGGCTCCGCTCGGGGGCTGCCGGAGGCAAGCCGCCCTGGCCGGGAGTCACCGAGGAAGGAGCCCACGAAACAGCTTCCAGGGGAACGTGCTTGGGTTACCAGCCCTCCCGGACTGAAGGGGACCCCCCAACGTCTGCTGGCTGCCATCCTGGCCCCCAGAGCTGCCTAGACGGAGCCAAGAGTCAGAGCTGCTCTTTGCCAGGGACCCCTTTCTCCTCCTCCTTCAGGGTTGTAAGCCTCCCTGAACACCAGCTACGCAGCAGTCTCTGCTTTTCACCGGGTTCACGAGAGGATGAGATGGAGGGCGGGCCAGACTTCAGACCCTAGGAAGTCTGCAGCAACCTCCCGAGGCAGGCACCACCCTTCGTCCTTAGGAAATAAAGACATTTTCTTCATTCCTACAGTCGCTAGGAAGTCTAGACATATTTCATGTACTAACAGTTTTTCTTGGAAACACGGTAACTTTATAAAGCACTATTCATCTTCGGTATTTCAAACAAAACAAGTACGGCAGGATGAGAAGACCTGAGGTCTGACAGGCTGGTTAATCAATCGAAAACTTAACTAAGGACCCCTTCGGGATGAGCTTATTGGTATCACTACCAGAGCACAAACCCTGGGCCTGCCAGCTCCGCACAGGCAGCTCTGGGTAAGCCCCTTACAGCCTCCTGACCCGCAACACACGGAAGGTGCAGCTCCCTACTTTGGAAGGCTGTGATGACCGCGGGAGAGCAGACACAGAGCCCTTAGCCACTGCCGATACTGACTGACAGATGTCATTTGTGAATAAAAGGACAGGGCGTGTCACTCCGGGACTCACCTCTAGAAACTGCCCTTATCGTACAGGGAAATCAGAAGCAGCCCACCATGGGCATGCATTTTTAGCCCCAAGTGTCAGGTCAGTTGCTATGTTACTTGTTTAAAAATTGGCTCCCCTTTTTGGTGGTTTCCAAAAACGAATTAGCACTCAAGAGATAGAGATTTGTCACTGCAGAAGACACACAGAGAGGTGGGCACAAGCCCTTGAGGAAAATCCCAAAGAGGGGCAGCAGCCACACGTGGTCCTGATGCCTTTCAGAGTGACACCAGTCACCCATCTGTGCAGTGTGCAGTGGCCGGGGGGCAGGGGGACCCAGCACCCAAGGCCAAGTCACCCCAGCTGGTCTCAGCTCCCGAACCCGTCAGCCGGGATCAGCGTCCCAGACCACGCTGAGTGACCGAGGCGCCTCACCCCAGCGCTGTCCCAGGTCTGCCCAGGCGCTTTCACTCTTTAACCTTTCACCTGGTCAGCCTCAGCCTCAGCTCCCTACTCTGCAGGACTGAGAGCCAGGAGCCTACAGACTTCCTAGGAGGGCCCACTCCTCACACTGAAGCCGACAACGGACAGCTTCTTGGGCAAGCTCCAGAGAAACAAAAGAGCAACGCTGATGGTTTCAACGCAGATGTGCGTCTAGACCAGAAACCACAGGGAGCCGGATGGAATCCCAAGGCTCACGGTGGCTCACCTGAGGCAGGGCAGAGGCGCCTGCAGGGAGCGGGGTTGGGATACAAGGGGGTCCCTGCCCTTAGCATCTGAATCCGATGGGGCCCAGGACAGGAGAAGCCTACAGTTCTTGATGGCTCCCTTGCTGGCTGTGTTAATCTCTCTCAGCCCCAACCATGGCATTACAAAGTAAAGGTAGAACCGTGGAAAATACTGCATTTATGGACACAGGAAGGCCAGCCACAAGCCCCTCACAGAGGAAACTCTGTCCCAAAGAAAAATCTTAGCAGCAAATTCCTATCTCCGTCAGCATTATCAGTGTGGCCCAGGCTGGAAGGTCGGGCTGCTTGGCTCTGGGCAATGGCTCACACCCTTCTCACCGCAGAATTCCAATCACGCAAGAAGATGGAACTCCTGCCAGAATACAGCGCCAGTGGGGGCTGGCAGGGACGCGTTAGGAGAGTTAGACTGGGAGCGATGCTGGGACTTTTCTTGGGGTCCTTTGGGCTGCCACGTTGAGAGCTGGGATCAGGGCGGGGACTCGGTGGAGGGAACTGGAAGGAAGTCGGTCATGGGTTCGTGGGCGCACACACACGTGCGTGTAACAGGTCACAGGTTGTGCGTTCTCCTTGTGCTCAATGCCTCCATCAGCCATGCTCTCCCGGCCAGCAGCCTCACGCGCCGCACCTCCATCTCTCCGCAGCTTGGATCCAGAGATCAAGGGCTTCTCCAGCACGGCCCCTGTGGCTCAGCAGCGAGGCCAAGGCAGCAGCTCTCTGGGGAGCTGAGACACACGAGTAGAAGAGTGGTTTGCTCCAATCAGATATCCTTGATTTGTCGGTTCTAATTTTAGAACAACAGGCTGGTGACAGGTATGATGGCTCAAGAGTGACACGGTTTCAATTCTGCTATGATCCTCTGGGAGGTCCCCTTCCTGACCTCCCGGACTCCACGGCTCCGTAGATGGAGGCCACTCGTGCGGCTCTGATCCTGACTGCTCCCTGCCTTCATGCCAGGGCCTCACACCTCTCTCACACCAACAACTTCACATTTCCAGGGATCTTCTGAGACCTGGGCTGGACCTCATCTGGAGGGTCTGAGCGCCTCAAGGTGCTCCAGCAGGGCTGTCCACACGGTCTGCTCCTAGACATTGGATTTAGGGGCTGAGTTGAGGGGTATCTCCTTGAGCTCCGTCCGCATGCACAGGTACTCCCCGATGACAGCCATGAGCGCAATGCACACAGCCTGGACCAGCCACCAGCTCAGCGCCGAGGGGAACCGGGAGCTGTAGAACCAACAGCCCAGGAGGTGAAAGAAATGGACAGTGACCGTGAAATCCAGACACTGCTTCCCTCGCCGGATGAAGTACAGCAAGCCCAGGGCGCTGTGGGGAAAGGACAGCAGGGAGTCGTCAAGGGTCGTCCTGGCCTTAGATGAGGCTACTTGGGAGTGGGGACACTTAGGATAAGAACATTGTGGTCACAAGAGGAGGTAAGGGTTACACTCTCAGAAGCCTAGAGGAACCTGGCAGGTACTATCAAGAGTCAGCCAGAAGGAACAGCAGAAAATGAAAGCATAAGCTTGATGCTTAATGGCAATTGTCACTTGGGATCCTAGGGATTGGTGGGGACTGTGGCACCCTGAAAGCAAACATGCTCTATCTAAAGTGGAAACAACAGCTAACTTGTACCTAGGCAAATCTTATCGTGCTACAAGTTTGGCTTGAAATCAAGCTATCTTCCCATTACTCAAGATAAGCCAGCAACCTGGATTTGTATATAAATATACTTTCAATTGAACAAAAATGTTTTAAACACTAAGCTTGGGCGAATACCTGTGTAAGCCACTCAGAACACATCTGGGAGGCAAATTTAGGTCCAAGTCAGCCCAGCAGTTTTCAAACTCCAGAGTAAGGATAAGGGATTGTTTTCAGTACTTCCTGAGAAACAACGCACTTAAGCCTCACAACTCTGATAGAGGTGAGACTATTTGCCCCTTTTGGTGACGAGGAACCTGGGGCTTAGGCAGACGAGCCCGCCCAGTCGCTAGACAGATAGGAAAGCTGAGACTCAAAGCCACGTAAGTTTGCCACTGGAGCCTGAGATCTTGTTCGCCCATGTTAACGCCCCTCTCGAGAGACAGGCGACGGTGGACAGTGGCCCTAGAGGGCCCCAGTCCACCCTCTGTGTACAGACCCAGAGGGGAGGGAAATAACTTGGCCCGTCAATGACACCCAGACCAAAATAGAAACACTTCTCCTGATTCTCGGTCTAGTCCTTTCCTCTCCTGCTCCAGAGCAGAGAAGGGAGCTCACGTGGAAGCTGTCCTGCCGGCAGCACACACGGTGACCTTAGAAGTTTCCAGCTAAGTCAAAACAGCAAAGGAAGGAGCCCAGGAGAGAGCCAGGCCCGGAATCAGCCTCTGCCACCCACTGCAGCCCACCGCTCCCCGGGAACACGTGCCAGTCCGTCTCCTGTGCACACTGAGGGAGCGAGTCCTAGTGCTGAGACCCCAAAGCTGAGAGCAAAACTGGTGATACTCACCAGGTGAGGGCATTCAGGATGAAGGACATCATGGAGAGCCGGCCTGGAGGGGTGGAAAAGCCCAGGATCTGAGGGGAATCACAAACGGAAAGACACTGGAGACATGCCCCGGAGAGCCCTGGGCTCCAGGATCCCAGCGGGCCTTGTAAGCGAGGGCACACAAGACAACACCGCTCGGGGCACACAAGACAACACCTCTCGGGCTGTCCAGCAGCCCGATTCTCACAAGGTGCTTCCACACACATCCATTACGGTATCTTACTCCATCCTCACAGCAGGCGGACAGATTCGTGTTCTCCTTTCACAAAGAAGGGCATAAAAGCTCAGAGAAGTTGTCACCCAAAGTGACACAGTAAACAAACAGCAAGAGACAGGTCTAGAACAGAGTTCAGAAAACCATGGCCCCACAGGCCAGGCACCCATTACTGCAAAGAAGGTTTGACCGAAACACAGTCGCACCTGCTCACTCACACAGTGGCCATGGACGCAGAGCTGAGTGGCTGTAGCCGAAAATCTTTCCTGCCTCCTGCTTTAAGGACAGACGGCTCACCTCCAGCCTGGGACTCTGTGTAGCAGATGGCTTTCCAACAAAGCCCAGGGTCCCCACGCACCCTCCTCAGGACAGAAGCTCCTAAGAAGCTACTCGGCACCCGGCCAGGCTGCAATCTACCACCCCCGACGCAACACGACCCAGAACCAAACATCTGCCCACACTTCCAGCTGACAGAGAAAGGCCTCTGCCAAGCCAGGGCCCCGCGCTATCCTTACAAGAGCCCAGCAAAGCCACGATCAGCTTCTCACTCGCATCTCTTTGGGATGACACCTTGCCCGAGGCTACCAAGGGGAGAGCAGCAGAAGCAAGGGCTCCTGGCTGCCGGAGCTGGGCCCCTCACCACCCCCCACAGCTGCCTCTCCGACTCGCGCCTCCAGTCCACGGAGCTGCAGACAGGGAGCAGGGTGCACAGAGGCGATGCCACCTGTCCCAGGTCACGGATTACCAAGGGAAGCTTACACAGAGGCCCGCCTGACCCCAAAGGCCACGATCCATGTCGCCCCCCAGCGCGGCCCCAGAGGGACTGAGCTCAGAGAAGTTAACCCACTACCCCGTCTCAGGATCGCCTGGACCCACGCCTGACCAGCTTCTCGCTCTGTTACCAAGAGGGACAGCCAGGGCTCGGACCCCTTCCCCGGGTCACGCAGCGAAGCAGGCGGCGGCGCCCAGGGCCCAGTGGCGCCGGACCACGAAGCTGACTCCGACAGGCTGAGACCCCCACCCGCGTCTGCCCGGAGACCCTACCTCGGCGTCGAACATCTGGTCCAGCGAAGGGCTGCTTCGCACGAGCCCGTCCACCAGCGCCAGCCACAGGCCCAGCGAGCCGTAGTACACCGTCTGCATGAGGACGATCTGCGACAGGATCAGCAACGGGTCCCACACGTAGCTGCGGAACTGGCCCGCCATGCCCGCCCGCGGGGCCGGGTCGCCGCCCAGGCCTCGGTCAGCGCCGCCTCGCCATGGGGCCCCCGGCCGCCCCCGCACCTGCGGAGACACGGGGCGGGCCTCAGCCAGCCGGGCCCGGAGGAGGGGCCGGGACCCCCGGGGCGAGCCCACTCCGGCGCCGGGGGCAGGGCGGGGCGGGCGGACCCCCTCCCAGGGTGAGGGGAAATCCTACTCACCCCGGCTGCTCGGGCCCCGGCCCGTCCACCAGCTCCTCTGGGCTCCACTCACCGGCGACGGACTCGAAGACCGACGCGTCCGAGAGTGGCCCGGCCTCAGCCGCAGGCTCCCGGCACCGAGCTGACAGACAGCACCATGGAGGAGAGGCCTCGCAGGCCTAGAGAGGCAAAGCTCCGGCTACCCGAGGGGCCGCAGCGGCTGCGTGGGGAGGAAGCGTTTCCGGGGACAGCGGCGGAGGGGCGGGGCTGACCTTGCGCAGGCGTAATGGGTGCAACCTTTGGCCGAACCACCTGGAGTGAATGGGCGGCGCGGAACGGCTGGTGCGCATGCGCACCGCGAAGACTGAAGGCGAACGGAAGTGAGGAACGAGAGCCGCGGAGCTTGCGTGCCCCCTAGAGGACAATCTTGAAAATGAGGAGGGCGGCCGAGGCCGAGGGAATGACGTTGGGGAATCCACAGGGGAATAAACGTGGGCTTTATTTTCAGCCTCGGTTCCCAAAGTTGGCTTCTTGCGGTTAGAGTGTGGGGTAACTTGAGACTACGTGCGGTTTGCCACTGCTCCCGTTATATGGATGACAACACTGAGGACGCGGGAAGGAAGCAGCATGCTGTCCCGGGCCTCCGCCTGGGTCCCGGCATCCCACATGGGCGCCTGTTAGTATCCGGGCTGCTCCACTTCCAGTCCAGCTCTCTGCTGTGGCCTGGGGAAGCAGTGGAGGATGGCCCAAGTGCATGGGCCCTGCACCTGCGTGGGAGACTAGAAGCTCCTGACTTCCGGTCGGCACAGCTCCAGCCGTTGTGGCCATTTGGGGAGTGAACGAGCAGATGGAAGACCTCTTTCTGTGTCTCTTCCTCGCTCTATAACTCTACCTCTCAAATAAATAAATAAAATCTTTAAATAACAAGGACTTACTTTGAGAAAAAAAAAATCCAGGTGTATCCGACACTGCATGATTGATCTGGTGCCTACTGGGCCCCAGGAACTGTAGGACATGTACACGTGAGAGGGTCCCTGCCCTCGGTCAGGGTGATGGGTGCTTATGAGGCAGGGATCCAATCACTCTGAAGTCACCTCTAGCACGGCCTGATGCAATAACCATATCTCTGCCCTTGCCCCCAAGTCTGAATCGTGGGCACTGAGCAAATACTTCCCGAATGAGTCAAGAACAGAGAAAGGGCAACAGCAAGCTGATGACTCACTTATTTTTAAGATTTCTTTATTTATTTGAAAGTCAGAGTTACACAGAGAGAGGAGAGGCAGAGAGAGAGGGGTCTTCCATCCACTGGTTCACCCCCCCAATTGGTCACAATGGCCAGAGCTATACCGATCCAAAGCTAAGAGCCAGGAGCTTCTTCCGGGTCTCCCACATGGGTGCAGAGGCCCAAGGACGTGGGCCAGCTTCTACTGCTTTCCCAGGCCACAGCAGAGAGCTGTGTCAGAAGTGGAGCAGCCGGGTCTTGAACTGGCAACCCTATGGGATGCGGCCCTGCAGGTGGCAGCTTTACCGGCTATGCCACAGCGCCAGCCCCTGATGACTCACTATTCCTGCCCCAGCCACCAGAGCCCCTCAGCTTCATCAATCCCAGGGCGGCCCTCTCTGGAGTGGAAAGAAGAGAGACATCCTGGAGCCAGGCCCACTACTTAGTAGCTGTGGGACCAGAGAGCCACTTCCCCCTTTAAACCTCAGCTTCTCTATTTACGAAACGAGGAGTTGGAGACGATTAACGTTTTCCAACATTTAATCTACCCTCCACCAATTATTTTCCCATTTAAAAAAAAGCTATCAAAGACTCATGCAATCACCAATCAGAATTCCTGAACAGCGTGTGATAGATAGCCTTGGTATCACCTTGAGTTGATGCAATTCCAGACAAAAGTAAAGCAACTTGAGACTTTACTGAGCGCTAGGTGATTGCCCTTATCGTTTGGAAATCCTGTCAACAGTTCTCTCCGGGCTGCAGTGTGGGAGTTGTTAAGGCCCAAGACTTCCGAGGTGCTTTCCAGCTCAACCATTCTTTTAGTCATCTCAGTGCAACTCAGAAAAACATCTTTTCAGATTCCTCTGGTCCATAGTTACCCACATGACCGAGTGTTTATGAGAAACCATCTTCTGTGTATTAAGTGCCTACATGATCTTGTTTAACCCTCACAATCTAAGGAGGTAGTTATTGTCTCCCCTCCCTTTAGTTTTTATTTAATGAATGCATTTTTTATAGATACAATTTTAGGAATATATGATTCCCCCACACACACACCCCCAGCTCCCATACCACCTCCCTCTCCCTCTCCCATCTCCTTCTTCATTATGGTTCATTTTTAGTATGATTTTACATACAGAGGACCAGCTCCATGCTAAGCATAGACTTCAACAATTTGCACCCATGTACACATACAACATATAGAGTACAGTTTGGGAAGAAAATCTGTAGTCGATTCTCATCCCCTTTTTATTTTTTAAGATTTTTAAAATTTATTTATTTAAAGGCAGAGTTACAGAGAAAGAGGGAAAGAGAGATTTTCCATCTACTGGTTCACTCCCCAAATGGCCTCAAAGTCCAGAGCTGGGATAGTCTGAAGCCAGGAGCTTCAAAGACTTGGGCCATCTCCCCACTGCTTTCCCAGGTACATTAGCAGAGAGCTGAATCAGAAGTGGAGCAGCCAGGACTTGAACCGGCACCCATATGGGATGCCAGAGTTGCAGGTGGCGGCTTTACCAGCTGTGCCACAGCGCCGGCCCCCATTGTCCTTCTGATGAGATTTGTGCTCAGGGAGGGGCCGTGACTCTGCCCAGGTTGGAGAGCTCACAGGAAGCTGAGCTGGAATTCAAACCCAGGCCAACTGACTCCCAACACCAAATAAAAGATGTGGGGGGGGGGGGGTGGAAGGAGAACGGAGGAGAGAGACAGGGACAGTGCGGCAGTCAGATAGTGCAGTAGTGCAAAGTGGAAAGCAGCAGTGGATCTCTGAGCTCAGGTCACCCCGGGCTGAGGGATCAGGCAGAGGTGGGAGAGGTTTATGAAAAGTGCTGGTGCTGTCTTCCGGCCAGGGGCTGGAATGCATGGCCTTTCCTGGGGTTGGCCTGCCCCTTCGCAGCACGGCTGGGCCCCCTCCGCCCCCACCTTCTCCACAGGGAAGGCTCTGCCTACCCGTTCTCCGGAAACGGAAGCACACAGGTAGCCCAGAGCTTACCACACGCGGCCGCCTGAATTGCTGCTGCCTGACGTCACCCCTGGAGCGGGAGCTCTCCTCTGGGAAAACCCCGCTGGGCAGGCGAGGGAGCTTCCTGCTGTTTTCCTTTCCCTTCAGAAGCCGGGCTCTTGGATGCCTGCCTTGCCGAGCCCCGGAAGCAGGCACCATCGTGCGTCTTAATTCAGATCCGAGAAGGAAACTAAAACTGGGGGAAACCAGAGCAGCACCCTGTGCCGATCTCCTGGGCCCGTTTCCAAAATTTGACGGCAGGCAACCTGGTGGAGACCGCGGGTCTAGGACAGTCCCACTGCCTCGCTGCAGGCCATGGGCTAGCCTTTTGCTGGATCCCAGGATCCCAATCTGTCAAATCAAAGTGGGGCGCTGGACTCTGATTTCTAAACGCAGCCCATGGCCCTGTGCCTTCTGAATCATATGAGAAGCATGTTACACATTCCGATTCTCAGGCTTTGTTGCAAAATCTAAATCTCCAAGAGCAGCGTGGAGAAATGTGTGTATTTAAAGAACTCTCTAAGTGAGTCAGAGGTGTGACCACCTTTGGTAACTACAGAACGTGATCTGTCGTTGACCCCAGAACAAACTCTCCGTCTAACAGAAAACCGCTGTGACCTTGGCATATCCACAGCTCTTGTTGGGCTCCAGGGTTTTTTTTTTTCCATCTGTCATATGAGGGGGTTGGACTAGAATAGCTTGTCTCCACGGGCCTTTCCCACACTGCCAAGTCTGTGGTTCCCAACTTATGAATGAAATGTTCAACTTTAGGTCAGGGGCAGAGTGACCAACAGTTACCAGCTGGGACAAACTGTCCTCCCAGTGGAGGGGAGGGGAGTGCCTGCGGTCACTTGATCCCTTTCGTCATTCCCACACTAAGCCCCCATTGTGGGCATGCAAGGATAACGCCCACTGGGCTCACTTTCTGACCCCACCCCCATAAATCCTTGAGAAATGTCCTTGCATGGATTCCTGGGTTTGGGGACTTACTTAGACTTGAGTCCTGGCTCTCCTGTCTTGTAGGGTGGCCTTGAGAGAAAGTATTGCATCTCTCTGGGCAGGACTTGATTTCCTCTTCCATAAAATGGGCATCAGGGGCCGATGCTGGGGTGCAGGGGTCAAGCTGCTGTTTGCGATGCAGGCAACCTATATTGGAGCGCTGGTTCAAGTCTTGGCTGCTCTGCTTCCCAGTCTGCTCCCTGCTAATGTGCTTGGGAAGGCAGTGGAAGATGGCTCTGGCACCCACATTGGACACCTGGGTGGAGTTCCAGTCTCCTGGTTCTGGCCTGACCCAGCCCCAGCCATTGCAGGCATGGAAGATCTCTCTGTGTCTCCATTCTCTCTGTGTCACTCTGCCTTTTAAAAAAAAAGAATGGTGTCCAGGTTGTCTTTTTTTTTTTTTTTTTTTAATTTGACAGGTAGAGTTATAGATATTGAGAGAGAGAGAGAGAGAGAGAGAGAGAGAGAAAGGTCTTCCTTTCCGTTGGTTCACTCCCCAAATTGCCACTATGGCTGGCGAAGCCAGGAGCCAGGTGCCTCCTCCTGGTCTACCCAAGTGGGTGTAGGACCCCAAGCACTTGGCCATCCTCCACTGCCCTCCCGGGCCACAGCAGAGAACTGGACTGGAAGAGGAGTAACCAGGACTAGAACCAGCGCCCATATGGGATGCCGGCGCCACAGGCGGAGGATTAGCCAAATGAGCCACGTGCCAGCCCCTAGGGGTTGTCTTACCAGAAGTGTGCTTAGCCCACTGCCTGATAACCTTTTGGTGTTGTATGAACATTAGCAATATTAATTATTATAATTATTTCTCCCTTTGGTATGTGGGAGAGGAAATCCCTGATCTCTCAGATTTATGGCAGGGTTTAGTTAGGTATCAGACAGGAGGAGCCCGGTGCCAGGCACGTAGTAGGAGCTCAGTAAATGAGATCCTTTATCTTCCTAGTTCCACAGTGCTCCCCGGCTCCCCAGCTCGCCCGCCCCTCGCTGCCCCCTTCCCTGAGCTGCCCTACTGCCCCGTTGGCATTTCCCCTTTTGGAAGCTGCGTGATGAAGACACTTCAGCAGACACGTGTCCCAGGGACAGGTTATGCAACTCTGTGCTCACACTTTTCGGAAACTCTGCGTGGGAGGCGAGCATTTGGCCGCCTGTCCTGCACATCAGCGACCATCCTGGACGTGGGCCAGCGGGCGCCTCTCCGGGGAGGGAAGCTGCAGAGAGCGCTCATTGGCTGTCTGTTTTATTTCCAGACTAAGAACATTTTGTCACCCAGGTGTCTTTAAGGGCTGTGTGTGCATCCGTGTTTGAGGAGGCATGTTTGCTGAGCGCCAGAATCTCATGTAATGCTTATTTAATTTCTAAAACAAGCATGGGGCCGGCGCTGTGGCGCAGTGGGTTAACGCCCTGGCCTGAAGCGCCAGCATCCCATATGGGCGCCGGTTCGAGTCCTGGCTGCTCCTTCTGAACCAGCTCTCTGCTATGGCCTGGGAAAGCAATAGAAGATGGCCCAAGCCCTTGGGCCCCTGCACCCATGTGGGAGACCCAGAAGAAGCTCCTGGCTCCTGGCTTCAGATCAGCACAGCTCCGGTCATTGCAGCAGCCAACTGGGGAATGAACCAGCAGATGGAAGACCTCTCTCTCTGCCTCTCTCTGTGTAACTCTGACTTTCAAATAAATAAATAAATAAAAGTGGTGGGCTGTAGATACTTTTTAAAATTTCTATATATGCATTAAAATTCTGGATTTTTAAAAAAAATAAACTTATCTTTTAGTTCCATTTTCTATGAATTTTTTAAAAAATATTTATTTACTTAATTTGAAAGGCAGAGTTACAGAGAGGCAGAGGCAGAGAGAAAGAGAAGTCTTCCATCTGCTGGTTCACTCTTGAAATGGCCGTAACAGCCAGAGCTGGGCCGATCTGAAGCCAGGAGCCAGGAGCTTCTTCCTGGTCTCCCACATGGGTGCAGGGGCCCAAGCACTTGGGCCATCTTCCACTGCTTTCCCAGGTGCATTAGCAGGGAGTTGATTGGAAGTGGAGCAGCCAGGACTCTAGCCGGCACCTGTATGGGATGCCGGCACTGCAGGTGGTAGCTTTACTGGCTACACCACAGCACCAGCCTGGTTGTAGGTACCATAATAGTCTCACTTAGCAGGTAGGGAAACTGAGGCTCAGAGGAGGAGCCCCACTTACACCCGGCCAAACTACGGGGGGTTAACAGAGCTGAACTCTGGCCCAGGTCAATGTGACTTCCCACTGCCTCTTCCCTAGCACTGGACCTGACAGTCTGCATTGAGCACTCACCTCCATGGCTTCATCTTATTGTCCCAACAGCCCCTGGGAGGGAGGGCTGACCATTCTCCCTGCCTTCCAGGTGAAGAAACTGAGGCTCAAACAGGAAGTGACTCACACAGCCGGGGTTGGTGGATCTCATGGCTGGAACAGCCCCGGGCGAGAGATGTCTACAGTGTCTTTGTATTCCAACATCACTCTGCTCCTTCCTTTACCCAAAGTGGCTCTGGAAACAGGCTTTCTGTGTTCCAAGACTCCTGGCCAGTGGGTTTTGGAAAATCTTCTCCTACAGAGGCTGCACAATGCCAGGCTTACCAGTGATGGCTGAACTCTGAGCACCCGCAGTGGTTTCTCTCTCTCTCTCTCTCTTTTAAATTTTTATTTATTTATTTTTAATTTGAAAGGCAAAGAGACAGGCAGGCCGGCAGAGAGAGATCTTCCATCAGCTGGTTCACTCCCCCGGAAGCCTGCAACAGTCAAGTGAGACCCAGAATTCCATCGAGCTCTCCTACAAGGGTTGCCGGGACCCAAGCACCTGAGCCATCCCCCGCTGCCTCCCACAGCGCACTCTAGCAGAAGCTGGAATTGGAAGCAGAGCTGAGACTCAATCCCAGGCACTCGAATATGAGATGCGGGCACCCCAAATGGTATCTCAACATTGGCACCAAATGCCTACCCTGGTTGTCTCTTGCATACAGGACCCTTCCCAGCATCCTCTGCTCTGCTCCATTAAGAACCAGACCCTTCAAAAATGTTCCTGGGGGAGAAGAGAAATCAGGGCTGTGCACTCAGTGGGACAGCACGAGGAGGCAGACAGAATCAAAGAAACTTGAGTTTGAATCCTGCACTGGTCAGCTTTTGCTGCATAACAAATAGCCTCTGACTGTCCGTGGACCGCAGCAGGAGCACGCATTCCTCTAGCATGGGTTTGCAGACCAGCTGGGGCAGCCTTGTGTCATTTCTCCTCTCTCATCCTGCTTTTTCATCTGTTACATAGAGATAACGCTTACCACCTACCTACCGCACAGGGCCAGCTGAGGATGACCTTCAACACTGTCTTCTAACTAAACTTTACACCCTTGCTCAAGGTCTCCTACAGCTGGAAGATGTTCGCCCTCTAGGCCAGCTCATCATCCAGTCAGTGGCCTGGCCTGCAGGCATGGCCTCAAGGAACGAGGCAGGCCATCGGCCAAGCCAACCAGACTGTCTTCCCCACCCCTCCCCCACCCCCACCCCATCCCCGTTCAGACTGGGAGAGCTCTTAAGTCAGGAAAAGAGAAGACACACATCTGGGAAAAGGAATAGATGCCTCCAATGAAGACCAGGTAGACAGGCTTAAAGACCTGGAGATCAGACTGTAACCTATGGCGTCAACTCAGTTCTTGATTTCTTGATGATTTCCCGTTGGTTTTTTTTTTTTTTTAATATTTATTTACTTTACTTGAAAGTCACAGTTACACAGATAGAGGGGGACTGGCAGAGAGAGAGAGAGAGAGAGAAAGAGATCTTCCATCGCTGGTTTACTCCCCAGATGGCCACAATGGCTAGAGCTGCACTGATCCAAAGCCAGGAACAGCCAGGGGCTTCTTCCAGGTCTCCCATGAGGGTGCAGGGGCCCAAGGACTTGGGCCATCTTCTACTGCTTTCCTAGGCCATAGCAGAGAGCTGGGTCTCGAACCGGTGCCTATATGGGATGGTGGCACTGCAGGTAGTGGCTTTACCTGCTAGGCCACAGCACAGGCCCCATGTTGGCTTTAGTCTTAAGCTTTCCCATTCCTCCCAATGACTCCTGAGCCCCCTTTTCCTAGGGGGTCTTGAGTGAAGCATGTTTCCTTGCAATGGCAAGAAATAGGCTAAGACAGAGAAGATGCATACGATGTTCCAGCCTTGACCTTGGATTGTAGTAGATCCTAATCCTACTGTGCAACTGGCAGCTGAGGCCGGCATTGTAGCATAGTGGATAAAACTGTGTGACCTCGGCATTCTGGATGAGGACCAGTGCGTGTCCCAGCTACTCTACTTCTGATCCAGCTCCCTAATAGTGGCCTGGGGAAGCAGTGGAAGATGGCTCCCGGCTCCGGCTCCTGGCTCGTGGCCCTGGCTGTTGTAGCTATCCAGGGAGTGAACCAGAGGATGGACGATCTCGTTCTCTCTGTCTCTCCCTCTCTCTGACTTTTGAATAAATAAACAAATCTTAAAAAAAAACAAATACCTGGCAGCTATTGGTTACTAATCCGGGAGCTCTTTGAGAGCAAGGGTGGTGTCTCCTTCAGTAGGGTTTACCAAAACGCCTCTCACACACAAGATGTTTGCCAGATGTTTGTTGGATAATTGGCCACACGAGTGCATTACTGTGCCTGAGCGTCTAAGAAAACACATCCAATGGCAGTCTTCCACTCATCCACACAACAAGTATTTATCGAACACCAACCTGTGCCTAACCTCGGGCATGGTGCTGGGGATATATTCATGAACAAGAAAGCGTCTCCACCTTCATGAAACTTCACTTCTGGTGGGACTAGAAGATGATAAGCAAATTTTTAAAAAAATGAATGCATGATATCAGGTAAGGAAAATGTTAGAAGAAAAAAATAAAGCTAAACAAACAAAGAATCGATGGAGGGGCTATTTTTAGAAGTCTTCAAAATCCCTCCATGGAGGTTTGCTTGGTGCATGGCTCTCTGTCACCTGACAATGGAGGTACTGTGGGACTGAACAGTCTAGAAGGATCCTTCTGGCCCTGCTGTTCTCCATTTCTGTGGTTATGCAAGGCAGTGGCTGGACATTCCACAGCCTCTGGAAACTCCAGGCTGTCATTATCTGTACAAGGAGAGAGATTTGCATGGAGTCAGGGAGACCAAAGAGGACTGGCACTTTTCCAGGAGAACCCCCTGTCCCTAGCCCTCCATGTTCTCTCAGTGGTGATATGGCTACGGGTTATTTACTGTGTGCAGGGAGCTGCTAGGGAGAGAGTGACTCCACACCCAGACCTCTCCTAACTACAAAAGCTGATAACATTTATGTGCTAGAGATTGTGCTAAGCATCTTCCTCGCCACATTCTTAGGCTGTTAAGAACTATAATGACCTTCAAATTACAAATGAGGAAACTGAGGCACAGAGCGGGCACGTGTCTTGCTCCAGAGCACACGAGCCAGAATTGCAGCCTGTGCTCTCAACCTCTATCAAGAGGAGGATGCCTCCCCAGAGAGGGGGAGACGGAACACTGCAAGTTCTAGGGGAGGTGCCGGTAGCACCTTGTGCTTCGTGTCTGCATGTTCCAGGGTGCACACAGCCTGGGTTAACTCTGGCTTAGGAGGTCTGAGACAAGGGGACATCTTCACCCTGGTTTTAGGCTGGGACTCAGCTCCTTTTTGAGCTTCCTGGGGCGTGTGTGTGTGGGGGGGGGGGTTGCCTGTTTAGGACCTGAATCACTGTGATTGGCCTGAAAGGAAACCAGAGGAGGCTGTATCACATTTGATTCATGAGGTTCCCCAAACTGACCCCATGTCAGGGGGTGGAGAATAAGGAAGGGGGACCCCTACATTGGGGGGCTTTGCTGTGTGCCTGCCTGCCACGCCGCCTTACTCCACTCTCCTAATGCCCACGAGGGAAGTGTTCCCATTTCACAGAGGAGTAAAGTGATCTTCAAACTTTCCGCCAAGTGGTTAAGACCTAGAACTGGGACTTTGATCCTAAACACTGGGTGTATTTTGTTTGGTTGGCTTTTATTATTATTATCATCGTATTTCAGCCCCATGCAGGAAACTGGGGACTTCAGTTCTACTATAAATCTGTGACTATTGCATTCTGTTTTCTAGAAGCCAAGGATGAATCCAACAGAACTTCTCAAAGAACCTCAGGTCTTGGTCAAATTGTTTTTAACTCTTTGGAGTCAGGACTTCTTTGTGAGTCTGTGGATTTGAAGTTTCTTGCTCCAGAATAATGCACAAGGAGACACATACCCTAGAGTACTGACGGTTCATGTAAGTCCGGCCTCCAAGGAGTCCAGTTTGAAACCCCATAACTCTACCCATAAGTACACTCAAACATGCCACCTGCGTACAAAGAAGAGTCTCAGAACTTGGAGAAAGGAAAATGAATTCCTTAATTCCGGGGCATTGGGACAGTTTTATAGAACAATTTCCACTGTCTACATGAGCCACACCCTGCCTTTTTCCTGGTGTGCTTTCTCAATGATTATTTAAACACTATGTATTCCTGGCACAGTTTCTTTAGTTGACAGCTAACATTTTTCATCAAAAGTTTAAATAGTTGCAAAGGTTCTAGTTTCCTGCATATTGTACATTTATGCACTTTTTTTTTTTTGATGCACTTTAAACATAAAATGGTTCCATCGTTCTTTTCAATGTGTCCAACTGAATCAAATGCCGAAGCAATGAGATACTTGTAACCATCCATTTAAACACATGGCAAATGGGGGCAGTGTGGTGGAGCAGTGTGTAAGCTGCTGACGCTGATATCCCATATGGGCACTCATTTGAGCTCCAATCCAGCTCCCCGCTAGTGCACCTGGGAAAGCAGTGGAAGGGGGCTCAAGTGCTTGGGTCACTGCACCCACATGGGAGACCCAGATGGAATTCCAGACTCCTGGCTTCCACTTGGCCCAGCTCCAGCTGTTGTGGCCATTTGGGGAGTGAACCAACAGGTAGAAGATGTCTCTGTCTCTGTCTCTTTCTCTCGCTGTAACTCTGCCTTTCAAATAAATAAATCTTAAAAAAAAAAGTTGTCAGGCCAGTCTGTAGTGGTTCATGAGGGTCAATTTTTAGGAATTTTCCATGTTGATTGTTAAGGATAATTATTACTTAGGATGAAATCACATACATTTAGGGTTAAATATATTATTTCATTTGAAAGGTAGAAATCTTCCATCTGTTGGCTCACTACCAAAATACCTGCAATAGTTAGGGCTAGGCCAGCCAAAGCCAGGAGTCAGGAGCTCCAGCTGGGTCTCCCATGCGGGTGGCAGAGCCATCACAGCTGCCTCTCAGGGCGCACATTAATGGGCAGCTGGAATGGAAGCAGAGGTGGGGCTCCTACCTGGGCACTCTGATTCGGAACGTCCCAAGTGGTAGCTTAAGCCTTCATGCCAAAAGTCCGCTCTGAATAAATTATTTTGAAAACAATGGAAATCCATATTTAGAGCTCACCCCTTTATAATAATCTCACTACACTTTACTGCTAGCTCTGCCCACATTCCTACCTGCATGACCTGTGACATCTCATTAGTAACCTGAAATCAGCCCCGGGGGAAGTATTGACACTGCAGACTTTGGCAAATGTTACAAAGTTGTCCTCGCTGCTGTCCCCAGCTCATTGTCAAACACTTAACTGCAGAACACTGGCTGCTGAGTAGCCAGAAACTTTCTGCACTCAAAGAAGCTGGTGGGAACAGAAAGAGTTTTGTTCCAGCAATGTGATGGCAGGCAGCTAAAATCCCATAGCGATCTACCATCAAAAATCATTTTTACTTTTTAACAGATTTTTTAATTTTTGTGAAAGACAGAGTTACAGAACCATCTTCCACCTGCTGGTTCACTCTGCATATGAGGCCAAAGTCAGGAGCCTTGAACTTCATCCGGTCTCCTACGTGGGTGGCAGGGGCCCAAACACCTGGGCAGGGAGCTGTTTTCGGAAGTGGAACAGCCAGGACACCAACTGGCGCCCATACAGGATGCCAGCATTGCAGGCGGTGGCTTTACTTGCTATGTCACAATGCTGCCCCCCCCCCCAAAAAAATGATTTATCTGTTGACAACTAATTAGGCTCTCCTTCAAGTCTTGTAGAAAGCAAAATTGTCAACCATTTGACTTGCTCCACTTCCGATCCAGCTCTCTGCTATGGCTTGGGAAAAGAGAAGAAGATGGCCCAAATCCTTGAGCCCCTGCACCCACGTGGGAAGAAGCTCCTGGCTCCTGGCTTCAGACAGGCGCAGCTCCAGCCATTGTGGCCATCTGGGGAGTGAACCAACAGATGGAAGACCTCTCTCTCTCTCTGCCTCTCCTTCTCTCTGTGTATAACTCTGACTTTGAAATAAATAAATAAATCTTAAAAAAAATAAAACCACATTCCAGCCTTAGAAACATAGTGGTCCTTTTCTATGGAGCTCCGCAGAAGACAAACCCCCTCTGCTCAAGCACTCGTATTTGCATATAAATTACACACAACAACCAGCATACTTAAGTACCTCTAGATAACTTAAAATACCCAGTGCAATGTAAATGTTATGTAAATAATCCTTACACAGTATTGTTTAAGGATTCCGGACAAGAAAAAGATAAAAGGACAAAAAATAAATAAATAAAAGAAAGAAAGAAAAAAAGCCTACACAGTAGGTTAATCCTCCGCCTGCAGCCAGCATCGCACGTGGGTTCTAGTCCTGGCCACTCCTCTTCTGATCCAGCTCTCTGCTGTGGCCTGGGAAAGCAGTGGAAGATGGCCCCAGTGCTTGGGCACCAGTGTTGGGGATCTGGAGGAAGCTCCTGGCTCCAGCCGTTGTGGCCACTTGGAGGGAGCGAACCAGCGGATGGAAGACTTCTCTGTCTCTTCCTCTCACTGTCTGTAACTCTACCTCTCAAATAAATAAATAAAATCTTAAAAAAAAAAAAAAGCCTACACCTGTCAGTTCAAACAAAAATCCCTCCCCCAGATACAGGTGTTTTCCATCAAGTGTTGCATCCTTGCATGAAGAACTGCGATGAGGCGGGTGGGCGGGACAGGGCTATACATCCTGGTACCCTGATCGATCATCAGAAGATGCGCCCCCCCCCCCCCATCTTGAAGTAGCACCTTGACAGTAGGGACTCCATTTTGGAGCACTTGAGACTCCATTCTGGGAAAGCACCCCCCCCACCGTGAGACTCTGGTCTGAAACTATGATCTCAAATAGTCGGACAATAGCAGTGCACTACATCACCCTTGGCAGAGTATAGAAACCCCCTAGCATAATTGTTCAAGCTTGAAAGTAGAAAGGTTACACCTGGGTTAATGATAAAAATGTAATTTGTCTATGTCCTAACCAATACCTGGATTAATGTCAGGATTATAAGATTGTAACTGGTATTGTCAAGATTATAATTGATACTAGTTTTGCATAGGTTTTAGGTCAGCTTGACCCCGGTAACCATGTATTCCCCCCTGTTCCTAGCAACCATGAATTCCCCTCCCGATTTTGTGGTTTTTGCCTTTATAAACCCTGTTACTTTGGGCTTCAGGGTCGAGAGTTCTTTAGGGCATGAGCCCACTCTCCACCGCCGGCAATAAAGGACCATCAAATTTTATCAATGTGTGGAGCTCCTTTGTTTGCACTCGCTCAGGTACAACATTTTGGAGGCCCCAGCGAGATATGGAGACCACCTCCGGGAAGACCTCGCTCCGATCCTTCCAGGTTGGTGCTCTGGCCATAGGGGAGGCGCCCCCTGATGACGTTCCAGGGCCCCATGTCCCGATTCATCGACCTGGGAGGCTCGGCTCGACCTCTTCACCGACCAATTGGCCTTAGGTCCTCTGGTAAGTCGACTCCTGTCTTCTGGTGGCGCCTTCTGAGTATTGGCAGTCTGACGAGACACCAATACAGTCTCCGTTCCGTTTAAGTGCGACGGCATTAGGACGGGAGACTCTGGTCTGGATAAAGAAAGGCCTTTCCTGGATGTAGTGGTTTCTGTTCCTGTTTCGTGGCCACTTTCTGATGTACTGTCTGCATCCTCAGTCCTGGGAGGTAAACTCTTTTCCCTGTCCTGCCTGTTTGTCCCCTTTATTCCCTTGTCTCTGGAGTCTCTCTGTCCCTTCCCTGAGCATGGGCTCTGCTCAGTCTAAGGGGACACCTTTTCAGTGTATGTTCAAAAATTTCTCTCTTTTATCTAAAAAGATTGCTGCCTTAAAAATTGCCTTGTAACTTGCCAAAGTTTTGTGGCTTGGTTTTTACAGATCTGGATGAAAAATAATAATGGGTAATCAGCCGTGATGTGGATTTTTCAATCTTTGGTTTATGTCATTGATTTCTAACTGGAGTTTTATAAAAAGAGTAAAATTCCATGTAAATGTAATTTTGACATTAATTCAGATAAAGGTATAATACAATATCAACATGTTAAGTCACTGAGGTATAACTGCTAAATATAAATTGGGTAAAGGTAAATGAGATAAATGTGTCTAACAAAAATGTCTTCATTAGAGTCCATATATAAAAAATAATTCAAGACTGCTTAAAAGTAACTAAGGTTAAAATTTAATGTGTTATTTTATTTTAAAAATGTTGTCTTAATTTACAGATTTTTGAAGAATTATTTTCATATAAATCTAAAATCCAGCAGATAAAAAGGCCACAAGTATAAAACTGTTATTGGTTAAAAAAAAAAAAAAGGTTTCAGTTATAAAAAGGTTTTTAAAAAAACAAGTTTAAATTGTAAAAGGTGTAAAAAGGTCACAAAAGGTAATAAAATTTTTTTAAATACAAAAGCTATTAATTCAAATATGATTCTCTTTTAAAACAATAAAGTTTCTGTAATGCATATATGTTAGTATTTTTAAATAGTCTTTAAAATTTGTTATTCTTTTAATAGTTTTTATTTAATTGGTGACTCTGCCATTTTCAAGGCGGATCCAGTAAGCTCTCTTCTCTTTCCTGGTTCTGACACTGTTAAAATTGTTCCAAGTTACAGGATGATTCCATGGGCTAACTTGTATTTAAGGATTTTATTTCCGATTTCATTAACAAAAAAAAAAAACATCAATTTTGTATCCTATTGGTGTTCTCTGTCTCTCTTTTAGTCCTGATAGTTTAAAAACAGCTGTGTTTTTATTAAAAAATTAAGGTTTGGTCAAATATATACTCATTCTAAAACATTTAAGTGTTCACTTTGTAACAGTAAAATCTGGTCTACTCATACAAATGTGCAAAAGTTACAAAAGTCTAATAATTTTGCTGTGTTATCAGTCACGATGGCTATCTTAATAAAAAGAGGCCCAGAGAACTAAAAAGGGATAAATGGTTAAAAAAATCTTACAGGTACTTTCTAAAATAGTGTGTGGAGTAAACAAGTGCCTCTTCTTGTTGTCTAGTAAGTTTTATAATTTTAACCATGACCACTTAAAGCCTTTTGTCAGTCACAGTTGCTACTCATAAAAATTAAAACATTGTTGGTCATGTGTTTAAGTGTGTTCTCTTTTAGGTTTCAAAGGACTTCTTTTTCCTACCTACCTAAATACATCTCTGTCTCAGGTGTTTTAAACTTGGTGTTTAAGAAAAACCAAAAATTTTTCAAAGTCATTCACATGTTTATACTTGGGTTGGCTTGTCAAATAAGTTACAGTTGTGTTAGATAGTAAAAAATATTTTCAACTACAAGTACTCTTATAATTAAAAAAAAACTTTAAACTTTTTGGTAAGTACTTTTATAAGTTGTTATTTAACAATTAAAATTATTTACTAATATTAAATTATTAAAATCTTCAAAACTTATAAAAGTAATAACTAACATTTTTCTGTCATTGTGCCTGGCCACATGTAACAGCTAAATTTATTTTGCCATGGATACAGTAAACAGGCAAAACCCCCCTTTTCAAACCAAACTAATAAAAAAATATTAATTGGTTAAAAATGGTTTAAATAAAATGGTCTTCATGTTTAATCTTATACATGCCTGTGACAACACATTTCTAGCCCAGGCCACCAAAGATTAGTGATGGGATTAAACACCCCCTTGGCTAACATCCTAATGGCCTCTATGGTCTACTTTAACAAGAACAAAAAAAAAGTTAGCTGGACAGCAGGAGCAATGTAAGGATAGGCCAATTAATAACAGCTGTACACAGCAACCTGCCATCAAGGAGACCCAACAGGCCAGTCCACCCTAAATGGCATTGGTTTTCGATGTGGAAAGCCAGGGCTTCGGACACACATCAGTCACGACAGAAGCCAGCCTCTAAAGAGCTCCAGCAACTCTGACAGCCAAGAGCTGGGTCACTAGAAACGGAACTGCCCTGGAGTCGAAGGACTCCTAGGTCAGAGCCGCAGACCTTGTTGGCTCTAAGCTGGAAAGCCCTTCACTCTGCTCAGTTTCCAAAGTAACCACCGCCATAGGGGGACAGCCTAGGGTCAGTAACATTGTAGACAAAGTTATAGATTTGCTTGCAAAGATTCTGCCTATTCCATACTGACCTCCTATTCAGTCCAGCTCTGCTCCCAGGCCAGCTAGAAACTGGGAGTCAACAGGGTGCCTGCCCTAAGGAGGTTCACACCTCCTTTATGATGTGTCTTCCTGTACCCCATGTAATTAATAATGACCCTGTCCTTTGTTTTAGACCCTGTGTATTTAATCTGCTTGTTAGATTTGTTTTCTCCAGATTTAAAGCAGTACGACTCTTGATGGCCATGCACATAAAACCTTGGATGAAAAGTTCTACAAGCTGACACTGCAGCCCCCTCAAGAGGCCACCTCCTGTTGGAACCCTGTTTTGACTGCCACTCCCCACTCCACACCCTAAGGGGCCCCCAGGACAACGACCCCCTGTCAGCAGGAAGTAGCCAAGATGAGATCAACGCCCTGGGTCCCTACAATAGTAGGGTGTGGATTTAAAGAGGAGGAGGACTGAGACTGTCTGGTTGGGCTAAGTGTCTGTGGGCCTGTCAGGCTTTAACAAAATGTCTTGTATATACAGACTGTAAGCTGTAAACAAAAGATTTACTCTAAGACCTGACCTTAACTCTCCTCACTGTGATATTCTGTACCCAAATCTAGCAACAGGGGGGCTGGGTCCACCAAAGAAAACACTAGCTCTTAACACCTCCCATTCCAGTTGTCACCAAAAGGCCCCAGGTTAGTTCTGGTCCTAGCTGGGTCCAGTGTGGCAGGCACTGCTGCCCTCAGCACAGCAGCCCTGGTTCTGGGTGAGCTAAGTCCTCCCCAGATGCCAATTAATGTTACACAGCCAGGTAAAGTCTCTTAAAGGGGTTGTACTGATTGTAGGCCCCTGCATTCTTAGCCAGTTACTAACAAAACTCATGTATATACATACCTGTTACTCTACTGTAAATATCCTTCCTGATCCATATGATGTAAATAAATCAAGGATTTGATTAGTCTCAAAACAAAAAGGGGGGAATGAAGTAGCACCTTGACAGTAGGGACTCCATTTTGGAGCACTTGAGACTCCATTCTGGGAAAGCACCCCCCCCCACCGTGAGACTCTGGTCTGAAACTATGATCTCAAATAGTCGGACAATAGCAGTGCACTACATCACCCTTGGCAGAGTATAGAAACCCCCTAGCATAATTGTTCAAGCTTGAAAGTAGAAAGGTTACACCTGGGTTAATGATAAAAATGTAATTTGTCTATGTCCTAACCAATACCTGGATTAATGTCAGGATTATAAGATTGTAACTGGTATTGTCAAGATTATAATTGATACTAGTTTTGCATAGGTTTTAGGTCAGCTTGACCCCGGTAACCATGTATTCCCCCCTGTTCCTAGCAACCATGAATTCCCCTCCCGATTTTGTGGTTTTTGCCTTTATAAACCCTGTTACTTTGGGCTTCAGGGTCGAGAGTTCTTTAGGGCATGAGCCCACTCTCCACCGCCGGCAATAAAGGACCATCAAATTTTATCAATGTGTGGAGCTCCTTTGTTTGCACTCGCTCAGGTACAACAATCTCCAACAGCACCTGTGCTAGCACCCCCAAGATGCTTTGAGCAGTTCCGAGTCCTGGCTCTTCTCCACCCACTGTGAGGAGATGAGGGCTTCTGTAAAAGGAGAGCCGACCAGATCTCAGAGCCGGCAAACCTTCCGGAACATTCGAAATCTGGAAGACGAAGAAGCCCTTCAAACAGGTCAGGCATCCTGAGGCCAAAGTCTGAGGCCCATCCGGGACTTCAGTACAGCCCCCAGCTTGGAATGCTTTCTCCGTTTTTACGTGGTTGCGGGGAAAACTCAAAAGAATAATTTTTCACACCATGCGAAGGCGATAGGAAATTCAAATTGCAGGGTCCACAGAGAATGTCTTATTAGAAGACCGCCAGGCTCACTCCTCTGGGCTCTGGGGCGGCGCGTGAGCCGGGACGCCGGGGTTTTGGGGTCCGCAGCAGATGGTCAGACCCGCGAGCACTGGAAAACGCCGCCCTTTGCAGGAGCCGGGGACCCCCGCTCGCGCCACCGGGGGTCACACTCGGCACGGGAGGTCGTCCGCCACCCGGCGGCGCGCTGAAGGCTGGTCTACACGGACGAAGCGGGGCCAGTCCTCAGTCCCGGGGCCTCAGTGTCCCCAGCCGTGAATGGGGTCTGCCGCAGGCATGTCCAGGGGCTCCGGGAGGGGAGGACTGGGGTGGACTGGGAGCAAGGCCGGAGCGCACGGGCGGATCCCTCGGGGTTTCCAGCCCCACCGGGAGGCGCAGCGCCCCGCAGGCTCGGTGTTCCCGGGGGAATTCCGGGCGGGGTGCGGGTGGCGGGGGCGGGGGTGGGCAGGGCCGGGCCTGGCCGGGGCGGGGCCGGCCGCTATAAGTTGGGCCGCGCGCCCGCCCCGGGCCACTCGCCGCAGCTTGCGCGCCCGCCCCGTGCCGCGGTACCATGGCCCCCACTCGCCTGCTCGCGCTGCTGCTCCTGTTCCTCGTCGGCGCCGCCGCAGAGTCGGTAGGTGCTTGGGGACCCCCGGGCGGGGGGAGACGAGCCGGTGTCTCCTTTGTTCCTGCGAGCCTGGGACGGGAGGCTGGGGGCCCCGCGGGGGGCTGCGCCGCCGCCCCCTGGACGCCGAGGCCGGGCAAACTTGGTTGGAAACTGCTCCGGGACTGGCTCCTCCGCGCCGTGCGCTCGAAACTCGTGGCTCTCGCCGCCTGCCCGGGCCGACGTGACTAAGCCGGTGTCAGCGCTCTGCCCCCGCCCCTCGGGCCAGTCCCGGGACCCCCGGGCGGGCTCGGAGCGCTGAAACCCCCGCCTCGCGGTCTGCGTGCCGCGAGAGGGCAGCTGTAGAATCCGGGTGGCCTGGGGATCGGGGAGGGGGGCTTGCTGCGTGTGCTCCGAAGGGGGAGGGGTTTCACGTGCCGGGGAGCGGGGAGCTGAGCCCGCGCCTCGCTTCTGGACGCAGCCCCGCCGTGGACTTGGGCGTCTCACTTTCGCCATCTGCGCACAGGCTGGGCGCGAATGGGGGGAGCCGCTCCGCTTCTTTTGGGTTCCATAGAAAGTTGGGAGTCTGACTTTTCAAGGACACGCTGAGGCTCGGCGCTTGGTCACAAGCTGATTCTCAGCCCTCTGCAATGAGACGGTTCGTTTCTGCCCAGCTGGCGCCCCCCCCCCCCGAGGTTGAAGCCCCCCCCCCCCCGACTGGGCTGAGGGGGTGGGGGTAGAAGGCCCTAGAGAGCTCGGAGAAGCCTTTCCTTCTCACTTGGCTGGTCTCCCTTTCGCTTTCCTCCCTCACCCAGAGTTGCAGCCCAGCGGCCGGGAGGAGAGAGCCAGCCTGGGCTGGGGGCTAGGGCGCCGAGGCCAGAGATGATCCGAGTGAGCCTTGCAGTTTAATCATTAAAATTAATTGCTTTGAGAGACCTCGGACTACTTAGGGGCAAAGCTGTCTCTGCCTGGCAGGCTGAGGCCACAGCCAGCAGCGCAAATCCCAGGCCCTCGGGGACTTAATCCAGCGTTCAGCTCCCTTGGGATGCCGGGCACTGTTCTAGTAGCTTTCTGATAGCTCCTTCCTCCAGCAGAATTCCAACAACACCCCACTGTTTACTGTTCTTCTCTGGTCCTGAAGCTAGAAAGGTTAGTAACTAGCCGAAGGTCACACAGTTAATTAGGGGCTGAGTCAGATTAAATGCAGGTGGCCGGGCTTCCACGGTCCTGCATTTATCTTAACTTCTAGGCTTCTGCTACTGGGTGTCTACTGGTGGATCCTGGGCAACTCAGCGCTGGTTTAGAACCTGTTAGGGTTTTAGGCTGGAAGGCCTCTGGGAATTCTGGGGTGTGACGCCTTCCCAGTCTGAGGGCAATTTTGCCCAAAAGTCAGTGGCTGAGCCAGGACTAGAACCCACGTCCTCCTCAGCCTCCCTGCAGCCACGCACTACACTGGCCCCCAGGGGAAGTGGCTGGTGCAAAGCAGGTGGAAAGGCCTTAAAGGGGACTCTGCCTAGGTGGGGGGGCCCTGGAGGGCTGCTGAAGTTGTCAGAGGGACCGTCACACTCCCGTTTCTCCCCAGGGCTGCTGAGCCGGCAGGTGCTTGGGGTGAGGAGCAGACAGCTGTGTCCCGGGGGCAGTCCGAGGATGTGGTTTGGGGGAGGGTGCTGTGGCAGCCCTGCAAGGGGCCACCCATTGGTGGGGGAGAACTCGGCCAGGACAGCTGCTTCCTGAGACAGGTGTCAGTCTCATGCTGACCTTAGCACTCCCCTTCCTGGCTACCGGCATGACCTCCTGCCTCTCACTGGGCTTCCCGGCTTGTCCCCCACCCCCTCAGGCTGTGGCTGCGAAGGGCTTGGGGGAGGTGATCTCCTGTGCCTATTTTTTTTCTTGTTGCAGGTAGAGAAAAGTGAAGCCAGGAAAAGGGTTTCCCTAATAGCCATTCGGGTCGACTGAGTACTTTGCAATGCCGGGTCTGGTGCATTTTATCCTCATAAAAGCCCCTAGCTTGGTGGGGATTGTATTATGCCCACTGTCCAGATGAGGGAAAGTGGGACCAGCATGGAGTAGCAGAGAGCACCCAGGCCATCTGAGTCTCTGACCAGCAGTCCCCCTCCCCGAATGCTGTCTGGGCCCCTTCCCAGTGTTAGGATGAATGTCCTTTCCTTGGGTGGCCCCCTTCCCCCATACTGCCACAGGTTCCAGGGAGCAGAACCCAGACTGAGTACCCAGCACCCTCTCCTGTTTGGCGGGGCTTACCATCCCTAAACCTGTTCTTCCTGTCCAGCCGGGAGCCTCCCCCCTGATCTGCTTTCTTGCCACTCCCTCTCTGGCCAATTAAAGGCAGCCTTGTTTGGGGAGTCAGCCCCCCACCCCCATCCCTCAGCAGCCAGGGAGGTGTTAGTGCTCAGAGGCATGGCCCTCTGACTTGGCCACGAGGCCCGGGCAGTTCTGAGGAGGTGGCCCCTACCCACCAGATGTACTTGAACTTCAAGACATTGCTGGTCTGCCTGAGAGTCCGCTGCTTGATTGCCCCCAAGTGGGGCTGGGGGCGGAAGTCTTGAGTGGTCCCTGAGAGCCACTGGGACTTCAACTCCTAGGCCTCCAAAGTTATCAACCCCCCCCCCTCAGGCAAATATTTGGAGGGCCCCATGAGGCTGAGGAAGTGGGCTGGTGTTCCCTGTCTATAAAATGGGTGTTTGAGCTGGACGCCTTCCACAGCCCTCGCCAGCTTTGATATTTGATTAATAATTAAGTGCCAATTGCTCAAAAGGGACTGTGGAACCCATAAGAGCACTTAAGGCATTCCCCTGCCGTGGAGAAGCGTGCCCCCTCCCCCCCACACACCGAGGGCAGGAACTCTGCTCTGTTTGAGTGAAATACCCGTCCTGTAGCTGGTACTTAGGAAATGCTTGCATGAATGAACAATTCATGACCGTAACTTCATGTTTCTCAACAGTGCACTGAGCGTGTGCATTCCTGGTAGGAATGCCTCCCAGGGATACAGACGTGGGTGTGATGCCTCTTTTTCTGCAGGAAACTGATGCTCTGAGAAACGTGGTGGCTTGGCGAGGTCAGAACCACGTCTGACCGTGCAGGGCATCTGCCTGAGTGTCCTCCCAGAACTCTCCAAATGAGAGCGTTGCTGGGTTTTCAGGCAGAGCCACATTTCTGTCCTGCTGGGTGACCTTGAGCACACTGTGTCCCCAACTCTTAAATGAGGAGGCTGGATACTGCCTTCGAAGGGTTCTTGCTGCCCATTGAGGAGGGGGAGAGGCGCTTTCTTGGCCTCCCTGATGAGGCGCTTAAACAAGTCCCCGGCTCTGAAGAGAAGTGGGGTGAACATTCAGCTCCTGCCATTCTCCAGCTCCTAGGAACCGAGGGCTTTTCCAAGGACTTGGAGTGCTGAGCGGGTCTGAATGAGGAACTGGGGTAGCCAGGCTGAGCTGCCAGCCCCGGCTCCCTGTGGGGAGGAATTGGCCCCTCGTTGTCCTTCAGCCTCCCGGACTGGGGGTGTGTGTAGTTTTGAAATAAATATTTAAAATCGGGGGCAGGGGCTGGACAGGGCTCTGTGAGTCACTGCAGACTGGCAGGCCCTCCTGACTCACCCACTTCTTTCATCCTCCTGGCTAATAGGATGGCTGCGTGCTGGCCGTGCAGGACAGGGCTGCTGAGTCTTACCTTGTCCTCTGGATTCCCCGCCCCAACCCCGGCCTTGAGGGAGGGGTCATATAGGAAATGCTCCAAGGAGGCCCTCAGCATTCACAGTCCCTTGCCTGTGGGAGGACCTTGACATTGCACGGAGTTCAGCCAGTCCTCAAAATCCATTTTTAGCCCTCCTGCAGAGCAGGTGGCATTGTCCACCCACCTCCCCCCAGAGCCGACCTGAGGCTGCACCTGGTCTGGGTTCCCAGAGCAAAGCAGGCACAGCTGGGATTTTATGTGACTCCAGGAGCCTCTGTCACCCCCTCCTTGCTTCCTGGAGCTGGCAGGAGGGCACCGAAACAGTGGTTAGGAGTCGGGCAGGTCTAACTCCGGCTCTTATTTACTGGCTCCGTGGCTTTGAACTTGCTGCTCTAGCTCTCGGAGCCCCCAGCCTCAGGCCTGAGAAGGGGGCGGTGCCCCTTGGTGACAAGGCCCTTCCTTGCCCAGGCCACCTGGACGCCAGGTGCTCTTTTGAGGATTCCACCTGCCCCCCCCCCCAAGAGCCTCTCACCTCCCCCATAACCGTATCCAACTCCATAGCTGCAAGGTGGGAAGGGAGGGTCCAGGGTGGGGCTGTGGAGCCCAAATCTCCTATTTGTTTATCTTAGAAGTGGGCTGTTTGCTAATTATCAGATGAGTTTATATTTAAACAAGAACCAGTTCCCGGCAGCCCCACCTCTCCCACCAGGATCTGCAGGGGCACCATGCTAAGCTGCTTGCAACATGGGAGGGGGGGGGAGAAGGGGCAAGGGCTTGGCCAAGGGTATCTGGGACCCCTCCTCCCTACGACGCTGCAGCCTGGGACTCGAGTCTCCCTCCTGTGTTGAAGGGGCGTGGAGGATGCCTGAGTGCTTTGAGGGGCAGGGAGATGGGGATGGAGAAAGTGCAGTGCTGGGAGGGGGCAGCTTTCTCTGCCTGTTCCCTGGAGAGGGAGGAGAGTGCCCGGGAGGGTTTAACCCCGAGACCAGAAGCCTGACTTCTTGGCTGGTTTGTCTTTAACTCCTGATGACCTTAGGACGCATTGCATTCTTGCCTTTCTGGTCTGGGCTGCGGGGGGGGGGGGGGGGGGGATGGGGGGTGCTTAGAAAGTGGGCATATTTCATAGCCACCAGACCCGAGTTCCCAACCCAGCTCTGTGGCGTGCCCAGGGATACACAGCTGGTTAATCAGTCACTGTTGATTCGAGAGTCCCAGTGTCCTGTAAAACACCTGTGTCACTCGAGAGTCATAACTGGTGTTTGGCAAACTTGTAAAAGCTGGCCTAAGTGTAGTTTATTATTAGTGGCTAGACAAGGGTTCTCAGCCAGGCCAGAGGTCGGCTTCCGGGAGGTGGTGTCTGCACACTTGAATGTGTATAAACAGATGGCTTCGGTCCGTGGGGTTCAGGCCTTCTCAGAGGACTCTTGGACTCCCCCAGAGATCACCTGATCTTATCCAGCTCTGGCTTTGACCTTCCACTCTCCCCTCCCCACTTCCCACCCCCCCCCCCCCGCCTTCAGACCGGACTCCCCCTTTCCTTGCCCCCTCTTGTACCCTTCATGCCCAGGGAGCTGGGCTGCCCCAGTTTTCGCTGGCACAGTAGAAGAGGCTGCCAGTCAGGTGACACCTGGGGTGATGGAAAGGGGAGGCTGGGAGAGGCTGGTATGTGTGGAAACAGTGACTGGGCCCGCAGCGGCGAATGGCTGGGCTGGGCTGGTCACGCGGAGTGGGGACGTTCTTGGCCTCAGGGAAGCCAGGAGACGTCTGTGGGACACACTGACCGGCTCTGGAGCCGTGGCTTCCCCGGTGGCAGGGGAGGCTGGGAAGGGGCAGGAAGCCAGCGCCCAGGGTCGATGCGATCAGTTGCCCAGAAGGCCCTGGACTCTGTTCTGAGAACAGGAGGTTTATTTACGTCCTGGGAGCCTGCCGCCTGCTCGCCGATCCAGCAGGGACTTGGGATCCAGCGCCTTGGTTTCAGGCCTCAGCTTCAATGCTCCTCTGTCTTCAAGGCCCAGGGGGAGCCAGCCCCTCCCTCCCTCCTGTCTCCACGGGTAATCGGAGCAGGACCCAGTTAGTTGGGTTATCAGGCTCACCACAGAGGGAGGCTTGTCTCTCTGACTCTGGCCTTTTACAGGTGGGGAAACCGAGGCCCAGAGGGAGTTGCCCAAGATAAGCCAGTGGGGTAGTGACAAGGGTGATGACCAGCTGCTGGCAGAGAGATTCCCAGAGGCTCCAGATCCCCGCCCCCCAGTTCCCAGCTGGCACCCCGGGATCCTGGAGTCCTTGCTGTGGGAATGGGCTGTCCTGGGGCTTGGTGAAAAGCTGGCTGCTGGCAGGCAGTGCCAGGCCTGGCTCTCTCCAGACTGATTGTGTTCAGAGTAACCTGACCTTGCAGTGGGAGAGCAGACATTTGAACCCCTCTCCAGCCAGCCCCCACCCCCAGATCTGGCTTAACCCTTCAGGTGCCAGGGACCAGACCATGGATTGGTATGATGTGGTATTTTTGGCCTTCTAGGCTTTTTTTTAAAAAAGAGATTTATTTATTTACTTATTTGAAAGTCAGAATTACAGAGAGAGGGGGAGAGAGAGAGAGATCATTCATCTGCTGGTTCACTCCTCGAGCGGCTGCAATGTCCCAAGTCTGACAGGAGCCAGGAGCTTCTTCCAAGTCTCCCACATGGGTGCAGGGGTCCGTCCTCTACTGCTTTCCCAGGAGCATTAGCAGGGAGCTGGATGGGAAGTGGAACAACCACGACTCAATAGGGCACTCATATGGGATGCTGGTGCTGCGGACAGCTTTAACCTCTCGCACCACAACACTGTTCCCTGGACTTTTTTTTTTTTTTTTTTTTTTGTCCCCAAGCCAAGTCAGGAAATACTCTAGGGATCCAGGCCCCCAAACAGAATTTCAATTATCTCTGCCCACTGCCCTTTGCTCCTTCGAGGAAGATGGAAATGGTCTTCCCGTTGCCTCTCTTTGCTTGGGGCAGGTGCTTGACGCTGTGTGACCTTGGGCAGGCCTCTGCCCACCTCAGGCTCCTTTTCTCTGGGACACTTTGGAGGGATCGTATTGGTTGTCGAAAAGTCTCTGCTCTCAGATGCAGAACAAGGCATGGCAGGCACAGGCTCGGCGGGGCACACCCGCGTCTCTCGCCAGCTTCTCTCCAGCACAGAACTGCGTCTGCAGTCTTTGGAGCAGTAATCCCCTTAGTCAGGCACGTGAGGGTTAATAATAGCCACTACTCCTTGAGCACCTGCTGTGCACCAGGCTGGACCCCTCCTGCATTTCACTTAATCCTCATCCTCCTGAGGTGTTACAAAAGGGGAAATTGAGGATTTGAGAACTGAAGGAAATTCTCAGGCTCAAGGTTAGGAGACTCAGCTTGCTTGTGGAGCTGCCTCTATTGTTGTCGCTCAGGTTGTGCCCATCTGGGGAGCAGGTCGGGAGGTGACTGTCGGGAGGGGAGGTGACTGTCGAGGACCCTGCTGGGGGTCTCCTACCAGAATCACTCTGACACCAGCAGTTGGAGCCCAGGGTACTTGGCATTCCTCCTTTGCCCAGTAGCTACCTCCTGAAGGTTGGAGTGCAAGTCCCTGACCCTTTGACCCTTGGGGGCTGGGGGAGGCGGCAGACTGGGGGCTGGGGGCTGGGGAAGGCAGCAGGCCGAGAGAGCCTCTCATTAGTTTACAGTTAACCAAGCCCTGACCATGAACTCCTCCCTGCTGCCCCAGCCAGGTTTCTGTTTCTTTGTTTAAGCAGTATCGCTTCTACCTTTGTTTACTCCTGGGGGGTCGGGGAGAGGCCAGAGCTCTGGCCTGGACTGTGTGTGGTGGACTGTCCAGGTAGGGTGGAGAGGGGAAGGGTGGGATTCAGTGCGAAGCCTGGCTGTGGTTAAGGCGTGGTATTTTTTTTTTTAACAGGCAGAGTGGACAGTGAGAAAGAGAGACAGAGAGAAAGGTCTTCCTTTGCCTTTGGTTCACCCTCCAATGGCCGCCGCGGCCTGTGCGTTGTGGCCAGTGCACCGCACTGATCTGAAGGCAGGAGCCAGGTGCTTCTCCTGGTCTCCCATGGGGTACAGGGCCCAAGCACTTGGGCCATCCTCCACTGCACCCCCGGGCCACAGCAGAGAACTGGCCAGGAAGAGGGGCAACCGGGACAGAATCCGGCGCCCCAACCGGGACTAGAACCCAGTGTGCTGGCGCCATAAGGTGGAGGATTAGCCTAGTGAGCCGCGGCGCCAGCAAGGCATGGTCTTAAGGTCTGTGAATCCCAGCTCTGTTGCCTTCTAGCTGAATGACTCTGGAAGAATGAATCAACCAAACCTCAGTTTTCTCATCTGCAAAATGGGTAGAGCACCATACAGAGGTTTTATGCCAATTCTTTTTTGTTTTTTTTTTTTGACAGGCAGAGTGGACAGTGAGAAAGAGAGACAGAAAGAAAGGTCTTCCTTTGCCTTTGGTTCACTCTCCAATGGCTGCCACGGCCTGTGCGCTGCGGCCGGCGCACCGCGCTGATCCTATGGCAGGAGCCAGGTGCTTCTCCTGGTCTCCCATGGGGTGCAGGGCCCCAAGCACTTGGGCCATCCTCCACTGCACTCCCTGGCCACAGCAGAGAGCTGGCCTGGAAGAGGGGCAACCGGGACAGAATCTGGTGCCCCGACCGGGACTAGAACCCGGTGTGCCAGCGCCGCAGGTGGAGGATTAGCCTATTGAGCCACGGCGCCAGCCATTGTGCCAATTCTATGAGCAGAGACAGAAAGAACCCATCAGGGTGACCACACAGGTGGGTAGTCCTGGTCGTCAACTGTGCTTTTCCTGAAGTGACAGAAGCTGGGGGGCCCCTGAGACAGGGTAGGTGACGTTTTCCCACTTTCCTGACTGTGGCTTAAGCACTAGGTATAAGAGGCTATAAGTGGAGTGCCCGCCGCTGCCTGTGGATTCTCTGGGACCCTTAGGGGCAGCTAAGACCCTTGAAGCAGGGAGGAGACAGCGTCAGCCTGGAGCCAGGAGCCCCAGGTCCAAGTCCAGCTCCACCTCCAGCTGCTTGGGCGCCCTTGGCAGAGTCTGTTTTGTTTTCTAACCTGTTTGGTGATAAAAGGAGAGGGCTGGGCTCGGTGGCCTCAGGTGCCTTCTGGTGGCAGGTGTTTGATCCTATAGAACAAAAGAGCACCTTGCCCAACCCCACCTCTTTTCCCAGATAGGCTGGGGAAGAACCCCCACATCTCCTAGCTGCGGGCACCCACCAGCCGCAGGGCTGGGGTCTCTGCGGCTCCGCTCCACTGCCTGGCTCAGCTGGGGATGTTGGCGGGAGTCTGTGAAAGGGACAGAGAGGCAGGGAGACTGAGGGCCCCGGGAGAGTGCCTGTGCGTGCGTGCACACGTGAACGCGTGCCTGGGCAGGGAGGGCTGGGCTGAGCTGAGAGCCGGCCGCAGCCTTAGCCGGGAGCAGGGCGGGGCTCCTCCCTGGTCAGGGCTGGGCCTGGCTGCTGGGTGGCCTGGCTCTCCACAGCCACCCAGACTGAATAGGCCTTGTCTAGAAAGGGAGCCCGGGGAGGGGGGCATGCCGGTTCCTTCCCAGTCCCTGCCTTGCCCAGCGGAGGGGGAGCTTCCTCTGTGAGTGGCCCCGGAGAGAAGGGGCCAGGAGGGCAGAGGGTGCTCCTGGAGAGCAAGCACACTTTAATTCCCTGTGTCCGCCACCAGCGCCGCCTCCCAAGGCCCCCACTTGGAGGGAGATGGAGGCTCCCGCAGCGTAGCGTTGGAAGATGGTAAACCTGCAACCTTCAACGATTCACTTGCCCTTCTGGGAACCTGATAAAAAACAAGGATGACTGGGCCTCCCAAAGGAGGCAGAGCTATGAATAAGCCCGGGGCTGGGCTGCAGAATCCTCGCCCCTCACCTCCTCTCTTGTTTTCATTTCTCTGATGGGAAACAGAGGTTGCTCACAGCTGATGTGCGCCCTTAATCCCACGGGTGTTTGGAAACACCCCTCACCATCGTCACACATTACCAGGAAGGCTGGGGGGGAGGGGCAGAGCCAGCGCTCCACGGCAGGGGAGGGGTGTGGAGGAGTCCCTGTGCCCAGGAGAGGAGCCCCGGTCCCTGCCTTGAGGACTTGGAGTTCCCACACCCCACAGCCTGCCAGGTCAACAAGTGGCCAGTCTCTTGGCTGGACAGCCTGGAGTCGGCTGGTGGCCCTGTGTGCACGTGTGTTCATGCATGTGTTTATGTGTGTGTGTCCACTCTGGCCACTTTCTGCCTGTGTGCATCAGACCGGGGCCTTTCCCATCTGAGCCACCGCTGCAAAAGGGGGTCCAGTGTGAAGACCTTCCCACTAAGTGCTTCCGTAAGTCCTGTCACTTGGGAAGCTAGGGAGGTCCTGACCCCCAGGGGGATTTGTGGCCGGAGATGAGGGTGGGAGCATAGTGTCCCCCCCCCCCCCCCAGGTATAGGCACTCGCACATGGAACCTTCCCCGCTGCTGCCAAACCAAAGCCACAGGCTGGGGCTGTGTGCGGGGGCTGGAATTCCAGCTCCAGCAGCTCGGCAACTCCTGATTCCCGAGTCATGAAGTCATCCCTAACCAGTGCTTAACCCCTTCTGGCTCCCTGCTCCGTGTGTGCCAGGCGTGCAGCAGAGGCTCCCCCGCCCACCCCGGGGCAGAGAGGGATGCCGCCCACTGCCTTCCTCCCAGCTTGGCCCTGCTCCCCTCCTGGAATCCAGCATCCTGCCCTCCACAGGGGTGGGGTGGGGGTGGAGGAGGGCCAGGGAAGAGGCTCCGCCCATCTCTGCCCACCTCTCCCGGGAAACCAGTGGGGAGAGTGCTGGAGTGACCTGGGCCACCCAGCTTTTCCGGGTCTCTCTCCTTTGAGACTGGATGAATATTCCTGATCAGACTCCACTGGACAGGCAGTCAGGGGCAATCAGAATCAGACCTGGCCTTTCAGTGTAGTTAGCTGGCCATGTGACCTTGGGGATGTCGCTGTCCAATTCTGCAGAAGTTGGGGGCAGGGACCGACTCCCAGAGTCTCCAGCTGGTGTTTTGTTTCTAGACCTGCCCCTGCCTCCTGCAGTTCCGGAACCTGGAGAAGAGATTCCTGGGATGTGTGTGTGTGTGTGTAACAAAGACCTAAATTTTTCTGGCAAATAGTAAGCACTTCATGTTCAATGTAATGAGATAATGAACCTTGCTCAGGCTCTTTTTTTTTTTTTTTTTTTAAGATTTTTATCTGATTTATTTGAAAGGCAGAGTGACAGAGGAAGGGAGAGAGAGATCTTCCAGCCACTGGTTCACTTTCCCCAGTGGCTGCAATGTCTGGGGCTGGGCCCGGTCAAAGCCAGGAGCCAGGTCTCCCACGTGGGTGCAGGGGCCCAAGCTCTTGGGCCATCTACTGCTGCTTTCCCAGGTGTGTTAGCAGGGAGCTGGATCGGAAGCAATGCAGCCAGGACTCAAAGTGGCACTCTGATGTGGGATACCAGCATTGCAGGCAGCGGCTTAACCTGCCGTGCCACGGTGCCAACCCCTGTCGCTTGCCTTCGGGAAGCTGCTTGGTCAGGTGGACCTAGGCTGTCTTGACCAGCTGGGTCCTTGGGGGATGTGGGCCAAGTGACACTAACAGGTGTAGAGTAGATGGACGGTGGAGGCAGGGACTGTGTCCCCCTGTGCCCTGCATGAAGCTGGCAGCACAGCTGGTCCGTGGCAGATGGTGAGAAGACTCTCCAATACACAAGTGTGCTCTTGAGTCACCAGCTCTGGGCAGCGCCCCGATCTTGGGCTGGGCCGGGGTGTGGGTGAGCCAGCCCTGTCTGTCCCAGCCCAGACTGACTCATCTGGGAAAGGTGCCCCAGACTGGGTCAGACCAGAGCCCGCAGCCCACTCCCTGCCCCGTGTGAATCAGCGCCCGCTCTATCACAGGACCCAGGAGCATCGCATCCTGGGGCGCGTCTCTGAAGCCAGGCAGCCCCCAGTACAGTCCTTGCTCCTGCACCTGCCATTTGTGTTCCCAAAGGAAAATGATGTAAAGTCTCTTTGGTTGTAAGATGTTAATAACATGTCGTCAGAGTTGGGAAGAATGGGGCCTGGCATGTAGCATGTGCTCAGTAAGTGGTGCCTGGTTATAGTATTAATGATTGATTGTTACCACCTTTATTGTTTGTCTTAGCCCAGAACAGGAAAGAGACTTGCCTATGGTGACGCGGTGACGCAGCAAGTCAGACAAAGAGGGGCCAGGCCCCAGCTCTGCAGACCCTGGCCTGGTCCCCTCTGGGGGCGGGGGCTGGGGCTGCTGTAGGGGCTGGGTGGGGCTGTTGGCCAATGCTATCTCCTTTCTCCATCCCAGATCCGGGAGACGGAGGTCATCGACCCGCAGGACCTCCTGGAAGGCCGGTACTTCTCTGGGGCTCTACCAGATGATGAGGATGCTGGGGTGCCCGGGCAGGAGCCTGGTGACTTTGAGCTGTCTGGCTCCGGAGATCTGGGTAAGGAGGACAGGCCTGGGGCACGGGGCTGGAGGGAACGAGGAGGGTGACCTTGGGCTTGGCTTTTAGTGGGAGTTTTCCGACAGTGTCCCTCCTCCCCGTCAGACCCTCTCAGGCGAGTTGTTTGTGCTGGGAGTTTGGACTTGTGTTTCCTGAAAACCAGCCTGACCCATCCTCATGGGCTCAGGCTTTTGGTGAAGAGCAAGGTCAAGGTTAAGGTCAAGGCGGGGGAGGACCCATAGAGTGCTTTTCCCTGGAAACGAAAAGTGCCAGCTCAGAGGAGTGGGTGGGGAACCGAAACCCTGCTTCAGTGGGGGGTGAGGGTGGATGAAGGGGCGGAGACCTCTTGGGGCTGGTGCCGCTCATGGTCGTCTTTGATTTCCTAGCCTTGGCTTCTGGTCCAGACGGCTACTGAGACACATGCGAGGAAGGGTTGACATCCAAGGTCTGGGCTTTGGACACATAGTCCACTCTGTGCCTTGGTTTCCTAATCTGTAAAATGGAAGTCACGATGAGAGTACTTCAGTGTTGTGGGCACTGAACTGACTTCAGGTTCTTGGCACACATGCCAAGCACTCAGATGTGTGTGTGTAAGTAAATCTTGTATGCAATGCGATACGGGATGCCTATAGATAGTGAAATTAATCACCTTATGTCATTACCCAGTAAATGTTTTAATATTGCAATATGTGATTTAGTACTGCAGTTAGAATCTTCCTTATCAAGCAGTACCGTGAGGATCTTGTTAAGATGCAGATTCGGCCTCAGTGAGCCCTGAAACGCTGCATTTCTGCCCTGCTCCTGGGTGGTTTCCGGATCACAACTTCACAGGCAAGGGTTTGGATCCGACAAAGCAGCTGCCTGAGCTACCAGCTCACGGGTTCGGGTCTTAGCCCCATTTTACAGATGTGGCGACTGAGGTTCAGGCAGGAACCCTCATTTGCTGCACATTGAGCATTTGGGGTCTGGTTGTAAGGCAGGACTCCCAGCAGCCACGGCTTAGGAGGTCATCCTCTGGGGGTAACAGCCCTGTGCTCACTCAGACACTCTGGCCTTGCAGATGACGTGGAGGAGCCCAAGATCGTCCCTGAAGTGGTCCAGTCCTCGGTAAGCAGCTCTCCACACCTTGTTCCTCTAGAACACATCTGTCGATGGGCCTAAGACACAGCCCCGCGGCAGGGGGTCTGACGCCTCTGCAACCAGGGTGTGTATCTGTGGCCCTGGGCTATCTGAAGACGGGCACAACGGTGGGTCCCAGGCAGGCTGTCAACGCCAGCCCCTTTTCTTGGCATTTATAGCTCTTTGTCCACCCTGATATCCAATTATAATAAGTACAGTTCTGTGTACCACATTGGCACTGTCATAATTAAAGCATTCTTTACCACCACCACCCTCTTTTTTTTTGAAGACCCATTTGTCTATTTTGTAATCAGAGCCACAGAGAGAGGGAGGGAGGGAGATCTTGCATCTGATGGTTCAACCCCCTAGATGGCCATCTTGCGCTGCTTTTCCCAGGCCACCAACAGGGAGCTGGACTGGAAGCTGAGCAGCTGGGACATGAGCTGGAGCCCACTGAGGATGCTAGTGTCTCTGGCGGTGGCTGCACCTGCCACACCACACGCCAGCCCCCATTCTTGTCACTTTTATAGACTATGTGAAAGTTCATCTGATTCTCTGTATTAATGGAAAAGTTGCTTGTAATTTTTTGAAGACATTTTTTAAAGATTTATTTATTTTAAAAGCAGAGTGTGTGTAAGGATTTGCAAAATTGCCTCCAGAGCAGTTACTGTAGAACACCTGGCCCTGGCCAAGGCAACTGCAGCCAGGACTGGAAATTAAAAACAAAAACCTCACATTTAGGTTGATGACTTTCTTTGTATGGCCCACAAATGATACTGTAAATTCCCAAATGGCCCCGGGCAGACACCAGATTGCCCTGTACATC
Source organism: Sylvilagus floridanus (assembly GCA_949820135.1). Lineage (NCBI taxonomy): Eukaryota > Metazoa > Chordata > Mammalia > Lagomorpha > Leporidae > Sylvilagus > Sylvilagus floridanus. Next base: position 116,430,459 of record OX463231.1, on the reverse strand, counting down.
CGTCCTTGGTCATACCTATCTCCCACTTGGGACAGATACACAGCCGTCTCTTAGTGTCTGTGGAGGGTTGGCTCCAGGACCCCCTGCCCATGGCAGAATCCATGGATGCTCAGGTCCCAAGCGGGGGTGTAGTATTTGCTTACAATCTACACATCTCCTATATACTTTCAGTCATCCCTAGATTCCTTACTATACATAGTGCAATGTAAATGCTATATAGTTATTATATATACATACTATTACAAAAGTGCACAGGTTGAGAAGAGATGCAAATATTTTTTCTTTCTTAAATGGCGTGACAGCCAGGGCTTGGCCAGGCCCGTGCAGCAGCCTGGTCTCCCACTTGGAAAGCAGCTTTGGCGTCCTTTCCCAGGCGCTAATAGGGAGCTGGATTGGAAGTGGAACAGCCAGGATTCGTACTGGTGCTCATGTGGGATGCTGGCATCGCAGGCAGTGGCTTAACCCACTATGCCATGACACCAGTCTCACAAATATTTTTGATCTGTGGATGGTTGGATCCTTGGATTCAGAGCCCATGGGTGCACAGAGCTGACTGTCCTAGAAAAGCAGAGGATAAGGATTTTGGTGGCATCATGGAAGTGCTTGTGGATTCTTGCCCCAGGGCCACATGGTTCGGCCAGAGAGAACCAGACTCTGCACCTGACTGCCCCTGTCCCCGCCTCCTGTCCCCTGTCCCCTGTCCCCGTCCCCTGTCCCCAGATGCTGTCCTCACCACGCTCAATGGTTGTCCCTGTTTTGCCACTCAGGTGCCTCTAGATAACCGCATCCCTGAGGATGCTGGGCCTGGGAGCCAGCTTCCCACCAAGCCCAAGGAACTGCCGGAGAACGAGGTTGTCCCCAAGAAGATCTCTCCCTTCGAGGGGGACGATGATGACATGTCCAACAGGGTGTCCATGTCCAGCACTGCCCAGAGCAGCAGCATCTTTGAGCGGACCGAGATCCTGGCAGGTAAGATCCATGATTCTCTAAGAGGCAGGGCTGCCTCCCAGTCCTCTGCCTTTGACCCCTCAGGCCTCGCGGGAAGGGAGGCCCTGGCTGTGTGTCTGGGTGGAGGGGGGGAGGGCTTGGGTATCCAGAGCAGGCATGGAGTCATTCCCTTGCCTTAGGCCCTTGTCCCTTGGTTTTCAAAGCTGGGTTTGGCATTTGGAAGTTAATGATTAAAAGTTAATTTCCCTTGAAAGCTAGAGGCTCCTAGGCTTTCCACTCCCTGCTGTATCACTTGGCCATCTATTGACCTTGGCTGGGAAGTTTTTGAATAAGATGAGCCTCAGTCTCTTGGTCTGTCAAATGGACACAGTGACCCCTCCCTGAGTTGGTGAAGTGAAAACTGAAATATGGAGACTTTGGCAAATGCTACAGGACTGTCCAGGTTTGGGTTGTCTTTGAATCTTCACTGACCCTCCAGTACGTGGGACACAGATTACCTTCATGGGGCTGAATAGGGACTGGGGCCGGAGGGTTAAGTGTCTGGCACCAGGTGAGAGCCTTGGCTGTTGGGCTGCCAGCTGCAGTGTGGGCTGCCTCCCTCTTCTGCCGCCGGGTACAGGTGGGGTCCCCGAAGCTGGGGATGGGAAGACATTGTCAGAGAAACCAGACAACTTCCCTGTTTTTGTTGTTTTCTTAATGTTTATTTATGTGGCTTCATCTCCTTCAAAGGCAGAGTGACAGAGACAGGGAAGAAGCTTCAGTTTCCAGGTTCATTCTCCCCGCAAATGCCTACAAGAGCCAGAGCTGAACCAGGCCAGAGACAGGAGCCCAGAACTCCATCCGGGTCTCCATGTGGGTGGCAGGGACCCAAGCACCTGCCATCAGTGCCCCCCAGGAAGCAGGAAGCTTGATTGGAAGTGGAAGAGGCACTAGAGACTCTGCTATGGGAGGCAGGTGTCCCGAGTGGCGGCTTACTGGTCTATGCCACAAAGCCTGCCCCACGTCCATAGGTGTCCAGGCCTTGGCTGAGACAGTGTGGATGAGCTGGCCTGGAGCGTGGGCGCCCAGGGCCCATGCTGGGTAACTCCTGTCTCCTGGGAACCAGCTGGGCCAGCAGCTCCACGGACGCTAGAGGTGTAGGGAAAGAGTCCTGGGCGAAGCCGACATCCTGCCTCTCTCCAGGACAGATGATGCATCGGCTCCCTTGGCCTGTAGCCCCGGGTGACTTTGGGCCTGGTTTAGCCCTGACCCTGGCCTCCTGGTACCGAGCCAATGTTCTTTTCACTTTTTCTTCCCCACCTCAGGTGTCCCAGGTGTGGGAGGGGCCCCTGGAGGCTCCAGACTGTGCCTCAGAGGTGAAACCTCCTCCATCTGTCACCAACCAGAGTTTTGCTTTTAGGTGGCAGATGTTCGATTTGCCACCTTTTTTCACACTTGTAGATTTTAGATGTCAGTCAGGCTTGATGTTGCCCGCTCAGTGCTTGGGACGCAGCACAGGTGAAGAGCACCTTGGCCACGTTAGCCCCGCAGTTGCTGGTGGCCCAGCATGTGGCTCTCCTCCATGGGGTGGGACTTGAGGGTCAAGTCCACGAGGGGCGTGGCTCTGCCAGGGGCCCCTCGGCACTCAGCCTCACCTCCCGTTCTCCCTGCAGCTCTGATCGTGGGAGGCATCGTGGGCATCCTCTTTGCGGTCTTCCTCATCCTGCTGCTGCTGTACCGCGTGAAGAAGAAGGACGAGGGCACCTACGACCTGGGCAAGAAGCCCATCTACAAAAAAGCCCCCACCACCGAGTTCTACGCCTGAAGCGGCCTCCCGGCCCGGCTTGGCTTTCAGCGGGGGAGGGAAGCCGAAGGATTTTGAGCGTTAGGGTTGAGGGCGGGCAGGTGAGCGCTGACGTCCCAGTAGCTCCGGCTCCAGTGACCTTAATGGCAGAAGAGGCAACGTCTTCCTACTGTCCTGCCTAGTTCTTCCTGATTCTCCGAGACTCGGTTGCCCCGGCAGAAAAATGGGTTTCAACGTGGCCTTTCTGAAGACAAGCCTGGGACTGGATCGGTTTGTAAGTTCCAGATCGGGATCTGGACCAGGCTTTTCTGCAGAGCCCCTCTGCAGCCAGGCGGTAGGGGGCGCTGTGAGAGTCCGGCTGGAGGAGCGCCCCCGGCAGCCTCCTCTCCCCCCCTCCTTTCACATCTCTCCAGGACTTGGGAGAAGCCACGAAAACCACCCGCACCTTGAGCTGTGTCCATCAGTGGGTACCCGCGATCCCACAACGGGCTCGCTGTGCTGTGTCTTGGGCCGTTCTAAGCAATTTCAAGTGACTTTTGGAAATCAACCTTTTGTATTCAGGGAGGGAGGGAGGGCAGAAGAGCTGAAAGTTCATGCCGAAATGGGTTTGTAGAATCTTTGTAAATGTATTTTTAATATGCGCGTGTGTTTTTAATGGTTCATTCCTCTGTGCGGAGCCCCTGCCCGGGCCAGAGTGCGGGGGGTGCGGAGCCCCTGCCCGGGCCAGAGCGCGGGGGGGCCCACGTGGTCGTCACTCCTGCACGCTTCCCCAGCACCTGCTAAGTTTGTATTTAATGGTTTTTTCTTCTTGGTTCTTGAAAATGAGAAAAGAGATGGAAATATGATTTTATTATTATTTTTTACTTTATTTATAGCTTCAGATAGGGCCTCTCCTCTGTTCTCTCCTGGTTTTAAACCTCCTTCCTCAGTATTTCACCCTCTGCTGTTTATGACTTAGGCCCTTTTTGGAGTTGCTTCCTCTAGAAGTAGCTTTGGCTGAGAAGTCTTTTTTTTTTTTTTTTTTTTTTTTTAAGCAAATCCCAAGATATAACCTAGGGGATGGTGGAGTGTTTGTCCCTGTGTTCTTGTAATATATTCTTCTTCCTTGGTTCTAGAAAAATAGATAAATATATTTTTTCAGGAGATAGTGTGGTATTTCCGGTTTGATGTTGGCTGGGTGGTTGAGTGAGTGGAGCTTTTGTGGCTGGTTAGATTTTCTTTACCTCTTTCTCTTGTCCCATTCTTGGTGCCTTCTCTTGATTGCCCTGGGTGAGTTGAGGGTGCGGATTCTGCCCCCTTTGTGCCTTCTGCTGGGGGCCCAGCTGGGCTCCTTTGGTTTGCTCCCTCCAAGCTCTAGGGCTATGCTGTCCACTACAGGACGCACATGTGGCTGTTGAGATTCAGGTCACTTCCAACCACAGTTGCACTGACCACATCCCGTCTGTCACCACGTGTGGCTGCGGCTGTGAGTGTTTCCATCTATTGGAAGGAACTGAACTGGCTTAACCAGTAATGGCCTCGGCTATTCTGGGATGACCCTTGTCCCCCTGGGCAAGGGGAGGCCGGGGGGAAGGGCTGATCGGGCTCTTATCTCCTGAGAGGAGAGGCTTGGTGGGTTTTCCTGGGCCACTGTGCCTTCTGACCCCACTGGCTGGGGTGGGGGTAGTCCCCTCCCTCGCTGCACTCACTCAGCAGTCCTCGGCTCCCCCCAACACCCCAACCTGGGGTCCCAGCTGGCTGGGTCCTCTTCTACCCCCGCATCCACTTCCTTGTGCCATGTTGGAGCATGCCCCTCTGTGTAGCCATTTCTCATACTGTTGTCTGTTACTGATTTTTTTTTTTTTTTTGATAAAAAGATAATAAACCCTGGTACTTTCTAGATTGCCTGCTTCTTGTCATTTTGAAGTTTGTAACAAGTCATCCATCCTTTTTCTGGGCTCTGCACTGCTTGTTCTTAGTGATGCATGGGGCGGTTACCCTGGTCAAGCCTTCTCTGGGGAACCAGTGTGGGGCAGAGGTGAGGAGATAAGAGCCAGAGACGCGGTAAGCCGTCGGACCATGTGCCCTGGTGGCCTCTAGGTGGCATCATATCTTAAAACACAAACACAAATCCCTAGTTTTGCCACGTACAGGTTTTGCCTAGTTTTGCCACCTGGGGAACTGTCCACCTGTGTGGCACCACGTGGGAGCTGCTGGGAAGCTGACGCCTCTGCCTGGCCACCGCCTTCACCAACTTCACTCGGGTCGCCTGTGTGGCCCCCGGGGACCCTCCCAGGGCAACTCGGATGGGGAACGTTTCGTCAGTGCTCAGTAAGTGCTGATAGATCAGTGCCCTTTTGGGGAGGAATGTGGTATTAGCTGCAGAAGGCCCTCAAACCAGTTATCTATGGCTGGGTAAAGTTGCCCCCAAACTCAAGGGTATGTAAATATTATCTCATGGCGTTTCGGAGGGCCAGGAGTTTAGCTGGATGGTGCTTCTGGGTCTCGTGAGGACGCATTCACGATGTGGGTCAAGGCTGCAGGATCCACTTGGGAGAGGTTTTGGTCACGTGTCTGGCCTTGTGGTGCTGGCTGTGGGCTGGAGGCCTCGGCTCCTCACCGCATGGGGCTGATCCTCACAACGTGGCAGCTGGCTGCTCTGAGGGCAAGTGATCCAGAGCCAGGCAGGGGCTCCAGCACCCTTTAGGAGGGCCCGGAAGTTCACTGCAGAGCAGCCCGCAGGGTGGGAAGAGCAGGAGGCAAGAAGTCCTCTGGAGGGCGGCTGACGGAGGCCTGGAGGCCTCGTTGCTGGCCAGCCCAGCACTGCGTTAGTTTATCTGGAGAACTGATGGGAGGGGCACAAGCTTATTTCCGAGACCCGAGCAGGGGCTCAGTGGATTCTGGATGAAATCGGGCCATTTCTGTGCATGACCCAGCCAGTTTCCGGAGGCAGCAGAGCCCGCACTCCCTATGTTACGGCTTGGACACAACTCGGTTCCCTAAACTCCTGCCGGTGTTCCAGCCCCAAGGCCCTAGGTGAAAGGTGAGTGGATTACTGTCAGGTGGAGCGTCTGGGAGGTGGCCTCGGGGGAGGTCTTTAGGCCTCAGCGGGCCCCGCCCTAGGGAGCAGAGGGTTGGTTTTACAAGCAGGTGCTTCCTGTGGCCTGCTTTCTTGTCACTGTGTGATTCTTCCTCCACCCGTGTTCTGCCACTGCCAGGCCCCCCCCCCCTTTTTGATTTATTTATTTTATTTGAAAGTTACAGAAAGGCAGAGAGACAGGTCTTCTATCCGCTGTTCCACTCCCCAAATGGCCCCAATGGACTTGGGCTGATCTGAGGCCAGGAGCTTCTTCTGGGTCTCCCACGTGGGTGCAGGGGCCCAAGGACTTGGGCCATCTTCTCCTGCTTTCCCAGGCCATAGCAGAGAGCTGGATTGGAAATGGAGCAGCTGGGACCTGAACCTGGCGCCCACATGGGATGCTGGCACTGCAGGCGGCGGCTTTACCCGCTATGCCACAGCGCTGGCCTCCATCACCAGCTTCTACCAGACACCAGACTGCCGTTCTCTGAGCTGAAATAAGCCTTCTTGCCTGCTGTGTACCCCTCAGTAACAAGACACTGAGACCCTGTGTGAGACACTTCCTGCACTTCCCACTTCTCCCTACCAGTGATTTTGGAGAGTAGGAAGAATTTTAAGATAATCCCCAAGATTTCAGCCCTTGAGCTATACAGCCTGTATAATTCCCTCCATTTGCATGTAGGCAGGTCATGTAACTATGATGAGATGCCACTAGGTTTATGAGTAGGTTCCATTCAACAGCAAAGAAGGGGAGGGCGCTTGACAGATGTCATTGGTGTCCCGGGCCGGTCGACGGGAACCTGAGTGGGTTGGCCTGAAAGATGCGAGGTGCCACGGATGCTATGGCTGCAAGGAAAAGATTTTGCCAAGGATCAGGAAGAGTGCAGGCCTGGCTGACACCCTGACGCCAGCCTGGAGACCCTGAGCAGGCCGGCTGAGCTGTGCCTGGACCTCTGGCCCACAGAGACTCTGGGACAGTAAGCGTGTGTGGCTGTAACCCGTTCCTGTGGTCATGCGGGTGCCCAGGATGCAGGAAGGACTTCGCCATCTGTAAACGGAGGGAGGGTCCCCCGTCTGCGTCATCGCTAGACCTGCCTCCGCAGCGACACCGACAGCAAAGAGCCCGTGTCCCTGCTGAAGCCGCGTCACACATTCTATCCCCACGACACCTTATGAAGCCAGTGCTGTTATCTCAAGCAGAAACAGCACAGCTAACCGGCTGCAACCGGTCAGACTCACCCCGTTGGTACCTAGAATTTTGATTCCAAGATGCCTGTTGGGTGAAAAACCACAGTACAGTGGCATTCTTTCATGTTAGCATGATTCCTTTGGGGCCACCTGTGGCTCTGGCATCCCATACAAGTGCCGGTTCATGTCCCACTTGCTCCACTTCTTTTTTTTTTTTTTTTTTTTTTTTTTTTTAGCTTTTATTTAAAGAATATAAATTTCCAAAGAACAGCTCATGGACCACAATGGCTCCCCCCCCACACAACTTCCCTCCCTCCCCCCACCCTCCCCTTTTCCCGCTCCCTCTCCCCTTCCATTCACATCAAGATTCATTTTCAATTCTCTTTATACACAGGAGATCAATTTAGTACATATTACGTAAAGATTTCAACGGTTTGCCCTCGCATAGAGACACAAAATGATAATACTGTTGGAGTACTAGTTATAGTATTAATTCACAATGTACAGCACATTAAGGACAGAGATCCTAGATGATTTTTTTTAAAAAATTGATTAATTGTCTATGCAATTTCCAGTTTAACACCAAGATTTTTTAATCATTTGCAATTATCTTTATATAAAGAAGATCGATTCAATATATACTATGTAAGGATTTCATCAGTTTGCACCCACACAGAAACACAAAGTGTAAAAATACTGTTTCAGTACTAGTAATAGCATCACTTCACATTGGATAACACATTAAGGACAGATCCCTCATGAGACGTAAGTACACAGTGACTCCTGATGTTGATTTAACAATTTGACACTCTTGTTTATGGCGTCAGTAATCTCCCTAGGCTTTGGTCATGAGTTGCCGAGGCTATGGAAGCCTTTAGGGTTAGCCGACTTCGATCTTATTCCCACAGGGCCATAGTCAAAGTGGAAGTTCTCTCCTCCCTTCAGAGAAAGGTACCTCCTTCTTTGATGGCCCCGTTCTTTCCACTGGGATCTCACTCGCAGAGATCTTTCATTTAGGTCTTCTGTTTTTTCCAGAGTGTCTTAGCTTTCCATGCCTAAAATATTCTCATGGGCTCTTGAGCCAGATCCGAATGCCTTAAGGGCTGATTCTGAGGCCAGAGTGCTATTTAGGACATCTGCCATTCTATGAGTCTGCTGTGTATCCTGCTTCCCATGTTGGATCATTCTCTCCCTTTTTCATTCTATCAGTTAGTATTAGCAGACACTAGTCTTGTTTGTGTGATCCCTTTGGCTCTTAGACCTATCAGTGTGATCAATTGTGAGCTGAAATTGATCACTTGCACTAGTGAGATGGCCTTGGTACTCTGTAATTAACACACAATTATTCTTAGGTGTTTAAATTTTAACTGAAAAGTGATCTCTGTGAAATATAAGAGTGGGAATAAGAGAGGGAGGAGATGTAAAACTTGGGACATGCTCAATCGGAAGGGCCCCAAATGATGGAGTTAGAATTGCTCCACTTCTGATCCAGCTCCCTGTTGATGCACTTGGGAAAGCAGTGGAGGATGGCCCAAGTGCTTAGGCCCCCGCACACATGTGGGAGACCTGGAAGAAGCTCCTGGCTCCTGGCTCCTTGCTTCCGCCTGGCCTAGCCATGGCCGTTGCAGCCACTTGGGGAGTGAACCAGTGAATGGAAGATCTCTCTCTCTCTCTCTCGCCCTCTCTCTCTCTCTCTAAGTCTGCCTTTCAAATAAATAAATCTTTAAAAAAAATTATTTCTTCGAAGATGGGAGAATGAGAGATTTCCTAAAGCTCACGGGAAAAAGGAAATTAATTTTGGCAAAAATTTTTGAAAAAATATTTGAAAGGCAGAGGGAGAGAGAGAAATCTTCCATTTGCTGGTTCACCTTTCAAAGACCTGCAGCAGCCAAGGCTGGGCCAGGCTGCAGCCAGGAGAGTGAGTGTGATCCAGGTCTCCTGCGTGGGTGGCAGGGTCCAATACATGAGCCACCATCTAACTGCCTCCCAAGGTGTGCACTGGCATGAGGCTGGAGCCCAGGCACTCTGATGGAGGAGGTGGTGTCCCAAGTGGCGTATTAACCATTGTGTGCCAAACACCCACCTCTGGTACGGAAGGTGCTTGAAGTCTGTGCACACGGGGATCATCCTAAGGTTCATGGAAAACACATGTATGGGTTGGGTTTCACATTTTCTCTGCAGCGAAATAAACTTCTGTTTTAACTTCATTTCCTACAAACGTTTCGATGTACCTCGTAGGGCTGGGTAAGGAGGGGAGCAGCTCTGCACATGGAGAAGTGCTAAAGGTGAACTTCCAACATCAGCCAGTCGGGGAGCTGGGTGTTTGGAACCAGACCGGGGGGAGGGGGGTCTCCGGGTGAGCCTGGAGGGCTGGGGCCCACTCCAACACTGTCACCAAGGTGAGCCTGGTAAAACTGGTCACAAGGCCCTCCCTGCCTTTCCTAGACCTTGCCCTTCCGTGCCCATGTGAACGCATACAGCCCCTCCTTGGCTCCAGCTGGCTGTAGCAGGTGTTCCCCTCTGCCCACTGAAGTCATGACCACTGCCCTGCCTGCCTTTGTCCCTCGGGGTCTGGAGCAGCGCGAAGCCTGACGGGGGGGCCATTGGTGCGAGTAGTGCCAAAACCTGAGAGAGGCCCTCTGGGTTTCCTTTCCTCTCAGCCACTTCCTCCCCATGTTCACAGTTCGTGCCCTCGGCAGCCCGCATCCTCCCCAGGGAGGGAGACGTCTCAGACTCTTACCCCACACGAGGTAGGCTCGGTTTCCTTTTGTGGAAGACCCAAATCAACAGAAACCAAAGGGAGAGAGAGCAACTCTAAGGTCAGAGCTTCAACCCAGAGCAACTTGCTAAAGGGACCGCAGGCGCTGTGACGGCCGGGGGACTCTGAAACAGAGATTCTGCACTTGATCTTAGCCAAAAGGCCGAGAAGCCATTGCAACAGAGATTCTGGCCTCATCCTCACTACATGCGTCCCCTCCCCTCCTACAACACATACACCCGACCTACACCCAGCAGTGTGGCCCCGTGAGAATTCAGAGACTCTCAGAGCTCCAACTGAGCGTCAGGGGTACAGGATTCCAGTGAATGACAGGCACTGCCATCCACCTGCTATGACCTTGGCCTCCTGAAGCTTCCGTTTCTCCATTTAACATGAGCAAATATGGATGGAGCAACCCTGCTCACTGAAGTCATGTGGGAGAGTGGGCAAATAACACGGACTCCCGGGCACTGCCCTCGTGTCTAACCCAAGGGTCTGTGCTGCAGCCTGGATGTCTAATTTTATAGCTTGGTAGATGATCCTAATGTGGAGATTAAATTAATTGATACATGGATTGTAGAGTGGATTTCCCCCGCAAGTGTGAAGAATTGTGTGAATTAACCTACAGAGGATCCTGCAGAGAGCACGGAAGGACTTAAGATGATCTTTGTTTTGTTTTTTAAGATTATCTTTTTAAGGAACGTAACAGCTTTCAACTGCTATGAGTGAATGAATGAATGGTGAAAATTCACCCCTCGACAAGGGAACATTGCCACCTGCTGGTTTCACGTTGCAATTTCCAGATATCTGCCAACACAATGCACTGTTATTTATTGAGCACCAACTTAAGCGCAGGGCACAGCGAATGCACCCTCTAGGACACACGGAGATGAGAACTGCTTTCCCCACAAAACTCAGCCTAGCGGGACATAGAGCCCTTTGGTCCAAGCTGGGTGGCCACACAGTTCCCGGGAGCCAGCATGCGAGACAGCAGCTGGCTTCTTAGATGTGGCACTTATGCTCAGAAGGGCCCTGCACTTGACTGCATCATCTCCTGTCGAAGTTCCCCCTCGTTCCTGAATGGACCATGAATCAGACTCTCCGGAGACGGGCACTCATTTCGGGGCATTTCCCACCCGACTTGCTCCCTGCGTTTCTCAGCCGGGCTCCACCCTTCCCCAGCAAGCTCACGAGGCTTTGGCCATGTGGGTTTCAGCCTGCTGATGGCCGATGACGGAACTTAGACTTTGGGGAGTCTAAAGTGTAAACCCCATTTCCTCCTTTCTGGGAATGTCAGCTGCTTCTTTCTCGGGGGACTTCCCGTGCTCTGGGGCAGATGTTCTACAGGAAATGAGCTCTTCCTCAGAAGGTCAAGGGAGGCCCAGGGGGCTGGACCCGGCACTTCAGACCACTGGGTACCCCTGGAGGCTGGGCATCCACGATGCCTCTGTCCTTGGTCCCCGTAGCCCAAGCCGGGACCCTGCTGGCTTTCCCTGCTCTCTTTCGCATCGAGCACAGATGGGGCAGAGTGGTCAAGGCAGGGTTGTGATTTGGCCCCTAGGCCCATGGAGAGAAGCCCCCTCTCTCAGCTGTGTTACAGCCCAGGTGATCCGGGACTTCTGCCCAGCGTTGTCCTGGGCAGGCTGGTTCTGTGCCGCATGCCTCTGGGCCTTGGGTGCACCCTTGCTAGGGGTGAGGGCAGCAGGGGAGCTCACTCGCAGAGCTGCAAGGTGACCCCAGGACAGGACTGTGGCCTCAGAGACACCAGCCATCCCAGAACCCCACTCCTCTTGAAAGTGTCAACAAGGCAGGTCCTGTGCTCCCCAAGACTTGCGGTCTCTGCATCTGTGGGCGGATGGTGTCCACTGGGGCACCCCCTTCCTTGTGGGGGGCACACAGTTCAGACTCTGTTTGATTCAGTATAGCATAGGAACCCCCCAGATCTCAGGATTAAACCCACTGGGCCTGCAGAAGTGTTTGAGGAGGGCGTTGTGGGGGAGACATTTGAAATGGAGCACCTGGCCACTGGCCCAGGCAGACCTGGTACCTGCCCAGCCACAAAGCTGTAGGCCAGGGAGCAAACACTGGCAAGGGGACTGTGTCTGGCTCCAGGCAGCAGGCAAACAGGAAGGGGCAGGTCCTTGTGTTCTAGGGTAGGACCCGGTGATGCAAGAGGGATCCCGAGTTCCAGGTGCGACCTGGTGCTGCAGGCGGGACTGTGTTCCAGGACAGAGCTGGAGAGACACAGTCCTCCAGGTGAGACGTGGTGCTCCAGGTGCTGTAGGCGCAGTGCACGTTCAAGTCTGAGCCTCGCTGGGCGCTCCAGGACACGCAGGCAGGGTCTCGAGGGCCCATGTCCCATGCCTGAGTGTGCAGGGCCACACATTCTTTCTTCAGAGGAGACATGGGGGGAGCTCCTCAGAGTATGACACTGTGTGTGAGACACAAGGAGAGCCCAGGGGAGGGAGAGAGGGGGAGGAGCCACAGGGACACAAGTGATCAGGAGAGGACGATGGAGAGGCGGGCACACGGGCCTAGGAGCCAAAGCTCCAAGGGGCAAAGCCACAGGGCTGCACGTTGCAAAGAGCGCAGGAAGGCTGTGTCTCCCTGGAGGGCTGAGCGCGCGGGTGAGGCGGGAGGCCCGGTGTCTGCCGCGGGCCTCATCCCGCCCTCCCGCACGGAAGCGGACGCGGGGCGCCCTAGGTCTGGATGAAGAGGTGGAAGTTGGTGCGCGTGAACTCGTGGTGGATGCTCTCGAGCAGTGCGTCGGCGTCGGCGGCGGGCTCGGGGGCGCGGGGCGAATGGGGCCTCCCGCTGTATTCCGGGGTGTAGGTGAAGGAGAAGGCGCTGGGGTAGAAGAGCCCGTCGGTGCGCACCAGGCTCACGGGCACCGTGATGGGCGTGCGCAGCCAGCGCCAGTCGCTGCCGAAGGCCGCCACGTCCGGCACCACGCACACCAGGGACCGCGGGCTCCTGGGGGTGCGGCGCCGGGCTTAGCGCTGCGGGGACCCCGACGATGCGGCCCCTACACCCAGCGGCCCGAGGGAGGTGCCCGCCCCAGCCCGCACCTGTACATGGTCTCCGCCTCCACGTCCCCGAACCACACCTTGAGCCCCGCGTGGAAGTTTTCTCCGTGGAGCTCCAGCGTGGCCACGTCGCCCCCGCCGCTGAGCTGGGGGAGGGGGACTCAGTGGTGGGAGGAGGAGGAGCAGGAGCCCGCGGCGCCCCCTCGCCCGCGCCCCCGTCCCGCCCTCCGCCCTCCACGCCCCGCGCGCCCGGCTTCACCTCGAGCGTGCTGACGAGGGGCACGGGGGTGACGGGCTCCCGCGTGCACGCCAGGCTGCTGTTGAAAGAGAACTGCACCGACTCGGTGCCGATGATGGTCCAGCACGAGCTGTCGTTCAGCAGCGTCTTGTTGGCCTCCTTGGGGCAGGCGGAGGCCTGGGAAGGCACGGATGGGACAGGCCAGAGGCGTTGGCCACGGCCACCAGCGTGGGCGAGGCGGCACGCGCCTGGGCCCCGAGATCCACCTGCCCCCTGAGCTCGGACACGGCCCCCGCGTGCTCTCCCGTTAAATAAGCTCCTTGAAGTCGGCTGCTTTCGAATGTTCTCATTTTCCAAGGATTCTAGAATGCTACTTTGCATCTCTGTGCCATCCTATGACCTAACATTTCACAGTGTTAATATTCTTTAGGAAAATATTCCTTTGGGAAGGAGTCATATGGCTTAAGAATAATAATTATTTGCTACATTCTGTGATTCTGTCTTATTCAATTATTCTAATAGTCTTGGCTCAATAATATTCAGTAGCTATTGTACTTTTTTTATTTACATCTGACGATTTTGTATCCCAAACTTACACGCCCCTAGAATTCCTGGGGGAGGAGAGCTGCTCAGGAATATGAGTGATTACTGCTTGTCCTACATTCTGCATGTCTGCCCCCAGGGGCTGTGGCTCTAACACCCCGGGGAAGGCAGCACTGCACAATAGGCGTGACCAGGTGGGGGCCCTGATGTCTGGTCAGGTTCCCGGCAGGCAGTCTCCCCGCCAGGGTGGCCGGTGCTGCCATCCTCCGGGTCTCACCTGGAACTGCACCACTTTCTCCGTGGCCAGGCACAGGTAGGTGCCGCCCCCTCCTGGGGGCCCCCCGGGAAACTGGAAGGCACACTTGTGCAGCTGGGAGATGGGCTCATCCACGTCCAGGAGCGCACACTGCTTGGCTACTTTGCGAATGATCTGCGGCAGAGGGGTGGTGGGGAGGTGCAGGGGGTGTCTTCAGCCCCCCTCCCAGCCAGCTGTGCTGCTCTGACTCCCTCTGCCCCGTGCCCTCCCTCGTAGCCCCACAAAGCACTAAGAATCAGCATCTTGGGGCTGGCGCTGTAGCATAGCCGGTAAAGCTGTGCCTGCAGTGCCAGCATCCCACATGGGCACCAGTTTGAGACCCAGCTGCTCTACTTCTGATCCAGCTCCCTGCTATGGTCTGGGAAAGCAGTGGAAGATGGCCCAAGTGCTTGGGTCCCTGCACCCATGTGGGAGACCAGAAAGGAGCTCCTGGCTCCTGGCTTTGGATTGACTCAGTTCCGGCCTTTGCAGCCATTTGGGGAGCGACCCAGCAGATGGAAGACCTCTCTCTCTCTCTCTCTCTCTCTCTCTCTCTCTCTCTCTGCTTCTGTAATTCTTTCAAATAAATAAATATTAAAAAAAAAAAAAAGAATCAGCGTCTCTGTGACTCAGGACTCACCCTCCAGCCCCACCCATAGGTGCCGCCTCTTTGCATGGACCTGCGAGAGCCCTCCTTTGTCATACCATGGGCGGCAGCGTGATGCCCGTGAGCGTGCAGACGAGCTGCACCAGAGAGCCGTAGCGCACGTAGCCCTCTCGGGGAGGGAAGTCTCCTTGGGAGCAGGGCTCGTCAGCTGGGGGCAAAGCAAGCAAGAAAGGAACAGGGGTTCAGGGGCCCCAAGCTAGCACTCGGGGAAGCAGCCGATGCTGAAGTTTCTAAGTCTGGAGCCAGCACTTGGGGCCACCCCGGAAAATGTCTGCATTTGAGGGCAGGGTTCGGGGGTGGCAGCTTTGCGTTGGCTGGGCTTGGGCACCAGCTCCTGGGGCAGTGGGCGTCCTTTGGCATCTCTGAGCCTCAGGTGCATGGGGCGAAGTGTCCCTGCCTTGCCGAGCAGCGGCCGAGGCTGGAGGAGCGCGGGGGTCTGCTGAAGGCATTACCCAGGTGCAGCGTGAAGGCAGCCCACTGTCTCGCACTGGCCACAAAGGCCCCATTCTCCACGGAGAGGTAGCGCGTGGACACCGTCTGGGAGCGCAGGCGGTTGAAGAGGGAAACCCTTGAACCCGAGGAGATGCACACTGCGGGGTGGGGGGGGGAGAAGGCGGGATCAGGGCGCTGGGGGGCCTGGCCCCCTGGGACTTCCCAGACAACTTCTAGTGCTCTCTGCCAGCCTGGTCACAAGGCTCTCCCACAGTCCATGGCGACTTGTCTGGTACCTGCTGTCACCCTGTTTCTGTGCCCTCCCCCACTCCTTGAGCCCAACAGACAGAGTCAGCCCAGTACTCACTCAGTACCTACCCTGTGCTGGGTACTGGGCACTAAGGCTTTGCTCTGGGAGCTCACAGTTTGGGAGGGAAGGAAGGCAGGGATATAAAGTATCAATGTGAAGGAAGCCTTCCTGGAGGAGGCAATGCTCTTGGGGGGGGGGGGTGAAGTAGGAAGGAGATGCATGGGGGGATGCACGCGACAACACCGGCTGGTATTGGACAATAGCTGGCACTTACTGTGTGCCTGGTAATTTTCTAAATGCCTCCAGTGTATTGGATTTTCCCTACAAACAACCCTCAGAGGCAAGCGGTACGAGAGCACCTCAGAAAGTGCATGGAAAAGCCGAAGGAAAAGATGCATTCATTTTGATGCAAAGGATTTTTGAAGTCCATGCACGGTTTTTCCCTTGAAGGAGTTGAAGATCCCACATTTGCTTTCGGATTTTTGGCACCCAAACAAAGTCTTATTTTTGACTGCGTTTCCCACCACCTTTCTGAAGTGCTCCCTGCTGTCTGAAGACAGCAATGTTCTCATTCACAAAGCTAACAAGTGGCAGAGCCAGGACCCAGACCCAAGGTTCCGGGCTCCAGAATCTGCACCCTCACCACCCCCTGGGGCCCTCCCTGGCCCTTTCTGCATGCCCAGGGCTGGCCAGAACGCGGCCTGTCCCTGAGACCCTCGGGGGGCTTCCACAGAAAGTGATGTGGCCTAGGAGGAGGATTGGGCTCCACAGTCTCGCAGACCCCAGACCACTTCCTGGCTGGGGTGTGGCGCAGCCAGGGCAGCCTGAGGCCATGTAGGCCCAGGAGTTCTTAAGGGAAGGGATGGATGCTGCAGCCTCACCGTCCTCACCTACAACCTGGGCTGAGAACAGCGCCTTTCTCAGAGACGTGGGGAGCACCACACAGGACGACACACGTTGCCTTTGCCAGTGGGGAGCACCACACAGGACAATGCAAGTTGGTCTTTGCCAATGCAGTGCCCGGGGAAGAGCCGGGCTCGCGGCAGGAACCCCACAATGTTTTTAATTGGAAATTCTCCGCCCCTATATCGTCCTCACTCTGTCCCTGGCTCAGCACCTGCTGATCTCTGTGCTGCTCTTCGTCCCTGGCCCCCACCTGCAAGTCTAGCGTTCCATTCCTCTCTGCTTCCGCACGCCTGAGCCACGCCCACTCCTCCCCAGGCTCGCCCCTTTCTCGGCTCAGGTCCCGCCCCTCTGATGCTGACCCCAATCCCTGCCATCCAGCCAGGGCCCTCTCGTGCTGACCCCACCCTGACGCCCAGGCCCCGCCCATCTGATGCTGACCCACCCTCCACCCAGGCCCCGCCCTCTCTGACTCCACCCTCCACCAGGCCCCGCCCCTCTCCATCTGGCTCCGCCCCACCACCCACCCAGGCCCCGTCCCGCCCGGCTCACGGTCGGTGTTTTTCAGCGACTGCTTCTTCTGCGAGGGCTTGGAGATGACCTTGATGAGGCGGCTGTGGAAGGTGCCCAGCTCCCGGCCCCCCGGCAGCACCAGCCGCAGCACCAGCCGGAAGTGCTTCCTCTTGTCCGCGTCCGAGATGTACAGGGTCTTGGCGCAGCCGAACTCCTGGGGGACTCGCGGGCACGCGGCCGTCTCATCCCCGGCCCCGCCTCCGCGGGGCCCAGCCGCCCCCGGGGATCTGCCGTCCGTTCCGGCCCGGGGGCTTAGCGACGAAGCAGGGCCCGGCCCCCGGCCTCCCTGCCCCACGACTGGGTTCCGGAGGGGCCTGCCTGAGCCCTCCCCCCAAAGACAGGCCAGGGTGGGAGCAGGAATGGGACCCCATCCTGTGCGCCCTCACCCTGGAGTCCGGCTGCTCTTCGAAGCTCAGCCTCTGCGTCTCGGCCGCGCTGCCGGGCGCGCCGTCCAGCCCGATGTAGCCGCAGACCGTGGTCCCGGGCTCCGCGGCCTGGTGGGCTGCAAGGGCACGGGTCCGACTCTGGAAGGGCTCGCGCGCCCGGCGGGCTTCGTCCTAGCCGCCAGAGGGCGCCAGCAGACCGCGTGAGCGGGGCTCCCCGCAGACCCGGCCGGCTGCCCTCACCTTGGCCCTGGCCGGACTTCACCCTCCAGCCGGGGCCGGCGAGGTAGACGCAGGGCGGGGGGCAGAAGAACCTGTGGAGACATGCGACTGCCGGAGTCTCCATCCACCTGCACCTGTCTGTCTTGCAAGCATCGCGAGGGGGCGTCCACTCAAGAAACCCTCCATTCCCCCTCCTCTCCCCAGGCTTCTCTCTGACTATACCTCATCCAAATCCTATTAT
Source organism: Sylvilagus floridanus (assembly GCA_949820135.1). Classification (NCBI taxonomy): domain Eukaryota; kingdom Metazoa; phylum Chordata; class Mammalia; order Lagomorpha; family Leporidae; genus Sylvilagus; species Sylvilagus floridanus. The sequence goes on along the minus strand of OX463231.1, from coordinate 116,412,891 downwards.
TATTTCTGGACGCCACTCATCTGAGCCACCGATGAGTTCTGTGTGCGCCATCCAACTATCTGAACAGCCTTGGCTTCCTCCCACTGCCGCCGCTGCTTTTTGGCCTGGGTCACCGTGGGACCTTGCAGCCCCTGTCCCTGTGGCCACTCCCCACTCCCCCGGCTTGTTTGTCCCGGCGGCAACCAGAGGGCTTTGAAAACCGTCGTTCAGATCGTGTTTCTCCTCTTAAAGTCCTCCAAGGGACTTAAAACCCCAAGTCCTCCTGTGATCTGGTCCCCAACTACTCACTCACCCCTCCCTTTCTGACTCCCCCACTCTGGGGCCTTGTCAGTTTCGCCCCTGAGGTCTCTGCTTTATCCGTTCCTTCCAATCAGAGCCTGTGTCCCCCCAGATTTCCTTCTGTCTGGCTCTGATGTTTTTCAGATGCAGCCTCCTAAGGGACTTTTTGACCTTGATCTCCCAGGCTGAAGCAGGTTCCCCCACCCGCCCTTGGTTTCTGTGGAAGACCCCGTCTGTTTGCCTTCTAGCTCCCAGCCTCATCTCCAGGTATCTGGGTGCCTGAATCGTGGGCAGTTTACAGGTGTCTGTCCCATGAGGGAGGGAGAATGTCGCGAGAGCTCTGCTCAGCCGTGTGCCCAGCGTGCAGCCGTGCCCACAGACCCTGGCACTTCCTAAAGAGTAAGTTGCTGTTGAGTGAGTGGGTGAATGCAGATGGGCGAGCCACAGGGAGGTTTGCCAGAGACCAAAGTGGCTGAGGGCCCCTGCTGACAGCTGAGGTCTCAGCTGAGGTTTTCCCAGGGATGAGGGGCTCAGGACGGGGTGGGGGGGTTTCCAGGTTACAGCTTTCCTAGGAGAGGGGGCTGCTGCCATGGCACCTACCGCTTCTCATTTCCGTAGGACTTCTGCGCCACCTTGGCATGCAGGATCCGCACCGTCTGCTCACACTGCCGCTGCACGCACCTGCGCACGCCTTCCTGCAGCACGGTGGCCTGCTCGGGGGGTGACCTGGGAGGGCAGGAGGCCGCCGGCCCTCGGCAGGGGGTACTGAAGGGACGAGGTGCTGCGGAGCCCGCTGCTCGGGTTGGGGGGATCAGGGAAGGATGGGGCTCCTGCTGTACCCCCAAGATCAGGAAGAGAAGGTGTTTGGCAAAGTGCAGGTGGGCTGGGGTGGGTTAAATGCTTGGGGCTGCCAGGTGCCCAGTGAGAGCTCCGTGCTGCTTGCAGCCTCAGAAAGATGAGGGGGAGACACTAAGGGCACGGCCATGCTGCTCCTGGATGCAGACGGGTACGGGAGGGCTGCCAGCATCCATTAAGGTTGAGCGTCCCCACCCCAGGCCCCTCACTTCGGGTGGGCAGGCAGGAACCTCCAACAGCAAAAGGCCCTGGAAGCACACTCCCAGGGCGCAGTGGGGGTGGGGGTGGGGAGAGGCTCTAAGTCCCGCTGCTGGGTCCCCTCTCCTTCCCCTTGACCCCAGGGAATCCAGGCCGACCCCACTGGCCCAGCCCTGGGGACTCTGATGGGTGCTGGCAGAGGCCCAAGGCCTGTGGCAGCACGCGGAACAAGAAAAGGAGGCGGCTTAGAGACTTGGGGGTCCGGCAGGCAGGCCGGGGCAGGACCACGACCCCCTAGGCTGGCCCCTGTGCCCTGTGTCCTCTGGGCAGGGGCGGAGGCTCCTGGAAGGGACGGCGAGGACAGAGCGGCGCGCCCTCGGAGGCCGTCCAGGCAGCCGGCGGCCAGAGGCCCGACCGCTCCGCCTCTTGGGTCTCTCCTCTGGGAAGCGTCTCGAGGCTTCCAGCGCATTCCGGCCGCGGAGAGCGTCGCCGCCCGGCTCCCGCGGCTGCTGCGAGGGTGGCAGGCGCAGGGGGCGCTGCGCTCGCTCCGCCCCAGCCCTCGGAGGCAGCGGGGATCGCTCCCTGCCAGTGGGAGGGGTCGCAGCCCGCGCTCCCCCTCCCCACCCGCCAGCCCGGGTTAAATGCGGCCGCCGCCTGCGCGGGCCCCAGCTGCCTGGCAGTCCCCACCTAGGGCTGGCTGCCCGCTCCGTTACCTGCTCCAGCTGCCCGCCAGGCCCCGCCCGTCTGCCCCGCTCTGCAGCCGCGCCTCCGAGCTGTCTCTCAGGCTCAGGTGAGTCAAAGGGCCCGGGGTCGCTGCGGGATGCGCAAGGGTGCGGGCGTCAGGCCAGCTCAGGCGCAAGTGTTTATCGCGGGGGTCGGGGTGCACCGCCTGTCCACGGTGACCGCAGCTGGCCCTCGTCCCCTCGAGTCACTTCCAGGTGGAGCCCGGGTCAGGGAGCCCCTCCTTTGGTGACCTGGCCCCTGCAGGGCCCCCAGGTGTTCAGTCCTTGAGGTCTTGCTCACCAGCCTCCCTCCCTTGCTCCCCCTGCGCTGAGGGGGTCTCCGAGGAGGAGCTGGGGTTCTGGGGGCCGCCGGGGCCACCATGTCGCCCGGGGTGAAGACTCCCGCCACCCTCCCGGGCCGATTCCTTCCTCTGTGGAAGTGTGTGTGTGTGTGTGGGGGGGTGCTGGAAAGGTTATGACCCTGGACGTGGTGGCTCTCTTGACTTTCTGGGACCCTGGAGTGCAAGCGGGGGGGGGGGGGGGGGGAGGGGTGAGAGGTGGGAGGGGTCGAGGTGGGATGTGGGCTCCGGCAGGACAATGGGGCCCTTCATCAGCACGGGGTGGGGGGGGGGCGGCTTCAGCAGGTAGGTAAGGATGGGGAGCAGCAGGGGTGCCCAGGGGTGCGGGGCTCCGATGGCCCAGGCTGGAGAAAGTGTCCTCCCCCCCCCCCCCCCCCCCGGCTGCCAGCCGCTGGCCTGGCTGGCTTGGTCACCCTCCCACGAAGGGCCTGCCAGAGGGATTTTCTGTTCCGCCACCAGGCCTTGAAAGCGAAGGGAGAGTAGAATCCAGCCAGGAAGGCCGCCTGGAGTGAGCAGCTGGCAGGCTGTGGGCAGAATGGGCCCATTCAGGGAGTGGGAGGGCGGGGCTGCGAGGGTCGGGGGCGCAGGCCCCTCTGCCAGGAAACCTGAGCATGGGCGACCGAGGTGGGATGGGGGCTGGGAGCCAGGGAGGCGTGGTGATCCAGGGGCCCAGAGGGCCAGCAGCTGGGGGACAGGGGGCCAGCCGGATCTAGTCCTGCCATTGCGGCTGGGTGGGCTGCCTTCCTGGGTCTCAGCTTTTCCATCGGCACAATGGGGATCCTTGGTGAGTTACAGGGGGTGTCGCCAGGGGGGACCGGGGAAGTGAGCACTCACCTGTTGTCCCCACGGGGTCCATGGTCGCTCCCTTGTGGCCCTCCAGGCGCGTCCGGTGCCGCAGTCCCTGGGTGCTCTGGCCAAATATATCCTGCCCAGGCCTTATCTCCAAGGCCCCAGGTTCCCAGCCCCTGTTTGCTCTGGGCAGGGATACCTGCTGGGCAGATGTGGGCTTCCCACGGCCCGGACTGTTGCTGGCAGGCCCAGCAGACGCCCCCTGGCGGCCTTTCCTGAGAGCGAGCGGTGGGCCCGGGCTCAGTCACTGGCCCACCGTCCCCAGGCTCCCCCGCGCCAAAGGCTGCAGCCTCTCCCGCTGCCTGCAGTGGGGGACGGGGCAGAGGGGAGGGGGCCCACGTGGCAGTGCCTCCCGTGTGAAGCCCCTCCCCCGGGGAGAAGCGGGTGCCCGATACCCCCGCAGGCGCACAGAGCCCGGTAGGATGGGCTCAGGATTCAAGCCTAGTACAGGCACTCAAGCCTCAATGTCCTCATCTGTATAATGGGGACAATGACAACCTTAGTCCCTTAGTCTCAAAACTGGTCAGAATCAAGTGTCGCAGCCCGTGAAGAGCATTTGACACTGCCTGGCATTTAGGGAAGCCTGTTTTCTTTTTATGTCTGTGTATTTTAATTTACTTTCTATTCACCATTCCACAATTCCACAACGTATAACTTTCTCCAGCTCTACAAAGGAGCTTGTGTTTCGCAGCAATCCCACTGCCATGAATTTTACTGTGAAACATGTCAAACGTGCACAAAAATAGATCAGTAAAATAAACCCACGGCCCTGTCGCTGGCCCAAGCGTCCGTCACCAGATTCAGAGCTCCGTGAACGCCTGATTTACGGTTTCCCTTCCTCCCTCCAGTCCCTGACACCCTGGTTCTGTCTGGCGGGCGCCATGAGGGGCCTTCTGTGCTGGCCACTGCTGGCGTTGCTGCTCCTGGCCCAGCCCTGGGAAGCCCAGCCCCAGTTCACAGGTGAGCTGGGGCCCAGCACCCACAGCCAGGAGGAGGAAGCTCCATCTGGGGGCCAGAGAGGGAGGGTTTGAGAGCTGCAGCTCCTGCGCAGTGTCTTCATTTGTCGGATGTGGTTTAGTCTGGAGTTCATGCACAATTGCCCATTTGATGTTTAAATTTGATAAGTTAGTTGAAAAAATGAAACATCGGGAGATTCCACATAAAAATTCTGATTTGGGACTTCTCTTGGAAAAAAAAAAAACAACGAAGGCTCTGCCGACATCCGGTCCATGTGGACACGTCTGCCCACTTAGGTGTGTGGGTTCTTGGCCGTCCACAGCCCTACCCCAGGCACTTCCCTCGTCCGTGCTGCCCGCCCAGCCTGTGTAGGCCCTGGCGTTGGCACATCTCCCCTACCTCCTTCCCAATGGGTGGCATCTCCCAGAGTAGCCCTAGGAGCTTTAGGAGGGGGGGTTTGTGACATCTAGCCCAGGGCCACAGGAAGTGCCAGCGGTTTGAGTGAGTCTCACCTGGTTAATGCTGCACTGAGCAGGTGCACCACCATAGCAGCGCTTGCCCTGGGTCTGCCTGGTGGTCTCCTTGGAGGTGAGGGCTTGCTGACCCAGCAAAGACCTCCCTGACCGCCCTGCAGGTCCCAAGTGCCACACCGGACCCCTGGATTTGGTGTTCGTGATCGACAGCTCCCGCAGCGTGCGCCCCTTGGAGTTCGAGACCATGCGGCGCTTCCTGGTGGGCCTTGTCCGCAGCCTGGACGTGGGGCCCAACGCCACGCGCGTCGGCGTGATCCAGTACTCCAGTCAGGTGCAGAGCGTCTTCCCCCTCGGTGCCTTCTCGCGCCACGAGGACATGGAGCACGCCCTGCGCACCCTGGTGCCGCTGGCGCAGGGCACCATGACCGGGCTGGCGATCCAGTATGCCATGAACGTGGCCTTCAGCGTGGCCGAGGGCGCGCGCCCCCTGGAGGAGCGCGTGCCGCGCGTCGCCGTCATCGTGACCGACGGGAGGCCCCAGGACCGCGTGGCCGAGGTGGCGGCCCAGGCACGCGCGCGCGGCATCGAGATTTACGCGGTGGGGGTGCAGCGCGCCGACGTGGGCTCCCTGCGCGCCATGGCGTCCCCGCCGCTGGATGAGCACGTCTTCCTGGTGGAGTCCTTCGACCTCATCCAGGAGTTCGGCCGGCAGTTCCGGGGCCGCCTGTGTGGTGAGTTACGGGCGTGCGGAGGTTGAGGCTCGAACCCTCTCCGCACAGGAAATCCCGTCCTGCTGGGGCGGCCGGTGCTCTCCGGCTTCCCTCTGTGCTCCCGCCCACCGCGAAGGTGTCAGATTTTAGCTCTGGCCAACTTTGGGCGCGGACCCCAGGGACCCACGTGCAGCCGGTCCCGCCCACCGGGATGAGCGGTTTACCCTGGGCTGAAGGTCAAACTCCACCGCTGACCCCCTGCACACAAGAAGCAATCACCTGTACCAGAGTCTTGTTCCACCCACTTCAGTATGGCTCCGCCCATTCTATTAGCCCCTCCCACAAATGCTGCACCATCTGCTCTAGGCGCCTTTGGGGTTGTGTTGCCCCCACTGACAGAGCGCATGGGCACCTCGCCGCTCCACTCCTACCCCTAGCCCATGGGCGCATCTAGTCCCGTGTCACTTCTTCTGAGCCTGTCCGCAGGGGCTGCTCAAGCCCTGGTGTTTCCCTAAGACCTCCCACCTGGATGGAGCCCCTCTAGAAGGAGACCCACCTCTGACCCCACCCCAGGCAGCTGCTTACGGTCCCAGAGGAGCCTGACGGGCTGTGCCCGGCTGATTCTGACCCTGTGTGTCCTCAGAGAAAGCCCCGTGTGCTGAGGGGAGACACGGCTGCCAGCACCGGTGTGTCAACACCCAGGGCGCCGTGGGCTGCGCCTGCAACCCCGGGTACAAGCTAGCGGCAGACAACAAGAGCTGTCTGGGTGAGCGCAACCCCTGCCCCGCGGGACCACCGCGGCTGGGCCTGCTTTGGTTCCCTGCCGGCCCAGCATCAGAGCAATGAGTCCGGAAGGGTCTTTGGAAGTAGAAGCCCCTCCTTTGCTTTCAGGCCTAGGAAATGGGAGGGATTAGCCTGGGTCACGCAAGTGCTCAGGGGGACCAGGGCTGGGAGCCTTGACTTTGTGTGCTTACCACAGCCCTGTCCCTCCTTTCTCAGACCAGGCTCCTCCCTGGCCCCAGTCCACCTCCCAAACTTGCTTCTGCTTCTTCTTCTTCTTCTTCTTCTTCTTCCTCTTCCTCTTCCTCTTCCTCTTTTTCTTCTTCTTCTAAAGATGTATTTATTTACTTGAAAGTCAGAGTTACACAGAGAGAGGAGAGGCAGAAAGAGAAAGATCTTCCACCTGCTGATTCACTCCCCAACTGGCCGCAATGGCCGAAGCTGTGTCGATCTGAAGCCAGGAGCCAGGAGCGTCTTCTGGGTCTTCCACTTGGGTGCAGGGGCCCAAGGGCTTAGGCCATCTTCCACTGCTTTCCCAGGCCATAGCAGAGAGCTGGATTGGAAGTGGAGCAGCCAGGACTCAAACCAGCACCCATATGGGATGCAGGTGGTGGCTTTATCCACTACTCCACAGCCCTGGCCCCCAAACTTGCTTCTGTCTCCTCCCAGGAACATGCTTCGGTTTCTGTTACTTGGACATTGTGGAGGGTTCTGCAGACAGATGAGCCCCCCCCCCCCCCGCCACCTGTGGCTCAGCTCTGCCTCCATACCCCACTGCTCTGGGGTATGCTCCACACTGCACTGCTCCCCTCTGCCCTAGCAGGTCTTTCGAGATCTGTGGGCTCCTGGGCTCACAATCACAGCTGCTGGTTAGTTGACTACTTAGTGACAGGCATTGTGCCGGAGCTGCAGACCTCCTTGCTCGGCCTCACCTGAAAAAGAGGTCCTGTGTCTCCTGGGTTCGTCTTGTTTCTAGACATTTCAGAAGGTTGGCTGGAAGCCCTGTGTGGTGCTGCGAGCCTTCCGTGGCTCCCCCAGGGGTTTACCTGCGGCCATCACCCCTGCTGTGAGCCTCTGCCGGGTCCTTTTCCCAGGTGCCTAAGTACCACCCCAGACGACCGAAGCCAGCATCTTTGGGCGCAGGGCCCAGGCACGGTGTTTCTAAGTAGCGCCCAGCTCCTGAGGGTGTTGTCAGGGGTGAGAGCTGCCTTTAGCACAGCTGACTTGTGCTCTTCCCCAGCCATTGACCCGTGTGCCGAAGGGACCCACGGCTGTGACCACCACTGCGTCAGTTCCCCGGGCTCCTATTTCTGTCGCTGCCAAGCTGGCTTTGTGCTCCTGCAGGACCAGAGGAGCTGCAGGGGTGAGCGCGCCCTCGCACCTGCACCCTGGGCGGCGACTTCTGAGCACGCCACTCAGAGGTGACATCTCGCCGTCTCCTCCTCCCCACCAGCTGTGGACCCCTGCAGCCTTAGCAACCACAGCTGTCAGCACGAGTGTGTCAGCACTCTCGAGGGGCCCCGCTGCCGCTGCCCGGAAGGTCACGACCTGCAGCCGGACGGGAGGAGCTGTCGCAGTGAGGAGGGGCCTCCTGCATGATGGGGAGGAGGGGCGTGGGCCTTAGAGAGCAGGGTCACTCTGACTCATCCCGACCTGTCTCTCCGTTAAGTCCGAGACCTTTGCAACAGCGTGGACCATGGCTGCGAGTTCCAGTGCGTGAGTGAGGGCCTCTCCTACCGCTGTCTGTGCCCCGAGGGGCGGCCACTTGAGGCAGATGGCAAGAGCTGTAGCCGTGAGTTCCGGGCGGGAGGTTCTGCCCACATTCTGAGCATCCTTGACCTTGTCCTTGCCGTGGGCGGAGGATGTGGTGTGGGTGTGTGGGAGGTGGGAGGGGGAGGCTGGCAGTGTGCTGTGCTCTGCCTCTATCTCTTGCCCCACAATCCTCTGCCACGCTGCCATGGCTCATTTTAAAAAACGCTTGTTCAATCACACGCCTCCTTTGCTCAAAATCACTGTGGCTCCCTGGTGCCCAAGGAGTAGAGATCACATGCCTTAGCCCTGAGCTTTTCATGTGGCCGGCCCGACCACAGTAGTGGATAACAAAATCATATTTGTGGGTTACAATGAGTGGTTTTCTAAAAATAGAGTTTGCTACATGTAGCAAGTAAGTACTGTTTTGTGGAAGTTAAATTGCATTATATGTGGTCAGATGAAGTACATCCTCAGGGATTATTGTTATTTGTGTTTGTGAGCTGTGGTCAAATTTTTTTTTTTTTTTTGACAGGCAGAGTTAGTGAGAGAGAGAGAAACAGAGAGAAAGGTCTTCTTTTTCTGTTGGTTCACCCCCCAAATGGCCGCTATGGCTGGTGTGCTGCGCCGATCCAAAGCCAGGAGCCAGGTGCTTCCCCCTGGTCTCCCATGCGGGTGCAGGGCCCAAGCACTTGGGCCATCCTCCACTGCCCTCCCGGGCCACAGCAGAGAGCTGGACTGGAAGAGGAACAGCTGGGACAGAATCCTGCGCCCCAACTGGGACTAGAACCCGGGGTGCCAGCGCCACAGGCGGAGGATTAGCCAAGTGAGCCGTGGTGCCGGCCTGTGGTCAAAATTTTGAAGCCACCACCTTAGCCCCTCAGCCAAGCCACCAGCCTGTGGCCTGCCACACTTGAACATTGTGGGCATAAGGCCTCCTCCTCCCTGACTGTGTCACGAGCTTCCCTGCCCCATGCTCTGCACATCCTGCTCCCCACTTTCTAGAATATTCCTTTCTGCCTTGGCAAGCACCTATTCATCCATCAAGACCATCTCGTTCCACTCAGGCTGCCGTGGCAAAGGACTGTAGTCTGAGTGGCTGGGACCACACCTGTGTCTCGTGGTTCTGGGCTGGGCACTCCAAGCCCCAGGTCCTGGCAGCAAGGTGCCGGGAGAGGCTGCTGCCTGGCCGCTGCTCTGCACCTTCCTGCTCTGGCTTCACTCGGTGAAGACAGGAAGTGGTTTCCTTCAGACTCTTAAGGATTCCAATCCATTCACCAACGCCGCATCCTTATAATCTCATCATGTCCCAAAGACATCACCTGCTAACCCTCACAACAAGGAGTAGCGTTTTTCAAAGACTGATTTATGTGTTTATTTGAAAGGCAGAGAGGCACAGAGAGCCAGAAAGAGATGGAGAGATGGTCTGTCCGCTGCTTCATTCCACAAATGCCACAGCTGGGGCTGGGCCAGACTAAAGCCAGGAGCTTGGAATGAAATCCAGGTCTCCACATGGGTGGCTGGGACCCAAATACTGGCGCCGTCACCTGCCTGAGGCTGGAATAGGACGCAGAGCTGGGACGTGAGCCTGGGCACTCCGGTAAGGGGTAAGGGGTGCGGGCATTCCAGTGTGGCAGCTGAACCCCCACCCGACGCCCACCCCAGGGGACTTGGGGAGACACAGTCACTCGGTCGCTAACAGAGGCCAGACGCATACCAGCATCTGCATGCAGCGCTCTTCAAGAGCCCCAGAGAGAAGGAGCGACGCTGCCCTGGGTTCCCTGCCCCCCCCCCCCCCCCCCCCCCGGCACTCTCCTGGACTGTAGCTTACGGCACACCAGACCTGCTCGGCTCTGCACTGACTTCCTCAGGGGATCGGGATTGTGCCTTATCTATCGAACCCTCTTCATGGCCTAGCAGAGTTCCTGGCTCAGAAGAAGGGGGATGAGTTTGTAGGTGATTAGGACATGAGTTTTGGGGTCAGATAGATCTGGCTTTAAGTCCTGGCTCAGTCACAGCTGCCTATGGAATCTGGGAAAATCACTTTCTCCTTCGCGGCTTCGAATCATGGAACATGGGGACAACACTCAAGGTTACGGGGAGGGCTGAGAACTCGGGCGTGTGTAGAGCACCTAGGTCGGTGCCCGGTGCATGGGCAGCTGTCAGTAATAGTATTTGTTATTAATCTACTGGTACAGTGCTAGGAGTGTGCCGGCTCATAGCAGGTGATGAGTGAAAGGTAGCTATTCTGATGATTATTGTTATTATTATCTAAAAAGATGCTTTGAGCAGAGTGCCTGGTTTGTGCTAAGCACTTGATACATGTCAAGGGTTCTGCTGATGGTGGTGGTCGTGGTGGTGATGATGGTGATGGTGCTGGTGCTGATGATGGTAATGGTGATGGTGATGATGATAGTGGTGATGATGGTGATGATGGTGATGGTACTGATGGTGATGGTGGTGATGATGACGATAGTGGTGATGATGGTGATGGTGGTGGTGGTAGTGGTGCTGATGATGGTGATGGTGATGGTGATGATGATGATAGTGGTGATGATGGTGATGATGGTGATGGTACTGATGGTGATGGTGGTGATGATGACGACGATAGTGGTGATGATGGTGATGGTGTTGGTGGTGGTGATGGTGGTGATGCTGATGGTAATGGTGGTGATGATGATGGTGATGATGGCAATGATGATGATGGTGGTGATTTAGCACATCATTCAATGTGGATGCACGGATTCAGTGAACAATAACCCTTATCTGACACATGGGAATGAATGACTAGATGGCTTAGATGGCTGCTGCCACCCAAGGATCTCCGCCCTCCATCCAGGCGCCTCTCTCCCTCCATCCAGGCACCTCTCGCGCTGCAGGATGCCGGGAAGGTCACGTGGACCTTGTTTTGCTGGTGGATGGCTCCAAGAGCGTGCGCCCCCAGAACTTCGAGCTGGTCAAGCGCTTCGTGACGCAGATCGTGGACTTCCTGGACGTGTCCCCCGAGGGCACGCGCGTCGGGCTGGTGCAGTTCTCCAGCCGCGTGCGCACCGAGTTCCCGCTGGGCCGCTACGGCACCGCGGCCGAGCTGAAGCAGGCGGTGCTGGCCGTGGAGTACATGGAGCGTGGCACCATGACCGGGCTGGCGCTCCGGCACATGGTGGAGCACAGCTTCTCCGAGGCCCAGGGCGCGCGGCCCCGCGCTCTCAACGTGCCTCGCGTGGGCCTGGTCTTCACCGACGGCCGCTCCCAGGATGACATCTCAGTGTGGGCGGCGCGCGCCAAGGAGGAAGGTGGGTTTGTCATTTGGCACGGGGCATCCCGGACTGGATTTGGGTTGGGCGCGGGGAGGCATCATCCTCTGAGCGCCCTGGCCCCGCAGGCATCGTCATGTACGCGGTGGGCGTGGGCAAGGCGGTGGAGGAGGAGCTTCGCGAGATCGCCTCGGAGCCCGCCGAGCTGCACGTGTCCTACTCGCCCGACTTCAGCACCATGACGCACCTGCTGGAGAATCTCAAAGGCAGCATCTGCCCGGGTGAGCCCATGGCTTGTAACGCCGCCCGTCGCCGGCTGCCCTCCCTTCGATTTCTCCTCTCCACATTCACTGCCTCCAGTCCCCTCCCAGAGTTACAGACAGGGGCTGAACAGGGAACTGAGCTGGCACTCAAGGTAGCCTCCAGCCTCGTTACTCAATGCGCCTCCGCGGACAGGTGGGGACACGACTCCTGGCAGAGCTGCGGCATCCAGGGCTCTCCAGGCTGATGTGTCCGAGTTGGCGCTTTAACATGCATCTAGGTGACTCATGGGTATATTCAAGTTTCCGAAGCACCAAACCAGGCTACTAGGACCCCAGAGCAGTGGGTGTTCCAAATAATCTGGAGAGAGTTTTTCTTTTCTTTTCTTTTTTTTTAAAGATTTATTTTATTTATTTGAAAGTCAGAGGGAGGAGAGAGAGAGAGAGAGAGAGAGAGAGAGAGAGAGAGAGAGAGAGCACTCCTTTCCAGGATCCACACTAGTAGGAAGCTGGATTCAGGGCTTGGATCCTGACACTGAGCCCAGGCACTCCCACATGGCAATTTCTCATCCCAGTTAGCAGTTCAAGCACCGGGCCAAATGCCACCTCCGGAGGGCTGTTAAAATACAGATCGCTAAGCTCCAACCCTTTCTTCTCCGAGCCAGAAGGTCTGGGGCGGGGTCTGAAATTTGCATTTCTGATAAATGCCTCCTTGGGCTGCTGGGAGGCCAAGGAACACACCTGGAGGACCACTGATCTCCTTGGAATACACTCGTGCCAGGCGGTCTTCTAGGTTTGTGCGGTCCAGGAAGGTAGCCAGCGGCCACCTGCACCCACTTTATTAAAATAACATAGAAAAAAATTAATTTTCCCGTTGGACCAGCCACATTTTAAGTGGTAAACAGCCACACGGGGCTTGCGACCCCTGCATCCGACACCACAGAGCCCGGCACTTCCTCCACTCTGGGAAGTTTCACTGGGCGAGCGCTGCCCCCTTCTCCTGCCGCAGCAGCAGCATTTGGGAGCGCGTTAGAAATGTCCTCGGTTCCTCTCCCAGCTTGCTTGCGCAGGCGCGTGTACCCCCCCCCCACCAGGGGATCCTTGGAAACACCAATGAGGAGATGCTCTCATTCTGCCCATTTTACAGATGGGAAAACAGGCTCAGAAAGCGTTGTGAGTTTGCCAGTAGCCGGCACCTGCTTGGCTGGGGCTGGGCCCAGGCCAGCCTGAACGCAAAGGCCTCACACCCGACCACAGGCCCTGGTGGAGGCGAATCTGGAGGCCCAGGTCCGGGTCGGCTCGGCCTCCCGCAGGGTGCCGTCCCGCTGACCTTGTGCCTGGTTTGCAGAGGAGGGCGTCGGCGCGGGGACGGAGCTGCGGAGTCCCTGCGACTGCGGCAGCCTCGTGGAGTTCCAGGGCCGCGCGCTGGGGTCGCTCGAGAGCCTGACGCACAGGCATATCCTTTGCGGGAGGCGCGGGCCGGGGCCGGGGAGGGAGGGGACCCCGCGCCCCTCCGCGGCTTCCTTAACCGCTCACTGGCCCAGCTGACGGCGCGCCTGGAGGACCTGGAGAGCCTGCTGGCCGGCCGGAAGTGAGGGCCGCGGGCGGGCCGCCCCCGGGCCGGCGGAACCGGGTCCCCGGGCACGGGCTGCCCGGCAGGAGGCGCGGGCGGGCTCCCCGCGCTGCGCTCGGGCCCGGCCTCGCGGGGACGCGTGCTGTGCCCCGTTCTTTGTTCGACTTCTTTTTTGTTTTCATTTTCTTAAAAAAACAAACAAACCCAAATTGGTTTCCACGGGGCTGGTCTGTGGGTTTAGCCGCGCCGCCGGGGGGAGGGGTGGCCAGACGGGGGGCGCGCGCCGGCGGCGCCCGGGCGGCGCGTCGGTGCAGACTGGCGCCGGGTGCGGGGGTCGGGCAGGCGCTGGGACCCCGCGCTGCCTCCCCCAGCGTGTGTATTCAGCCGCTAACAGAGGGCTCCTTATGCCGGCTGCGGAAAGGGAGGGGGCTCAGAAGGAACTCCTGGGGGCTGAGTGCGCCCGCGGCCCCCAGGACCCTGAACACTTGGCTTTCTGACTTCGCGCATCTCGGGGCGCCCCCAAACCTGGCTCCGCAGCTGCTGGAACTGGGCGGTGAGGAGGTGGGAAGCAGGAACTGAGCCTCCACCTGGAGGCAATGGCGGGGGACAAAGAGGTGAATTTCGCCTGGATTTTCTTTCTCTCCTGCCCTCGGTGGGAAGAAGGGAATCCGCCACGATGCCTGGCCCCGCCAGGCCTCCGTCTGCCCAGCTGTGGCCCTCGCTCTGCCTGCCCACGCCCCACCCCTGGATGGCACCACCAGCAATCACCTCTGGCTGCAAAGAGCGCAGCAAAAACTTCCCAAGTGCACGCAGGCCACGGCCAAGCCGAGAGTATTTCCTGCGCTGGAGCAGCTTGGGCCTGTCACCCTGGCTTTGCTTCCTCACCTGCAGAATGGAGGGGGAACTGTTACCACCCAGGTGATGGGGAGAATTGAAGACATTTTTAAAAAAATTATTTTATTTGAAAGGTAGAGTTACAGACAGGAGGGGAGAGGGAGAGGGAGAGCCTTCACTCTCCAAATGGCCACAAATGGCTGGGACAATCCAAAGCCAAGAGCCAGGAGCTTCTTCCTGGTCTCCCACGTGGGTGCAGGAGCCCAGGGACTTGGGCCATATTCCACTGCTTTCCCAGGCCACAGCAGAGAGCTGGATTGGAAGTGGAGCAGCCGGTCTTGAACCAGGGCCCATATGGGATGCAGGCACTGCAGGTACTGGCTTTACCTGCTACACCATAGCGCCCCCCCCCCCCGGAGTTCTTGCAAGGCGTTTGAGACTTTGAGACTGCCCTGGACCTAATACAGCCCCCAGCTGGTTGTAGCTGTCAGTTATTCTTATGATGATGGCGATAGCTAACATAGTCTTGGGGCTCCCCTACCTGATCTGTGGGCATTTTCATTTGATCCTCACAACAATCCCGGGAGGTGAGGATTAGTCACTTTATCATCTGCAGTTATTCGGGGAAACTGAGGCACGGAGAAGTTTGAGTAGGTTTCCCAAACAGGTGTGAGTGATAAGATGCTGGGCGGGTGTGCTGATCCCATGGCTGCTGTCATGATGTGCCACGACCCAAGTTTGTTACCACAGGGTTCTGGAGTCCAGAGGTCTAGGATCCGGTGTGTCTGGCTCCTCCCGTGGGCTTCGGCTTCCAGCCCTTTCCCAGCCTCGTGGCGCTGCCTGAGTTCCTTGGCCACAGCCCCAAGTCACTTCTGCCCTTCTGCGTGTGATCCTCTCACCTCTGTCTCATCGGCGTGCCCGTGGGTCTGCCTAGGGATAACCACATTGCCACGAAAGATCTCCCCACCTAAAGCTTCCTATCGCCATAGCACCCGCAGAGGCGATAGGCTCACAGGTGCAGGGCTTAGGGCGTGGGCCTCTCGGGGGTCCATGGGTTTGAAGGCAGCCAGCTCCAGAGCTGTTAAGTGTGGTTATGCACCTTGCGAGGCAGTGAAGAGGAAGAAATCCCTTGAGCAGAGGGAGCTCTGAGCTGGAGGGGCTGGAGCCCGTGCACTGTAACTGAAGGAGAAAGAGGGGGCTTCGCCTGGGAAGGCAGAGCAAGGGAGGGAGAAATGCTGGAGGAGGTGATCTGGGACGGGGGCTGGGATTTGCACAGGTGGAGTGGAGGATTTTACAGGTGCGTGTGTGTGACCCAGCCTTTCCCTGCACCTGAGAATCAGATACGCTAAAGTCCCACAAGCAGCACCTGGCAAGTGGCCTCACCTTGCCCAAGCCCTTCCTTTTACACTTAGGGAAACTGAGACCCGGAGGGTAGAGTTGCCTGGCCAAGATCTCACATTGAGAAAACGCCAGCTGGATCAGGCAGAAACCTGGGGAGGCCGACCCTGGAACAGGGTATATTAATGGATGGGGCGCCGAGGGCAAGGGCCGGGCTCCTGCCCTCCTCCCCTGCCTTCCGGCACTGGCCAGCACTGCCACCTTTGGGGTTCCTTCTGTCACCTCTCCTGCAATCTCCCTGCTGGCCACTGGGTGGCGTCCAGAGCTCTGTTTTTGGATCTGGGTCCCAGAGCTCCTAGGACCAAGAAGCCTCCCCTTTCCCTAAGACTGTCTCCTCCCTTCGCACATGTGTGCACACATGCACACACACACACACACACGCCCAGCCCTGCCACTTATCAGGTGTGTGCTGGTCCTGACAGTAATGGTTTCCTAGCTCACCCTCCGGCCTCCTCTCTCTCGTTTCCAATCCCCGTCTCCTGTTGGCTGGGCAGAATCCCCGATCGATAGCCCTGTCCCACACGAGGGAGCTGGCCCTTGCTTTTTTCGTCTTAGCCTATTCTACTTGAAAGACGAGAAAGACGAGGAGAAGACTTCCAATAGGCTCACTGGATCAATACCAGGAACTCGAATTAGCCCAAGAACAGAAAGTACAGGGCGGGGGGGGGGGGGGAGCAATACTGCCATAGAGCCTGAGTCAAGAGGCTGGGCCCAGGCACAGACGCTGGGCCGGGGCTCCTGGTGCCCAGGCAAGCACCCAGGTCACATGGTTTGCAGAGTCCGGTAAGACCAGAGGGGTGACCTGAACACCCTCTTGGTGTCCCGGAGACTGAATTAAAGGACGGCGCCCTCCCAATGGCTGGCAGAGGTGTTCCTTCCAGAGCTGCGCCTTGTGCTTGGGAACATGCCTGAGTCATGGCCTGCAGCGAGGGCGGGAACGAGGGCAGCAAGGGCTTGCAGCCCCCAGTGGCAGCCCTGCCTCCCGTCACCCTGTCCAGGAGTCACCCAGTCCAGGACAGTAGCCAATGTGCGCTCATCGATCAGTGATGCTGTGGCGGCTGTGATCCAGGAGCTGGACATTAATTTTATTTTCATTAATTAACTTTACAATAGCCCCTTGTGGGAGTGGCCACCGAGTGGGGGGAGGCGACTACTTTACACGGGTGGTTAAGGGAGGCCCCCTGCTGGTTGAACCGAGGTTAGCAAGCTAAGGAGGAGCCAGGGAGGGAGTGCGATTGCAGGGACTTGGGCTGGGAACAGGCTGGATGCTGGGGTGAAGCAGCGAGGAGGGCGGGGACAGGGGAGCGGGGCGGGGGGCAGCGGTGGGGGCGGCAGAAAGCTGGGAGGTGCCAGGCTGGGGGGGGGCGCACTGGTGCGTTCACCGCTGCGCTGCTCAAGTTGTCCCCTCATTTCCCTTGGCGACCACGTGGGCACGGTGCCCTCCCTGGCCTGTCCCTTCTCTCCCAGGGATGTGGGAGGGGATCGGATGAGACACGCACCAGTGTTCTGGAAACCGTTCAGGGCTGCGCAAGAGAGAAGGGTAGAGCTGTGTCCGGAGTGCAGTCCAGGGCCAGCAGCAGCCGCCTCACCTGGGCACTTGCTGGAAACACACATTCCCGGCTCCCTCCTCCATCCGCCGCTCCAAAACTCCACCGGGGCCCAGCCCTCGGCTTCCACGAGCCTTCCAGGTGCTGTGACGCACGCCCAAGGCCGAGAGCGACTGTGGAAGGGTGGAGGCCCAGCCCCCACAGACCCTCCCCAAGCCCCTGGCCTGGGCAGAGTTCCTGGAGCCCATGGCTCCCGAGCTCTCTGCCTTCCTCCCACTGGGGGCTGGCTCCACCTCTGGCTCCACACACAGAGGTTTTTTCTTTTAAATCTTGTACATAAAGCCTTCATAGTAAAAATATTTTTAAATCGTAAAAGCCATCCAGCCTCATCGTTAAAATAAAACTTAAATAGCGCACAGGCTATCAAGTGGAAAAAGAACCCCCTGGCCCCCGGAGGTAACCACGGAACAACGGCTCCACGTGATTCCTTCCAGACGCTTCCTGCACAGAGAGAGGCGGCTAGTGTGGGGCTGTGCAGGCAGCCTGCGGGCAGGTGTGCTGCTGCTTTGCTAAATAAGTTGAGCTAGGCGTCTGCTTCCTCGTCCAGGACATGAGGTGAGCGAACAGCGCCAGCCTCCCAGGGCCGTGGGACTGACTTCACGGGAGGCTCTGTGTGCTGCAGGTGCAGCATGCATTTCTATGCTATTTAAAGACAGGGTCATGCCTTAGACCTTACCCTGCGCATTTCACGTACTTCTCCTTGCGGGACCCACATCCGCCTGCAGGGGGCGCTGTGTTGTTTGACTCCTGCCCTGTGTCCGCCCTCCTTCCTGCTAGGAGACTCATTCTTCTGGGTCTTTTTGGGGGGCCACAGGAACCAGTACCCTTTTCTCCACTCCTTGGAAGGTATCCTGTAGCGTGACAGCAGTGCAGCTGTTAAGAGCACAGATGGGGGAGCCATGCTACCTGTTCAAACCCCAGCCATGCCACTTAGCTGTGTGACTTTCGGCAAGTTTCTTGATTCTCTGTGCCTCTGTCAAAGTGGGCTCATTGTTCTCATCTGTGAAATGGAGATGATGATGCTCCCTTCACCACTGCTTTGGGATGAAATGAGGTAACCCATTCAACGTTCCGAGAGCAGAGCCTGGGACAAAGGACGCATGAACACGAGTGTTTATAAATGCATGGCTCGGCCGGTGCCACGGCTCACTTGGCTAATCTTCTGCCTGCAGCACCAGCACCCCGGGTTCTAGTCCCAGTTGCTCCTCTTCCAGTCCAGCTCTCTGCTGTGGCCCGGGAGTGCAGTGGAGGATGGCTCAAGTGCTTGGGCCCTGCACCTGCATGGGAGACCAGGAGGAAGCACCTAGCTCCCGGCTTTGGATCGGTGCAGCGCGCTGGCCATAGCGGCCATTTGGGGAGTGAACCAATGGAAAAAGAAGACCCCCCCCTCTCTCTCTCTCTCACTGTCTAACTTTGCCTGTCAAAAAAAAATGCATGGCTCATTCTGTGCTTTCCTCTTGGGGTTCTGGGTCTTGGGAGAACATGACTTATGATGGTGATGGTATTGGGAGTCCACAGACAGAACCCTAGCCAGATGAGTTTGGTTCATGACCTTTTTTTTTTTTTAGGATTTATTTTTTATTTATTTATTTGAAAGTCAGAGTTACACAGAGAGAGAAGGAGAGGTAGAGGTAGAGGTAGAGGTAGAGGTAGAGGTAGAGGTAGAGGTAGAGAGAGAGAGAGGTCTTCCATTTGCTGGTTCACTGCCCAATCAACCATAATGACCGGAGCTGCGCTGATCTGAAGCCAGGAGCCAGGAGCTTCTTCCAGGCTCCCATGCGGGTGCAGGGGCCCAAGGACTTGGGCCATCTTCTACTGCTTTCCCAGGCCATAGCAGAGAACTGGATGGGAAGTGGAGCAGCAGGGACTTGAACCATTGCCCATGTGAGATGCCAGCACTGAAGACAGTGGTTTTACCCGCTGCGCCATGGTGCCAGCCTTTTGTGACCTTGGTTTCTGATAGTTATTTCTAGGAACTACCTGATATTCTTGAAAGGCTCGAGCCGTGCTGCTTTGCAAGGGGAGTGTGTGTGCAGGGCCCTGGGCATGGTGCCCCTTGCTGTGGGGAAAGGTCTCAGCGATAGTCTCCTGCTACAGCCTTTCCGCCCGGCCAGGCTTGGTGTGAGGAGCTCTGGCCGCACCCTGCTTTCTTCCTCGTAAGGGGGTTCCTGGAATTCCCCTCGTCTGGGTGTCTGCTCCATTTCATCGTCTGAATGAATCCATAGCCATTCTACACTCCACGGGCAAGTGCAACGGCGGGCCTCTCAGAGTCCATGGCCAGCAGGATTGGGTGGGCAGTGGCCTCAGCCATTCATGGAGTGTGGGTGTGCACCACTGCCCATGAGTCCTGGGCCAGACTGGCCAAGGGCCGCAGGACCACAGCGGGCCAGGGCCAAAGTCGTTAGCAATTCGGGGTCAGGGCTGGGCAGCCAGTGGGTTCCCACTGCTCCGTATCTGCCCTGCCCCCAAACCAAGTCTGACCTCCCAGTGTTGGTCTTTGTCCCACTTCAGAATGGCTCATGGGACCACTGACTTGAGTGTCCCCCTCCATGGTACTTGTACTTTAAAAAAATTTTTTTAAGATTATTTATATGAAAGGCAAATTTACAGAGAGGGGAAAAGGGGGAGAGAGAGAGAGAGAGAGAGAGAGAGAGAGAGAGAGAGAGAGAGATCTTCCACCTAATGGTTTACTTCTCCAGTGGACACAATGGCTGGGGCTGGGCCAGGCTGAAGCCACGAGCCAGGAGCTCCACCCAGGTCTCCCAGGTGGGTGACAGGGGCCCATCTGCTGCTGCTTTCCCAGGTGCATTAGCAGGGAGCTGGATCGGAAGTGAGCAGCTGGGACTCAAACCAGCACCCATATGGGATGCTGGCGTTGCAGGCGGCAACCTACTATGCCACAACACGGTGGCCCTGTACTTGCACTTTCAAAGAAGCCAGAGGAGGGGGACCAGGGGGACAGGTTTGGCACAGCAGTTAAGTTGTTCTTCAGGATACCTGCATCCCATGTGGGAGCCTGGTTCGAGTCCTGGCTCCTCCTCTGCTGATCCAGATTCCTACTGAGGCGGCAGCCAGTGATGACCTGCCGCCCACGTGGGAGACTTGGATGGAGTCCCTGGCTCCTGGTTTCAGCCTTGACCACCCTGGCTGTTGTGGACATCTGGAGAGTGACCAGCAGATGGAAGATCTGTGTCACTGTGCCTTTCCAATAAAATGAATACAAGTTAAACAAAGAAGCCAGGCGGAGGAGAGCCCAAGGGAGAGGACTGCCCAAGTGGAGTTCCGGGCTGAGCCTGGCTTGTGATCCGGGGCCGTGACAGGCTCGGGATCCTCCCTGGCCCTACCCCTTTCACCTGACAGATGGAGCAGCTGAGGCGTGAGGGGGAAGGGCCGAGCCCCACACCCCGCAGTGGGCACCTCTGTGTCCAGGGCTCTTCCCACTTCACTGGGGTGGTCAGAAATGGGGAGAATTTGGGTGAAGGTGGGGAGCCTTCCCTCAACCCCACATCAGGTGCTGAAAGGCTGAGTCTAGGAGCAGAGGGCGGGGTCTAGGAGGAAAGGGCGGGGTCTAGGAGGAGAGGGCGGGGTCAGGGAGCCTTTCCACTGCATTCCAGAGGGGCGGGGGGGGGGGTGAGGCTGGGGCCAGTGGTGTGTGAATTGGGGAGCAGTAATGACAATGGCCATACAGATAATCATGGGGCTTGGTGGGGTCCATGAAGCCATTTCCCATTGTCCATAGCACAGCAGAGCCACACACTACCCTGGAGAGAAGACAAGAAAGGGGGCTTATTCCCATTTTACAGAAGGGACAACTCGGGGTCTGCAAGACCCAAGCCTTTGGGCCCAGCCCGGAATCTTGCTGCCTCCCCAGACCTGGCTGTGGCGGGCTTGGTGGGTGCTGAGGCTCAGCTGTGCCCACCTCCGCCGTCACTCGGGTGCCAGGCAGGTATGGAGCGGGAGTAGGGATGGCAGGGGACGGAGGATCAGGAGGAAATCTGGGCTGAACTTCCCCCAGCAGCTCGTGGCCTTGGCTCTCCCTGACTCCTCCCTCACGCTGAGCCCCCCCCAGGAAGCGTCCATGGCCTTGGCCTGGACTCTGCTGTTCCCCTGACCTGTGCGTGTGTGCATGTGTGCTGACACATGTGTGCACGCGTGTGTATGTGTGTGTGATCAGCTTCCTGGGCAAGGGCCCCCGCTCATGCTGCCTCTTCTCCATGCCCTCCTTCCCACTCTGGCTCAAATTTCACACCCCTCTGCTCAAAGACCCCTTCACGAATGATGCCTACCTACTATGTGCCAGGTCCCATGCTGGGGACCTTCTCCTCTACGGTTTCCACTTGTGCTGTCTCTCTGCCCTTCCCCCTGGGTTTGATTTTCCCCATCACCTTCCCATCCCCATATTTAAAATGAATGATGGGGCTCACATTGTGCCTTATGGCATCCCATGTGGGTTCCGGTTTGTGTCCAGCTGCTCCACTTCTAATCCAGCTCCCTACTAATGGCCTGGGAAAAGCAGTGGAATGTGGCCCAAGTGTTTGGGTACCTGCCACCCATGTGGGAGACCTGGATGACACTTCTGGTTTTGGCCTGGCCCAGCCCTGGCCATTGCAGCCATCTGGGCTGTGAATAGCAGATGGAAGATCTCCCTCCCCCTACCCTGTAACTTTCAAATAAATAAACCAATCTTTAAAAAAAAAAATCCTCCAGGCCAGAAAACATCTCATATTAGTAACTCAGAGCCACCCCAACCTGCTATATTTGGTTCTAAACCCTGAAACCATAGTATGTTAGCACTAGAGGGGGTCTTGAAGATCATCAAGGCCAAACCAACCACTTCTCAGAGGAGTAAGACTGGACTCTGAGAGGAAGGGCCTTGTCAGGCAGCTACCCCGGGACACGTTCCTGGAGCTCATTCTGCAGAGCCACACCCTTCTCGACTCCAGCCGGCTGCTGAAATCCAACCGAATGTCCCCAGCCAGCCTTGAACACTCCCGCCTGCTTTGCTTACTCTGTCCCTTAGAATGCCTGCTGTGAGCCCAGCACTTTGCTAGACCCGGGGATGCAGCTAGATGCAAGAAGCATGCACATGCGACCGCAGCTAGGAGGTGGACGTGTGATGAGATGACCTGAGGTCAGAGCCTGAATGCAGTCTGCTTCCGCTGTGGTCAGTGCTCAGTTTTGGAGTTTGGATTTTTAGAGTAGAAGCAGTCAACCTCTGTCTTCCTTTGAGAGCAGGGACCGCATCAATCTTTTTTAATCTCTGTATTCCCAGCAGCCTAACACATGCCCAGCACACAGGAAGCACTCAGTAGTTACGGATGTTAGCTCTGTGAATGCAGACACCTTTGATGGATGGTTCATATGTTTATCTAACACACAAGGCATAAGATCGGACACATGGTCAGTGCTCAGTAAACACCGGTGCCCAAAATGATTTGTGGAATCAATGAATGAGGGAATGAATGCATCCAGAAAGGGGTCCCCCAACTCTCCATCTCTGTCCATCCCTGGGACCACTGGACTGTGGCTAAGGCCTCCTGGTCTTCCTTGTTCTGAATTAGAAAGGGTCCTTTGGAGATCCTAACTTTCGCACAGCTGGGCTAAAGGGATCGGAGGTCCCTGGCCTAAGTTGGGAGACTGACTGTGAGAGTGGCCAGAAAGAGGAAGACTGGGGGAGGCATGAAAACAAGGAAACGTCAGCTCATTCAGATCCTCCCCGTGGGGCAAGTGTGGCCAGGACCTCTCCTCCCGTGCAGGAGACATCCGGGCGACCCGGTCCTTCTCCACTGGGGTTTCCCCATCGGGCTCCTTGCTGACTCCCCGGATACTATTCCTGGCAGGCTGGTAAAGGGGCGCTGTCTTCTCCCTGCAGAGTCTCAGAGAAGATGAGACCCGGAAGCAGGGCATAGGCAGGGAAGCTCCACGTCTGTGGGAGAGGGAGGCTGGGAAAGCGTGACTCCCTTCCTGCCAACAGCCGCCCAGAAATGACCTGTGATGGAGTCAGAGCTCAGCCGGGCGGTGCTGGAAATTCCTCAAGGCCTCTGGGGAAGGCATCCCATTGACCAACCACTAATGGCGACAGCTGCCCTCTGTCGGGAGCAGTTGATTTTGGAGCCTGGACAAGGCTTTGAGAAAACATCATTGGGGATCAAGCAGCTGTCAGCCAGAGCTGAACACTACTCACAAGACAGGCTGGGGCCACAGGGGGACTCTCAGAAGTATTAACTGTAATCCGCTTACGGGTGTAATTTACATTAAACAAAATGCGCAGATTTCAAGAGTGTTGTTTTGTGAGTTTTGAGAAATGCCTGCACACGTGTGACTGCTGCCCCAACAAGACATGGGATATTTCCCTCCTGTTCATTTTTTTTTAAGTTGCTAATGATCATCTGAGCCTCCAGCTAGTCTTTTTTAATTAATTAATTAATTTGAAAGGCAAAGTTATAGAGAGGCAGAGAGAGAGAGAGAGAGAGAGAGAGAGAGAGAGAATCTCCTGTCCGCTGGTTCACTTCCCAAATGATCACAACAGTGGGAGCTGGGCTTATCTGAAGCCAGGAGCCAGGAGCTTCTTCTGGGTCTCCCATGCAGGTGCAAGGGCCCAAGAACTTGGGCCATCTTCTACTGCTTTCCCAGGCCATAGCAGGGAGCTGGGTTGGAAGTGGAGCAGCCAGAACTTGAACCAGCACCCACATGGGATGCCGGCACTGCAGGCAGAAGCTTTACCCGCTATGCCACAGCACCGGCCCCTAGACTCCTATTCATTTATCATCAGTTTTACTATCCCCCAAGCCTGCCAGCCGTAGGCAGCCACTGACCTAACTTCATTCTAGATTCGTTTCATTTGTTCTAGAATTTCCAGTATGTGGAATCATATTATCTGCAATCTTTCTTTTAAAGATTTATTTATTATTTATTTGAAAGTCAGAGTTACACAGAGAGAGAGATGGAGAGAGAGAGGGAGAGAGAGGGAGGGAGAGAGAGAGATCTTCCATTCGCTGGTTCACTCCCCAGATGGCCGTAATGGCCAGAGCTGCGCTGATGCGAAGCCAGGAGCCAGGAGCTTCTTCCAGGTCTCCCATGTGCGTGCAGGGGCCCAAGGACTTGGGCCATCTTCTACTGCTATCCCAGGCCATAGCAGAGAGCTGGATAGGAACTAGAGCAGCTGGTATTAGAACCGCTGCCCATATGGGATGCTGGCACTGCAGGCGGTGGCTTTACTGGCTATGCCACAGCGCTGGCTCCCGTCTGCAGTCTTTTGTGTCTAGTTTCTTTCTTTCAACATGATGGTTTTGAGATTCCCATGTAACTACATTTCAGCCCATCATCCAATGTCCTTCTACCTACTCTCTGCTTTATCCTTCCAAGCCTCAACTGACCAATACTCTATTCACTTCTAGAAATCAACGGGTTTTTTTAGCTTTCACATACAAGATTATATATTTATCTTTCTGTGCCTGCTTACCATTATGTTCTCCGGTTCCGTCCATGTTGCTTCAAACGACAGGATGGCCCAAGTCCTTGGGCCCCTGCCTGAATAGTGTTCCCAAACACAACGTTTCTTACCCCTATACATTCTAGAAAAATTCATACCTGTCTCTTACAAGCGCTTCCCAAGCTATTATAACCTCTTCACAAACAGTGCTTTTACATCTGCGTGACATTCCCTCCGGTGAAATTGACTTCATGTTCACTTAGCCAATCTACTGTGGAATGCTCGTGTTTCCAGTCTTCCCTACTATACATTATCCTGACATGAATGCAATCTCATCACACACAGAATTGCCCACATTTCCTCCAAAGTGAAATTAATATCCCAGTGAATACCAGCACTTGCAAATTTCTCAGTGTTTGTTGCAAAATCATTTTCCAGGAAAACTGTGCTAATTTTCATCCCCATCTGCATATCTGAAAGAGACTGAGTAACATTCTCAGTGACTAACTGGTTTGCCATGTACCTTACTGGCAGGGAGGACAGGAACAGGCTCCCGACCTCATGGCTAAGTGCTGAGCACACTGTCCACCTAGGGAGTCCCCAGAATAAATGATCCCATTGTGTTCCAGAGCTGGAGATCACTCAGGAATGGCCAGAGCCCTGGGCTTGATTTCCACGTTCCTTTTTGCAGTCCCTGTTTTGTCTCTTACTAGCTATGAGTCCCTTGGAAAGTCACTTCTTCCTTTAACTTAGATGCAAAAGGGAGACAGTGCTGATTGCTGGAAACCACAAGCTCTCATGCTGAGCTTAGCTTGTGTTTGTTGTGTTTGGTTGAGGAACTCGTTTTAGGAAGCTGCTGGGGAGTGGGTGGCTGGCACTGTGGCGTAGAGGGTAAAGCTGCCACCTGCAGTGCCGCCATCCCATATGGGCAATGGTTTGAGTCCTGGCTGCTCCACTTCCGATCCAGCTCTCTGCTATGGCCTGGGAAAGCAGTAGAACACAGCCCAAGTCCTTGGGCCCCTGCACCCACGTGGGAGACCTGGAAGAAGCTCCTGGCTCCTGGTTTTGGATCGTTGCAGCTCCAGCTGTTGCGGCCAATTGGAGAGTGAACCAGCGGATGGAAGACCTCACTCTTTCTCTCTCTCTCTCTCTCTCTCTCTCTCTCTCTGTAACTCCGACTTTCAAATAAATACATAATTCTTTTAAAAAAAAGACTCAATCTGAGGCCCCAGAGTGATCCCACAAAGCCCAACGTTTTTGGCTCTGAGAACAAACATCTCAGAAACCTGACCTTGATTTTTCCACGCTCTCTTTCCTTGGTATGGAGAGCTCTGAGCAGTGCCCGCGCAGGGTGTCCTCCCAGAGGCTTAGTGTTCCAGAGTCAGTGACTCTCGACTACAAAAAGGAGGCCAGGCCCACTGCCAGGTGTGTTCCCGACAGATGCTCCCTTGGCCTCTCTAACATGGAACTCAGCGGTTCAAAGTGACCTCTTCCGGTGGCAATTTCTCTCTACAGTCATGCTCCCGAAAATCCACAACACCAGGAGAAGACATCAGATGGACCCCCACGGAGGGATATCCTACAAAACACCCGACCTCAATTTGTGATATTATTAACCCACATGGTGTGTGGGGAGGTGCACTTGCCTTTTCCTCTTAATATTGAGATCTGACACGCCCTGGCCCTGCTGGGATGCGGCCTCTTCCAGCACGTGGCTTCTGAGTGTCAGCCTCCACCCCGCGAGATTTCTGGCTCTACCACAGCTCATGTCCATTTCTCTACTCTCCGCTCCGCCCCCATTCCTGCCCAGGTGGGCTCCCTTCTCCCCTCCTGTCCTCTTCCTGGCCTCTCCTTTGGCCTCCTATCTCTGCAGAGATGAACCCAGAACCAGTCTCCACCCCACCCTCTCCCAAACTGTGGAAAATCCAGAAGCCCTGCAGCCCTGTGCCCTGAGTCAGCCAGTTTTAGAATTTGGTCCAAGATGAGGTCAACGATCTCCTAGCCACGGGCGTAGTTATAGGCAGCGTCTTCCTGGCCTGTGATGAGCTGCTTGGGATGGGAGAGCCGCGGTCAGTGCCAGTCAGAACTTTATCCCTGACCTTGGGGGCTACAGTTTGAGAGCTCATTTCTCTCTCTCCTCCAGGCCCCCTCACAGACTCTAGCACAGATGGCTGACAATAGCCAAACCTCCAAAACTCACTCTTCTCCCCAACTTTAAACTTGTAAAATAAAGCATGCACCTGGAGAAGCATGTAAAATAAGAATAATATTTAACAAATAATTACACAGCAAACACATGTTCCACCACCACAGAAGTCACGCTCATTTTACAACGTCTTATCAAATCACTTCCTTATTGACAGGTTATAGCTATTTTGTTGGCCATAAACAGATGTCTTCCCTTGGGGAGATATTCAGGCCCCTGAGGGAGAAACGCCCTGGCCTTAAATTTTACATGGGCACATTTCTTGGGTGGAGAGGTCTTGGACATTCCTGCCATTGAGTTTCCTTAGTTTCTGCTTCAGGTTCAGACACCTGCAGCCATTGCTTCAAGATCCCAGCTCTTGGCATCCCCAGGCTCTCACTACAGGAAAAGGAGATGATAATGATAAACTGATGCTCTCTAGGTCTTTACTTTCTTCAATGATTCATTCATTCACTCATTCTGTTATTTTTATGCATTTAGACTAAGCTCTTAGGCTACAACAAAGTATAGAATAGACATGATGTTAACTCACGGAATTTACTACCTACATTGATTAGGACCTGGTGTTTACCAGTGCTAATAAAAACAACAATTGGGGCTGCCATTGTGGCATAGCAGGTAAATCCAACACCTGTGACGCTGCCATCCCATGTGGGTGCTGGTTCGAGACTCCACTGCTCCACTTCCAATCCAGCTCACTGCTAATGAGCCTGGGAAAGCAGCAGAAGATGGCCCAAGTCATGGGCCCCTGCAGCCCTGTGGGAGACTGGATGAAGTTCATGGCTCCTGGCTTTGGCTTTGCCCAGCCCTGGCCATTGCAGCCATTTGGAGAGTGAACCAGAGGATGGAAGATCGATCTCTTTGTCTCTGTCTCTCCCTCTCTCTGTAACTTTGCCTTTCAAATAAATATGAATCTTTAAAAAACCCTGAAATCAATATTTTCTCCTTCAAGGAGATCATCCAAATCAACAAAAGGTTGGGTCATGTGAGGCATGGAGGAAGGGCATCTAACTTACAAAGGGAATCACAGATCTCAAACTCTCCCCTCTCCCAACGCCAGGAGAAGGCAAAGCAGATGTTATTGTGAATGTAACAGAGGCATGGATTTGAGGGGCCAGGCCTCAGAGCCAAGAGGCCAGAGTTGAGGTTCAACAGCCTCCCTTACCGAGGGGCGGACACCACTCTTCCCTCTGCTCCTCCTTTCCCACCCCAGATCGTAGAAGACCAACCTAGGGCTCAGACCAAGCCAAACCCTCAGGAGCAGGACATCCCACCAGCTGTGGGTAGGGTGGTCCAGTGAGTCTCTGTAACATCAGTTCTAGATGCAGGCTTCACCTTCTTCTTCTAATTCAACCCTATCAGGGTACAGATGGGGAAACTGAGGCACAGAGCTGCACCATCCAGACCAAGGTCACACTCCAAGTCAGCAACAAAGGCTCTAGAGTCCAAAAGTAGATTCTGTTGATAGTCAA
This sequence comes from Sylvilagus floridanus, assembly GCA_949820135.1. NCBI lineage: Eukaryota > Metazoa > Chordata > Mammalia > Lagomorpha > Leporidae > Sylvilagus > Sylvilagus floridanus. The sequence continues at coordinate 116,384,924 of OX463231.1, read as the reverse complement.
CTGGACAAAGATCTTTCAAGATGTGGCACTCTGAGTGGCAGATGACCTTATAGCTCTCTATGAGCTCTGGTGTGTGTGTGTGTGTGTGTGAGAGAGAGAGAGAAAGAGTGAGAGCGAGAGCCAGCTTTTGTGAGGTGCTTGCTATTGATAGGGATTATATCTCTTTTTTTTTTTTAACTTTAAAAAAAAATAAGTAACAAAGCTGAATTTCCAGGATGTGAAGTTACCTAACAATTGGCCAAAGTGTTGTTCTGTTTAATTTATCAAAAGAGTAGCGGAAAAATATGTATTGTTTAGATTTATCAGATGAACATATAGCAAAAGAACCAGGTAGGAGTCCTGGAAATCAATGACTATTGAATGAAAAATTCATACAAAATAGAGTCTGGGCTGGATGCAGTTGAAAGAATTATAGTGAACTGGAAGCTAATACTGAGGAATTCACCCAGAACACAATGCAGAGAGATGAAGAAGAGAAAGATAGGAGAGAAAAGCAAACCAAGAAGACTAGAAATAAAAGGTTCAATAAATACCCAGTGGAATTTCCATAAAGAGAATGGAGACAATGGCAGATAAGCAGTAGCCAAAGAGATAAAGGGAGGGTATTTTTCAGAATTAAATGGAGATGTGTATTTTAGGATTAAAAGTGCACACTGCAGTTAAGCCAAGTAAATAAAAGACAAGCATGGCTCCTAAAGGCGTCTGAACATGATCAGTAGCCCATGCTTTTATTTGAGGCAAACAGACCAGGAGCCAACTCGACGAGAAATCCAAGCCTCACCTTGTACAGCCACTGCTGGCTCAGGTCAGTCCCTGGTGCCACTGCATTCATTGAAATGAGTTCTTGAGAAGGTGCGTCCTCCCTCCCTCCCTCTCTCAAAGAGGGGACACCTTAGCAATGCTTCTCTGAGAGGTGGCCCTGGAAGGCAGCAGGCAGGGAGAGGCCCCCAGAGAGCAGCACTGTTTTTTCCACATTATGAGGAAGTTACAGGCAGGACGACCCCCAGCCCCAATCCCAGTCTTACTGCATAGATAATGCATGCCAGGGGCTAGTGGCCACCTGTATATTGCTGTTATATTTCTCTTTTGTAAATACAATGTTTAGTTGTAGTTTTTCTCTTTTCATGCTATCATTTTATATTAGGCACATTCGAAGTGGTTAAACCTATTAAACTATAAAGACTGCAGAGAGCCTTTTCTGTGTTTGCCTGAGAGAACAGTTACTAGACCTGCAGATGATTTTGTGCCAGGAGACACATTTTGTTGGCTTTCCCTGGGAGAGAGTTCGAGTGTGCTGTAGGTATTGGTGTTTCGGAAAGTGTTTGAAGGAGATTTCAGTAGACAAAAGAGGTGATTCCAGAAGACGCTGTCTTTGCCGCTGAGTGTCCTTCCATCCTTTTCCTGGTAGCTCTGTCCTAATTTACTCCTGGAGAATCACCCCACTCCCACTCTCTGAGAACTGCATCGCGTCTGGGGGTTTCACTCAGTGATGAAGTATCGTGACGTCTTCAGCCAATGAGGACACCCAGTCATTGGTTCAAAGGTTTACTTCTACTCAGCTAAGCTAGCCAGAAGGAATCCTCACTGAGTTTGAGTTTGAGAAGACGGGAGGAGCTGCCTCAGCCATATTACAAACGTGAGGCTACGTCAAAATGCTCTTAGAAAACGGGATGAAAAGATGTTTCTTTTGGTGAAAATTTTGTGAACTCCATGCATAGTTTTTGCACGCTATGCATTTACATGGGCTTCTGGAAGACCATTCATGTCCATGGATATCAGAGTTTTTGTACTTTTTCTGCTGTTTTTTTCAGGGTAACCGTCCAGATCCAGGCAAAAGGAGCTGCAGTCTAGTGACTTGGGGGATGTCCTCCCAGGCTGTTTCTACCTCTGTTCTGGAATCACTCAGGTTTTCTTTCACAGTGGTCACGCAGGCAGCTTCCTCATGGCCAACACTTGCTTTCCTTTGGTCTTCAGACCCCTGTGGCACTTCCTCAGGACTTAATGCCTGTCTCATTAACTTGGCATAAGTAGATGCACTCTAGGGGGGCAAACACCCAACCTTTGCAGGACGGATTGCAGCCCCTGATTAACACACCCACGAGCTCTCACTGGGGCATCCATTGCAAGACCCTTGAGGCCAACCCTTCTTGGGTGTTCCTCCTGCTGTGTCTTTGATGAATGCGTGTCTTTTTTTTTTTTTTTTAACCTCTGCTCACATTCTGCTTTGCCAGCATCCCTCTCCACTAACATTTGAGCCCAAAAGAACAATTTACCTTTCCCAGTTTTATGAGGAATATTACGAGTGGGTGGGAAGGAAGTTCAAATCTTGTAAAGTTCAAACTGTCTGGGGTGGGAAAATACTGAGAAGGAAGCAGATAGACCATTGCTCCCCCTGTAAGCTGGATGCCACATCAGCCACCTGTGGCTCTCCAGAGGTGATGGAAACTACCTAACTCTCTCGGTCAGTTTTATATTTTACTTTTAGTTGACATATAATAATTGCATATGTTTTTATGGGGTACAGTGTGATAATTTGACGCACGCATACAATGTGTAATCCACCCAGGGCAATTCGCTTTTCACCGTTTTCCCTTTCTCTGGGTTGGGAACCTTTGAACTCCTCTCTTCTAGTTCTCTATAAAATGTACATTAAGTTGTGACCTGGACTGACCTCACCGTGCTGGAGAGCACTGTGGCATTCCTCGCGAGCAGCTGCACTCCGGCATCCATTATCCAGCTCCCTTCTATTGTCTCCCTCCCTTCTGCTTCCCAACACCTGATGACCACCGTTCACTCTGCTTCAGTGAAGTCAATTTTCTAGCTTCCTCCTGTGCATGAGAACCTGTGACATTTGTTTTTCTGTGCCTGAGTCCTGGCAGCTTCACTTCTGATCCAGCTTCCTGCTAACGTGCCTGGGAGAGCAGCAGAAGATGGCCTGAGAGCTCAGACCCCTATTGCCCGAGTAGAAAACCCAGATGGAGTGCCAGGCTCCGGGCTCCAGTCTGGCCTAGGCCTGGCCTTTGCAGCTGTTTGAGGAATAAACCAGTACATGGAAGAGTCTCTCTCTCTCTCTCTCTCTTTCTCCTCCACCTCGACCACTGCCCATCACCCTCTCTGCAGGCTTCTGATGCAGATGTGTGGCTGCACCCATCTCCTCAGCAGGGCTTCCCACTGATGTCTTTGTGTGTGTGTGTTATGTGCCTCTGACCGATTGTGTGTGTGTGTGTGTTATGTGCCTCTGATCGATCCTTGCTTTCTGGGCCCGTCCTGAGCCACGAGGGATGAGGCATGGCCATTTCTTGTGTGCATGAAATGATCCTCTCACTTCCCCCATAAGCCCCTCCAGGGATGGCCCTGTGATTTCAGGACTTGGTGCAAGGTGAAAACGTACAGCCCCTTATTCAAGAGCAAGAACAAAGGTGCTGTTACAGGTGCCCATTTCACTGCCTCTCTTCTGAAGTCTCTCACTAGACCTGTTATGGCCATTTTAAAACAATTATTTAAAGCTGCACCCTCCATAGTCACTGTGGGGACTCAAAAGGAGAGTTCAGGCACCTATGGGAGCCCAGGGTTCCCACCCTGCTAGCGCTGGATGTGCAGGTCCCCTTGGTTGCCAAGTCCCCCTTCCCTCTAGGACATTGGTAGTCAGTGGGGACCACCACAGCGGCCTAATTGGTGCATGTATGGATGCTCACCAGAGGGCTTAGTGCAGTAGGAGTCAGATTTTGTCAAGCACTTAATGGGGCAGAACAAGATGGGTCCAGGCCCAAGATGAGGCCTGTAGTTCAAGACTGGCAGCCTCCTATGTGCCTCATGGATGCAGGAACTTGACTGTAATATAAACAATGTCTATGGCATCGAGTAGACCCGACTCTGTGCCAAACGTTTGTCAGAAGCTTGAGAGAGAGAGAGAGAGAGAGAGAGAGAGAGAGAGAGAGAGAGAGAAATCTCATCTGCTGCTTCACTCCTCAAATTCCTACAGCAGCTGAGGCTGGGCCAGAATGAAGACCATCTTAGTCTCTCACATGGGCATTGGGAGCCAAAGCACTTGGACAAATTTTTCTGCCTTCCCAGGTGCATTAGCAGGAAGCTGGATCAGAAACAGAGCAGCTGGGACTCCTTATGGGATGCCAGCGTTCCAAACTGCAGCATAACCTGCTGCACCACAGCGCCAGCCCTTCAAGGTCAGACTCAAGGACCACGTGGTATTGGCTCCCTGTGTTTTCACTGTGGCCTCAAGGTCTAACACAAAACCTGGCAAATATGGCAAGAAACTGTTAAATAATTTTGTGTGAATGAATTGAACAAATACAAATGAATTCAACAACGGTATGGGATTTACTAGAAAGTAACACAGGGTGTGTGAAGTGGACTAATGAATGAATCAATTTCTGGTTCAGATCCCGTTGGGAGGGGAGTGAGAGTACACCACCAAGCTGGTTCTGCAGCTCTGCTTGTGAGTAACCAGTTAGTAACCAGCTTTAGAAGAGCTCCATCTTGTGTGTTGTGTCATTCATTCATTAGGCAACTTTGGGCTGGAGAGACTCGGCCTATTTTACTGCAAGCTGAGGGGTCGGTCTAAATCAGGGGGCAGCAAACATTTTCTGTAGAGGAGCAGACAGTAAATATTTCAGGCATTGTGGTCAATCACTGTTGCAACTACTCAGCCCTGTTCGGGTGGTGGAAAAGTAGTCACAGACAACACATACATGAACGGATGTGTGGCCATGCTTCTGTAACACCTCGCTCTCACGGACAGGCAGCTGCCTAGACTTGGTCCTGGGGCTGTATGTGGTTTCTGACCTCTGAGGTCCCTGCTAATCTTCAGTCTGTGATTTAAAGTTATAATCGTGCACCACTGTCCTCGAAGGGAGCCTGTGGAAGACACTAATGGATCACAGGAGCTCGCTTCTGATGAGAAAGTGTTGGCGTTCACCCCTCGGTTATAGACAGAAAGCTCTAGCTGCTGAATTCTCCTTTCCCTCAATAAAAACAAACATTTAGAAACCCCCAGGTGTTGCCTTGAGTGTGGCATTGAGCAAAAGAGGGAGAGAGGAGGAGAGGAGGAGCGGACACCCTGGCCTGGGGAGCAGGTGTCTGACCCAACATTGCCACCCACCTCCCATACCCGAGAACCTGACTCCAGTTTCCTGCCCACGAAGACCCTGACAGCCAGCGGTGATGACGCAAGTAAGTGGGCTCCTGCCACCCATGTGGGAGGCATGAATTGAGTTCCTGGTTTCAGTCCTAGCCTAGTTCCTGTCATTGTGTGCACCAGCAGATAGGAGCTCTTTCTGCGTCTGTATCTGTCTCTGTGTATCTGTCTCTTCATCTCTGCTTCCCCATAAAAAATTTCCTGACCTGGCAGTGGCATCACCGTATGGTGGAAGTCACACCTGCCACTTCTCCTGTACCTGCCACCCTGGGTGCTCCAACTAGGGGTGAATACACCAGGCTTTTAGCTGTTACCCAGGGCATTTCCCTCTGTTCTTTTCCCACCAAACGTTAAACCACTGAGTGTCTTCTGCATAAAGAGATCTGCTGCCAGGTGACTGCCTGATCGGAGGACACTTAACAAAGAACTTGATGTGGAGCCATCACTCGATGATAGTGCACTGCTCCAGGTCTGTTTGAATGTCCACAGTCGCCTTGAGGAATGAATGGGAGACTCACACATCAGGAGGCCACATGATGGTGAAACAACAGCATGGACTCAGTGGTCAGAGGAGTCTGAGTTTAACTCTGCAGATAAAGTTTACTCTTGAGGCTGGCACTGTGGTACAGTGGGTTAAAGCCATGGCCTGGCTGGCGCCGTGGCTCAACAGGCTAATCCTCTGCCTTGCAGCGCCGGCACACCGGGTTCTAGTCCCAGTTGGGGCGCCGGATTCTGTCCCGGTTGCCCCTCTTCCAGGCCAGCCCTCTGCTGTGGCCTAGGAGTGCAGTGGAGGATGGCCCGGGTGCTTGGGCCCTGCACCCCATGGGGAGACCAGGAAAAGCACCTGGCTCCTGGCTCCTGCCATCGGACGAGCACGGTGCGCCGGCCGCAGCGCGCCGTCTGCGGCGGCCATTGGAGGGTGAACCAACGGCAAAAGGAAGACCTTTCTCTCTGTCTCTCTCTCTCTCACTGTCCACTCTGCCTGTCAAAAAAAAAAAAAAAAAAAGCCATGGCCTGTAGCACCCACATCCTCTCTGGGCCATGGTTTGAGTCCCGGCTGCTCTACTTCTGATCCAGCTCCCTGCTAATGCACCTGGGAAAGCAACAGAACATGATCCAAGTTCTTGGGCATCTGCACCCACGTGGGAGACCTGGAAGAAGCTGCTGGCTCCTGGCTTCGGCCTGGCCCAGCCCCAGTCATTGTGGCCATCTGGGGAGTGAACCAGAGGATGGAATACCTCTCTCTCTGTCTCTCACTTCTTCTCTCTATAACTCTGCCTTTCAGAAAAATAGAATAAGTCTTAAAAAAAAAAAGATTGGAGCCAGGACTCAAACACTGACTCCAATCTTGTTTATGTTTTTTTAAAGATGTATTTATTTATTTCAAGACTGAGTTAGAGAGAGAAGGTGAGAGTCAGAGAGAAAGACATCTTATATTCACTGCTTCATTCCCCAAATAGCTGCAACAAATGGGGCTGGACCAGGTCAAAGCCAGGAGCCTAGAACTCTATCCAGGTCTACCATATGGGTGGCAGGGGCTCAAGTACTTGGGCCATCTTCCATTGCCTTCCCAGGTGCATTAGCAGGGAGCTGGATCAGAAATGGAGCAGCCAGGACTTGAACTGGTACTCATATGGGATGCTGGCATCACAGGCTGTAGCTTAACCTTCTGTGCCACAACACCAGACCCCCAACCAGCATCTTGACTGCTGTGGCAAATATCTGCCCTAACTCTGGGTATATAACGGTGCAACTACTGGAGGGAAAGAAACACCTGTTGGTGGAGTGATGGTCATCTGAATGTCTGAGATGGGAGGTTTGTTGCACAGTAGTACAGAGGCACAATCCATGAGCGCCCAGGAATGTGAGCCCAGGGGTGTGTGCACAAAGCCTCGGCAGAGGATCCGTCTTTGGTTTCAGCTCTGAGGCCAGGTAGCTCCTTTATAATTGAGCTCTTCACTCCTTCCACATCCAAGGCTAAGGGACCCGGGGCTCCCAGAGTGTTCAGGACTCAGATGGCTGCCGTGACAACCTGGTGACACCTTCCAGGCCAACCTCTCCTCGGGCCCTCACGGTGTGGCCTGGAAAAAGGAAGTAGCCACTGTCTCCCTGGACCAGAATTGTTGATCTCTGGCCAAGCTGCAATAGCAGCTGGGAGGGGCCAAAAAATTCTAGTGGAACCACACCCACTGGGAAAGTATAAATAGTGAGGTTTCCCATTGGCCATCAGAGCCACTCTGCCTGAACCATGAGGTCCAGCAGCCTCTTCCCCATCGTGGTGCTTGTTGTTCTGGGGTCCATGGCAACTTGGGCCGTGGAAGGTGTGGACAATGGTGAGTTGGAATCATCCTGGCCCAATCCTGTCTGCAGGGTGAGAGGTGGGAGCCCCGGTGGTGTGGGCATGGCTTCCTGAGGCTCTCATCTCTCAGCCCGTCCCTGGGAGAGCTCCCCGAGGGCGGGAGGTGAGTCCAGCTGAGCTCCAAGGCCTCTGAGCACCTGGAAAGGCCTCTGTTGGCCCGGGGTTCCCTCTCCGTTCTGTTCTCTGGCTCCCCGCTCTCCTTCACTCTCTGACCCTGTCTGCGACTCTCCCTGGATCTCCTTTGTCTACCTCTGTTCCTGCCCTTGGCTTAGCTCTCAATGGCTCTCTTGGTTTTGTTCCTCTTCATTTCTCTCAATTTGTCATTCCCTGCCTTTGTGTGACTCGTTTGTTCTTGGGTGCGTGACCATGCCTGGGAGTCCTCTGTCTCTTCCCTGAGTCAGTTGCTTCTGCTGCTCATGCATCTGGTTGAATTGGTCCTATCATTCTTCCTGGAGGTCAGACAGGCATTCCTTTAAGCTGAAGCAGCCAGCCCGTCAAGAGCTCCCTGTTCCAGATGCTCCTCTGTGCAATCAGATAAGCAGGGCTCTTGAAGACTCATTGTGCAGTCAGCACTGGACAGCTGGTCAACCTGCACTGACTGGGTGCCTGATGTTGGGGGTGGGGGGCAAGGTGCCGCTTCAGGGGATGTCTTAGGGAGGAGCGGTGGTGACGGGGGACCGGAAGAGGTGATCCTCCCTGCTCAGGCTGGGGGCTGGAGCAGAGGTTGTGTGCAAGAAACCAGGGGTGAGGTCTGAAGTGCAAGGTCTCTGACCCGCGGCCCTGCTCTCCCAGGGGAGAAGCCTGGGAACTGCCCAGTGGTGGAATTCCAGTGTCTGATGCTGAATCCACCTAACCTGTGCGAGACGGACAGCCAGTGCAAGGACAACCTCAAGTGCTGCCAAGGCGGCTGTGGGAAAGCCTGCTTTCTCCCCGTGTAAGGTGAGCAGGGGCTGAGACGGATTCGACTCGCTGGTGGGGCGGCCCCCACTTCGAGCAGGGCCTATGTCCGGTGTCCTTGGCCTTCAAGAGCTCTGCTCTCCGGGTCTTGGGGCAAGGATTTTCATAGGCTCACTTGTGGCTTTGATTCTATTCCAGCCTCTCTGGGTGAGGGGGCCCGGGCAAGTGGCTCTCTGGGCTTCAGTTTCTTCATCTGTAAAATGGACATAATGAAATGCAAAGTGCTTCGCAAAGTACTTGTGCACCACATATTTCTTACACAGGCTGTTTCCATGATGTTGCCAAGTCACAGCCCAGAGGGTCAGTGGAGTTTCAAGATAATCTCGTTCCACGCTCTGAGTCTGGACACAGGAGTTGAACTCCCTCTCCTGATACCAAGACTCTGGCAATCATTCCACCCTCCTCGCCCTTTTTTTTTTTTTAATCTCTCTCATGAGGGTTCTTTGAGATGATTTGGCTGGTTTCTTACTGAAGATCTTTCCTGATTTTCCTCCAGCTTGATCCAGACACGAGGAAGACTCTCCGGCTTCCCTCTCCGTATGCACGGGCAACCTCCACTATGACTTGGATTCTGGGTCCTTCCGTGGTGAGGACTTGGTTCCATCACCACACATCCTTGCAAAGCAAATACTAATCAACCTGTGAATAAATCAGTGAGCACATTTCTCTGTGTCCTCCCTGCTTCTGTGATTCATGGAGGGTGAGCGGGTGGGAGGTGATGATGGAACACAGGACAGGGGGGTTCATTGCTCCAGACATGGAGTGGAAGGAAGGGGCTTTGGGGCTGGGCAGACTTGGGTTTACATCACGAATCGCAAAGGACTGCCTCTGGGATTTTGGACAAGTGGCCTCACCTCTGAAGTCTCAGTGTTTCTGTCTGTGAAGTGATGATAACAGCCGCTTTTTCGGAATGTGTGGAGCACTGGAGGATGCAGCATGTGTGCAATGGACAACAGTGTGACTGGGCCACTGCAGGTTTGCCCCTGCAGCGTCTTTCTCATTTCTTCACTCTCCCAAGACATCACTTCTTCTGTCTTAAAATAAGTGTATTGCCAAGAACTGGCACTGTGGCATAGTAGGTTAAGCCTCTGCCTGTGGCACTGGCATCCCATATGGGCACTGGTCCTGGCTGGTCCAGTTCCCTGCTAATGGCCTGGGAAAGCAGTGGAAGATGGCCCAAGTCCTTGGGCCCCTGCACCCACGTGGGAGACCTGGAAGAAGCTCCTGGCTCCTGGCTTTAGATCAGCACAGCTTGGGCCACTGTGGCCATTTGAAAGTGAACCAGTGAATGGAAGACCTCTCTCTGTCTCTCCCTCTGTCTCTCAAATAAATAAATAAATAAATCTTTTTTTTTTTTTAAAGTAAGTGTATTGCCATGGTGGGCTTTGTTTGACCCGTGACATGAGTTAGGTTATCTGCATGTGTGGAGGCAGCTGTGTGCCAGAATGGACATGTGCCTGCACATGCAGCTGTAGGAACAGCTATGGGTGCAAACACGGTGGTGGGAGGGGCAGGAGTCAGAGGCCAGGACTAGCTGCTATGCACATACAGTTGCAGGAGCCAGGGCTGCCAGGGTGCAGTAGCTTAGCTGCAGAGTGGGCAGCCTTGGTTGCATGAGGCAGTGCAGGGCCTTGGGGCTGTTTGGGAGCATACGTGCAGTAGTGTGCAGTGTCCCCTGGCCACTGTGTTTGTGGAACACCTGTTGGAGTGACTTTGGAGTACAGAGGTGGAGGCTTAAGTACTTGGAGAATGTGAAGACCCTTGGGGTGGGGCCACGGGCCACAGTAGGAGCAGTTGAGGCAGCTCCAGGGGGAAGGAAGGTATATTGTCCCCAGCAATCTTGCAGATGTAGAAAACTCCTGGGAGTGGGGAGGAAGGAGGAATTGGCTCAGGCACATGTATTTGGCAAGGGTGAAAAAACCTGCAGGGCCCTCAGCAATCTACGTGGCAAGTAGGTTTTTGTAAGGAATGTAAGCATGATTCAACGTTAGGACAATTAATTACATTATTAGCTTGCAGGATAAAATTATAATCCCCTAATTCTAATTCCCTAATTCTAGAAATCCAACAGGCATTCATGATAATAACTAAGACTAGACTGTAATGTCTTTCATCTTGGCACATGGCCCACATGCTGCCACCTCAGTGTCTCTCCTTTAAAGACAGAGCAAGCTAAGGATCACTCCTTAGCCACTGTATGAGCTGTGTCAGCCTCACGCCACTCAATGGGATGAAGAAGCGATACGCGTTCTTTAGAGAGGAAGGTCATGAGCAGACAGCATAATTACCCGCATATAAAACTCAAGAAACTCAGCAAATTGATAAACTTAAGTTTAATAATATTGGTCAATACAACAATAATGTACAAAGCTCAAGAATATTCCTATGTGATAACAATCAGAAGTGACAGTACACAAAGTCCCTCTTCAGATCATTTCAAAGTGAATGAAATATCTAGGATTGAATTTAGAAAACAAATGCCTTCATGTCCACAAGCCAAGCCTTGTCTGCCCTGAAGACAGTATCTTTGATTCTGGGTTGAGGATGCAATAAACGATACAGCACCCGACTTCTTGGTGGCCTCAGGTCTTGGCAGAAAAGTAGCCGAATCCTGGCCTCTGGTTGGGTTTTCTGCCTAGATCATGATGGCTGGGGAGGGCTGGGCAATTCTGGTGGGGCCAAACCCACAGTAGAAGAGCTGGTGACCAGAGCCCTATCTGCCTTCAGCATGTGCTTTGTCTCTGGGAGCTCTGACTGGTGAGAGTCCTGCATGGTGAGAATAGAGTCAATGATGGGGCTACTGGTCAGTGTGGTGTTGTCTTCCTTTAGGTTCTCATTTCAGACCTGTATTCTGAAACATTCCAGATTTGGAATCCAAGGATCCCAGGATCCGAGATCTCCGTGAGGGCTTTGCCTGGAGAGTGTGGGAATCCATTAACCATTCTTTCACTGGGCAGTGCTGTCTGCCCAGGTCTAATTCTTTCCTTTTGTTTCTGTCTCGTTCTTATTCTATCTGCTTCGTCTGTTATTAATTTATTTGCAATCCCTGTCTGAACGTCTCTGTGTTTACTTTTTTGCCTCCTCTGTTTCTATTGGGCCTCAACACTCTCCCTTCCTCAGCCCCTGTGCTGGTTCTGTCTCATCTCTATCTTCCTTCCCCCTCCTCTCTCCATCTCCGTCACTGTCTTGCCCCTTCCTGGATTTCCAGGAACATCTGCCTTGAGCTGACCCTTTCTTTCCTGTGCCGTGGACGCCCTCTTATCTGGACGACACGTTGCATTTGGTTCTTTTGTCCCCTAATCTTAGGTCTCAGTATCTTTGTAAAACCTTCCTTTGGGTCTCTGGGGGCAGCTACTGTGAGGAGTCCTCTCAATTCTTGGGACTTCTCTTTCTCCATCCTTGCTTTTCACAGGAAAAGAATTCCAGAGCCCACAACTCTAGAAGTACTACTCAGCACTTTGTTTTCAGATTTCCCCATGTTGCAGAATAATATTTATCTGGCTTCTATGGCCTCAAATACCTGGATCTTAAAGACATCTTAAACCCAGGTGAGGAAATAGTTTTGCCACTGAGTTTCTTGGATGACTGTGGACAAATGATGGAACCTCTCCATGTCTTTTTTTTTTCTCATTAGTAAAATTACAATGATGATTAATTTTATGCTTCAAGTGGACTGGGCTAAATGTTGTTTGCATAGCTGGTAGATCATTATTCCTGGTGTGTCTGTGAGGGTGTTTCTGCAAGAGAGGAGTCCTGGAATCAGCAGACTGGGTAAAGAAGAGGCATCATCCCAACTGATTGAGAATCTGAATGGAACACAGAGGCACCTGGAGGGTGAGTTCTCTCTCTCTCTCTCTCTCTCTCTCTCTCTCTCTCTCTCTCTCCTTTCTCTCTCCCTCTCTCTCTGTCTCTTCTTGATCTGGGGCATCCATCTTCTCCTGGGGACCCCAGGTCCTGAGATGTCAGACTCTGCACTTAACCAGCATCCCCTCCCCACCTCTTCCCAGACCTTTGGTTTCATTGGGTGGTTTTCAAGCTTTCAGACTTGGACTGAATCATATCACTGATTTTCTTTTTCTTCAGGTCACAGGTGGCAGTTTGTGGAAGTTCTTGTTCTCTGTAATCACATGAGCCAATTCTTATAACGAATCTATTTATCTATCATCTATCTGCTTATCTATATCTGTTGATCATCTATTTATCTCATTGGTTCTGTTTCTCTGGAAAATTCTATTACAATTATACAGAGAAAGCTGATGTGAAAATATTTGTTCAGTCCTTAAATGGAGAAGCTTCTGTGTTCAAAGAACCTTTACATTCAAAGCTTAGCAGAATCACTATTGTACCCTTTCTAAAGGACACTTTGGAGCAATAGTTTTCAAAGTGTGATCTGGGCTACTCTGTGGATACCTGAGACTTTTTGGAGGGTCTGTAAGTTCAATTCTATTTTCACAATAAAACTAATACATTATTTGCCCCTTTACTCTCATTCTCTCATGGATTACAGTGGAGTTTTCAAAAGGCTGTTTAACACAATATCACAAAAGATTGAGGGCAGAAGCTGTTGTAAGAACCTAGCTGATATATAGTAAGGCAAACATTAATGATACTTGAATGTGATGAATCCTCTCAGAAGAAATCAACAGCAACAGTAGCTTACAGCAGATAATAAATGGGGTTGAAACTCCTGTTACTACATTTTGGGGAACACCTTCAAAAGTATGGACCACTTTCCTAACTTCATTGCACACTCTAGTAAATAATTAGAGGGCTCTGTGAGAAAAGCTTAGAGGTAAAGGCGTGATAAACTTGTGCTGTCAAAAGGTCCTCCTCATTCGACTTCTCATTCGAGAAAATTGGACCTCCACAAGTAGAATTATGAAGCAAGACTCCAACCTTACACCTTACACAAAATCCTTACACACTCAAAATGGATTAAAGACCTAAATATATGAACTGATACCATCAAATTATTAGAGAATATTGAGAAAACCCTACAAGACACTGGTATAAGCAGAGTTCTTGGAAAAGACCCCAGAGGCACAGGTAATCAAAGCCAAAATTGACAAATGAGACTACATCAAGTTGAGAAGCTTCCGTACTGCAGAAGAAACACTCAGGAAAGTGAAGAGGCAACTGACAGAATAGGAGAAATTATTTGCAAATTATGCAACTTATAAAGGATTAATAACCAGAATATAGAAAAAGATTTTAAAAAACAACAACAAAACAAACAACCCAGTTAAGAAAAGGGCAAAGGACTTAAACAAGCACTTTTCTTTCTTTCTTTTTATTTATTTATTTATTTTTTAAAGTTTTTTTGACAGGCAGAGTGGACAGTGAGAGAGAGAGACAGAGAGAAAGGTCTTCCTTTGCCGTTGGTTCACCCTCCAATGGCTGCCGCGGACGGCACGCCATGCTCATCCGATGGCAGGAGCCAGGTGCTAGGTGCTTTTTCCTGGTCTCCCATGGGGTGCAGGGCCCAAGCACCTGGGCCATCCTCCACTGCACTCCTGGGCCACAGCAGAGGGCTGGCCTGGAAGAGGGGCAACCGGGACAGAATCCGGCACCCCGACCGGGACTAGAACCCGGTGTGCCGGTGCCGCAAGGCGGAGGATTAGCCTGTTGAGCCACGGCGCCGGCCTTAAACAAGCACTTTTCAAAAGAGGAAATCCAAATGGCGACAGACATGAAAAAAATGCTCGGGATCAACTAGCCTTCAGGGAAACGCAAAGCAAAACCACAATGAGGTTTCACCTCACCCCCGTTAGAATGGCTTCCATACAGAAATCAACAAACAACAAAAGCTGATGAGGGGGCCAGCAACGTAGCTCACTTGGCTAATCTTCCACCTTCAGTGCTGGCATCCCATATGGGTGCCGGGTTCTAGTCCTGGCTGCTCCTCTTCCAGTCCAGCTCTCTGCTGTGGCCTGGGAAGGCAGTGGAGGATGGTCCAAGTACTTGGGCACCTGCACCCATGTGGGAGACCAGGAGGAAGCACCTGGCTCCTAGCTTCGTATCGGCATAGTGCCAGCCGTAGCAGCCATTTGGGGGGTAAACCAACGGAAGGAAGACCTTTTTCTCTGCTCTCTCTCTCATTGTCTAACTCTATCTGTCAAATAAAAAAAAAAAAAAAACGCTGGTGAGGATGTGGGAGAAAAGGTACTCTAATCCACTGTTGGTGGGAATGTAAACTGGTACAGCCACTGTGGAACACAGTATAGAAACCTGAATATGGACCTATCATATAACCCAGCCATCCCACTCCTGGGAATTTACCCAAGGGAAGTGAAATCGGCATATGAAAGAGTTATCTGTGCCCCCATGTTTATTGCAGTTCAATTCACAATAGCTAAGGTATGGAATCAACCCAAATGTCCATCAACTGAAGACTGGATAAAGAAATTATGGGATATGTACACCACAGAATACAACATAGCAGTAAAAAAATACGAAATCTTGCTGTTTCCAACAAAATGAATGAAATTCAAAAAAATCATACTTAGTGAAATAAGCCAGTCCTAAAAGGACAAATAGCATATGTTCTCCCTAATCTGTGATAACTAATATAGCACCTAAAAGGTAAGCTACAGAAGTGAAATTGACACTTTGAGCACTTTGAGATGTAATGACTTTGAATAGCCCTTGTCTTGACTGTTGAGGAACAGTTTTTTTTTTTTCCAAACTATTTGTTGAGCTCTTTACTTAGTATAGAGTTAATCATATATATACAAAGTTAGTTGAAAATAGATCTTAGTAAAAAATAAGAATGAGAATAGAAGAGGGAGGAGGAAGAGGTGTGGGAGTGTGGGTATGGTGGAAAGAATCACTATGTTCCTAAAGTTGTACTTACGAAATGCGTGAATTTTGTATTCCTTAGATAAAAGGTTTTGGGGAAAAAAGGTCCTCCTTCAGAGGGACCAGGTTACATCTTAACCAAGCACTTCCAGGTCTGTGTCAGGAAAGAGGCCATGCATCGCCACTATAGCCACTGGACTATCATCTTCTGTACCAGATTTAGAATTTTTCTATGTGTTAATAGGCCAGTGGTTCTCAAACTTAGGTGTGCATCGGAATCATCTGGAGGTTTGTTAAAATACAGATTGTTGGGCCCTATTCTCAAAGGTTCTCTTTCAGCAAGTTTGAGAATATGACCTACAATTTGCATTTCTAAGAAGTTCCCAGGCAGTTTTGATGCTACTGGTCTGTGGTCCACACCTTGAGAATCAATTTTCCTCAAACAGCATTTAAATAGTCTACCTATGGTTCATCCCTAGAAATGAAACTACTGTGATCATGGGCTGTGGATCCCAGTGGGTCAAATCACTGTTTACAGCTCCATCCTGTGGCTTTCTATGGTAACTGCATTCAAATTGTCTCATGGCTAATCCTCCAGAAATACAAAGAATCAAGAATCTGTCGTGGGGTTGATGCTGTAGCGTAGCAGGTAAACCTACCACCTGCAGTGTTGGCATCCATATGGCTGCCAGTTCGAGTCCCAAGTGCTCCACTTCTGATCCAGCTCTCTGTTATGGCCTGGGAAAGCAGTAAAAGATGGCCCAAGTCTTTAGGCCCCTGCATCTGCATGGGAAACCTAGAAGAAGCTCCTGGCTCCTGACTTCAGATTAGCACAGCTCCTGACTTTGAATCAGCATAGCTCCAGTCGTTGTGGCCATCTGGGGAGTAAACCAGCAGATGAAAGACCTCTCTCTCTCTCTCTGCCTCTGCTTCTCTGTAACTCTAAGTTTCAGATAAATAAATAAGTCTTTTTTTTTTTTTTAAGAATCGGTAGCAGTAGGTTGAACTATGGCCTGCAGTGTTGGCACTCAATGTGAGTGCAGGTTTGAGTCCTGGCTGCTCCACTTCCAATCCAGCTCCCAGCTTGATGCACCTGGGAGAGGTAGTGGGGATGGCCCAGGCCCCTAGGTCCCTGCACCCATGTGGAAGGTCTAGAAGAAGCTCCTGATTCCTGTCTACAACTCCCAACTGATTAGGAGGACTATTTACCACCATTGATGAATTGATAAATATATTGAGAGATTATGACAAAAGAATATTTCTATGTTGTGTAAACATGCAGTTTTCCACAATTGTGAGAACATGCTGAATGTTCCAAAGCCATCCCTTTACACCAGCCCATGAAGACGGGGGTATAGGCAGACTACAGAAGAGGAGAGCATCCCACCAGTCACTCTGTGCACATTCAGGACCACGGACAGTGCCTCTGGAGGCAGCACAGGTTACGGCACATTTTCAATCATTCCAACCTAAATTCCCGATCTGCCTATAGGATGTATAAAGGGGGAAAGGGAAAGGACAACAGCGTTTTTGAGGGAAAAACGTAGATTACAAAGTAAAGTCAACAATCTTAGGACATGTGAGCTGTGCCTCTCACCTGGTGCATTAGAGCTCCTCTAACTCAAAGCAGCTAGGATGAAGGGACATTCTTTCCCAGCACTACTTAGTTTTGTCATCCACAGCAACATCCAATTCCTGGACCATGGGTGACAGTGACTGCAGCAGCAGTGACCACAACACGACTGGTGAGAGGCGGTTCTGGCTGTGATCATACCTATTGCACATTCTCATGTCTGGCAATGTGCTGGAAGTAAGAACTGAGAGGAGGTCACAACAGCCAGCTTCATTGCAAAGCCCTATATGTAAAATGAAAGAGAAGAATCAGGGCAGGGCAGCGGGAGCCACGACTGCTGACCTGAGGCCACCCCTGCCAGCTCCACAAGGAGCTCTAGAGCAAGGACTTCTTGCTGCAGGAGCCCTCCACTGGGTAGGAAAGGACAAGCCCTTGTATCACAGCCTTGCTGTGCCCTTGGCTGGGAGCCTCTGGTCTGTGTGATCTCAGCTAAACACCAAGGTTGTGCCTGGAGGAGCACTGGCTGGTCTGGGTCAGTGAACTACACCACCCACAGCTGGGCAGGCAAGTGTTCCTCCAAGGGAGTCTGAGCAGTGCACCTCCCAGCCAGCCACAGTGTACCCTGGGGCTACAGCACTTGGGATCAGCTACTCCTGGTCTCTGGTGTGCTCTGCCTATATAGGAAATCATGGGACATACAACAGCCCCAGACCCTGCAGTTGGTGTCAGGGCTATAATTGGTCCTCATTAACACTCTTTGCATCTCTCCATCCCCATATCTCCTTGTCCTCAGTGCTGCTGTCTGTAGTTACCTGGTATGGGCAAACTCATTCCTGATTTTGTCCATCCGTATTTCAGGATGGGGTGGCTGCGCTTGCCCCTTCACAGCCATGGCAGAAGAAGATGTACCAAGAGGTGTTGGGAAAGCAGATAAAGCTGCCACCTGTAGAGCCAGCATCCCACATGGGTGCCAACTTGAGTCCTGGCTGCTCCACTTCTGATCAAGGTCCCTACTAATTCACCTGGTAAAGCAGGAAGATGGCCCAAGCACTTGGGCCCCTGCCACCTATATGGGAGACCTGGATGAAACTCCTTGCTCCCAGTTTCAACCTGGCCCAGCCCAGCCATTGTGGCCACTTGGGGAATGGATCAACAGATGGAAGATCTCTCTGTCTTTTCCTTTCTCTCTCTGTAACTCTGCCTTTCAAATAAATTTATAAATAAAGATAAAACTTATAAATAAATTTATAAAGAAAGATTATTTATTTGCAAGGCATAGTTAAGGAGAGAGAGAGAGAGAGAGAGAGAGAGAGAGAGAGATCTTCCTTCTGCTGGTTTACTCCTCAAATGGCTACAACCACTGGAGATGGGCCAGGCTGAAGCCAGGAGCCTAGAAAAGGAGAAATGTCGATTATCCTGTTTTGATCAGTATCCACTTTTTACGTTGAAATGCTGCACTGCAGTCCATACTTATGTATAAAATTGTTAAAAAGTTTTATAAACCAATGGGACAAAGATGAAAAAGCAAGTACAATATGCTTTCCTTTGACTAATGAAAACCAAAACACAGCTAACAAAACTTTATGGGATTTGGTGAAAGAGTTCTTGGGGTGAGGGAGAATCTATAGCTGCAAATGCCTACATTTAAAAATAGGGAAGCTCTCCAGCCAACAACCTAATTTTACACTGGAGATGAGACAACAAGCTGAACCCAAAGCTAGCAGAAGGAAGGAGGAAAAGGCTACAGTTGAGAAGAGATCAAAGACACAGAGACTGGACACTTCAATGAGTCTTACTCCTACTGTCTCCATGTTTTATTTCTTTCTGTTGCCTATTCTTCTGTCTGTGGTCTTCAGAAAAAGTCTCTCCAGTGTCCAGTGGGGATCAGAAATTGAGTGAGTGGGAGGCAGGTGGAGAATACAATTTCCAGTTTGTCTTCTTCAAGCTGAGGTGATTCCCACCTTTCCCCCACCCTGTAGTCTGGAACGTAGATATGAAGTTGGCCACCTACAGCCATAAAAAGGTAGACAGCATCCTTTGAGATGTGAAATTAACATCCCAGGGAATGGAAGAGCAACAAGATGGGAACAGGCTGGGACTCCAAGAGGTTGCTGAGCCACCATGTTAACCATAGATTGCTCATATCGGACTCCCTATAGGAAAATAAACTATAATAACCACCTTAAATATTTTCTTCAAGGTAGCTTAATCAATACTTCAATTCAAACGAGAGTAGTTCTTTTGTTTTTGTAAATAGTGAACCTAGAGTCCGAAATCTTATGTCTTGAATGACTAAAGTTTTATTCATTGTTTTGAACTTGCCATTTACCTTAAACTGAATTAGATAAAATGAGACTTGTTTCTTGGGTTTTCTTTTCTTTTCTATTGACTTCTCTGCTTAACGTTTTATTCTTCCAACAACACCAGTGTATTAATTATTGTTGCTTTGCACAGTTTGAAGTTTAGGACTTCCAAACGTCCTCCAGTTAATCTTCAGGTTTAAATATCCATGGTCATTCACATGAATTAGTTCTTCCACGAGAACGTAAGTACAATATTTTTGAAGATTTATTTATCTGAAGGGAAGAGTGAGAGACAGAGGAAAGAGAGATAGAGATGGAGGAAAGGAGGGAGGGAGGGAGGGAGAGAGGGAGGGAGGGAGAGAGAGAGAATGAGATATATGAATCTTCTATCTATTGCTTCACTCCCCAAATGCCCACACAGTCAGGGCTGGGCCAGGGTGAAGCCAGAAGCCTGGAACTCCACCTGGGTCTCCCACATGGGTACAGGGCACTGAGTGTCTGGGCCATCTTCAGTTGATTTTGCAGATACATTACCAGGGAGCTGGATGGAAGCAGAGCAGCCAGGATTTTACTGGTGCTCTGATATGGGATGCTGGTGTTGCAGCCACTTAAATATGATTTTTAAGCTCTTTCTACCTCTATTGCTATCCAATAAAAGTGCATTTGGGGTGTGACATATTTAAAAGGTAAATTAAAGAGGAAAATATGAGTGGACTTCAAAAAGTTTATTTGAAATGGATATTATGGGAAAGTGATGCATGGATTGCACAACTTTTTGCAGCAAAATAAACTCATGTCAACTTATTACCATGTATCTGAACAACATCTAGGTCAAGGTGTTCTTTCTCTATTAGGTATATGAAAACAAATAAATATTTTAATAAATAGAAATAGATTTGTTAGCACTTATTAACTGTGTAGTTTGGAGTGGTGACTTAACCTATCTTTCCTGTGGCCTTTTTGCATAATTACTGGCATGTATAATGACAATCTGAGAGGGCTTTTATGAAAAATAAATGCAACAGTAAACATAATCTACTATGTATAGGGCCCATAGCAGGATCTTCTCTTGTTCTTGCCTACACTCTAAAAAGCCTGGTTTCATAGCCCTACCACAGTCCAGCCTACCCTCTAGAGAACGAGGTCGGGTGGTGGTAGGATGCCATGCTGGTACCTAGCTGAAGAGGGAAAGAGTGCAGTGGTCTGTGTTCTTTCACTCCAAGCCCCATCCTCACGTTCACTCACAGCAGGAGCCCAACAAGAAAGAAAGATCTTCCAGATCCCAGGGTGGTAGGGTAGACTGGCTGTCCAGAATAGTTACACCCAGGCCTCTCCATTTCAACATAGAAGGCTCAGGGAGGGATAAAACTTTCTTGGAGTCACCAGTGTGGGAAGGCCAAGCTGGGGTACTCATCCCCTGACTCCCCTGCCCCTGCTGTCACTGCCCCAGGCTGTCCTGCCCCCACCTTGTGTCTCTCCAGAGACCACTACTCTCCCTGGTCCTTCACACCAAAGGAGCACAGACTGAGAGCACATTGCCAGGCCTCTTCATGTCATCTGGGAGAGGCTCTTGCTTAACCTAAAGGAATGAGGCGTCAGTGAAGGGACCTCAGGCATGAGCCAGCAAATTTCCTCCCGAATAGGCATTTACCAGTGTGCACGCAGCATCGTCATTTCTATGCCTTCTCAGAAGTATGTAGGTCTTTGGGAAACATTACAGGAAAGGAAGGAGGAAGCCGTAGGCTTAGCCACAAGGCTTGGCTGGTCTGAGGGGCCAAAATAGTTGGGACTGATAGTGGATTGGAAGGAAGGCACCTGCCAAAAATTTACACAGCAGGTTATGTTGTTTGGTTTGTTGTGACTTGTTTGTGTTTTTTCCTGGTCCTGACTCCCACCTGCTGGTGACAGGGAGACTGCAGCACTGGGGCTGACGACTGGATTTGCAGGAGTAAGTTCCAGGAAGTGGAGCTCCTGGTCCTGCCCCTTCTCTCCTTTACACTCAGGATACAGGGCCCCGGCTGCTGCCCACTGGTGAGAGGGATTCTACTTCCACACCCATCTCCCCAGAGTTTTGTGGAACCCAGAAATAAATGAGCAGAAGGGAGACTTTTTATTGGAAAGTGGATGAGAGAAGCAGCCCCAGGCTTGGGCATCCTAAATGCGAGGAAGAACGCGCAGGATGGAGAGGGGAGTGCTGCAGGGACCCCGGGCCTGATGGGAGCCGGCAGCCCGGGCACAGGACACCTGCAGTGAGGAAGAGCAGGCCTAGCACTGGAGGCAGTGAAGAGATGGTGTCGCCCTTCTCAACACGGGGCACGGCTTCTGGGAGCCCTTGGTGTCTCCATCACTTCCCCGGGTCGCTCTCCTACCTTCTGAGGTCATCCCACTCTTCAGCCGTCTGTGTGCTCAGGGGTCTTCTTTTCTTGCTGATTTTTCTTAGATGGTGGGGACGTGAAGC
The DNA here is from genome assembly GCA_949820135.1 of Sylvilagus floridanus. Taxonomy (NCBI): domain Eukaryota; kingdom Metazoa; phylum Chordata; class Mammalia; order Lagomorpha; family Leporidae; genus Sylvilagus; species Sylvilagus floridanus. Next base: position 116,363,321 of record OX463231.1, on the reverse strand, counting down.
AGACATTCCCACAACGGCTTGCACAGCACAGCTTGTTCCCTGGGCAGTCAGCGTCATTTTCACAGAGGTGAATGTGATCCCACACGTAGCACTGGAAGGGAGTCTTAGGGCAAAATCTAAGTTGGCTGAAAGCTACATCCGTGGATGAAAACCCATCTTGGTCTGCATAGAGGAGTTTACGTGACTCTTCCTTTTTGAATACATCATGATCTCCAGTGGTTCGACTTTGAACAGGACCTGTTAAGACCCATCTGCCTGCTTCAGCTCCTAGACCTTTTGCCATGGTCCTGCCTCTGCTCAAGGAAGCATTTCTCAACTCAAGACGTGAGATGGGGGGCATGTGCCAGGGCGTCTGCACTCCCCATTTTTAAAAATTTTATTTAAGATACACAAGTTTCATTCATTTCATATATGCAGATTTAGGAACACAGTGATACCTCCTGCCCTACTCTCCCTCCTGCCCACACTCCAATCCTTCTCCCTCCTCTCTCTCCTATTCCAATGCTTAATTTTTACGAAGATCTATTTTCAGTTTACCTTATTCTCATAAGTTAACCCTACACTAAAGTAAACAGTTAACAAATAGTATAAAGGAAAAAAAAACATTGTTCCTCAATAGTAGATACAAGGACTGCAAGCAATCATTGAATCTCAGAATGTTCATTTCACTCCACTACATTCCCTTTTAGGTACTCTATTTGTTCCCCTAGATCAGGGAAAACACATGGTATCTGTCCTTTTTGGGACTGGTTTATTTCACTAAGTCTAATGGATTCCAGTTGCATCCATTTTGTTGCAAAATAAATATTTCTAAAAAATTTTACAGCTGAGCAAGTCTGTTCCTTCTCTTTTGGGAAAGGGTCTGTAGAACCAGAGTTACCTCAAAATCTGTCTCTTCCTCCTCCCTCCATTCTAGATATCTTAGGAGCAAATGCTAGACTTAGGGGAGCCCCAGAAATGAGAACAACATGTTTTTATTGCTGGGGACTCTTTTTTTTTTTTTTTTGACAGGCAGAGTTAGACAGTGAAAGAGAGAGAGAGAGAGACAGAGAGAAAGGTCTTCCTTCCATTGGTTCACCCCACAAATGGCCGCTACAGCTGGTGCCGCGCTGATCCGAAGCCAGGAGCCAGGTGCTTCCTCTCCCATGCAGGTGCAGGGCCCAAGCACTTGGGCCATCCTCCACTGCCTTTCAGGGCCACGGCAGAGAGCTGGATGGAAGAGGAGCAACTGGGACAGAACCAGCGCCCCATCCGGGACTAGAACCCAGAGTGCCATCACCGCAGGTGGAGGATTAGCCTAGTGAGCCATGGTGCTGGCTGATGGGGACTCTTAATGCAAGAAGAAAGAGACCTGAAGCACCTGCCAGGAAATGTGTGCTCCATCCTGGTTCTGGAAATTTCTTTGATAGCTTCTCCCCTCTGTAGATGTGTTTTCTCTTTCTCTGTACATGAAATGGTGGGATTTGTAAACAACACCATCTGAACTTCTATCGGTCATTTACTGAGAGGAGGTGGAGATCTCCTATCAGCAGCTCTCCGAAAGCCTGCAAATTTCTGGGCTGGACCAGGGCTGAGAAATGAGCCAGGAGCTGAGAACTCTAAGAACTCAATCCTGGTCTCCCACATGGATAGTGGGGACCCGACCACTTGAGTCCTCTCTGTTATCTCCCAGGGTATATATCCCAGGTATATGCAGGGTATGCATTAACAGAAAGCTGGAACCAGGAACAGATGTGGGACTCGAACCCAGGCACTCTGATATGGGACGAAGATGTCCTAAACATAGTCTTAGCCACCCTCCTACTGTTTCTGAACCTCTTCCTGTAGGACTGATCACTCAGATGCCTTTGTGGAACCTACAGCCAGGGAACAGGGTCCAGATCCAAGGCCCAGAGTCCTGAGTCACAAGTACCGACACCTGGTGCCAAGATCTCATAACAACACTTCTGCAAACAGTCCTTATCGCTACTAGCAAATAGACATCTCATCCCGGGAGGCACACAGGGGCTTTCCATGAAGATCATTCACAGGTAAAGATGACATTGCTATCCCATCGCCTCTGATAACCCCAAGAGCTGTTCCACTTTCTCACAGACAAGCAGTGTCAGCAGCTTGTAGGCGCTGTCACAACCAAATTCTTTATTGATTTTAAATACTATGGGGCACAGGCAAGAAGAGGGAATCCCCTGAGGTCACTGACCAGTCAACGGCAGATCCAGTCTTGATTTCAAAACCAGGGAGCTCCCCATTATGCCTTGCTCCTCCACTTCCACCCAGACCTACCCTATCATTTTATCCTTCCTAGCATCAAACTGGACTTTGTCATCACTCTTCCCTGGCCCTGGGGAAAAGTCTGTAAGGCATTCTTACCTGGGAAGCCTAGTGAAATCATTAAACCCTGTCATTTCACAGGTGTCATTGAGACGCACCAAGAAACTCATTAGAAGATGAAATTCTAGGTATAGGATGAGAGGATGCCCTTGGTATCACAGTGGATTGGGAGAAAACACTCAGGCATTTGAATGGAAGAAAACATAGATCTTCTGTGGGGTGGGTATCTTTAGTGTATATGTCCAGTATGCCTTTCTCCTTTTTTTAAAAAATTATTTATTTTCATCTATTTAAAAGGAGAGAGAGAGAAAGAGAAAAAGAGGGAGAGAGAGAAAGAGAGAGAGATTCCACCTGCTGGTTCACTCTCCAAATGCTAAGAAAAATGAACCTAATACACTGAGAGAAGCAAAGATTAAAAGGAGTGTGTGAAGACAGCAGCCATGTTTCATTCCTTTACCATGGGAGCAACTCTCCCCACTCTTTTCCTGTATGAGCCAATAAACTGGCCTCCTGCCTAAGCTAGTTTGACTTGGTATTCAGTCACTACTACCAAAGGTTCTGAGTAAGCAGTGTGTTGTCTGGATAGAACCTGAAGTCTGGAAGTCACCGAGGTACAGTGTGTGTGTATATGTGTGTGTGCTGATGTGTGTATGTGTGTTGGTGTTGGTGTGTGTATTGCGGTGTGTGTGTGTATGTTGGGGTGGGAGAGAGTGAGGCAGAGAAGAAAGCAGACTACTTATCAGATAGTAGACTAGTTGGTTAAATCCCTGTCTTTAGCCTCGAAGCACAATGCCCATCAAAACTGAAACTTGAATAAACAATTGTCAAAATGTTGAAATCTGTTGGGTACCTTAAAAATCTCATTGCACCAAAAAGTACACAACAAAAACATGTACAGAGCACACCTATACTCTTGAAAAAGAGCATTAATAGGAGCATCCAGATAAGGATATTTACTGCGTTTTTTCCCAATGCTCCTGCTGTTTACTTGCCCTCCCTACCTCCTTCCTGCCAAGAGGTAATGACTTTCCTGGATTTATTGCTAATTCATCTTCTTTTCCTTAAAGTTATAACATATCTCAGTATTCTGAATTATCTATAAAATTTTAGTTTTTAAATCTATATAAATTAAACCTAAAACACCTTGTTCATTCATTTTGCTTATTTAGTTCAACATTATAACACCTGAGCAGGGAAGTGCAGTTTTCTGCACTTTGAAAGCATTCTCAAAGTTCCCAAGAACATTCCTTTATTGGACTCAGGACGACGGGGATGGGCATCCCAACACTGACTCTGAGTGCATTCCGAAATGCGAAATGCATGTAGGAAAATTCTGGAGGAAGGATGGTTTGAAAGCTTATTTTCAGCCATTCTATCTTAAAGTTCTGATCTGCCTGTAGGGAATACTTTATGGATAAAGAAAAGGAAAAACATTGTTTTTCATATGTAAAGAACATAGATAAAATGTTCTAAGTCATCAAACACAAGACATGTGAGTTACTGGTTTCACTGGGAAGCAGTCTGGGCTCCTCCCAAGTTTATCTCTTGCCCCAGGAGCAGTGATTACCTCCCTCTGGCAAGAGAGCCCACCAGATATGCTGAAATGTCCTAACTACGTAGAGTACTGTGCCTGCTGAACTCTGTACTCCTCCCCAAACATCCCTCGAGAAAATACCAAGAACTGCTCCATCCTGAGCTTACAAGTAGAGGAAGCATCTGATACCATTGATTATTTATGGCTTAAAGTACAAATCTCTTTTCTGATCCAGTATCCAAAAGACACAGATAAAACAAAGGGGCTCGAGATTTGCAAAAACAAACCTGGATGAAGCATGAAAAAGCAATGTTGGGTTGCTTTATTGTTTTTGGCTTTTCAAATCAATAAACAAACCAAGTCTGAGCTCAAATATAAAATTTCCTCATTTACTTGAGTACATGAAACATTGATGTGGTTCCAGACATCCCGTCTATGCTGGAATTGTCATGCATTCATTCCTAATTTCCTCTTTCCTAGTCAACTCCCATTAACACCCTATAGGAAACCACTCCCATGGACTGGATTTTTCCTTTTCGTTTCTTTTTACTGAAATGAGCATATAAGTGGATATTTTCTTATTTCTTATTGTTTTTACAAGACACTTCACAACATACCTGGAAATCTCCCATGTCAGTGTGTAGACAGCATCCTCCATTCCTTCAAGCAGCTACCTAGGTCTTCGTTGCATAGATGTTAACATCATCTATCCAGCCACTCCTCTGCATGGGTTTTCAGATATTTCCAATACTCTGCAATAACAAATAATTCTGCCATCAATGCATTCACTTGAATTCCACATGTTGGCTTGGACTATTCTTTTTGCTCTGGAATTCTTGGACTAATCCTGACTTTTCATCCAGTGTCAGGGCAAACTGATAGACCAATAGTTTTCCTTTAAGTTCTCTGGCTCTTCCTCTCACGGTCTACATCTTGTGGAAAGATGAGGTCAGGACAGAGTGTTCCCAATCCCTGCTCTGCTCCTCATTCCCAGTTTTCCCATTTGTACGATGAGGGCGGTGTTCTAGATTGTGCCAATTGGACTTTTAACTACACATCCAATGTGAGGTTGTGGCTCAAGACAGTGGTTACAAGTTGGCAAGAACCTGAAGTGTGTCCATGCCCCTGGACACTTCCCAATCCTAGGGACAGACACACATGACTGGAAGAGAGTCTCCCATGTGCTGGAAAGTGGCTCATGCGTGCCTACAGTTATCAGTGATGTTAACTGCTCTACCTGTGCGGTGTACCCAGAGCCAGGAGAGTTGATATCATCAACTCCTTGTCTCTCCAAAACCTCCATGACACTGTAGAATCCAGGCCTTTGGGGAAAGCTGATGCCAGCTTCTTAAAGTCACACTGACGACTTCAGCTGCTCTTTCTGTGTAATTTCAGCCGAAGCGTTTGCAGTCCCAGATGCTTTAGCTTTCTTTCTCTGCTTCATCCCTCTTTAACAATGAATGCTAGGTTGCTGAATGAGGCTTTAGAGTTCACAGAATCAAGAAATGACATAGGCAGGAACGCTCAGAGGGCCTTATTAACTTCAAGGCAGTTCTTTATCTTTTGCTCTTTGTTTTTATGTTTGTTTATTCCAGAAGGAAATCTTAGCCTCAGAAGTAGACTGTCCAAGGCCCTAAAGAAATCGGCAGCACAGATGGGACTAGAACACAGTCTGTAGGAGGAAACAGGGTATTGCTCACTCTGGCACCCAAGATGTGATGAGGGTGGGTGTTGTACAAAATAGTCACTTTTTAGCTTCTATGTGTAAGAATGTCATCCCTATTTTCAGGGAATGACCCACCAAGTGAATTCTGGAAGTCAGAGCTCCAGGGATGTTTTATAACTGAGATGGGAAGATTCAGCACGCTCACATGAGTGCATGCTGGGGACAAGCTCTGGACTGCGCTGGGGACAAGCTCTGGACTGCACTTGGGAGCCGGTGACACTAAGTCGGCATTTACTTACAGCACATGTACACCAATGGTGGCTGCATTTGTCTTCTCAGAAGAGAAACGGGAATGATGGGCCCTACACTGTAAAGTGTCTGGGTTGACATGTAGGCTGAGGTGCACCTAGCACCCCTGGGCTCAGGTTGATGTTGATGAGCTCCCCAAAGGCCAACATTTGATGGATCTTAATGGTTCTACATTTATAGATTTCTCCATTTTTTAAAAAAGATTTATTTATTTATTTGAAAGTCAGTTTTACACACACACACACACACATACAGAGAGAGAGAGAGAGAGAGAGAGGTTTTCCATCCGATGGTTCACTCCCCAACTGGCCTCAACGGCAGGAGCTGTGCTGATCCGAAGCCAGGAGCCAAGAGCTTCTTCCGGGTCTCCCATGCGAGTGCAGGGGCCCAAGGACTTGGGCCATCTTCCACTGCTTTCCCAGGCCATAGCAGAGAGCTGGATGGGAAGTGGAGCAGCTGGGTCTTGAACTGGCGCCCATATGGGATGCCAGCGCTTTTGACCAGGGCATTAACCCACGGCACCACAGCACCAGCCCCTCTCCATTATTATTATTATTGCCTTTATTCCTAACTTCATTTTCCAGGTTTCCTGGCAATTTCATGAAATATCCAAGTCTTTTATAGTTTCAGCCATCATTGCCTTCTTTAGAATTAAGAGTTGATTGACTTGGTGATTCTGTTCTGGAATGAAGATGTGTGTTCCATCTGACCACTTCCCCAACCAAACAATCATAAATGGGGAAACTTTTTTTTTTTTAACGCTTTTATTTAAATAATATAAATTTCCAAAATACAGCTTATAGATTACAATGGCTTCCCCCCCCATAACTTCCCTCCCACCCGCAACCCTCTCCTTTCCCACTCCCTTTCCCCTTGCTTCACATCAAGATTCATTTTCAATTCTCTTTATATACAGAAGATCAGTTTAGTATATATTAAGTAAAGATTTCAACAGTTTGCCCTCACATAGCAACACAAAGTGAAAAATACTGTTGGAGTACTAGTTATAGTATTAATTCACAATGTATAGCACATTAAGGACAGAGATCCTACATGACATATTTTTTAGATTGATTAATTTTCTATGAAATTTAAATGGGGAAACTTAAAAAAAATTAGCATCTCTGGGAAGAGATTGTTCTGGAGGCCTACCTTAGTTTCAAAACCTACTTGTCTTAGGCCAATTTCCTTTGCTGTAAATGAATCATTTAACTCACAGTTCCAGGGGTTGAAAAGTACAATTGTCTGGCAGGTCTACACACTGCCGCATAACATGGCAGAAGGCATTACGTGACAAGGCAGAGCAGGCACCCCTTCTGTCTCTTTCTCTTCTCCTAAAGCCACTGATGCCATCCATGGGCCCACACTTACGACCTTTCTAATCCCAAATACCTCCAAAGGTCCCACCTCCAATTACCATTAGCATATGGTTTGAGGATTAAGTTTCCAACATATGATTTCCAGAATACACACCCAAATCATAGAATTAAGTTCTTGTCCCCCAGTACTCAGGTCCTCCTGAGAAATATATAATCATTTCACCCCATCAGCCCCTTGTATTAACTATTCTAGCGCCAACTCAAAAGTTGAAAGTCCAGGCCGGCGCCGTGGCTCAACAGGCTAATCCTCCGCCTTGCGGCGCCGGCACACCGGGTTCTAGTCCCGGTCGGGGCGCTGGATTCTGTCCCGGTTGCCCCTCTTCCAGGCCAGCCCTCTGCTGTGGCCCAGGAGTGCAGTGGAGGATGGCCCAAGTGCTTGGGCCCTGCACCCCATGGGAGACCAGGAAAAAGCACCTGGCACCTGGCTCCTGCCATCGGATGAGCGCGGTGCGCTGGCCGCAGCGCGCCGACCGCGGCAGCCATTGGAGGGTGAACCAACGGCAAAGGAAGACCTTTCTCTCTGTCTCTCTCTCTCACTGTCCACTCTGCCTGTCAAAAAAAAAAAAAAAAAGTTGAAAGTCCAGACTCATCTGAATGAGATAGAGGTGAACCACCAAAATGACCAAGATATATATATATGGATTTGGAGGAAACAGGGTTTGGAAGGAGTAGGGAGGAAAATGAAGGAGAAGGCTACCAGCACAAGTTTTATTGCATTCATTTAGATGAAAGTAGAAGGGGCAGGAGAGGTGGCAAAGGTCAGGCTTTTCTTTGGTTTTCTTCAAAATTAATTTTAAAATGTGGGGGAAAAAAGAAAACTACTGCCATTCACAAGTCAAGGCATCTAGGGTCAGCTGGCAACGTGGGGTACAGGTGCCATGGAGATTTCAGAGTGTTTGAAGTTGGTGTAGTAGCCGAAGATTTTAGATGTGTAGGCCAAGTTGAAAATGGGTTGAAAGAGTGGCATAAATGAGCAACTGCCTATAGGATCTAGTCCACCTGAGGGCAACAGAGACTTGAAGAGTCTCTGTAACATGTTTTTTCCGACGGCACCAAGAAATAGTGAGCGGAAATTATTGTTCACTTCCCTGCTGCCATGAAACCTCGCCTTCAGAAGGTGCTGAGTTCCAGGGGGTTTGTAAACGCACCTCAGCAAAGAGTGCTTTCTGAATGCATTTGATTCTGCATCGCTAGACTGAGCTGCCTCTGATCAGACTTCATGGTTTTAAGTCACGACCAGTCACTTTTTAAAAGGAGAAAAATAATTTGACCTTCTGGTATAAAACATGAGGATTTAATGGTTCTTTGGTATGAAAAGAAAACACTGTATTTATTATATATTTAATATATATTAAACACCTTTCACATTGCATTTATAAAGAGAAAAGTATTATCATACTACTTTGGGTTGGTGTGCTAGTGTCATGTGGATTTAGCATCAATAAATTTCAACAAACAAACAAAAAAAGAATCAAGAGCCCTCAGGTTCTCCCAATGATTCTGCTTTTTTTTTGAATAGAGTGAGAGGAGTTTCCAGCTTAAAGGTTCTCTTGAAAATAATGACAATTTTATGGTAAGCAATTAAGAGGATGCTGGCAGCTACACAAGATCAAGTCTAATGACTAATGAAATTGAACACACCACTTTTTTTTTTTTTTTTTTTTTTTGGACAGGCAGAGTGGACAGTGAGAGACACAGACAGAAAGGTCTTCCTTTTCCGTTGGTTCAACCCCCAATGGCCGGATCCGGCGCACTGCGCTGATCTGAAACCAGGAGCCAGGTGCTTCCTCCTGGTCTCCCATGTGGGTGCAGGGCCCATGCACTTGGGCCATCCTCCACTGCACTCCCAGGCCACAGCAGAGAGCTGGACTGGAAGAGGAGCAACCGGGACAAAATCTGGCGCTAGAACCCAGTGTGCCAGAGCCGCAAGGCGGAGGATTAGCCTAGTGAGCAGCGGCACTGGCCGAACATACCACTTCTTGATGTAGCATCATTTGGAAATTTCCAGAAAATATTATAATGAATCATCATGACAAAGGGATTCACCTCTGATACGTTTCAATGTTACTAACATTGCCACCAAAATAGACCAGCATAATTATAATATATAGCAATGTTGAGAGAATATGCACACATATCAACTGAAGAAAAGAGAATGTCAATGTCTAAAAGAAGTTAATGAATGACAAAGTAGAATTCCATATCACTACAGAAATGCTACACATTCCAGAGAATAACTTTGGAACTAGTTTTTAGCAACCTTGAGGGAAATACTGGATTTGTACCTCACCAGTTACATCACAGGGAGTTTTAGATGGGCCAGGATTTGAACGTGAAGAGTTAACTATGAAAGGGCTCAAGGAAACATGAGTAAAGTTACTCAGAATATGACATGATGGGGCTGGCGCTGTGGCGTAGCGGGTAAAGCCACTGCCTGCATTGCCGGCATCCCACGTGGGTGCCGGTTTGAGTCCTGGCTGCTCCACTTCTGATCCAGCTCTCTCTATGGCCTGGGACAGCAGTAGAAGATGGCCCAAGGTTTTGGGCCCCTGCACCTGCATGGGAGACCCAGCAGAAGCTCCTGGGTCCTGGCTTTGCATCAGCCCAGCTCCCGCCATTATGGCCTGGGGAGTAAACCAGTGGATGGAAGGCCTCTCTCTCTCTCTCTCTCTCTCTCTCTCTCTCTCTCTCTCTCTCTTCTCTCTCTCTCTCTCTCTGCCTCTCTGTAACTCTGCCTTTCAAATAAATAAATAAATAAATCTTTAAAAAATATTGATATGATGGTGATGATTTTCTGAATCCCACTGATAATAATTAACAGTATATAAAACACTTCTGTTGGGCTATGTAAAAAATACAGTAAGAAAACAATTAGAAATTAGAAAAATGAGTAAATTCAGCATATATGAAAAATACATTCTATTATATATTTTAAGGACTTTAAAACAAAAGAAAGAAAATGGATTATTTAATAGAAAAATGGACACAGGCCAGCAGAAGCAATTCAGGTAGTTAGTGCATATGTGAAAATAAAAACTTCTCCATAATTAAGAAATGAAAGTTAACATTGCCACCAGAGAAGACCCTTTCTGCATTCCACTGCTCCCAGCTCCCAGCTGCCTGTGTATAATCTCTTTAGTGTAAGGTCCCCACACGTCCATAAGTTCTGGGTCTGTGATTATTGGTGTTATATTTCCCAAAGTCACCCATGCTCACCTTGGGGGACCTGGAGCATGCCCACTTTACCTTCATTGCTCCGAGACCATGGCTACTGCTCTACAACCCCCAGAATAAGCTCGGGGTGCCCTGAGGGACTTGGTTAAGGCCTCCTTGAGATCCTCCACTGCTATCAGCCCCAGTGTCACCTATGCTTGTCCACTTCCTCCCGTCCCAGTGCCAGGGCTGCTGGTGCCACAAACAGTATCACCTACCCTTGGCTGGAAGGACCTGCGTTTGGGCCTCCACATCCTGTAGTGCTAAGAATATGGCATATGCCATCACAAACCCCAGTGTGATTGAAACTCAGGTTGTGAGGACCAAGGACACTCATCTTTGGGAATCTACATGCACTGAAAATTCCAATCACTACCTCCACAAGGCTGCAGCCCAGACAAAGCTGGCACTTGTAGACTCTGCTGACATCGAGTATAGCTGAAGAAATCACATCAAAGCTACATTCAGGGTTCACCTGGAATCAAAGCCAAAACAACTATTCAAAGCCCAAACAGCACCCTATATCCATTTAAATAAAAAATTTACAACAAATGCTACTCCACAAAGAAGAAACAATTAAACCAGCTGTGCAGATATCAACACAGGGACAGAAGAAACATGAAAAGCAAGGAAGCATGATGGCTCCAAAGGAACACAAGAGTTCTCTAAAATCCATTTTCTTTCTTTCTTTTTTTTTAAATTTGACAGGCAGAGTTATAGACAGTGAGAGAGACAGACAGAAAGGTCTTCCTTCCGCTGGTTCACTCTCCAAATGGCCGCTACGCCCAGTGCTGTGCCTGCCCAAAGCCAGGAGCCAGGTGCTTCTCCTGGTCTCCCATGGGGTGCAGGGCCCAAGCACTTGGGCCATCCTCCACTGCCTTCCCAGGCCACAGCAGAGAGCTGGCCTGGAAGAGGAGCAACTGGGACTAGAACCTGGTGCCCATATGGGATGCGGGTGCTGCAGGTGGAGGATTAACCAAGTGAGCCACAGTGCCAGCCCCTAAAATCTATTTTCAATTAACTTTATGCACATACAATTAACTTTATGCTAAGTAAAGAGTTCCACAAACTGTATGAAAAAATTTTTTTCTCAACAGTTGAGACAAGGGCTGTTCAAACTCATTACATCTTGAAGGGTTAATTTTACTTCTATAGATTGATTACCTTTTAGGTGCTCTACTATCACAGATCAGGGAGAACATATGCTATTTGTCCTTTTGGGACTGGGTTATTTCACTAAGTATGATGTTTTCCAGTTTCATCCATTTTGTGACAGCTGACAGAATTTTTTAATGTGCTGTGTAGTATTCCATGGCATATAAAATCCCATAATTTCTTTATCCAGTCTTCAGTTAATGGACATTTGGGTTAATTCCATTTTTTAGCAATTGTGAATTTAGCTGCAATAAACATGGAGGTACAAATAACTGTTTCATATGCTGATTTCATTTCCCTTATTTCATATGGCTGGGTCATATGGTAGGTCTATACTCATTTCTGAGGTATCTCCATACTGTCTTCCACAGAGGCTGTATCAGTTTATACTCCCACCAACAGTGGATTAGGGTACCTTTTCCCCCACATCCTTGCCAGCATTTGTTGTTTGTTTGCAGTACATTTTAAGGTGAGGAAGTGTGAACACCTTCCAATCAATCATTATTTGCACATTTCAAAGCCACTAGAACATATGTTTGATTTTAAAATTTCTTCAACCTTCATCAACAATGAACAAAAAAATGGATTTGGGTGAGCTACACTTAAAGAACAAATTAGAGAAGGAGATAGCGACATCTTTACTGTGTACAGTCTTCCCATTCAAGATCACAGTATACACAAAGAATAAAAAATGATAAAAAAAATAAAAAAAAGATCACAGTATACAGTCATTCAACCCATGTTAATGTTTTATAGGTTTCCTTTTTAAAGTTCTGCCTGCTTCTTTCCAAGTTTATTTATAGGAATGGTACAATTTTGCTGACATTATGAGCATAGAATGTTTTTTTTTTCAGATTTTTGATGATATATTAAAAGTATGACTTATGATCTTTAATTATTATATGACTGAGTGTTTACTTAATGTCTCGTATTTTTTATTTGTCAGGTGAGAAGTGTGGACACTGCTCTTTCCCATACTCCAAGATGCTCTGCATCAAGGGCTTCTATTCCTTGAAGAATGAAGAGGAAGCTGTGGCTTATATGCTCCTGAAAGAAAGAATAGAGTTGGTCCTGGAAGAGGGGAGCAGTATTGTGTGTCCTTTCACCCCAAGTCTCTGCTCCCCACTTTCACCAGAATGGCCCATGCAGTCAGGAAACACATGGTTATCTGGGGAGAGCTCAACCTTCTCCTGCCAAGTGGATCTGCTGAGACTGGAAATTCTGACGTCATATTTGCAGACTCTGTGTTCCCTGATAGTTTTTGGATAACAATCCTGGCCTGAGTCACTTGTGATGGGGACACTGTGCTCCAGCCAGCTAGGAGTGTCTGCCCCCAGAGTCCAGAGTGACAAGGATCATACACAGGCACCACGTGCTTCCCAACTTAGAATTCTTCGAGCCCCAACCTTGCACTGAATTTGCAGTTGGAAGTTCTCTCTGATATAATCCAGGCAAACACCGTCATCTTGCAGTTTTGAAAACTGGAGTCCAGGGTAGCCATCGATGTCCACTTTAGCAGTTAAGGCCAGACTGCGGCTGGAGACCATCCGTTCCAGTGCGATATCATTTCTCTTTCTGTAGGACGCCGGTCAGGGCAGGAGTCAGTGTCCTTTCAAACATTACTCTTTTTGTGGACTCATTTGGCCTAAGCCAGAAGAGCAAGGTGAGAGCAGGATTTCCAGGCTAATATAATAACCGAAGTGTGGGGTAAAGGACAATGTAGACTTGGGGACGCCATGCAAAGGAACGAAACTCAAGTGTAAACTGGACTTTCACAAGCACTGACACGAGAGCACGACAGGTGGGAACCTGCGGAAATCAGCAGCAGGAATGTGGTTTCACAGGAACAAGGATCGGGCTCGTGTGTTTGCTTCGACTGCGTTTCTTGATCATGGATGAGATCTTGTTTATTTTCATGCACATATCAACTATCTGCATTATTTTTCTGTAAATCCTAAGTTTATGATTCATGCTAATTTTTATTAGATATTCTGTTTTATTTTACTGTAAAGTCCCTTTAAGTATATTATAGAATATATTTATTCCCATCATAGATATTTATCCCATATCTATCCAATTTCTAATTGTGCTTCTCACTGAATGTTTGATTTTGACCAACAAACACTTTTATGCATCTGTGGTCAGTGATATCAACAGGAGTCAGCAGAGCATCACCATCAAATCCATGTTGTAAATAATTCCACTCATGATTCCCTTGACTATTTTACAGGTTAATCTTGATGCTTAAATCCTTAAGTATCTAAAATTTGATATAATGAGAAAGGCAGAACTCAGTGCTTCCCCCTGGACTGCCAGTGAGCTGACTCAAAATCTTTTCCTGAATTATCTAACATTTCTCTGATGACACAGAATTCTGTCCTCATCACATTTATTAAATTCCTGTAGGCATCAAGTGTGTTTTTTTTTAATTGATAAGTATGTGTATTCTTTCACCATTGTCAAATGTTTTAATTACAATGACACATTTTATGTCAACTTTGGTGGCATTAAAATATATTGTTGCTTAATTTCTTCTCTCATGACAACTCACTATCCATATTATCCTGCAAGAGTCCAATGTTTAGCAAGTTAGGTATGTGCAATTTCAATGAACATTGCATTTACTCTCTTAGAACTTCCAGCTTCCACTTAATTTTTTTTCAAAATATTTATTTATTTATTTGAAAGGCAGAGTTACAGAGAGGCAGAGGCAGAGAGAGAGAGAAAGAGAGCTCTTCCATCCACTGGTTCACTCCCCAGATGTCTTCAACAGGTAGAGCTGGGCCAACCTGAAGTCAAGAGCCAGAGTTTCTTCCGGGTCTCCCATGCAGGTGCAGGGGCCCCAGGACTTGGGCCATCTTCTACTGCTTTCCCAGGCCATAGCAGAGAGCTGGATCGGAAGTGGAGCAGCCGGGACTCCAACCCACACCCATATGGGATGCGGGTACTGCAGGCATTGCTTTATCCGCTATGCCACAGCACTGGCCCCTCCACTTAACGTCTTATCACCAAATCTCTTTCAAGAGCACCTTCAGGCCAGAAATTCTTCACATTCGGCTCCTAGTGAAGTTGGTTCCTCTGGGAGAACTTAGGAGTTGTCCATTCAGGGAAAATCAAGGAGCTACATCTCTGTTGCTGTTTTGGAGACAATGGCCCACTTTCTCACTTTCTCACGTCTCTGTTTACGTACAGCTTTCTGGGCAGGAGCAGTGCTCTCTATTGTTCTTGGGTGCGTTTGCAGCATGAAAACTCTGCCTTACAAGCGAGCTGTGCCAGGGCTAAGGGGTGCACCCAGCTTTCTTAAACTGCGAGCCTGGAGTAACATCTTTGCCCCACAAATAGGGTTGGGTGTAAGAATGGAGTCCCCTACCTGTTGGTCATTCTTCTGTGAATTTTAAACTCTGCAACACTGATCTGGGATGGGGGTAGAGAATTGCTGGCAATTTGTCCTTTCTGGGGAGATATCATACCTTAGATAGCTGGGAGGGGAGGGAACTCCTACTTCTTGGCTTTATGTGACAAAGTGTAGCTTCCATCATCCTGACCTGGGGGTGATACATATACAGTAGGTTGTGGTTCAAGTTCCATACATTCCTGGTTCCTTGGTGGATAGGAAAATTTTAAAAATAAGTATATGCCCTAAAGATTATTTGCAGATCCTTTAAATGGTTGTTTAAAAGTAACTTTCACCATTTATTGTTTTGTGGTTGTAGAGAGGTTCCACAGACTTTATACTACTGTTTCAGAGCAAGAGTGACCAGGCCACCTAATTCTCCACACTGGACACTGAGAATTTGCTAAGAGAGTAGCAAATAAGTAGAGATAATGGTGTAACTGACATCACTATTATAACTATTCAACTAAGGATATGTGTATCAAAACATCATTAGGAACACCTTAAATATGTATAGTAAACATAAAAATTTTTAAATAATAAAAACAGCTTCACCAGTTCCAGGTGGCAGTGGAGTGCTCAAGAGGAGCTCTTCACACGGCCAGTCCCCAGCAAGAGTCACCAAGTCAGCTGATTCTTCACGGAAAAAGAGGTCGATTTTGCTTCAGCTAAACTGAAAAGGATCTGGAGGGTTGAAAAAGTCATGGCGGGTCATGAGAACTCCAGAAAAGGCAATATGAGGGAGCCAAGGAATGCAGACTCACGGTCCCAGTCAGTAACGGTTAGCCTCTGGGGAGTACACCGGTGCTTCCACTGGGCTCAGGGGTGCTACACAGCCCTCAGCCCATGTCAGGCCAGATGGTTTACGATGCAGGCGCTGTGATTGCCATCTCTGCTCTGGAGAAATAAAATCCTGTTGCCATTGGTGTAAGTGTCCTGGAAATAACGCTTACTTCTTACTACTGTCAGCTCCCAAGAACAGTCCAGAGACTGTCGGGGTGATGATCTGTCCCCAGAATGCGCTCATGGAATGCGAGCATCCAGCCTTCCCTGCTCAGCTAGAAGAAGTTGACCGGGGCTTGCATTGTGGCACAGTGGTTAAGCTACCACCTGTGATGCCAGTGTTAGGTAGGAAGTCAGTTATGAGCTTGTGTGTGTGTGACATAAAGGCCTAAAGAGAAGACGTCTATGTCCAGCATATGCATCTGCATGTCAGAGTCATCCTGACAATGTTTCAGGGGCAGCCCAGTGTTTACATCCTGCCCTGCCCCCTTCTACCTGATAACCTGCCAGGTGGAGGTCCCCACCCCTTCTGCCTGACAAATCTCCCTGCATTTCAAACACCCTGCTCGGGATCCCCATTCTCCAGGGATCTTGCTTACCCTTCCTCTAAACTCAGGATGGCGCCAGCTAGGCTTCCTCCTGTCTGATACCTTCAGGGAAAAACTCAGATAGAAGTTTTTCTATTTACATCAAAAAGCCCTTTGTTCCAAGAGGAGCAGAGGTGGGGAAGCAAGACCCATCTCCTTAAAAACCCCAGGCCTCAACTGGACTGCGCTCAGCCCTCTGCCTCTCTGCTGAGCCGCCCACCTGGCCTGGTCAGGTGTACTCTCTACTCAACCATGTAACCTCACCCCTTTCCCAACCACCCCCCCCCCCACCCCGGTCTCTCAGGCTCTGTCTGGAGAGGTGCCCATCCATCCTTACGGATGTCCCTTCCCTAATAAACCTTGCTATTTTACCTCCCACTACTCTCTGTCTCACGCCTGAATTCTTTCTTGCGCGGAGACAAGAACCCTGCAATTTCTCCGGTAACACGAGTACCCTATATGAGCACTGGTTTGAGTTCCAGCTGCTTCGTTTCTGATCCAGTTTCCTGCTGATGCAGCTGGGAAAGCAGCAGAAGATGACCCAGGTGCTTGGGTCCAGCCACAAGGGAGACCTGGATGATGTTCCAGGTTGTTGGCTTTAGGCCTGGCCCAGCTCTAGCTATTGAGGCCATTTAGGGAGTCAACAAGTGGATGGAACATCTTTCTCTCTCTTTGTCTCTGCCTCTCTGTAACTCTTTTTTTTTTTTCCTGTTTTTTTTTTTTTTTAAGATTTATTTATTTGAAAGGCAGAATTACACAGAGAGAGAAGGAGAGACAGAGAGACCAGTCCTATATGTAGTTTTTTTTAAAGGTTTACTTATTTGAAAGTAAGAGTTACACACAGAGAGAAGGGGAGGCAGAGAAAGAGAGAGAGACAGAAACAGAGAGAGTGAGTGTCTTCTATCCTCTGGTTCACTCCCCATTGGCTGCAACGGCTGCAGCTGAGTTGATCCTAAGTCAGGAGCCAGGAGCTTCTTCCGGGTCTCCCACCTGGGTGCAGGGACCCAAGACCTTGGGCCATCTTGTACTGCTTTCCCAGGCCACAGCAGAGTTGGATAAGAAGTGGAGCAGCTGGGACTCGAACCGATGCCCATATGGGATGCCAGAACTGCCACATCGCCAGCCCCCATATGTAATTTTAAAATGTATCTTCCTGTTTTTTTTTTTCCATACATCTTGAGCTCCTTTGGTTTCAGATACTGGATCAGATAACAATTTGTTCTTTGATCCATAAATAAGATCAATGGTATCAGATCCTTCCTATACGTGTAAGCTCAGAATGGAGCAGTTCTTTGTATTTGCTCAAAGGAAGTATAGGGAACAGTGCAGAGGGAAGCAGGCACAACAGGGAAGTTCAGTCCACAGAATCTTCTGGAGTCACTGCCTGAGGGGAATAATCACTGCCCTTTGGGAAAACAGATAACCCTGGCAGGAGCACAGACTGGTTCATAAGAAACCATGCAGTTCACATCTCTTCAGTTTGATCACTTAGTACTTTTTATCTAAGTTCTTCCTATTACAGAATGGTTTGTCTCCCCCCTCCCCCCACTTCCACACAGTATCCTCTACATGCAGACTAGGACTTCAGAGCAAAATGATTGAAAATACTTTCAGACATCATCCTTCCTGCAAAACCACTGTCCCTAGTGTTCTGAATGCATGCAGGGATATGCATGTTGGGATTCTCTTCTCTTCTCCTGTGGTCTGCCTGTATCCCAGTCTACACAAGTCTAAATAAAGGAGTGTTCTTTGGATCACTTAGCATAATCTCACAACTGTAAAACAAAAACAAACAAACAAACAAAACTGCACTTCTCTACACAGGTAGAAGTATTTTCTTTGTATCTACTCTATAAATAAATAAACTCATCAACAATTGCGAATATCCCTCAGAGTTTGTTGGGAGTTGTAGCTATATACTACTTAAATAGGAAGTTTTCTTTCCTTAATTCAACACTATTAATGTTGCTTAGATAGACTGCAGGAAAAGAACCAATTCAAAAACCAACATTCTTACTTCTTTTTCCAACAGTCAACCTATCTCCACTAGAATATTTTAAATTTCTCCCACTTCAAAAAGCATCACCAGCGCTCATCCTACCTTCCAGGTACAACAGCTATACTACTCACTCCACTACACATTCATACACCTTGAAAAGGTTACTGACAACAGTTGTGACAACCCAACACAACTGTTCATCTTTCCTCAGAGTTACTCATAGTAACTACACTTTGGCCAACTTTTTGGTGGTCAGTCTTTACAGTGACCAACATCATAGCCATTCTTGACACTGGTGTGCCCCATTTACTTCTTGAAACTTCCTTCAGCTTCCACAAAGTTGCATTTGCTTCTGGGTCTTTCTGCCTATGATTTTTTCTTCTCGGGTAAATTAAAACATATCTTAAGCTCATCTTGAAACAGGCTGAAGTACAAGGTTATACCTGTGATGGAGGATTGGGATTATGGCGTCATGGAGTAAGCCCCACACTGAGACCATGAAAGCTTGCTGAGTCACTGACTAACTCTGGAACGCGATGAAAGGTTATTCCCTACTCTGTACTGAATTTCTTCAGGAAATCAGAAGATTTTGGAGGATGATCTTAAAATGTTGATAAATACTTGTCACAGGTTGTGGGGGTAGAAAAATATCTCTGATCTTGGGTCCCTAAACAAATTCCCTGGGGATTCTGACAATGCCCCCCCCACTGTGCAAGAGTGATAAGCTAAGAAAGGGCGGTACCTTCAGCACCACCCACAGCACACCCAGGCAAGGGGGATGAAAAGAGGGGCTGAGCTCAGCTCTCAGCCACGGCTCTTTCTGGCGAGATGAAGGACACCATCTGCTTCTTCTCCCTGCTTCTCATCCTTGAGAAGCAAGCAGCCGGGTCAAGACATGTTGGTGAGTGGACAGGCGGGCCTGGGGGGATGCCAGCAGGGGGCAAGGCCTCTAAGGGCACTCCCATGCGAGAAGACACTTGTGGAAGCAGAGATTCTTCTCCCTGCTGAGAGTCAGGTCTTCTCCACGGTAAGTCAAATCAGTGAGTTGATGAGGAAGAAGGAAAGAGCTGGAACGAAGCATGGGGAGAGTTTGAATCCTAAAAATTCTGAAAAATTACCAGGTTAGTTGTAAGATCAATTGCTAAGTGGATGATATCAATTTTCAAATAGACAGTAATACCAACACTATTCTGGACAAAAAGGTAGACAACACCTGAAACTCAATGCAGTCAATGTATATAATCCAAACAGCAAGTAGATGACAGCTGTCATGACTGTAATCAAATAGGAGAGTATCTCAAAATTTTTGTGGGTAAAGGGAATTAAAAAATAAGCTTAAAATTTTTGAAATTCATGCATATGAGTCTCCCAAAATTTATGAAAAATCATGTCATTATTTATGGATTTCAAACTTTTTGCACAGGAGACAATTTATCTCTTAATTTCATTGTTCATGGACTTTTTGAAATACCCTCGTATGTAATCAATATAATTGGCGTGTACAACATGAAATGGGAATATCAGGCCAATATCTCAGTAGAAAACAAGAACCACCTAATCGTGGACAATAAAGCAGACACTGGGATGGATCAGAAGACAAATTGTGTAATCCTAATTGTATAGCAAGTAGATGACAATGATCAAACTTGGATATAAATTCTGATCAAGATCAAGATATATATAAATATGGAACACTAGGCCAATATCTAGGTAGAGAATAAGCTCCATTCTTTGATTGACAGCAAGGTAAACCACAAGACAAATTCCGAAGCAATTTTTCTACCAAAACCAAAAAGCCAGTCCATAACGAGGACCAAAACCAGAAACCAAATCCTAGTCCATGTCTAGGGCACAACCAAATTGCTAGGGAAATATTTAACCAATATCCAGCGGAGAAAAAGGACCAATCAATGATGTACAAACAGATGTGTACCAAGGCAATTTTCCTGTCCAAACCAAACAGCTTATATATGAAAAGAATCAAACATAGCAGAAACAACTAAAACTAAGGAAGCTAAAAAATAACAGAGTTGTATATGGTTCCAAGAAAAGAAAAGTTTCAGGGAGTGAACTGTTATAACATAAAATGAATTAATTTCATTTTCCTCTGATGCAGAACACCCTTTAAGCTGATACGAAAAAACTCAAGTCAATAAAAAGTGAGGAAAGGAAATGAATAGTTTTCAAAGGAAATACAAGTGTCCCTTAAAATGGGAGAAGATATGTAAAGTGGTTCATGGTATATGTTAATTAGGAACGTTAGTGAAATTATTTCTCATCAAAAGATTGATAAAAATCTAAAAATTAGGCACACAGTCTGTGTACAATGCTGGATAGAAATGTAGGTTTATCCCCTACTGGTGGGAGTATGAAATGCCACAATACCTGTCAAGGGAAAGACAATACTGTCAGATTTTCAAATGCATTTAACCTTTTTACTAGCAAATATACTGAGAATTTAGTCTATAGAAAAGAAAGTCAAGCAAACTACATGTGGTATATTTGTCAAAGCAAAAGACTGGAAACAACAGAGTGCATCAATGTTGATCTTTTGAAAGCTAATACTATCATGAATTATTCACTCTGCAGCTTAAATACTCTCTCCTCCCCTTTTCTCTACTTTTCTCTTTCTCGGTCATCTACCTGTGGTCAGACGAAGCTTCCATGATTAGCAGTCTACACTAGACTCATAAGTTGATGGTACAAAGAAACACCAGTTCTTCAGAAGAGATAAGCTGCTATGTTAAGAAGGAGAAAGGCATGCTGGATAGATATCCACCCTATAAAAGATGTGTGGATTCTTCCTTTCAATACCTTAGTGTTTTCTCCCCATCCGTTGTGATTTCAAAGGCATCATACCATTGCAGTTCTAGAATCCCACCTTCCAATGAGTTTCTTGGTACCTCTCTAAGATCTGTGAAATGACAGAGTACAATGACTGGTGATTAGAATCTGAAAGCAAGTTTGCTTTCAGAAGAAACACTGTCTCATATAAAGAGGAAACAGGGATATAGAAAAGAGCAAGAAGTAGTCAGAATGATTCCTAGAAGAGGATGGAGCCCAGGCCTTGTGGCATGTGTTTCAAGGTTTTATTTTTCCCTTCATTAAGTTTCTCTTAAATGACAATATGATGTTTCTATTTTTAGATATTCACACACTCTGGCACCTTTTCCTGAAGGAACTGGAGTGGTGGTATGGGGAAGAATCAGGTAGTAATGAAAATGCAAGCTTGGAAGAGCATCGCAAGAATTCAGAACTCATCCACCCCTGGAGTAACACCATCATCTCAGGTCAGGACATGGGGAATACTGGAGTGAGTGGTGGATGGACTCAAGGGAGAGGCACGGCAATTGAAGTAGGTAGAACTAAATCTGCATACATTGTTTTTCTTAACAGTTCCTGCTGAAGGTCACATACCTGTCCAAGAGCAGAGTCAAATACCTAATAAATATGTTCCATTAAAACATCATCCCTTGGAAACAAAGGTTTAAGTAAACTTCCAAAAACTAGCAAAGATCATGTTCCAGGGAAAGAGCAAAAGCCTGGTGAAAATCAAGATTCAGTGGAAGATCAGGAAACTGACAAGGATCATCATCCCGTGAGAGAGAATGAGCTGTCTGCAGAACTTCCAGGCAAAGATGCGGGAGAATGTGAAGGTCATGTTCATTCAAGAGGAAGATTCTGTCGAAGAGCGAATTCAAGTCATAGTCAGAAACTAGCAAAGAACACATTCCGTTGAAAGAGCAACAACCTTTGGCTGGACAAGTTCCCGACAAAGATCAAGAAACAAGAAAAGATCATTTTCCTGCAAATGTGCAAGACCCTGTTGAAGAGCAAATTCCAGTCAAAGGTCAGGAAGCTAGCAAAGATCTCATTCCATTGAAACAGCAAGAGCCTTCCTTAGAACACGTTCAGCTGTAGATCAGGTAACAGGCAACGATCAAGATCATGCCAAAGAGCAACTTCCTGTTGAAGCACAAATTCCTATAACCAGTCAAGAAATGAAGAGAGAGCAGGTGCCACTGAATGACCAAAGTCCTGTTAAAAGACAAGGTCCAGTCAGGGAACTAGCAAAGACCACGTTCCAGTGAAAGAGCAGGAGCCTGCTGCAGAAATTGTTCCAGGAAAAGATATGGGATCTAGAAAATATCCTGTTGTTGCACCAGAGCAGGATGCTGTTGAAGGACAAAGTCCAGTCAAAGGTCAGGAAGCTAGCAAAGCTCTCATTCCATTGAAAGAGCAAGGGACTTTTGAAGAACAAGATACAACCAAAGATCAGGAACCAAGCAAACATCAGGATCCAGTGAAACAGCAAGATCCTGTTGAAGCACAACTTCCTGAGACTGGTCAGGGAATTAGCACACAGCAAGTCCCGTTGAAAGACCAACTTCCAGTTGAAGGACAAAGTCCAGTAACAGGTCTGGAGGCTAGCAAAGACCATGTTCCTGTGAAACAGCCAAAGCCTGAAGATGGACATGTTCCAACCAATGATCAGGAAACTAGCAAAGATCATGTTCCAATGAATGCCCAACAGCCTGTTGAACGACAAGATCCAGCCAACGATCAGGAAACCAGCAAAGACCACGTACCAGTCAAGAGCAAGACCCTGCTAAAGGACAGATTCCAGGTAAAGGTCAGAAAGCCAGGATTCCTTCAAAGGAGCAAGATACGGCTGCAGAACGAGCTCCAGGGACTGGTCTAGAAAGCAGCAAAGACCAGGTCGCAGTGAAGGGACAAAAGCCTGCTGGAGGACAGGTTCCAAGCAAATATCAAGAAGCTCGCAAAGATCATGTCCTGGCAAAGGAGGAAGAGTCTGCTGTGGGACAAATTCCAGTAAAGGATCAGGAAAGCGGCCAAGATCTCATTCCATTGAAAGACCAAGAGGCTGGTGAAGGCCAAGTTCCAGCCAAAGATCAGGAAACTTCCAAGGATCACGTTCCAGAGAAAGAGCAACAGCGTATTGCAGAACAACTTCCAGGCAAAGAACAGAAAGCCAGCATAGATCGTGTTTCTGCAAAGGAGCAAGATCACCTGAGGGACAAGATGCAGCCGCAGGTCAGGAAACCAGCAAAGGTCGAGTTCCAGCTATAAAACAAGAGCCTTTTGAAGGACAAGCTCCATCCACAGACCAGGAAACCAGCAAAGACCAAGTTCCTGTAAAGCAGGAACACTCTGTTAAAACACAACTTGGCATGACTGGTCAGGAATCTACAACAGAGCAATTTCCATCGAAAGACAAAGATCCTGTTTATGTGCAAGTTCCAGTGGCCAGGCAGGAAACTAGCAAGGATCATGTTCCAGTGAAAGACCAAGAGGACAGCTTCCAGGCAAAGATCAGAAAGCCAGTGTAGATCACAGTCCTGCGAAAGAGCAAGATTCTGTTGAAGGAAAAATTCCAGCCAAAAGTCAGGAAACTAGCAAAGATCCTCTTCCAGCAAAGGAGCAAGAGCCTTCTGAAGCACAACTTCCAGGCACAGATCAGGAGAGCAGTAGAGATCTAGCTCCTTCCAAACCGCAAGAACCCGTGGTAGCACAAGCTCCTGTAAGTGGTCAAGAAAGTACAGAAGAGCAACCTCCACTGAAAGACCAAGATCCTGCTCATGGACAAGATCCAGCAACCAGGCAGGAAGAAGGCAAAGTTCATGTTCCAGTGAAAGAGCAAGATCTTATTCTAGGACAAGTTCCAGGAAAAGATCAGGAAACTAGCGAAGATCATGTTCCATTGACAGAGCAACATCCTGTTGAGAGACAAGCCCCAGCCAATGCTCAAGAACCTGTCAAAGATCCTGTCAAAGTCCAAGTTCCTGCAAAACACGAAATTAGTGAAGATCACGTTCCAGTGAATGAGCAAGATCCCGTGAATGAAAAAGCTTCAACTAGAAGTCCTGAAACCATAAACGATCAAGTTCCAGTCAATGTTGAAGGAGACATTCCAGGTAAAGATCAACCAACTGTCCAAGGCCAAGTTCCATTCAGAAAACAGCAACTTTCTTTTTTTCTTTTTTTCTTTTTTTTTTTGACAGGCAGAGTGGACAGTGAGAGAGAGAGACAGAGAGAAAGGTCTTCCTTTGCCGTTGGTTCACCCTCCAATGGCCGCCACGGCCGGCGCACCGCGCTGATCTGAAGCTGGGAGCCAGGTGCTTATCCTAGTCTCCCATGGGGTGCAGGGCCCAAGCACTTGGGCCATCCTCCACTGTACTCCCGGGCCACAGCAGAGAGCTGGCCTGGAAGAGGGGCAACCTGGACAGAATCCGGTGCCCTGACCGGGACTAGAACCCGGTATGCCAGCACCGCAAGGTGGAGGATTAGCCTATTGAGCCATGGCGCTGGCCTAAAATTTATTTCTATAAAATTATTTTATGTATTTCATATATACAATTTTAAGTACATATTTCCTACTTCTCCCACCTCCAATAATTTTTCTTTTATTTTAATTTCTGCAATAACATGCTTCAGATTTACTTTGAAGTAACAAGCTTAATCATCCACTGAGTAAAGAATTCAACAAGTAGAAAATAGAAAGACCAGTATTTGTCCATATTATAGACAAAGGCTATAAACAATAAATTGTATTATTATATATTGCACAAATATACCAAAATATATGCATAAATAAGTAAATTTTAAAAATTATCAACATCGGCTGGCGCCGTGGCTCAACAGGCTAATCCTCCGCCTTGCGGCGCTGGCACACCGGGCTCTAGTCCCGGTCAGGGCTCCGGATTCTGTGCCGGTTGCCCCTCTTCCAGGCCAGCCCTCTGCTGCAGCCCGGGAGTGCAGTGGAGGATGGCCCAAGTGCTTGGGCCCTGCACCTTGTGGGAGACCAGGAGAAGCACCTGGCTCCTGCCATCGGATCAGCGCGGTGCGCTGGCCGCAGCACACCGGCCATAGCGGCCATTGGAGGGTGAACCAACAGCAAAGGAACACCTTTCTCTCTCTCTCTGTTACTGTCCACTCTGCCTGTCAAAAAAAAAATTAAAAAAAAAATTATCAACATCATGCTAAAAAAAATAAACCAAATAAAAAGGACAAATGTTATATGATCCCACCTATATGAAGCACCCAGAATAATCAAATTCATAGATCTATATTGTAGTGTCTGGGGTGACAAGGTAAAATGTTGGTCCACTTTATCTGTGTGTTTTGTACACTGGGTTAGATGAAGGTTTTGTTCTGTGATGAAGGTTTTGTTCTGTGATCCACAAACAGCGATCAATGATATCAGATCCTTTTTTGCACAACTTTTCTAGGAATGGATCAGTTCCTGGTATTTTCTCAAGGGAAGTGTCAGGAGAAGTGCAGAGGCAAGTAGGCAGATTAAGCAATGTTAGTTCAAGGTCATTTCAACCTAATCTTCTGGGGCTGCTGCTGGGAGGAGATAATTACCTCCCTTGAGGAAAACAGAAAATCACGCTAGGAGCACAGAAAGGCTCACAGAGAAATTATGTAACTTGCATACCTTATGACAAGCCAACGAAGGATGGTCTCTTTGTAACTTCAACACCACCCATGGTACATGCAGGCAAGGAAGATATAAATGAGGAGTTCGATTAAGCTCTTAAGCAAGGCCCTTCCTGGAAAGATGAAATCCATTGTCATCTTTGTCCTTTCTCTGCTTCTCATACTTGGGACGCGAACCCTGGGACAAGACTCAGCGGTAGGTGAAGAACATTGACCTGGGAGAATGATACTCGGGAAGAACGGCCTCTGAGGATATTATGGGTATGAGAAGAAACTTTCTCAGACAGATCCTCTTCCATGATGCGAATAGAGTCTTATTCATCCACAGACATAGCCCTTCTGAGAATATCAGTGAATTGATGAGGGAACATTAGAGATAATGCAAGGCAAACATACTTCTGATCAATTACCAGGTGAATCATAAAGACATTTACCACATGAATAACACCAATTTTCAAACAACAGCCATTTATTCTGGACCAAAAAAAAAAAAATTACCCTAGATCCTAGGGTAATTACCATATCCAAACCAAAGAGCAAGTAGATTATACCTATGAAAGAAAACGAACATATAATCAATACAGTTGTCCAAGACAACATGAAATGAAGCAACAGGCTACAATCCAGGTCGAAAACAAGAACCATGGGTCATAAGGCAATTTTCAAATGCTAATAATATGCCACATAGATGTCAGTGGTCATAACTGAATGCAAAATCCTTATCAAAATCAGTGACAGATCAAAACTGCAAATAGAATATCAGGGGGAGCTGCAAGAACAAACCCTATTCTCTGATGTACAAAAAGGTAGGGCACAAGATAAATCTCAAGACATTTTGCCTTTCTGAAATCAAGAAGTAGTATATGACAGGGATATATATTTATCAGACCCAAAGTTCCTAAGAAAATGAAGAAATTGGCCAAAATGCAAATGGTGCGCTAGACCAATATCCAAGTATAGAAAAAACACTGCTTGATGAAAGACAAAAGGAAAGACAGAAAGATGACCCCAAGACAGTTTTATCATCAAACCCAAGATCTTGTATATGACAGCAATCAAAATCCCAATTAAGATGAACAGCCAGGCCAGAATGAAAATGAAATGCTAGAGGAATATCAAAGAATAGGATAAGACCCACTCTATCCCACACAACAATATGGACCCCAAGATAAATCCCAAGGTGTTTTTCCTACACAAAGTGAAAAGACAGTAAAAGAGGAGGATAAAACACATGTCAGATTCTTTTTTTTTTTTTTTTTTTTTTTTTTACAGGCAGAGTGGACAGTGAGAGAGAGACAGAGAGAAAGGTCTTCCTTTGCCGTTGGTTCACCCTCCAATGGCCGCCGCGGTTGGCGCGCTGCGGCCGGCACACCGCGCTCGTCCGATGGCAGGAGCCAGGAGCCAGGTGCTTTTCCTGGTCTCCCCATGGGGTGCAGGGCCCAAGCACCTGGGCCATCCTCCACTGCACTCCCGGGCCACAGCAGAGGGCTGGCCCGAAAGAGGGGCAACCGGGACAGAACCCGGTGTGCCGGCGCCGCAAGGCGGAGGATTAGCCTGTTGATCCACGGCGCCGGCCCACATGTCAGATTCTAATCAAGGCAGGCGCCGCGGCTCATTCGGCTAATCCTCCACCTGCAGTGCCAGCACCCCGGGTTCTAGTCCCGGTTGGAATGCAGGATTCTGTCCCGGTTGCTCCTCTTTCAGTCCAGCTCTCTGCTGTGGCCCAGGAAGGCAGTGGAGGATGGCCCAAGTGCTTGGGCCCTGTACCCGCATGGGAGACCAGGAAGAAGCACCTAGCTCCTGGCTTCAGATCGGTACAGCGCACCAGCCATAGTGACCATTTGGGGGGTAAACCAAGAGGAAGACCTTTCTCTCTGTCTCTCTCTTCACTGTCTAACTCTGCCTGTCCAAAAAAAAAAAATTCTTATCAAGAGGAAAAGGGTGGCCATAACGCAAATGGAGTACCAGACCAATAGGCAAATGGAGAAATAACACCATTCAATCAAGGACAACAGAGAGGTTTTCTAACCCTTTCCTACAAGTAACACTACATCTGAAGAGAGGAAAAGCAGGAGATACAATAGGTCCACTGATAATTAATGGTCTGGAACCCTGCTGCTCTGTGGTTGGTCCAGCTGAAACTAAAGGAAGCAGGGGTACCACCTCTCATCCCCACCCTCCCAACACTGACTCTCACCTCTCCATAGGTGTCACTTGACCTCAACAAAGCTTGTGAAGTTTCCAAGGTGCAGACTCCCCTGGTACACACATGACAACACCTACTCATGCTTCCTTGTCTTTAGCATTCTAAATCTGGAGCTTTCTGAAACACTTGCTTGTCAATAAAGAGATTACTTTCTACTTTCCTTGCTTTTGTCTCCTGAGATCTCTGGGTCCCGAGAAGTTCAAGGGTTTGAGGGAATTGCTAAAACAGATAGCTTTCAAATGAAAATAAAGACAAATTCTTGGAACACTGGAGAGAATAATAACCAAAACCAGTTTTTTTAGATCTCTGGGTAGAAACTCAGCATTAACAACAAGATGCTGGGGGTGGTGCTGTGGCACAGTGGGTTAAAACCCCAGCCTGTGGCACCACCATTTCATAAGGGTACCTGTTCGAGTCCTGGCTGCTCCACTTCTGATACAGCTCCCTGCCAATGTGCCTGGGAAAACAGCAGAGGATGGCCCAACTCCTTGGGCCCCTGCACCAATGTGGGAGACCCAGAAGAAACTCCTGACTTCTGACTTCAGATTGGCTCAGCTCCTGTGACCACTGGGGAGTGAACCAGCAGATGGGAGACCTTTCTCTGTAACTCTGTCTTTCAAATAAATAAAATATATCTTTAAAAAAAAAAACACAACAAGATGCTGCAATCTACTAGTAACACTACCACCAGAGGTCAAGCCCAGCTCCCTTCATGACCTCATTCCCAATGGTACCACACATCTGGGTAGAAACATGGGAGCAGGAGGAGTTATTTTGCCACAAGACTCTTTAGAAATTTGTCTTTCCTCACTAAACACTTGATTGGTGAAAGGCTTTGGATACTTTTCAGGATCCTGAAAGCAGCTGACTTAAACAACGTTTGTTGGGATTCTCAAGCTTCTATGGAGGAGCAGATTCTACTCCACCACTGAGACAGTACTTCCCTCTGTTGTAGGGGTTGTTTAGGGGCTTATTATCAAATTAATTAAATTAAATTCTGATCTTGTATCATCATTTTTTCTCCTTAATCATGAATGGGAAAGTTACTTTTCAATTATTATGTGGCTGATTTGCAGAAAATCACACGGTCCTCTCTCATATTGAGATACATTCCATTGACTTACTTGTGGATGTTAAACCAACTCTTGCAGGAGTACTAGTGTCAGTGTTGTAGGAGTACTGGTAGGAGGAGTATGTGGCTCTAGTTGCTTCAGTCTGTGTCTTGTTCCCAAAAGAGGTGGCAGATTCTTTTGCTGAATCCTTCAGGAATAGCATAGACCCTATGTTACAACCCTTTGTGTTGCAGCCTTTTGTGTTATTATACCCAGCTCAATTGTCCCCAAAGACCACCAAGGAGCTGATACCACTGTAAAACACGTGAGAGTTTTATTGCAGGTCCTGGTCTGTTCTCTCAACCGTCACCGACACAGTGGGTCTGGTTGAGAGCCCCTACTCTTCAGTTAATGGGGTTTTTATAGGGTTTTTAGAGACATTCTATACATTATAGCACCATTCAGCAAATCATCTTATTTCACGGGAAATTTAAAGAATATCTCTTAAAATTGATTAGTGCATCCAGCAGTGGGAATGGACCTAGTAAAGGTGGTTGGATGGCTTTTGGGGTTGATGCTTTTTAAAATGATTGGCTAAAGTATAGACCCCGAGCTGCTAGGGTGTACGTGTCAAACTGCAGGGTTTCAGGATGTTATCAATCACCCTAACTGCCTGAAAAGACACCTGGAACTTTAGGTGTTTCCCTGCTATCTGCTGACTGGCTGTTGCTAGGGGACGTTATCACAAGGGGAATTTATTTCCCCCTTTTTAGGAGCTTTTGATTTAGGGTTCAGGGCCCAGTCAGGCCCAAGGTACAAGATGGAGGCCTATTTCAAAATAGCTGCACCTTGATCCAGGCTCAGGTCTCTCATTATCACAGCTCTCAATGATACAGCGTCTCTTCTGCCATCAGGCCACAGCTTCTCTCTGTTGGGTTCACTGAGCATTGCCGTCTGCTGTGTTATAGCTTCTCTGCTGGGCTCTTTGTCTCATGAGCACGATGAATGAGGCACATAGACATGGATGAAGTGACCAAAGTGAAGGGCATTTATTGAAGAAGACAGAGAAAACCTCCTGGCAGCCGGGAGGACTGTTTAGAAACACAGGCACCTGTGTTTCTAAAGTAGAAAGTTCTCTGATTGGTTGAGATATATGCTAAAGAGGTATTCTCCATGAATCAATCAAGGAACTGACATTGCAGCAGCCTGTTTCGCATGTAAGTTCACAGAGTGCTCAATCAAGCCCATTTGGCAGATGCAACAACATTTGAATTACATTATAAGTTCCTTCAGTTTCCCCCCTTCCTAAGGGCTCCTGTTATGTATGTTCTTTCTTTTCCTTTCCAGCGGCCCCTGGAGTCCCTATGCCAATCAGACATTATTGATGCAAAACCCTATTTGTGCATGGTATACCATCAAATTTAAAATATTGCAAAATTCACTGGGTAAGATTTTGTTGAGGGTTTTTTTTGCTTCATAACAAGATCATAACATTTTGTATGTGATATCCTTGTCATGCTGTGGTCATTCCTTGAAATGCAAAATTGTAGTGAATATCAAACTACTTTGAAAAACAAAAAGGTTTTATGTCACTGAATGAGGCTCTGAAAAAGTGTCTTGAGAGTTACAATGCAAACATTTAATGTTACTGGCATACTAAATCAAATGGCAAGTTTTTTTTTTTTTTTTCCTGAATTTGGACAGAACTCCCTGAAGACTGGCAAACCTAAAGCTAGAAAAGAACAGTGGAATCACAGAGAAAAAAGATACAATGCCTGGAGGAAGCCACAGGTTGCCAAGAAAGAAAGGTGCTAAAAAACAGATCAGAAGTTTCAGAGAGCTTTTCCCTCCACATCTCTGTCTCTGCGTCAATTGTCAATTCTCCCATATGCACTCATAAATCTAGTTCTCATCAGTGCTGAAGTCAGGTATGTTCTCAGCTCTAAGCAAGTAGAAACAACACAAACTTTTACAAGAATGTAGAGAAAGCAAGGTTTATTTGGCCTGGGGATCACATTCTAAAGCGACCTCAAGCATAGAGACTTATCCACCGGAGATAAGGAAGCATTCAGTATACAGCTTAAACGTAAGTCTTTTTATTTATTTTATTTTATTTTTTGACAGGCAGAGTGGACAGTGAGAGAGAGAGAGACAGAAAACTCTTCCTTTTTCTGTCACCCTCCAATGGCCGCTGCGACTGGTGCACTGCGCTGATCCATAGCCAGGAGCCAGGTGCTTCTCCTAGTCTCCCATGGGGTGCAGGGCCCAAGAACCTGGGCCATCCTCCACTGCACTCCCTGGCCACAGCAGAGGGCTGGCCTGGAAGAGGAGCAACTGGGACAGAATCCAGCATCCCTACTGGGACTAGAACCCGGGGTGCTGGCCCTACAGGCAGAGGATTAGCCTATTGAGCCATGGCGCCAGCCAACTTAAGTCTTATGGTAAACATAAACTGGCATTTTGCATAAATATAGAAATTATTTTGCTAATAGTACATTATCTTGCTTAGTCATTGGGCCTGTGTGTGTGTGTTTAAACGTTTTTGTGTTAAAATTAACACCTTAAACGCACTGATATCTGACACTTTGGGGAGGCCTAGGGTTTCAACTGTCCTGGAGTTAGACGGAACTGAAGCGTTGCCTGGCAGACAAAGCCTATGGCCTCACAACCCGCTGTGTAAATCAAGAACCCTGGAGGGCCGAGCCAGCTGCGACCTCTCGAACAAGCCTGTTCATGGGGCCCCCACGAGGCCCCTCAGGGCTGCTCCCCAGGTCTCTTCCTGGGGAAGGACAGCCAGCACTTCCGGGTCACGCACCGCCACTTCCTCTGCCCCGGCAGCCGCAGCGCCCCCTGCTGGCGGCCCCGCTCAGCCAAGGCGAGCCGTTGAGCCCGCGTTCCCCGCGCCGACGCCATGAGGCCCAGCCGCGCCGCCCTGCTCGCCCTGTGCGCGCTCCTCTGCCTCCCCGCGGCCCAGCCTGGAGTCAGGAGGAGAGCCGGTAGGGCCCCGGGCCGCGGGCTGCGCTGGGCTGGGGGGCAGGCGGCGCGGCCCGGGGCTCACCCCGCGGCGTCTCTCTGCAGCCGACCCGAAGCCCGGGTACTGCCCCGAGTTCTTCCCCGAGTGCCCGTTCACGCTGTTCCCTTCGTGCCGGCGCGATCAGGGCTGCAAGGGGGCCAAGAAGTGCTGCTTCTACCAGTGCCGGCGCCAGTGCATGGAGCCCTGGCTGACGCTGGACTGAGGTGAGCGGCGCCGCCGCCGGCCCGGGCTTCGCCCGCACGCGCAGCACCGAGAGGGAGCCCGGGGCGCCGGCCGGCTCACCGAGGGCGCCTGCCTCGTCTGAGGGACCTCGGCTGGCGGCCCGGAGCCCCTGCCCTCCGTCCCTGGAGCCCACAGCACCCCAGGGCCCCCGGGCGGGGAGGCCGCGCAGATCCCAGGCACAGTGGCCGGGCCCGACGCCATGGCCCGGTGCCTCTGACCCTCTCTTCTCTCCAAGGTGGAAACCCCTCAGGCCTGGACAGCTGGTCTCCAGGGCTCGGGGGCCCGCCCCGCGCCAGGACTTCAGTTTCTCAAGAGTTAAATGCTGTTGATGTGGAAATAAAATAAAATATAGTAGTGTGTATTGAAAACTTCACGAACTTCTGTAAGACCTGTCTCTCCGCAGCCTTGTTGGAAGCTCTTTTAAGATTTGTTTTAGGGGCCAGCGCTGTAGCGTGGCAGGTAAGGCTGCTGCCTGCAGTGCCGGCATCCCTTATGGGCGCTGGTTCGAGTCCCAGCTGTTCCACTTCGATCCAGCTCTCTGCTATGGCCTGGGAAAGCAGTAGAAGAGGGCCCAAGTCCTTGGGCCCCTGTACCCACGTGGGAGGCCCGGAAGAGGCTCTTGGTTTCGATCGGCGCAGCTCCAGCCGTTGCAGCCATCTGAGGAGTCAAATTTTCTGTGTGGTGACTATGAAAGGCGTGTACGTATCTTGGCTGGAGGAGCAAGCCATTTTTGCAGCAGTTTTCTCTGGTGGTGCTGCTGGTAGTCTTCGCACTTGTTTGTAGTGTTCTAGGCCTGGGTTTGGGACTTGGGCTGGAAATGGAGCATAACACACCGTACTTCTAGGTTACTTATGTCCTAAAATTTGGACATTGATCAATTAGGAAGAAGAAATCCTCTTTGTGCTTCAACCCAGATGCCTTGGATGTGAGCTTGGGTGTTGAGCCCTTAATCTACCTAATAATAAGACGTGATTAGCCTTGAATCTCCTCACATTATGTAACTCAGTTCTCAGGCTTCCTTAAGAATACAAGATAGCAGAGGTCTGAGAAAGTGGTCTTCCAAATTTTTGTCTTTGAAAATATCTTAAGCAAAAAAAAAGTCTTATTTTAAATAAGTCAAATTTTAAAGTCACTTATTCCCTCATATTTTCCTTCAATGGACTGGGCTCTGGCCCTATCTCCTACTCTGTCACTGTAGGACCTTGAACAATCTCTATCCACTTGTAAGGCTCAGACTTCCTGTTGGAAAAACAGATGAACAAACAAAACCCAAAAAAGAAACAGAAGGATAAGGGCCTTGGGGTTAATGTGCCCTTTCAGCATGCCTAGCTAGAATTTTCCTTGACTGTACAAACACTAATGCCTCAATTGCACAATGTTGGAGTCTTTGTTGAAGACAGATGAAGGGAAAGAAAAACAAAAATTCTGGGACAGAAAAAAAAAAAAAAAAAGGTTGAAACAACCCAGAAAAGGCAGCTGAAGTGTTCAGTGTGGATTGTGAGTAAATATTAGAACTTTAGGATAGAATAATTGAACACAAGATTTCAAGCCATCCTTGCGGGAAATGTCCTGCCATGGTGTTCTGAATATGCACTGTGGGGATGCTCTTCCCTCCTGTGGTCTGCTCACACCCCAAGCTACATGAGTAAAAGGGATGAACTGTTCTTTAGAATGCCGTCACAGTTACAGAAGACTACATTTCTCTATACGAGGCAGAAATGCTCTCTCTTCAACCTTCCTCTCTGTATTAATTAGTACATATTAATTACAGTTTGTAGCTGTTTGCTTATGCAGGAAATTTTTTAATGTCCTTGTTTATTATAGTAAAAATACGCTATCTGGTTTGTCTTTTTTTTAACCCAAACTGAAACTATTCTGGTTAAATACTAAGTCTCCATTCATCCCTCCCTGAGCCCCAGGCAACCTTTATTCTTTTCTGTCTCTGAATCTAAACAACATAGAAATTGGAATCATACAGCATGAGGGTACTTCAAGAAGTTCACAGAATCTCCTTCCGTTTTATGGCTGAATGACGCTTATTATATGTAAAAATCACCTTTTGTTTATCCATTTGTTACTGGAACCAATCACTGATGCCACAGTCTTTTACAGAAAGAAAAGTTATTACAAGCAGCCAAATAAGGATCCAGGTTAATGCTCAAGTCAGACTCTGATCAGGTGCTTGGGAAGATTTTAAGATTTGGGCAGGAGGGAACCAGAAATGTGGATAAGACGATTCCTGGTTAGAATCAATCAGGCCCATATAGCACCGTGGTGCTCCAAGTAGCTTTCCTGAATAAGGGGAACTGATAGGCGCAGTCTGATATCCCATTCATCTATCGTTGACCTTTGAGTTCCTTCTACTTCTTGCTATAATGAATAATGCTGCCATAACCATGGGCATACAAATATCTGTTTGAGTTCCTTGTTTCAAATCTCTTGGACATATAACCAGTAGAATTGCTGCAGTATATGTTACTTCTATTGTTAATTTTTTGAGGGACTGCTATTTTTCCACATTGGCTACATCATTTTATAATACTAACAGGGCACAGGGAACAGATTTTTTTTTTTTTAATTAAAAAAGAAAGTATTGTGTTCTTTAGGTAGTTTACAGGAAAAGAACCCAATGCAGAAACCAACACTGTTACTTTTTTTCCCAACAGATAGTCCTATCACCATTAAAACATAAATCCTTCCCACCTTCCAAGGGTCTCTGCAGCTTATTACCTCACTGTACTGATGCAGCCCTAACTCTCACTCCACTACTCATTCTGACTTCCTGAGAAGGTTACTGTTCTTCACTCTCCAAATGACAAGTAACATATAAATCTCTCATCATACTTACTAATACCGGATGAAGTTCAGTGAGTTTTAGGCATATGTCAGTCTTTACAGTGTATAACTTCAAAGCCACTTTTGACATTGATGTGCCCCATTTACTTCTTGAAACATTCTTTGCCTTCCATAAACTTACATTCTCTTCTGTTTTTTCTCCCTCTATAATTGCTTCTCCTAAGTTAAAACAGAATATATATCAGGGGCCAGCACTGTGGCATAGTGGACAAAGCTGCTATCTGCAGTGCTGGCATCTCATATGGGCATCAGTTTGAGTCCTGGTTGCTCTACTTCAGATCCAGCTCTCTGCTATGGCCTAGGAAATCAGCGGAAGAGGCCCAAGTCCTTGGGCCCTTCTGCCTACGTGGGAGACCTGGAAGAAGCTCCTGGCTTCGGATTGGTGCAGCTCCGGCCATTGTGGCCATCTGGGGAGTGAGCCAGCAGAAGGAAGACCTCCCCCCCCTGTCCCTTTCTCCCTCTCTCCCTCTCCATATCTCTGCCTTTAAAATAAAAATAAATAAATCTTTGAAAATAAATAAATGAATAAAACATAATATGTCTCAAGCTCATTGAGAAGTAAGTGGAAGTATAGAGCTCTATATGTGTTGAGTACTGCTGGTCATGGCATTGAGCCCCACACTTAAGACTGATCAGCCACTGATTAATTTTATAACCTGAAGTAAGTCTCTTTCCTACTCTGGACTGAATTTTTTCTGGATATGCATGATACTCAGCATGATAATTGTAAGTATTGATAAAAATTTGCTGGGGATTGTAGAGGTCAGGAAAGTCCCTCAAGACTTTGACAACATCGCCTACTGAGCAGGAGGAAGTTAGCATTTACCGATAAGCTAAATAAGGGCAATGTCTTTTGGAACATCAGCACTTCCCACGGCATACTCAGGCAAGAAAGATATAAAAATGAACTCTCAAGTCAGCTTTCAGCCAAGGCCCTCCCTCACAACACGAAGTCCACAAGCATCTTTATCATTTTCATATCTAAAGAACAATTACATAACAATTATGACAGAAGTCACTGTATGATCAATATAACTGGTGTGCACAAGGTGAAATGAGTGCAGTGGGCCAACATCAAGGCAGAAAATAAGAACCACTGAATCATGAATAACAAGGAAGACATCAGGATGGATCAGAAGATAATTTTTGTATCCTAAGTGTATAGCATTTAGATTACAATGATCAAAATCATGTACAAAATCCTGATCAAAATCAAGGATATGACTCACATGTAAATGGAAGCAGGCCAATGTCTAAGTAGAGAATAAGCCCCATCCTATAGTGGGCAGCACAGTTCTCACAACGTGGATCCCAAGGCACTTTTTTAGCCAAACTAAAAAGGGTGACAAGGATCAAAATGACACAATATTATAATCTGGAACAAGGGCAGGTCTAAAATAGGAATACAAAGCCAAGTGAATGAATACCCAAGTAAAGAAAAATCCCTCTGTGATAACAACAAGATTGGCTACAAGATGAATCCCAAGGCAGTTTTACTGTCCAAACTGCATAGTTAGTATAGGTCAGGGATCAAAACGCGACACAAGATCCTAATGAAAATTTAAAAGGTAATGGCCAAAATACCAAGGAAAGGACTGACATCCAAGTACAGAAGAAAGGATATGGATCATGGCCAAAAGGACAAACAGCAAAATGGGTCCCAAATAACTTTCCCTCGCTAAACCAAATGACATATATGGAAAAGATTAAAGACAGGAGTAACAGATGAAGAGAAGTTAAAGGAAGACAAAATAGCATGAGAACAGTACAACATTTTGTGTAATGGAAAATTTCAGTGAGTAAAATGTTTTAAATAAAATTAATTTTTAATTTCTCCTCTTCTATTGAGTCCTCTTTCAACTGAAAAGATAAAAGTGAAAGAGCCAACTTTAAAATGAGCAAAGGAAATGAGTTGCCAGAAAAATAAATGAGTGGACTCCTTTAACATATAAAAATATGCTTACAATAATTCATGTAGAGAAATGTTAAACAGAAAGATAAGTAAAGTATCACTTCTCATCTATCACCCAAGGTCCAAAAAAGTTCATCTCAGTTTAGAACAGAGATTACTAGATGATCTGAAGGGTAGGGTAGAGGGGATAGAAGGTGGTTGGGTAACAGGCTCCAAAAGAGTGTCAGAAGCAACAAGTCCTAGTGCTCCACAGCACAGTGGGGTGACCACAGTTCTCAATAAAGTATTATATACTGCATGAAGAACTAGAAGAGGAGATCTGGTAGGCTCCAAACATAAAGAAAAGATATGGGAATGGAAATTCTAAATACATGAATCATCTTATTTTATTAGCCTACATTGTATACAGGATGAATTATTTTACCGAACCCTATAAAACATACAAGTATTACATGTTAATTAAAAATGTTTGGCCGGCACCGTGGCTCAACAGGCTAATCCTCCGCCTTGCAGCGCCGGCACACCGGGTTCTAGTCCCGGTCGGGGCACCGGATTCTGTCCCGGCTGCCCCTCTTCCAGGCCAGCCCTCTGCTGTGGCCCAGGAGTGCAATGGAGGATGGCCCAGGTGCTTGGGCCCTGCACCCCATGGGGAGACCAGGAAAAGCACCTGGCTCCTGGCTCCTGCCATCGGACGAGCGCGGTGCGCCGGCCGCAGCGCGCCAACCGCGGCAGCCATTGGAGGGTGAACCAACGGCAAAGGAAGACCTTTCTCTCTGTCTCTCTCTCTCACTGTCCACTCTGCCTGTCAAAAAAAAAAAAAATGTTTAAAAGCTGAAATATTCTAAGCACAAGACAATCTTTAAATAAATTCATTAATATCTAAAAATTAAAGACAAACTCTATACACAAGGCTGATGCAAACAGTTTCATTCCCTCCTGCTGGGAGTACAAAATGTACAGTCCCTATCAAGAGAAATGTGGCACTATTAGCAAAGTTCTAAATACACTGACCTTTACTAGCAAATCAACTAGGAAGCTATTCTACCAGAAAGCAAGCCAAGAAAGGCCCCATACAGAGCAGTTCGTAATAGTAAACATTTGGAAACATCCTAAGTTTCGGCAACGTTGTCATTTTTGCCTAACAAGATTATCCGTACATGATATTCTACAGTTTTACTTTTTTTTTTTTTTTTGCAGTCCAGAGATGTTTTATTTATTTACTTTTTTACACTTACTATGCCATGAATGCAAGAATGGGTTCCAGCAGCTCAGGCTCCTTTCATTGGTTCTGACAAAGTGGGCTTCTCTGCGTGGAGCAGGCTGTTGCTTTAGTTGAATCCAGCTATCTTTCTCTTTGGCTTTCTTTTTCCGATCATTTCCTTCACACGTTTCAGGAAGCTATGTTGGCACATAGAGTGCTTAATAATGTTCAATATGCACATGTATTATCTTGGCAAGAATCTTGCCCTTCACTTGTTTGCTTACAACAGTGCCAACAGCATGCTGAGAAACACTGTGGACTCTTCCAGTTTGCCATGGTTGCATTTATGGGGCACTCCTTTTTGAGCAGTACCCATTCCTTTGATGTCTACAATGTCACCTTTCTTATAAATGCTCATGTATGTGGCCAAAGGAACAACAACTCCATGTTTTTTAATGGCCTGGAGAACATGTATTGGGTACCTCTCCTCTTCACCTTTGTTCGTCCTCTTGGTGAATTACTTGATGATGGTTCCAGCATAAAGGCTACTCTACCATTTAAACACACACATACAAACACACACACACACATTAACCCAGGACCTAAGAATACCCAATGCTCACGCCCCTCCTGGAGCTTCGCTCACATCCAGAATGTTTTCTTTCCTCACCTCCAGTTAACGGCTATCCTGAATTTCACATTTATAGTTTCCACATCTATTTTATACTTCTTTTTGAGCTTTACTACATAGGTGAATTTGCCCAATGGATTCCTTCTGTATATTTTTAAAGATTATGTAAATTAAACAAATTTGCATTGGTTTTGAGTTTTATAACAAGCATGTCATTCTAAATATTCTCTTTTGGGACTTGTGCTTTTCATTCAACAGTATTTTCAATACTTTTGCTGGGAATACATCTGCTCCTAGGAGACTTGGAATTGGGGGAGGGGGAGAATGTATAGCCCTGCAGACTCTTTCCCAAAATAGAAGGAACAGCCCTGCGCCTCCCTCATCCTAGGTCTTGGTTTGAGTAATGCTGCTTGAGTACTGGCTGGACCTAGAGGACAGATAATGCAGATAAGGCAGGCATTGGGGCCTAAATATGGGGGATTCCCCTTTGGGAGTGAATAAAAGGCCTGGGATGTGGTGGGCCCCTCCCTCTTGTTGCCCCACGCCTTCAGGGTACATGGCCTTCAGGCTGCCTGCTCTGCCTTCCTGCCTCTTACTCCACGTGGCACCCGGCCTGCTCTCTGCTTGGTATGGACCCAACTTAGCATCTAGATTTTTCTCTCTCCCCTAAATAAAGCCCTCACTCTACTACTCATTCCTCTCACTGAATAAAATCCTTAAAACTTAAAAAATAAATAAATAAGTATGGGGGCTTTTCATCTGTTGCAGTTCATGTTAAAGGTCAAGAAGTTTTTAAAGCATATATTCAGTTCACAGGATAGTATCTCTTTAAAGTAATGTATTTAGTTAAAGATCAAGACACTGAACAAAATCATGTTCCAAAGGACAAGATCCCACTGAATTATAAGATGCAATTGAAGCTGAGGATCCAGACCAAAGGGAAGCTTCATTCTTAGATGACTGCTCCCTATGCTGGCAAACATCCCATGCATGTGAACCAGTGCCACTCTTTGAAACTCTTTAACCACTGCTGGGAGGGACAGATTGCCCAGGGGACATGAAGTGCTGCACAAGCTCTTGTGAGGTGACACCATGTGGAGGAAGTGCAGAATCCTGAGACACAGAAGACTGAATAGTGGGGGACCATCTCAGGAGGGCGGAGGGAGGCATGGGAGGCGATGAAGACAGTGACAGCTCCTGGAGGCTGCAACTTCAATGCTGAGCGGGATGAGCCCATCCTCTCACTGCCTCTAAGGGCTTGGCCCGCTGAGCCACACCTGATTCTCTTCTCTCCACCAGGTGGAGCCTGTCCCTGCTGCACCTGTCACAGGCCCAGGGCTGTGGGCTCCCTTCTGCTCCCAAGTCCCTGTAGCACTCCCCTCTCCATTCTGCCAGTTTTCCCTCCCATTCAGGATGCCCAAGCCTGGGACTACCTCTCTCATTCACTTCCCAGCAAAAAGGCTCTCTTCTGCTCCATTTGTTTCTGGTTTTGGTGACCTCTGGGCTCCAGGAAACTCTGGGGAACGGGAATGGCAGAGGAACCTCTCCCTGTGCACGTGGCAGAA
Source organism: Sylvilagus floridanus (assembly GCA_949820135.1). NCBI lineage: Eukaryota > Metazoa > Chordata > Mammalia > Lagomorpha > Leporidae > Sylvilagus > Sylvilagus floridanus. Next base: position 116,322,831 of record OX463231.1, on the reverse strand, counting down.
CAGGGGCAGAAGAAGCGCCATTCCTAGGGCTTCACAATGGAAATCCAATCATCAGTCAAGAACTGCAGTCTTGCATCAGTCAGCTTTTCATTACTGTTACAGAACACCCGAGGGAGCTAACTTATAAAGAAAGGAGGCTCTACTTTGTTCACAGTTTTAGGGATTCCAAGTCCAAGTTGTCTGCTACTTTGGCTCTTGCAAAGGGCCTACAGCTGATGATAGATAAAGTGCAGAGGCGGAATCACACAGCCGAGTAGGATGGGCAGAGGGTCTGTGTGGTTCTCACCACGCTGCTGTGAGACCGGCCTTCTGGAGAGCACACCCTAAATGACATAAGCACCTCCCACTCAGCCACGCCTCCTAAAGTTTCCACTGCCTCCCAGAGTGCCACTTTATGTACCAAGCCTTCCACCCAGACCTCTGGGCTACATTCAACATTGAAACCACAGCGAGTGTTGAACTAAAATCAACAATCAGAGAGAGAGTCACCAAAAATAATGACATTTATTTGGGACTAGTCAAACACTGTAATGGGAATATGCATGCCATAGTAAACTTATAAATATTAAAATATTAAATATTATAAACATATTAAAAGAAATCGAGGTAGAGAAGTTTATAAAGGCAAACTGAGCAAAAGTACATGTCCTTATCAAAGTACTTTTTAAAAAATTTTTGTTCATTTATTTATTTTTTTGACAGGCAGAGTGGACAGAGAGAGAGAGAGAGAGAGAGAGAAAGGTCTTCCTTTGCCGTTGGTTCACCCTCCAATGGCCGCTGCGGCCAGCACGCTGCGGCCGGTGCACCACGCTGATCCAATGGCAGAAGCCAGGTGCTTCTCCTGGTCTCCCATGGGGTGCAGGGCCCAAGCACTTGGGCCATCCTCCACTGCACTCCTGGGCCAAGCAGAGAGCTGGCCAGGAAGAGGGGCAACCTGGACAGAATCTGGTGTGCCTGCGCCACAAGGCAGAGGATTTGCCAATTGAGCCATGGTGCCGGCCTCAAAGTACTTTTTGTAAACAGAGGCTGTGATGGCCTGTTTAATGCTGTAATTCTTGCACAGTCTTATGTTATTATCAGGGAATCAGACTTAAGACATTTTTGTATAATCTCCATTTAAATTCTTTTAAATGATCACTTTATAACTAATTAAATCACTCTGCTAAACGAGTGACTACTATTTCACAATGATATTTATACATATATTGATGTAGACAGCCTAAATATTGTTTTATAAAAGCCTAATGGTCCTTATGTGGTGCTTTCAACTATGATTTTTATCTTAAAATGCTGCATGCAGGGGCCAGCGCTGTGGCACAGCAGGTTAACGCCCTGGCCTGAAGCGCCGGCATCCCACGTGGGCACTGGTTGGAGACCTGGCTGCTCCACTTCTTATCCAGCTCTCTGCTATAGCCTGGGAAAGAAGTACAAGATGGCCCAAGTGCTTAGGCCCCTGCACCTGTGTGGGAGACCTGGAAGAAGCTCCTGGCTCCTGGCTTCAGATCGGCGCAGCTCTGGCCGTTGCAGCCAACTGGGGAGTGAACCATCAGATGGAAGATCACTCTCTCTTGTCTCTCTCTCTCTCTCTCTCTCTCTCTCTCTCTCGCTCTACCTCTCTTCTCTCTGTGTAACTCTGGCTTTCAAGTAAATAAATAAATCTTTTAAAAAATGCTTTATGTGATAAAAATAACTAAATTTGTTTATATGAAATTTTCATCAAAAATTTTAATCATGACTGTTCCAAGACTTTGGACATCCACAGTTTTGATCTCTTATAAAACATTTATTTATTTTTTAAAAAAAGATTTATTTATTTATTTGAGAGGCAGAAGCAGAGAGAGAGAGGTCTTCCATCTGCTGATTCACTCCCCAAATAGCCACAATGGCTGGAGCTGCATCAATCCGAAGCCAGGAGCCAGGAGCTTCTTCCAGGTCTTCCACATGGATGCAGGGCCCTAAGCACTTGGGCCATCCTCTACTGCTTTCCCAGGCCATAGCAGAGAGCTGGATTGAAAGAGAGCAGCCGGGACTCGAACTAGCATCCATATGGGATACCCGCACTGCAGGTGGTGGCTTTACCTGCTACACACAGCATCGGCCCCTTGTAAAGCATTTATAATTGGGACCAGCATTGTGGCACAGTGGGTGAAGCAATGCCAGCAATACCAGAATCCTGGACGGATGCTAGATCAAGACCCAGCTGTTCCACTTCTGATCCTGCTCCCTGCTAATGTGCCTAGGAAAGCAGCAGATGAACCAAGTCTGTGGGTCTCTGCACCAAGTGGGAGACCTGGATGAGTTCCAGGCTCTTGGCTTTGGACTGACCCTGCCCTGGCTGTTGCAGCCAACTGAGGAGTGAACCAGTGGATGAAGATCTCTCTCTCTCTCTCTGCCTTTCAAATAAATAAAATTTGTAAAACAAAAAAAGACTAATGTGTACACATACTCATATATGAAGGGGCTTTACAAAGCTTGTGGAAAATGCATATTGTGAAAAACTATGGAAAAAAATTTTAAATCTTGCACTAAAATAAATTATCTTTTAATTCTATTTTTCCACAAACTTTTCAAAATACCTCTGTGTGTTTATATTTATATATATATATATATATATATGTTCCTGAATTTCTATTTCATGGAACATTTTATCATGAATATATCTTGAATTTCATCAATAGCTTTTTTACATCTATGAAAAGAATGATATTTTTCCTTAGATCTATTAATATTATATGAATGAATTGCATCATGTTGAGCCAACTTTGAAGCTGGTCATAGTGTATTATGTTCTTAATGTAGTAGAATTCATTCTGTTTGGTGACATAAAAATTTTTGCCAGTGCTGTGGTGTAGTGGGTAGAGCTGCCTCCTGCAATGCCTGCATCCCAATGAGCATCGGTTTTTGTCCTGGCTGCTTCATTTCTGATCCAGCTCCCTGCTAATGGCTTGGGAAAAGCAGCAGAAGATGGCCCATGTGCTTGGGTCCCGCTACCCACATGGGAGACCTGGAAGAAGCTCCTGGATTTGGTCCGGCCCAGCCCTGGCCATTGTGGCCATCTGGGGAGTGAACCAGTGGATGGATGCTCTCTTTGTCTCTCCCTCACTCCCTGTAACTGTTTCAAATAAATAAATAGATCTTTTTTAAAAAAGAATTTTTGCATTTATATTCATAAGCTATATTGTCTGCATCTTTCTTCTATGCACTATCTTTATCTGGTTTAAGTATCAGCATTATATTTGCTTCCTTAAATGAATTGAGGAGTTTCCTTTCTTTTGCGGTATTCTGGAACAATCTGAGGCATACTGGAACTATAAGACTGAAAATCCAGTGGAATTTACCTGTGAATGCATCTGACGCCAGTGCTTTTCCATGTGCAATTGCTTACCTTTCTCTATTTATCTCTAAGTTGATATTTTCAAATTTTCTATTTGTCATGGTTTCAGTTTGTGTTTTCTCTACATGCTTCGCAAATTATCATTTTATTCATTTGTTTAAAAAAAAACTGAAGGATGGAACAGAATATTTAGCTTAGCATTGAAGATGCCAACTAATATGCCTGCATTACACAACAGAGTACCTGGGTTCCAAACTCAGCTCCTGACTCCACTTCCTGCTAATGTAGACCCTCGGAGGAAATGGGAATGACTCAAATAACTGGGTTCCTGTCACCCACATTGAAGACCTGGATAGAATTCCCAGCTTCCTTCTTCAGTCCAATTTGGGCATCCTGAGTGGACCAGCAGATAGGCGCTCCCTCCTACTGCAAGTGTGTGTGCACGTTTCTGACTTTTAAATAAACAAATAGACACTTTAAAAATTAGGGCAGTGTGGGGGCAGTGCTGTGGTGCAGCGGGTTAACGCCTTGGCCTGAAGCGCCGGCATCCCATATGGGCGCCAGTTCAAGACCCAGCTGCTCCACTTCTGATCCAGCTCTCTGCTGTGGCCTGGGAAAGCAGCAGAAGATGGTCCAAGTGCTTGGGCCCCTGCACCCATGTGGGAGACCTGGAAGAAGCTCCTGGCTCCTGGCTTCGGATCGGCGCAGCTCTGGCCATTGCAGCCAACTGGGGAGTGAACCATCGGATGGAAGACCTCTCTCTCTCTGCCTCTTCTCTCTCTGTGTAACTCTTTCAAATAAATAAATAAATTTTTTTTAATTACAAAAAAATAGGGCAGTGTTTAGAACCGTTTACATTTTGATTTTTGTGCTAGCCGTCTTTACATTTCTTTTTATTGCTCTGAGTCTCACGTTTCCTTGTTTAACCTTTGCTATTTGGTTGCTTAGGGTTGGGTTTGGTACTTTTTATCACCCATCGAATATTCAACATGAGCTTTTTCTCTTCTCATTTTTTCCTCAATGCTGCCACTTTCATTGCAGCACTTCTACTTTTCTCTCAGCATATAACCATTTTACTCTGGCATTCCAACTGTATTTCTAACTGTTTTGACTTCCATGTACATTTACATATTTTAAAGTGCTCACTGCTGGGCCAGTTGCTAAGTCTTCCAGTGACCATTTGGTTGAATGACACTCTTCCTCTCCAGTACATTGCTCAGGAGAAAGTGATGAGTGCATAATTCTTAACTTCTTGGTTGTTCAACAATCTTCTTCTAGAAACACGGTATGTGAAGGATATCTTGGCGGATATGAAATCTTTGCTTCATACTTTCACTGGTCTTAAAAATGCTACTTCATGGTTGCCTTGCTATTTTCAAAAGTCTGATGCTAGTCTAATTCATTAGGCTTTGCAAGTTACTTTATATATATATATAGAGAGAGGCCTTAAGGATTTAAAAAAAAATTTTTTTTTAATTTTTGATAGGCAGAGTGGACAGTGAGAGAGAGAGACAGAGAGAAAGGTCTTCCTTTGCCATTGGTTCACCCTCCAATGGCCGCCGCAGACAGCGCGCTGCGGCCAGCACACCGCGCTGATCCTATGGCAGGAGCCAGGTGCTTCTCCTGGTCTCCCATGGGGTGCAGGGCCCAAGCACTTGGGCCATCCTCCACTGCACTTCCGGGCCACTGCAGAGAGCTGGCCTGGAAGGGGGGCAACCGGGACAGAATCCGGCGCCCTGATCGGGACTAGAACCCTGTGTGCCGGCGCCACAAGGCGGAGGATTAGCCTAGTGAGCCGCAGCGCCGGCCAACGATTTTACCCTTAGTTTTCAAATATGATAATTTTACTAGGATATGTCTCAGAGTGGGTCATTTGGGTTCCCTGCTGGTGACACCTTTTAATATGTGTATTTAGACCTTTTAAATTTTAATTCTGGAAAGTCTTACTGCATCACAGTTCTAAGTTTCGGATTCTATTGTTTTTGTTTTTCTTCTTCATAAACTCCAATATTTGGTAATTCGTTGTCTTGTCGAACTTTCCAACTCTCTCTCCGACCCCTTTCCTTCATTACATCACTCGTATCCTCTTGGCTTTTTCTGCCTTTCTTCAGTATCCTATGGTGAATTTTTACTGGAATCCATACTATCCCGGGCCCCCTGAAATTAAGTCATTTCTGAGATAATTTTATCTTTCCTGAATCCAACTACCTTTTAAGATTTCTCCTTTTTTTCTGTGACACTTTGTTATTTGAATTTTTGATTTAAAGTAGTTTTTCATAGCCTCAAATGCTTACAGCATATTCAGTTCTGGGTGGAGTCTCGAGGGTTTCCTGTTTCATGGCATTTCTCAGAGGTGGGGTGAGGGAAAGGTTTCCTCATTTAATTTCTGTAAATTGTTCAGAAATTTTGGGAGCTGGTGTTGTGGTACAGCAGGTAAAGCTGCTGCCTACGATGGTATCCCATATGGGAACCAGTTCGAGTCCTGGTTGCTCCACTTCTGATCCAGCTCCCTGCTGGTATGCCTGGGAAGGCTGTGAAGGATGGCCCGAGTGCTTGGCCCCTGCACCCTCGTGGGAGATCTGAATGAAGCTCCTGGCTCCTGGCTTCAGCCTGGCCCAGCCCTGGCCATTGCAGCCATTAGGGGAGTGAACCAGTACATGGAAGATCTCTCTGTCTTTGTCTCTTCCTCTTTATTTCTGCCTTTCAAATAAATAAATCTTCAAAAAAAGAAATTTTGTAATACATCTCTGTATATTTTACTTTCCTCTTTTTTTCTATTTGGCACATTGTATTTGATGCATAATAACAGTACCCAATTACAGGACATAATGGAAAATTCAACCCATATATAATCTATAGTAATAGAATCAGGATTCCCTCTCCTTAGCATTTGTTATTTCTCTGTGTTGGGAAGCTTCAACCCCTCTCTCGCAGTTCTTCACAAAACCTCTGATAAATGTGTGAACGATCGTCACCCTAGCTCTGCTCACTGTGCTGCGGAGCATGAGGACCGAGCCCTCGCTCCGCGGTTTGGTGCTCAGCTGCCAGTTTCTCCCTATCGCCCCTCCCCCATCTCTCCTAGCCTCTAGTGACCACTATTCTGGACTTCTGTGAACTCAGTTTTTAGCTTCCACCTCTGAATGAGAACACACAGTATCTGTCTTTCTATCCCTGCCTTATTTCACATCACATAATCCCCCCCAGTTCTACTCTTATATCGTAAATGACAGAATTTCATAATTTTTAAACTTTTTATTTTCATTTTATTTCAAAGGAGGGAGGAAGAAACGCAGAAGGAGAGCGAAGGGGAGAGAGTGAGGAGAGAGGAGCAAGGAGAGGGAGAGAGGAGCGAATGAGAGGAGAGAGAGAGAGGGAGAGAGAAGAGAGAGAGAGAGAGAGAATATAGGAATCTTACATCCTCTGGTTTTACTACCCAACTGCCTACAAGAGCTGGGGCTGGCCCAGGCCTAAGCCAGAGGTCAGGACTCAGCTGTCCCACGGGTGTCAGTGACACAAGCACTTGAGCTGTCATCTGCTGCCTATCTGAGTATGCATCAGCAAGAAGCTACAATTGCAAGCAGAGTGAGACTCCAACTCAGGCACTCCAAGCGCATCCTAAGTGGTATCTTAACTGCTGTGCCTAACTCCTGCCCCTCACTCCTTGTTCATGGCTAAATAATATTACAATGTGTATATATAGCACATTTTTAAAAAAGATTTTTATTTATTTATTTGAGAGGTAGAGTTACAGACAGCAAGAGGGAGAGACAGAGAAAGGTCTGCCTTCTGTTGGTTCACTCCCCAAATGGCTGCAATGGCTGGTGCTGTGCCAATCTGAAGCCAGGAGCCAGGTGTTTTTTCCCAGTCTCCCATGTGGGTGAAGGGGCTCAAGGACTTGGGCCATCTTCTACTGCTTTCCCAGGCCACAGCAGAGAGCTGGCTTGGAAGAGGAGCAGCTAGGACTAGAACCGGCACCCATGTGGGATGCCAGTGCCGCAGGCGGAAGATTAACCTACTGTGCCATGGTGCCGGCTCCTACAGCACATTATTTATTTATTTATTTTTGACAGGCAGAGTGGACAGTGAGAGAGAGAGAGACGGGGAGAAAGGTCTTCCTTTACCGTTGGTTCACCCTCCAACGGCCGCTGCCATTGAAGCCAGGATCCAAAGCCAGAGTCAGGAGCTTCCTCCTGGTCTCCCATGCGGGTGCAGGGCCCAAGCACTTGGGCCATCCTCCACTGCCTTCCCGGGCCACAGCAGAGAGCTGGACTGGAAGAGGAGCAACCGGGACTAGAACCCGGGGTGCTGGCACCGCAGGCGGAGGATTAGCCTAGTGAGCCGCGGCACCAGCCTAGCACATTTTTTTATATCCATTCATCTGTCAATGGACACCTTGGTTTATTCCACATTGAGGCTATTACGATAGTTATATAATAAACATGAGAGAGCTGATAATTTTTTACAGCCTCATATTAATTTTTTAAAGATATCTATTTGAGAAGCAGAGTTAGAGAGAGAGACAGAGACAGAGATCTTCCATATGCTGGTTCACTCCCCAAATGACCACAATGGCCAGAGCTGGGCTGATCTGAAGCCAGGAGCCAGGAGCTTCTTCCAGGTCTCCCACGTGACAGCAGGAGCAAGCACTTGGGCTGTCCTTCAGTGCTTTTTCAGGCCATCAGCAGGGAGCTGGATCAGAAGTGGAGCAGCCGAGACATGAACCGGCACCCATACAGGATGCCGGCGCTGCAGGTGGAGGCTTAACCTACTACACCATGATGCAGGTCCTCATGTTCATTCTTAAGACAGTGAACTGAATTTAATTCCTAGTTTATTGGCAGCCTTTTCTGTCAGTCATGAAAAGTCTAGATAATTTGGCACATGTTTTTTATGTATTGGTGGAGGGTTCTGCATCCTTTAACTTTGAGGTTCTCTTTTGAATTAAAGAAATCCTAAATATCACCTTCTCCCTTCTTCATAATTCGCTGTTCCTTCTGTTTCTCTTTTCTCTCCTACAGAAATAATGCCTTTGGAAGACTGTCCCTTTAAATTATGCTAGTCCTTTTAAATTCAGTTTATCCTTTAAAATGAATTTGGCCATAAATGGCTGCCAGCCCCTTAAATGGCTCCTACTTTAAAATCTATTTCCTGCAGTTCCGCTCTGAGATGTGTAGCTATGATTTAAGTACTCTTGGAGTCGAGGTGGATTTTCCAACTGCCTCTTCTCTAGAGTACATCCTCTGTCTTTCCAGTTGTGCTTTTACCCTGATTTTAGAAAGCACTAAGTTTTCCCAGTGGGTTAGGGAAAGGTGAAATGTGAAAGAATACAGGGTTCGAATTTGTTGCTTTCAGCATTCTGCCTTCAAAGGATGTTGAGGGTGTGGTTGTGCACAGCTTGGGGACATCACATCATCTCACTTGGGTAGGAGACTGTGGGAGGTTATTGATCCCTCTTCCCACCCAATCCCATTATCTTTCAGCCCTAAGTCACCTGGGACCTACTTTCTTAAATAACTTAGAGAAAACTCCCCAATGCATTAAAAAGATATCAAAATGAAAAAAGAACAGTGTGTGTGTGATGTGTTGGGTGAGCTGAAGAAAAGCTATTTTTCTTGATTTTACAACATCGCTTCCCCAGGCAGTCATTCTGGATGTGGTCCAAGCAGAGGACTTTGTCTTGCAGACACAAACCAGGTTTCACATGCAGATATGTGGTCCTTGTTCCAAAGCAACGTGAAATGACAGGGTTAAGTAAGACAGTAATCAGGGCTGCTTGAGGCAGACAAGAGATGGAGTTCCAGGTCTTCAAAAAGACATACGGGGGCCAGCATATTTCACTTTGCTGCCCCCTCACAGCCTCCCTAGTTAAATTTTCATGTGATAGGCCGGCGCCGTGGCTCAACAGGCTAATCCTCCGCCTTGCGGCGCCGGCACACCGGGTTCTAGTCCCGGTCGGGGTGCCGGATTCTGTCCCGGTTGCCCCTCTTCCAGGCCAGCCCTCTGCTGTGGCCCAGGAGTGCAGTGGAGGATGGCCCAGGTGCTTGGGCCCTGCACCCCATGGGGAGACCAGGAAAAGCACCTGGCTCCTGGCTCCTGCCATCGGATGAGCGCGGTGCGCCGGCCGCAGCGCGCCGGCCGCGGCGGCCATTGGAGGGTGAACCAACGGCAAAAGGAAGACCTTTCTCTCTGTCTCTCTCTCTCACTGTCCACTCCGCCTGTAAAAAAAAAAAAAAAAAAAAAAAAAATTTCATGTGATAATTCTTGAAGGGCATAAGGGACAACAAAATGACTTGGGTGGATGAAGTTCCCCTCTTTGCTTTATCTTAACTGTATAGCCCCTTAAAACTGAAATGAATTTCTCAATTTTACTCAGTAAGTCAGGGCCAGACCACAGCTGGTTCCTTAATTCTCTAATTCCTTAATTCCCTAATTCCTAGTCATTCTAGGCTTGCATGGAACTGGCTGATTTGGTCCAATTGTTTCAAGTATAATTTCTACGAGTTGAACTCATGTAGGACCATAGGATTATCCTCTAATAATCACAACATAGCATTGTTTTCCAATTATTTATAACTTTCAGGGGGAAATCATTAATTTAAAGAAATCCGGGGTTCATAATATGATGAGGGCCGTGGAAGGATTTACTTTGGCACAAGTGTCCACCGGTTTTAGACTTGTATACAATGCTCGATGCGACCCACCAAGGGTACTGTGTGCCTGGGGAGGAAAGAGATCTTTCCGTATCAGAACTGAGGAGGATGACTGAGGGGGAAACTTCAGTAAGGAGTGACAGGATATGCAAACAGAAGACTCTGAAGGCCAGTAGAGAGAAGGGAACAAAGAGCAATGCCTACTGCCATCACTTACCACTTCTTCCCCAGATCCACTGCTAGGGGCATCCACCTTGCTGGGAAGAAAGCCATCAGAACACACCCTTCAAGACCTAGGGAGGAACTTCCCTCATTTCAGTGCTCCAAACCCACAGTCCTAGTGCCCAATCCTCAGAATAATCTCAGCCACCCTGTGGGAATGGGGGAAGGTCCTTGTAACTGCTCCCAGTGCAGGACTTTGGCTTTTGCTGCTGTAAGCCCCAGCATTAGTCATGCACACTCACACAGCAGGAACTGAGGAAGGTCCTATCCATATGATACAGTCTAAGTATCAAGGCTAGTGTTGCCTTAAGACCCAACATCACTCACCCTTGCCTGTTACAACAAGGGGACAGAATACTCTGTGATCCACAGAACCAGAAATATAGGTACAGTCATCAAAAACTCTAGTGTGACTGACACCCAACTCTCTAGGTACTAAAGCTCATGTCCACTTAAAAATCATTATCTACTAATTATCTACTGTCAGCACTATCTACTGAACTGGTTACCACCAAAGAAATGACTCAGAGGTTACATTTCTGGGCTCACCTAGAACCAAAGCCAAATCAACAACCCAAGTGATACCCACATTCCATTTAAACAAAAAGTCTTTCCACCAAACCTACTCCATTAAAATAAGGACACTGTTATATCAGATTGCAGATATCAACATAGGGACACAAGTAACATGAAGAAGAAAGGAAGTATAGTACCTTCCAAAGAGCTCCATAGAAGCTGGCATTGTAGTATAATGGGTTGAGCTGCTGCCTGCAATACCAGCATCCCATATGGGCGCCAGTTCAAGTCCTGGCTGCTCCTCTTCCAATCCAGCTCCCTGCTAATGCACCTGGGAAAGCATCAGACTATGGTCTGGGTCCTTGGGCCCCAGCACCCATGTGGGGGACCTGGATGAAGTTCAGGCTCCTGGCCCAGCTCTGGCCATTGCAGCAATTTGGGGGAGTGAACCAGTGATGGAATCTCTCTCTCCTCTTCCTTTCTCTCTCTCTCTCTCTCTCTCTTTGTGTGTGTGTGTGTGTATGTGTAACTCCACCTTTCAAATAAACAAAATAAATCTAAAACAACAACAACACAGTTCTCAGGAAACAGATCCTGATCTAAAGGAAAGAAATGCCAGAAAAAAATTCAAAATTCAAAGTAATGATCCTAAGGAAATTCAATGAGATGCAAAAGAATACAGATGGACTGTTCAAAGAAGTGAGGAAAAAACAGATGACACAAATGAGAAATTCAATAGATATAAATCACTTAAAAGAACTAAATATAAAATTTGGAGTTGAAAACTTCAATCAATGAAATAAAAAACAGAGCTTCCAAAGCAGAACAGACCAAGCAGAAGAAAGAATCTCTGGTCTGGAGGACAAGACTTTTGAAGTAAGAAAATAATACAAAAATAAAGAGAAAATTTAAAGGAATGAAGAAAGTCTATGCGACACATGGCATACAATTAAGAGAACAAATATTTATACTAAAGGGGTACGATGAGAAGGAAAGGCAAATGGCACTGAAAACCTACTGAATGAAAGTTGGAAACATGCCAATTCTTTAATCAGTTATGAACATGCAGACACAAGAAGCTCAGAGAACCCCAATAAAACCCGATCACAATAGATATTCTCCAAGGTATGTTATGATCAAATTGTCAAAAGTTAAGGAAAAAAAGAATCCTAATGGCACTAAGAGAAAAACATCAAGTGCCTTATGAAGGAAAACCAGTTACACTAACATCAGATGTCTCAGCAGAAACCCTAAGGCCAGAACAGATCGGAATGATGTATTTAGATTTTGAAAGGAAAGAACTTTCAACCAAGAATATTATAACTAGTGAAGCTTTGCTTTAGAAATGGAGAAATAAAGTATTTCCCAGACAAGCAAAAATAGAGAATTCATCATCACCAGACCAGTGGTGGTGGTGTTCTACATTAGAAGTAAATTTGGGCCACCATTGTAGCATAGTGGGTAAAGCTTCTGTTTGCAATGCCAGCATCCCAAATGGGCACCAGTTCAAGTCCTGGCTGTTCCACTTCTGCTCCAGCTCCCTGTTAATGGTCTGGGAAAAGCAGCGGAGGATGACTCAAGTACTTGGACCCCTGCAACCCACGCAGGGGACCCAGAAGAAGCTCCTGGCTCCTGGCTTCAGCCTGGCCGATCCCTGGCTATTTTAGCCTTTTGGGGGTGAGCCATCTGATGGAGGATCTCTCTTTCTGCCTCCCCCTCTCTCTCTGTAGCTCTTTCAAATTAATAAATGAATTTTTTGAAAAAGGGAAGTAAATATCATGAAAACACATGACAGTACCAAATTCACTAACATCATAGATAAAATCAGTAACCAATCAATAAAATGACAGGAGTTATCTATCAATTTTAATCTTAAATATAAATGTATTAAACTCCACAGTAAAAAGATATAGGTATGCTGAATGGACTTTCCAAAAAAGGGCCCAACTATATGCTGTCTACAAGAAACACACTCCACAGGTAAACACATACAGACTGAAAGGGAAGAGCTAGAAAAACACATACCATGAAAATGGAAACCAAAAATGAGTGAGAGTAGCCATTTTCATATCAGATAAAATAGACTTTAAGTCAAAGACATTAAAAGAAATAAAGAAGGACATTATATACTGATTAAAGGATCGATTCAGCATGATACAGCATCCATATATGCACCTAACACAATACCATATATACAGCAAATATTATCAGACTTATAGGAAGAGATAGATTCCAATATAATAATAGTTGGAGACTTCAACACCCCCACTGTCTTCAATGGGCAGGTAATCCAGACAGAAAATCAATAAAGATACACATCAGATTTCAACCATCTTATTGAGCAAACGGACCTAAAAGATATTTACAGCACATTTCACCCAACTGCTATAGAATATACATTCTTCTCATTAGCACATGCAACATTTTTTTAAAGATTCATTTATATTATTTGAAAGGCAGAGTTACAGAGAAAAAGAGAGAGAGAGAGGTCTTCCATCTGCTGGTTCACTCCCCAGATGGCCACAACAGCCACAGCTGCGCCAATCCGAAGCCAGGAACCAGGAGCTTCTGGGACTCCCACGTGGGTGCAGGCGCCCAAAGACTTGGGCCATCTTCTACTGCTTTCCCAGGCCACATCAGAGAGCTGGATTGGAAGTAGAGTAGCCAGGACTCAAACTGGTGCCCATATGGGATGCCAGCTCTACAGGTGGTGGCTTTACTCGCCATACTACAGTGCTGGCCCCACGCAACATTTTTTTAGGATAGATTATAAATTGGGCCAAAAATCAAATTTCAGTAAATTAAAAAAAACTGAAATCATACCATGTACCTCCTCAGACTACAAAGCATAAAACTACAAATCAAAAACAAGAAAAACCAATAGAAAATTTACAAAGGCATGGAAATTAAATAACATGCTACTGAATGACTAATGGGTCACTGAAGGAAAAAAAAGAGGAAATAAATTTTCTTGAAACAAATTAAAATGTAAAACAGCATGTGAAAACCTGTGGGATATAGCAAGCACAGTATTAAAAAGGAAGTTTATAGCAATAAGAGCTTACAGTAAAAAAAAAATTCAAACACTGTAATGATGGGATTTAGAAAAATAAGCACAAACTAAATCCAAAATTAGCAGGATATGAGAAATAATAAGAATCAGATCAGAAATAAATGAAATTGGAACTTAAAAAAATAACACAAAAGATAATAAAAACAAAAAGTTGGGTTTTTTTTGGGGGGGTAGTTAAACGAAAGATAAACTTTTAGCCAGACTAACAAAGAAAAGATGAGAAAAAAGCTCAAATAAGTAAAATTATAGTTGAAAAGGTAGATACTACAACTGATAGTACAGAAATAAAGGATCATAAGAAATATCAAGTGGGATTTATCTCAGAGGCAAGGATGGTTCAACGCTTACAAATCAATAAACATCAAAAATCACCCAATAGGATGAGGAATAAAAAATATGATCATCTCTTTAGATATGGAGAAAGCATTTAATAAGATTCAACATTTTTTCATGATAAAATCCCTCAACAAAGTATGGAATGAGCATACCTCAAAATTATAAAGGGTATATATGACAAACCTACAGCCAATATGTTACTGAATGAGGAACAGCTCAAAGTATTTCCCCTCAGATCTGGAACAAGACAAGGATGTCTATTTTCAGCATTCTTATTCAGTATAGTTTTGAAAGTATTAGCAAGAGCAATAGGGAGGAGAATGAAATGAAGGGCATCAGAATTGGAAAGGAAGAAGTAAAAACATTCATATTTGCAGACGACATGATGTTGAACATGGAAAAACCTAAACAGCCCAACAAAAACCTGTTAAAACTGATAAACCAATTCAGTAAAATTACAGGTTACAAAATCAACATAAAAAAGCAGTATTTTATACACAAATGGTATCACCAAAAGAGAAACCAAGAAAAACCTCATTTACAACAGCCACAAAAAATCAAATATTTACAAATAAATTTAACCAAAGAAGTGGGAGATCTCTACAATGAAAATTATAAATACAGCACCAATAAAAGAAACGATCAAGAACATGAAAGAGAGGCATGCTCATGCACTGAAAGAATTAATATCATTAAAATGGTTATACTACCTAAAGCAATCTACAGACTCAGTGCAATACCTATCAAAATACTAAAGACATTCTTACAGAATTAGGGGAAAAAAACCCTAAAATTAATATGGAATCACAAAAGACTCAGAATAACCAAAGTGATTCTGAGCCAAAAAAAGAAAAGAAAAAAAAAAGCAAGCAACAGATAACATAATACTTGGTTGTATATTATAAAACAGAATGGCACTGGCATAAAAACCAGCACATAGATCAATGGAACAGAATAAAGAGCTCAGAAATTAATCCACATTTAATCCAACTAATTTTTGACAAAAGTACCCATACCATATATTGGAGAAAGGATAGTACTTCCAATAAACGGTGCTGGCAAAACTGGATATATATCTATATATATATATATAGGAATCAAATTAGTCCCTTCCTCTCATCAGATATGAGAATCAACTCAAGATAGATCAAATAGTTTAAGTTCATAATGGATCATAATGGTAGGATTAAGTGTCAAAGGGATCACATAAACAAGACTAGTGTCTGCTAATACTAACTGATAGAATTAAAAAGGAGAAGCGGGAAGCAGGTTACACAGAAGACTCATAGAATGGCAGATGTCCTAAACAGCACTCTGGCCTCAGAATCAGCCCTTAAGGCATTCAGATCCGGCTGAAGAGCCCATGAGCATTTCTCAGGCATGGAAAGCCAAGACATTGGCAAAAAATGACCTAAATGAAACATCTCTGTGAGTGAGATCCCAGTGAAAAGAGTGGGCCATCAAAGAAGGAGGTACCTTTCTCTGAAGGGAGGAGAGAACTTCCACTTTGACTATGGCCTTGTCTAAATAAGGTCGGAGTTTGTGGACTCAAGAGGCTTCTATAGCCTTGGCAGATCATGACAAGAGCCTTGGGTGATTACTGATGTTATAAATAAGAGTGTCAATTGTTAAATCAACAATGGGAGTCACTGTGCACCTACTCCCCATGTAGGATCTCTGTCTTTAATGTGTTGTACTATGCGAATTAATGGTAAAACTACTACTCAAACAGTACTTTATACTTTGTGTATCTGTGTGGGTGTAAACTGTTGAAATCTTTACTTAGTATATACTAAGTAGATCTTCTGTATATAAAGATAATTGAAACTGAGTCTTGATGAAGAATGGGATGGGAGAGGGAGTGGGAGATGGGATGGTTGTAGGTGGGAGGGAGGTTATGGGGGGAAAGCCACTATAATCCAAAAGTTGTACTTCGGAAATTTATATTTATTAAATAAAAGTTGAAAAAAAAAGATAGATCAAAGATCTAAATTTAAGACCTGAAACTATGAAACTGCCAGAAGAAAATGTAGGGGAAACACTTCAAGACACTTGGTAGGCAATGACTTCTTGAATAAGACCACAAAAGCATACACAACAAAAGCAAAACTAGACAAACGGGATCACACCAAACTCAAGAGCTTCTGCACAGCAAAAGAAACAATTAAAGAGTGAAAAGACATCTGACAGAATTGGGAAAAATATCTGCAAGCTACTCATCCAACAAAGGATCAATATCCAGAATATATTAGCAACTCAAAAACCTTAACAACAACAACAACAACTCCAACCAATCCAGTTTAAAAATGGGCAAAGGATCTGAACAAACAATTATCAAAAGTAGAAACATAAATGGCCAATAAATATGTAGGGGAAAATGCTTAATATCACATCAGGGAAATGCAAATTAAAGCCACAATGAGCTATATCACCTTTCCCCTCTCAGAATGGCTATTCCCAAAAAGATCAGAGAGCAAGAAATGTTGGTGAGGATGTGGAGAAAGATGAACTCAAATAGACATTGCTGGTAGAATGCAAATTAGTACAGCTGCTGTGAAAGATGGTGTGGACATATCTTTTAAAAACTAGAAACAGAACTGCCATATACTGTCTTTCCCTCTCTCTCTCTGTCAACCTGCCTTTCAAACAAATAATTCTGGGGGAGAAAAACAAAGAACTGCCATATGATCCATCAATTCCACTACTGGGTATATATCCAAAATAAATGAACCTAGTACATCAAAATCAGCATGTACCTGCACTCCCATGTGCTCCACACTATTATACTGTATATTGTGCTACCTCACAATTTTTGTTTTATAAATTTAAAATGAATAATAATAAAAGAGGAAAAGGAATCCGATCCAACAATCTCACTAGTGGGTATATATACAAAGGAAATGAAGCCAGTACATCAAAGTCATTATGAATCTCCCACGTCCCTCCACAGCATTATTCACAACAACCAAGATATGGTATCAACCTAAGTGTGCATCAGTGGGGGAAGAGATTTTCAAAAATGTGGTATATACACAGTGGAATACTATCGAACCTTTATAAATAAAAAATTCTGACATTTGCTGCAAAACGGATGAACCCAGAGGACGTTGTGTTAAGTGAAATAAATCAGGCACAGAAAGACAAATAGTGCATGATCTCACTTACATGTGAAGTCTAGGAAGTTGAGCTCATAGAATTTGAGAGTAGAATACTGGTTATCAGAGGTAGGGTTGAAGGGGGAAAGGGAATGGGTAAATATTAGCCAAAAGATACAAAATATCAGATAGGAGGAGTAAGTTCAAGAGATCTGTACAATATGAATAAAGTTAATGACACAGTTTTCTAAACAAAAAACTGAAAGTGTAGAATTTAAGTGTTCTCACCAAAAGAAAAACTATTTGGGGTAAGACCGATGTTAATTCATCAATTTAGTCATTTCACAATATATATATATCTCAAAACATTATACTGGCCGGCGCCACAGCTCAATAGGCTAATCCTCCACCTGTTGCGCCGGCACACCGGGTTCGAGTCCCGGTCGGGGACTAGACTGTCCTGGGGAAGGACAGCCAGCACTTCCGGGTCACGCACCGCCACTTCCTCTGCCCCGGCAGCCGCAGCGCCCCCTGCTGGCGGCCCCGCTCAGCCAAGGCGAGCCGTTGAGCCCGCGTTCCCCGCGCCGACGCCATGAGGCCCAGCCGCGCCGCCCTGCTCGCCCTGTGCGCGCTCCTCTGCCTCCCCGCGGCCCAGCCTGGAGTCAGGAGGAGAGCCGGTAGGGCCCCGGGCCGCGGGCTGCGCTGGGCTGGGGGGCAGGCGGCGCGGCCCGGGGCTCACCCCGCGGCGTTTCTCTGCAGCCGACCCGAAGCCCGGGTACTGCCCCGAGTTCTTCCCCGAGTGCCCGTTCACGCTGTTCCCTTCGTGCCGGCGCGATCAGGGCTGCAAGGGGGCCAAGAAGTGCTGCTTCTACCAGTGCCGGCGCCAGTGCATGGAGCCCTGGCTGACGCTGGACTGAGGTGAGCGGCGCCGCCGCCGGCCCGGGCTTCGCCCGCACGCGCAGCACCGAGAGGGAGCCCGGGGCGCCGGCCGGCTCACCGAGGGCGCCTGCCTCGTCTGAGGGACCTCGGCTGGCGGCCCGGAGCCCCTGCCCTCCGTCCCTGGAGCCCACAGCGCCCCAGGGCCCCCGGGCGGGGAGGCCGCGCAGATCCCAGGCACAGTGGCCCGGGCGACGCCATGGCCCGGTGCCTCTGACCCTCTCTTCTCTCCAAGGTGGAAACCCCTCAGGCCTGGACAGCTGGTCTCCAGGGCTCGGGGGCCCGCCCCGCGCCAGGACTTCAGTTTCTCAAGAGTTAAATGCTGTTGATGTGGAAAACGAAACAGAGGAATAAAGCAGTGTGCATTAATGTGTTTCCTGTTGTCATAACACAGTACCTGAAACCGAGTAGATAATAGAGGTTGACCTAGCTCACGATTCTGGACGTTCAAGGGCGTGGCTCAGCAAGTGCTCAGCTCTGGTTAGAGCCTGGGGCAGACGGAGTCACAGTGGCAAAAGCTTGTGTGACAGTCAAGGGAGCGCTGGAAGAGGGATTCAGCCTCCCTTCAAAACCCTGTTCTCAGGAGGAATCAGGCTCACGAGACTTACATTGATTGTTTCCAATGAGGGCACCTGTAGTTTTGGATGCAAAGTTTTGTTTTGTTTTAAAGATTTATGTATTGATTTATTTGAAAGGCAGAGTTACAGAGAAGCAGAGGCAAAGAAAGAGAGTCTTCTATCCACTGGTTCACCCCCCAGATGGCTGCAGTGGCTGGAGCTGAGCTGATCTGAAGCCAGGAGCCAGGAGCTTCTTCTGGATATCCTACGCGGGTATAAGGGCCCAAGGATTTGGGCCACCTTCTGCTATTTTCCCAGGCACATTAGCAGGGAGCTGGATCAAAAGTAGAACAGCCAGGAATTGAACCCACACTCATATGGGATGCCAGTACTGCAGGCAGAAATGTAACCTGCTACACCACAGCACTGGCCCCAAGATTTCATTATTATTATTTAGGTGAGGTGAGGCTGACACAGCTGGAGATGACAGCTGCTGGAAAGACAGTATGTCCTCAGAGATCTCAAGAGGAGTGGTGCACCTTGCTATTAGGAGCCACCTAGAGAAGCACCTCTGTCATTCAGGAGGTAGCATTTAGGGAAGGGGGTAATAGCCCTGAGTGTAAGCGTTCAATAAAAGAAGCGGTTGGAGGTATGCATGCTGGAATTACAGATAATAGATAGATTGTAGATAATCATCTCAGTAGGAACTCACCAACTTAAGCCTTAGCTTATGGAGGTGGGATAAAACAAGGGAAGACTGTCACACTTCTGTGATTCTGTAGGCAGGAAATAGGCTGACAGAGCTATTGGGCTGAGAATCTGATCCTTGAGGAAAAGCAAAGAATGACCCTGAGATTTGTTGTAGGACAAGAGGCCTGCCTTGCCACCACCAGCCCAGAGGGCACAGACCCACAGAGAAGAGACACTGTATCCTTGATTCCAGAGAGTGAGGCTAACACCTCATTTACCAACAGCAGGGTCATCACTGTGATGGGTGCAGGGGGTGTGGCCACCAGCTATGAGGATCAAGAGGATAAATCATGGATTCTCAATCCTTAAAACCCAATGGAGTTTGTCCCACTGAGTTCTAGATTGCTTGAGATGCTGAGTCCTTTTTTCCTTCCAATTTCTCCCTTTAAGAAGTGGTATATCTATTCTGTATTTATCCCACCATTGGAGTTTGGAAGTAGATAATGTGGCTGCTTTCACAGGTTCATAGCTGGAGAGAAATTTTCCCAGGATTGGCCAAACCCAGAGTATCTTTCCTTTTCTAGATGATAGTAACTGAGCTCTTCAACTTAGAGTTGATTATGAAATGGGGATGTTGGGATGGAGTAACATTTTATATGTGGGAAAGATATAAATTTGGGGAGGCTACCAGGTGAATTATTATGGTTGAATTGGGTCACCTTCCCAAAACATATGTTCAAACCAGACCTCAGAATGTGAATATGGTTCTTTCAGCTATAATTAGTTAATATGAGATCATAGCAGATTAGGTTATGCCTTTAATCCATTATGAGGGCAACAAGAATGCTGTAAAGGACAGACACCTCAGCGAATCCATGTGAAGAAGGATTAGAGCAACACAGTGGAAAGCCAAGACTATCCTGGGTTGGGCCACCTCCATGAGCTTAGGCTCCAGACTCACACCAGAAGATCGAGGCACCAAACTCATCCCATTGACCATCTAGCTCCTACAGACTCAGGATCAAGGCCCATTCCATTACCAGGTCACTACAGCTCCAGGCTGTTCCCTGTGAATATAGGCCCAACTCTCAACCCCACATACCCAAGTACCAGGCCCACCTACTCTGAACAGATTGGTGATGGGTTGTACCACACAAAGCTAGTCTTACCAGCCCCGACTTCTTCAAATGCATATAGATATCAACTTAGAGCAAAAGAAATAATTTTAAAAATGAGATATAACAACACCAAAATACCCACAATAATATCCCAGTAGCTGACCCAGAAGAAAGCAGAAACACAAACTGCCTGGAAAAAATCAAAATAATTATTTTTAGGGAAGCTAGTGAACTCAAAAAAAAAAAAAAATACAGAGAAACAATTCACAAGATCATGAAAATAATAAATAAAACTAGAAATTTTAGAGAGGTTGATTTTTTAGAAATAAAATCCAGGGCCAGTGCTGTGGCATTGCAGGTAAAGCTGCTGCCTACTCTACCAGAATTCCATACAGGTGCCAGGTAAGTGCTGGCTGCTCCACTTCTGATCCAGCTCTCTGCTACAGCCTGGGAAAGCAGTAGAAGATGGTCCAAGTCCTTGGGCCCTGCACCCTCATGGGAGACCTGGAAGAAGTTCCTTGCTCCTGGCTTTGGATCAGTGTAGCTCTGGCCATTGCAGCCCTTTGGGGAGTGAACCAGTGGATGGATGACTTCTCTCTCTCTCTGCCTCTCCTTCTCTGTGTAACTTTGACTTCCAAGTAAATAATAAATCTTAAAAAAAAAAAAAATCCAGCAGAAATTCTAGAGCTGAAAAGCACAATGAATGAAATGAAGAATATAATAGAAACCATCAACAATCTAATCAATCAAGCAGAAGAAAAAATCTGGATTTGGATGTTTTTTGAAAAATATAGTCAGCAGAGAAAAAGAAAAAGAACTAAAAGAAATGAAGAAAGCTAGTGAGATTTCTGGAACAATATCAAAAAAGCAAATATCCAAGTCTTAGGAGTTAAAGAAGATAAATGAAGGGTCAAAACTGTACTTAAAGAAAAAATGGCAGAAAGCCTTTCCAAATATAGGGAAAGATATAAATATTCAGATATATAAAGGTCAAGGGGACCAGCGCAGTGGCATAGTGAGTAAAGACACCACCTGCAGTTCCATCATGTCATATGGTAGCCGGTTCAAGTCCTAGCTGCTCCACTTCCAATCCAGCTCTGCTATGCCTGGGAAATCAGTGGAAGATGGCCCAAGTCCTTGAGCCACTGCACCCACCTGGGAGACCTGGAGGAGGCACTGGGCTCCTAGCTTCAGATTGGCCCAGCTCCAGCCATTGCAGCCATTTGGGGAGCAAGCCAGCAGATGGAAGATTTCTCTGTCTCTGCCTCTACCTCTGTAATGCTGCCTTTCAAATAAATAAGTAAATATTTTTTAAAATAATAAAAAAATAAAATAAAAACCAGAAAGGTCAAAAGATTATTTGAAGATATAAACAAAGTTAAAATCAATGAGAAAGATCCTCAAAGAGAAAAGGCAAATCACATATAAGGGAGTTACAATAAGGCTACTATAAGGTGTGGGCTTTTAGCACAATTAGATTCCCACTTGAGACACACACATCCCATATTGCAGTATTTGCTTCAAGTCCTGGCTGCTTTGTTCTGATACAGCATCCTGCTAATGCACACCTTGGGAGGCAGCAGCTGATGACTTCAGTACTTGGGTCCCTGACACCCACATGGGAAACTTAGGCGAGGGGTCGAAATAGTCAAGTTCTCTTAGCAGAAAATAGAATGGTGGTTCTCAGGGGCTGTGGGGAAGGAAGAGGGGGAGCCGCTCCTCAGTGGGTACAAAGTTTCAGTCGTGCAAGATGGAAAGTCCTAGAGACCTGCTGGGCAGTTGTGCCGTGCACTGCCATACGTGTTCTGGGGGTACGTCTCATGGTACACGTTTCTTACCACAATAAAAAAGTGTTGCGCGAAATACACAAACCACAAAAGAATGTGTAGAGCACAACTGTGCTTCTGTGAAGTTCAACAGCACACAAACCTGAAGAAGCCCCAGAGTGAGAGTGACACACGAGAATGTGAACAAAAAGTTCAAGATCGTGGTCACTTCTGGAGCAGTGATGCTAAGGTTTGTTCTAAATTTGTAGGTTCAGCAATGCTTATTTTAACTGCATACGGAGCGTTTATCACAGTCTTTCAAATGTAGAATTTACAAAGGTTTTTAAAACAAAGAAACAGCAACAAAAATCAGCTGCCAATTTGGGGGGATGATTAGGGAAGCTTAATTATGAACTGGCTGGGAGAGGCACACAGGTCTCACTGCCATATGATTGGATACGATAACGACAGCGTGTCCTGATTCTTAGAGCCTGCATACTGATCCATTAGGAAAAAGGGACGTAACATATACTTTCAAATCTTTCAACAAATACACATATTCGAAACTGTTAATAATTTTAAATAATAGATCATTTTCAAATACAAATTTTAAATACATAGCTGTCATAATTTTGTTCTTTCAACTTTTCTGGGGGTTTAAAAACTTCATAATAGGGCCAACATTGGGCCTCAATAGGTTAAGCCACCACCTGCAATGCCAGCATCCCATACAGGCACTGGTTCATGTCCTGGTTGCACCACTTCCAATCAAGCTCCCTGCTAATGCATCTGGAAGATGGCTCAAGTACCTGGGCCCTGCAACCAACATGAGAGACCCAGATGGAGTTCCGGGCTCCTGGTTGCAGCCTTTGGCCTGGCCCAGCACCAGCTGTTGAGTGAACTAACAGACCGAAGATATTCATTCTCTCTCTCTCTCTGTCTCTCTCTCTCTCTCCCTCTCTCCCTCTCTCCTCCCCCATTCTCTGTAACTACTTTTCAAATAGTCTTCTTTTATAAAGTTCATGGAAAAACATGGAACTAAAAGTTTTATTTTTAAAAGCTTCCTAATAAAACGCTGGAGGAAGAAATGGCCGAGACACCTCCACATTCTACCATTTGTCCTCTAACCCCCAGGCTGCGGACCTGGCACACAGATGATCCGAGCACAAGCAACCAACTGGTAAGATGGTAACCACAGCTTTGGATAAGGACTTGGTGCTCTTCTCGTAATGGAGGGATCCCCTCTGCCTCTACCTGACCTCAACTCAGTCCCTTACACCCTTTAGGATGGGAAAATCCCCAATCCCACTCTCTGTACTATTTGGGTAGCAAATTCCCCAAACCCAACTCAGACCAGCCCAAGCATAATGGTGAGTTCTACTGGGTGGTTTATAAGTTACAGGTGGGCTGATGTCATGAAAAAGGGGGTAAGGACTCATTTCCTCAAAAATACTGCCCATTTCTCAGCTCTTCTCACTATCGCAGATTTCTCTCCTCACAACCTACTTCTCACCCAGTGTCTGCAGTTCCTGGGCTAGTATCTGCAACATTTCCAAAGCCAAAAGACTTCCCAGAGGACTCCAAAAATTTGCCCCCCCCCCCACACTCACACATCCATGTCTCTCCTCCCAGAGGAAATCCCAAATCCAGTAATCAAGAAAATGGATTAAAAATCCTGGAGGGAGGGGCCTTGAGGAAGTCCAGGATGAGAGACAGAGATGACAGCGGCTTCCGGGTTCGTGGGGCATGCATTTGGCCTGGCAGTTAGAACACTGGGATGTCTGCATTCCTTATCAGAGTGCCTGTGTAATATGTAATTAGGGGGAAAAAATCACCCATAAATTTTTCCTCCAAAATAAATCTGCCAAGGTGTTAGAATTCCAAAAGTAACGTGAGGCCATACCAGACAGGGCATGAGGGGATCTGGGTTAAACCCAAGGAAGAACTTTCTGGCTGCAAGGGTAGGGTGTCCTGGACTGGAATGGACGAAGCCAGCCGCACGTCACCCTCCCTTCTTAATGCAGGTGACGATGAAGTACTGCTCTGCTGTCAACACCCAGGGACTGGGGCTGATGGGGAAGCAACGGCGGAAGTCGCAGCCGAGTCAGGACTCCGCTTCACACTCTGGGCCAGTCTCCACCCATCGTGGTTCACAATTTTCTCCTCTTTCAAACCAGAGGGCAGGGAGGTCAGACTTGATCTCTTCCTATGCTGATGGAGCTTCTGCGTGGGGCCCCTTTGGACACCAAGCCTTTGCTGCCACTCTCCACCAACTGCAGAAGCCAACAGCAGAGGCCTCTGGACCACGTGATCTTTCTGCTCAGGAACCCTTGGGGTCAAGGAAGTGGTCCCAGTGGCCACTACAGCTGCTATGGCCTGAGAGCTCAGCCATCCCAAAGCCATGTTCCACCAACCACCACAGCCAAGCCAGGCCGGGCAGAGGGTGGTTCTCCCAGATGCCACAGGAGGTGACTTCAGCAAGGCAGGGCCAGACTCTCCCAGCCAGGGGATGCCAGGAGGAGACGCCAGGCCTGGCCTCACCCCTGTGCCAGCCTGGGCCTGCCTCCTCGGACAGGGAGCTCTGTCCCTAACCCTAATGCTGTTTCCCTCCCTAGGCATCCAGAACTCTGAAAACTGCCCTGCCACTTGACATTAACTTCTGTCCCCTGCCTAGGACATTGCTGGGGCTTTAGGATCTTAAAGTACATGACTCAACAACATTCACCCTGTACACAGGAGAGAAAGACTAAAGGGCAAAGGGGGACAAGATGTGCCCGAGATCACAGTTAAGTTGGCTATGCAGAGTCAGCTATGCAGGCAGGACTTGATCCAAGCCATACCCACCACCACCACCTGCCACCACCCTGTCTGCATTTCCTACATGGGCATGATTTACTCGGAGGCCCTTGGGCAGGGGGTGGGACCGAGATAAGTCAGGCACACGCCAGGACACACATGCCCTCCTCCTGACTCAGTGGCTGTGACCTCCCTGAGCCTGTAGGTGTTAATCTGGGGCCCCTGGGCTCTGATCTTATTAGGTGCCGGCACAGAAACATGAGGATCTGGAGCCTCCTCCTGGTGGCCCTCCTGGGTCTGGGGAGCCAGCTGCCTGCTGCCTCTGGGCGGAAGAAGGGAGGTGAGTGCAAGCAGAACCCCCTACTCCAAGAACAGTACCTCTCTGGGGTGGTGGTGGGGGAGTATGGGTTGGGAGGAAGGCAGGCAATGTGTGTGTGTGTGTGTGAGTGTGTGAGTGTGCACGTGAGTGTCTGCTTCCCGGCGCTTCCAGGAGCCCGTGGTTTTGTTTGTGCATCCTGGCACCTGTCCACCACCTGTACCCTTCTCTGTAAATGTCTTCCCGCCAGTGTCTCGGGCTTGCCCTGTGCCTGTCTATACATCTGGGGGGGGGGGGGGGTGCAGCCGTGCACCTGTCTCTGTGTATCTGCGTGTCGCTGTGGCTGCTTGTCTCTGTGGCCTCCTAGCAATGGCAGCAGTCGTGTGTGTCTGAGCACGTGAACACAGAGCCCTGTGCCTCTGGGGACAGGGCCTGGAAGCTGTCCGGGCCTGCTGTTCCATGGCTGGTACCTGTGGAACTGGACTGGGTCTACTCGGCAGGTGCCACGAGCCTTCTCTGGCCCCCAGCCCAACCTGTGGAGGGGCCTGCAGTTGAGTAGGGGTGTAGCTTCTGGCATCTGGGGTCTGTTGGGAGACATCCCTGTTGCTCCCTTCCCCCAGTCTTCTGCCCCCGTTCCCACCCCCTGACAAGGCCGGGGCTGCCCTGCCGATGGACAGGTAAGGCCAGACAGGTGCCTCCCAGTCTGGGTGAGGCTGTGGCTTGTGTCCCCTTCTGGGGTTGGAATGCTTTGACCTACATTCACTGCACAGCCCTGGCCCCACTCACAGGAGGAAGTCAGCAACACGGACAGGTCCTCCTTCTCCTCTGACCCTGGGGAGCAGATTTCTACATATTCCCTGCCTTTGCCTTTCTCAGAAATGTAAGTGCCTGTCTAGAACACAAGTTGGTTTAGAGAGGAGGAAGCTCAGAGACCCCCAGGCCAAGGGAGGAAGGACACAGGTGAAGTCCAAGGCCAGGCCCTGTGTCGGCTGTGAGTCACACACCACTGTGATAAGATGCCCTGCTGTGACACAGGAGGCCAGGGCTATCTTTACACCCATGCTACAGATGAAGAAACCGAGGCACAGTGAGAAACCACTCGCCCATGCCAAAGACCAATTCTGAGTTAGCATCAAGGTGGCATATGAGTGTGGATATTTGATCCTGTCCACTTACTTCTTGTAAAATATGGTTCCCTGCCTCTCTCTGGAGAGTAAGTGGTGTCCTGAGGAATAAGGCCTGGCATACAGTAAGTGCAGCATAAGTGGGTGACTTGGGGGAGCTACTGAGGGTCTGGGACAGCTTCACACCTCCCAGAGGCAGGAGCAGGTACCAGCAGAGCCTGCACCTGCCCAGGCCCTCCCGACGTGGCCGGTGCTGCGTGCTTGTCTGTCTCCTAATCCACCACATCGTGTTCTTCCCTGACTTCTCTCCCGTGAGACATCTGCTTGGCTCTCGGTGAATTTCAGACCCCACGGAAGCTGAAAGTGTAGAGCGAAGAGAAGCCGTGGTTTGCTGCCTGTGGATGCCCAGCCCAGCCCCTCACTCAAATGTCAAGAGTCTCTGATACAAAGAGGCTGGCACAGTCCCCGAGCAACAGCAAGTGCCTAATTAAAGTCACTGGTTTCAACCGCTACACGGTATCAGGGCTTCCTCTGCACTTGGTTGTACACAGATGGCTGTGAGTGCCCATGTGTGTTTCTCTGCACATACACACACACACTGGCACCAGACAGCAAGGGCTGCTCGATGCTCGGGTCCCTGAGTTTAAGAAGGAATTCACGAGCAAGTCAGAACAGTGAACAGCCAGCATGAGCACTGTCCTGAGAAAGCAGAGACGTGCACTCCACAGACTGAAGGGGGCCTACCTGGAGGGGAGCTGGCCCCTCCTCTGAACTGCTTAATATCACCTGGGTCCTTCGTGAACGGGGAGGTACATTCTAGCAAGCGTGTGTTGGGGTGCAGTCTAACAAGGGGAAGAAATACTTATGGTTTTCCTGGGGAGAAGGTGGGCATTTCCCGGGCACCCTTCTTGCTCTTTAGGTGGTCCTGTGTTTCCTGTCACGGCACCTGACAGGTGTGCCCTTTTGCATGCTAATGTATTACATGAGTGTATAATGAGCTGTAGGTCAATCAAGGTCATGTTTGGCTCCCTAAACTGGTCTGAGCATGGTTCATATGGGGAGGGGGGCAGGGAGTGGTGGGAGATGGGGGTCTGTTTATCTTCAGAGCAAGGGCAACCAAACCAGGATCCTGTGGGTCTTGAGATAATAGGGGCTACTTACTACCCCCAGGTAGCTCACCTGATTCCTTCCCTCCCTGTCTCGTTACCGCTCATGCATATGACCGTATGTCTGAGGGCCTTGTAATTAACTATCTGTGTGTGTAGGCACACATATGAGTTTGTACATATACTTGACTATGTGTATATTCATATGAATGACCGTTTGTACTTCTACGTGTGTGTGTGTAACAATCATGTATATTGATGTGTGTATTAGGTTAAACCAAGTGAAATTACTTTTTGTCACTCAAAAACAGTTAGCTATCGGCAATTTCATATGGTTAAGCCTAGAGCTGATCACGCATATAGATCTGAGCGAGTATATGGACTGTGTGTGCATCTGGGTCTGTGTGAGTCCCTGTACCTGTTCAGCCAGGTCCAGGGATGGTTTCCTCTCCCTCTGAGCCCACAGATCCATGGTGTATGGATCAGGAGGGTGTCTACGTGTGCCCGAGTGTCAGTCATATGTGTGACATGTGTCTATGCATGTAAATCTGAGTGAGGACTAGATGCGAAGGGAAGGTTAGGGAAGACGGACGAACAGAATGAGCGTGACCGCTCGAGCCCTCTCAAACCTCGGCATACACCAGGCTTCTATTCCCAGGCCTCACGTGACTGTCAAGTTCTCCCCATTTGAACTGCAGACTCCCAGCCCCTCTCCCTGTCTATTCCCCAGGATTCAGCCCAAGCCCTTCCTCCCAGAACTGCTTCTTGCCCCCAGCCCCTGCTTCCCTTCTGTGTCCAGGCAGCTCTATTTGGCCCACTCTTTGAGGCCCAAGCACCTCTGACCTGGGCTGGTGAGTGCAAAGCTAAACCCTGGAGCCCAGTCTCCCAAGGCCCTTCACACAACCCCACCACGCTCCCAACCTCCTGGGAGAGGGTAATCCTAGCAGAGGCCAACACAGACTAAACCTCTTCCTCCAGCAGGGGGCAGCAATTCAATTTAAAACAACCCAGCCTACCAACTGGAGCTGGCTTTCAGCACTTAACTCTGTGAGCCCAAAGCCCACACTGTGTGTGCAGCTGGCACCGGGCAGGGGGCTCAGTGGGGGAAGTGGCACAGAGACAAAGTCACAGCACTGGATCCAGCTGCCTTGGAAACTCTTGAACCTTCTGATGCTAGACTGAATGGAAGGCCTGGGACCAGCTCCATCCCTGAGGCCAAAGGGCAGCCAGAGCAGAGGGTCATGGAGGTCAAAGGGCATGAGGCTCTGGGAGTCTCAGCCCAGGCCCGCGTGGGCCAGGCATTGATTTCTTCTTCCATGATATGCCTTCTGCATGAAATCAGAAAATGGCCCCAAATCATCACAAGAAGAATGGCGAGGGATGCTCAGGACAGAACATTCTTTGGCCATTCAGGGGAGCACTCAAAGACAGAGTACTCAAATTCTGAAACCAACACAGGCAACAATGATGAGCAGGACAGACATGGCCGACCACGGTTGTGTGACAAGGCCCTAGGGTGACAGCACCCAACATACCTGCAACACTGTGCCTGTCTTTCAAAGAGTCGATGAGTCCCTGGTGTTGTCCATAGCAATGCTGTGCTATGGACTAATGGTGAGCAAAGCAGGCAGTGTGTACCTTCACAGAGACAGACAAACATGCAGAGCAAGGCGATGGGAAGACACTTCGGGGTGCCTGGGTGGGTGGGAACTGACCTAGTTAAGGTGCGGTCAGAGTAGGGTTGCAGCTGAGACCTAATGAGCTGACCACATAGATGGGGTGTGGGAAAGAGACCCAGGCAGAGAGCACAGGCATGGCAGAGCCCTGCCAGGGGAACGGGCCTGGAGCAGATGGGGAGCCGCTCGGAAGCAAGAGTGTCGGAGGCGAGGCTAGGAAGAGGGGCAGGGCAGACCAGGCACAGCCCTGCTGCCCACAGGGGGGTTCTGAACCTCACTGCTGCCTATGCTTTAATCAAGGTGAGTCTCAAGCCAGCTCTGGGAGGAAGAAGTTCAGGGTCCCACTTCAGAGAGAGAGAACTGAAGCATGACGGTCATAAACAACAACAACAACAGAAACAGCCACTCGCCAAATGACCAGCAAGAAGGGAGGGAGGGAGAATTCAGACCTCATTATCCTGCTGCAAGATTGGGGGGTTCTTTCTTATTTTTAAAGATTTATTTATTTTACTTGAAAGTCAGGGTTACAGAGAGGCAGAGAGAGAGAGAGAGAGAGAGAGAGACAGCTCTTCCATCTGCTGGTTCACTCCCCAGATGGCCACAAAGGCTGGAGCTGGGCTGATCCAAAGCCAGGAGCCAGGAGCTTCTTCCGGGTCTCCTATATCAGGTGCAGAGGCCCAAAGATTTGGGCCATCTTCCGCTGCTTTCCTAAGCCATGGCAGAGAGCTGGATCGGAAGTAGAGCAGTCGGGACTAGAACTGGCACACATATGGGATGCCGGCGCTGAAGGTGGCAACCTTACCTGCTAAGCCACAGCGCCGGCCCCTGGGGGGTTCTTTTACAGTGAAATCAGGGGCCTGCCCACCAGATGATGAGCCCTGCATCCAATCGGTGCCTGATCAGTGCATGGACGACAGCCAGTGTCCCTCAACCATGAAGTGCTGTCACAAAGCCTGTTTCCTCCAGTGTGTCCCTAGGGTTTTGTGTAAGTACCCTGCTCCACCTCGCTGCCCACCCAAGCCCTGTGCTACATGGGAAGCTGGCATGGGCAGGGCTCAGCCAGGCCCCTCTGTTGCAGTAAAGGCAGGAGGCTGCCCTGAGGACCGGCTGCGCTGCCTGAGCCCCACGCAGCACCTGTGTCACAGCGATGCAGACTGCAAGGGCAAGAAGCGTTGCTGCCGTGCAGCCTGCGGCCGGGACTGCCGAGACCCTACCAGAGGTACAGCTGCCATGTGCCCTTGCCCAGCCCCACCTGCGAGAGCTCCCGCCAGTTCAACAGGCTTCACAGCTATATCCCAGAAGCCAGGCCCTCCCGTGGCCAGAACTGGGGAAGTCACCAGGATGGTGGAGGAGCTGGCGGTCCCTGCTTCTCTTCCAGGACCTGCTGTGTCACCGCGACCTCATCCCCACACTGCTCCGGGCCTCAGTTCACCCAAAGGAGGAGGGTGGGGCATTCTGCCTTGGTCTCATGGGGCCTGGCGGGGAGGGGACCCAGCCTGGCACACAGAACCCTATTATGGGAGAAGTTCACCTTTTTTTTCCTGTTTCCTCAGGTTAGTTCTGGTTCAGGAGCCACACCTCTGCATCTCCCATGGGACTCCCGGCAGGAGGAGATGAGGACGAGGGGCCGGGGACCCTCTGTGCCAGCAGCAGTGCCAATATTCTGATAACTTCTGCTGTGTCTTCCCTGCGGCCCTGGATTCTCCCCAGGCATCAAGATCCACTGTCCGACCTCAAGCAGAGGAGCTCCTCTTCATCACCCCAGTACCCCCAGCACGGACACACCCAGCTCCCACCCTTCCTAACGCCCACTTGCCATCTCTCTGCACTTCCTGTGTCCTACACCGGACACGCCCAAGTCGGGCAGGGCCCTCTGTGTGGGAGTCCTGACCCCTCCCTCGGGCAGTCCAGCCACCGGGACCTGGGTCCCGGCAGCACAGGGTGATCAGGCTGTCTGCCACACCGGCACCCCCGCATCGGCATCCGTCTCACGCTACCTGCCCTGTTTCCTTTAAGCAACCTTGTGCATAAACACATGTATTGCAAAAGAAAACTTGATGTCACTACTACACATTGTTACTTGCCACACATGGAATGTAATTGTGACAACAAATGTGCTGATGACAGCTCAGCCCCATTAAAATACAGCGAGTCAGATTAATTAATGCCTCTAGCTAGGCCCGCCTGCTTCTGTTTTAACAAATGGAAGTTAGCAAAGGTTAAAGAGGCAGGCCCAGGGCAGATCCCTAACTTGAGACTTTCTCCACTGTAGCCAGAAGAAACTGACTAGTCAGAGAGGAGAGCTTTTTGCTCCAAGGGTCAGTGCTGTGTAATGCTGCAGCCACGTACACACTAAGATCACTTCAAACTGCCCCCGACTGGGGGACACGCTGCCGGGGCAGGTGGGATATCGTCAGGACAGTGGCTCTGTCCCCGTCACTGGCCAACACCTCCCTGGGCTCCGTGTCTCCAGGGCCAGGTCTGCTGTCAGAATCTAATGAGGCCAGCACTGTGGCACAATAGGTTAATCCTCCGCCTACGGCGCCAGCACCCTGGGTTCTAGTCCCGGTCAGGACAACGGATTCTGTCCCGGTTGCTCCTCTTCCAGTCTCACTCTGCCCGGGAGTGAGTGGAGGATGGCCCAAGTGCTTGGGCCCTTCACCCCATGGGAGACCAGGAGAAACACCTGGCTCCTGGCTTCAGATCACCGCAGTGCGCCGGCCGCAGTGGCCATTGAGAGGTGAACCAATGGAAAAAGGAAGACCTTTCTCTCTGTCTCTCTCTCTCACTGTCCACTCTGCCTGTCAAAAAAAAAAACCAAAAAAACAAAAAACTAATGAGTGTTTCTTGGTGGGAGGCGGGGATCAATGAGGGCATGACAGACAGCCACCCCTAGACAGTTCTGGACCCAGATGCTGAGCCCCGATTCTCCCTCTTACCCAGGCCTTGTTCTAGCAAGGGGAGCGAGGCAGGCAAACCCTCCCCCATAGCCCCTTCTCTCACACCCCTGGTGAACCAGGGCTTGGGGGTCAAGTGTTGGGTTGAACTTGGAAACCCTGGTTGGCTGGCACCGCGGCTTACTAGGCTAACCCTCCGCCTTGTGGCGCCGGCACACAGAGTTCTAGTCCCAGTCGGGGAGCCGGATTCTGTCCCGGTTGCCCCTCTTCCACGCCAGCTCTCTGCTATGGCTCGGGAGTGCAGTGGAGGATGGCCCAGGTGCTTGGGCCCTGCACCCCATGGGAGACCAGGAGAAGCACCTGGCTCCTGGCTTCGGATCAGTGCGGTGCGCCGGCCGCAGCGCGCCGGCCACGGCGGTCACTGGAGGGTGAACCAACCACAAAGGAAGATCTTTCTCTCTGTCTCTCTCTCTCACTGTCCACTCTGCCTGTCAAAAAAAAAAAAAGAAAGAAAGAAAAGAAAAGAAAAGAAAAGAAAAGAAAAGAAAAGAAAAGAAAAGAAAAGAAAAGAAAAGAAAAGAAACGAAAAGAAACGAAACGAAACGAAACCCTGGTTCCCCGTTCTCTTGACCCCACAGGGCGATCCCAGGTGCGTCCTTCACCCGTTTGCCCTCTTGGGACAAAGAAAGACTCGGACTCCCTCAGGACCGCAGTCCTCCCTGTGGGACCCAACGTCTGAACTGCTGACTCAGAAGCAGCAAGCGCTAAGTCGTGGACAGCGTAACGTTGGGGTCCACGCAGACCGCGGATACGACGCGACCTCCGAAGAGGTGCCGTCTTAGTTTGTGTTAGGTGTACTCTGGGCTGTCTGCAAGGACGCACAGCAGATGACGCCTTCCACAGAGTGGTCCTCATCCTTAAGGGGTGCGTGGCTATGAGTGGATAAAGGTGAGGCCTGGGAGAGCGGGACAAAGAGAACTGTCTCAGAGTCACTCACTCTTTCTGGGCCTCAGTTTCTCCACCCATAACCACAAATAACACAACAGACTGTACTATGTGCCCCAGATTACCCCTTCCCTCCCCACTGCTACCCCGGCACCCCTAGAGGTGAGTGCATACCCCTGCTCCGGTGACTTGGGGCTTGGCCATGAACCTGTCTTGACTTACGGGACACATGCGAAGTTTAAGACAAGGCACCAGTCACCTGGGAGCTCCCACCTGTGCCAGGAGATGACCTTGACCGGAAACTGCCGGTGTCAGCATGAGAGACACACAGAGCAGGCCGGAAGCTGAGCTGCTCTGGTTAAGTGTTACGGGTGGGAGAGAAATAAGTGTTTGTGGTAGAAGAAGTCTGAGATTTGGGGACTCTGTGTTGCAGACTGATTACAGGAAGAGCTTGGCTGATTCGGATGCTGAACAGCAGTCTGTAGTCGATGCCCACAGTACGCCTCCCACAGAGCACTTCACTCACCCATCCCCAGCCCCCAGAAACGTGGCCACTCCTCTTCCCACTTGACAAGGAGGACACAGCAGCATTTCTGAGGCCAGTGACTTGGCCCAGACGCCTGGCTGAGAGGCGATGCAGCTAGGACTAAAGCTGGTCCTACTCCTCCTTAGATACTGAAAAGAAA
The DNA here is from genome assembly GCA_949820135.1 of Sylvilagus floridanus. Taxonomy (NCBI): domain Eukaryota; kingdom Metazoa; phylum Chordata; class Mammalia; order Lagomorpha; family Leporidae; genus Sylvilagus; species Sylvilagus floridanus. Next base: position 116,288,992 of record OX463231.1, on the reverse strand, counting down.
AGAAGCCAGCAAGAGCTCCCCATAAGTGCAGCACACCCAGCCCCCACAGGGGTGATTTTACCCACGTTGCATGTATAATCTCACTAAGTCCTACATGGGCTTTATTATTATTCTCCATCTCACATATGAGGAAATTGAGGCACAGGGGCACTCAAAGTCATGCAGCCTCTACATGGCACAACCAGGATTTGACCCAGACAAGCCGGCCCCACACCTCTCGCTTCCTGACCACTCCATGACACTCGGCCTGTGAAGAATCCTCCCAGGCTGAGAAACAGGATCACAAAGACTCACGAGGGTGAAGTGATCGGGCTCAGTTCTGGAGGGCCGGAACCCAAGCCTGCTGTGCACAGCTTTATTGCTGAAAGGCAATAGGAGGAAAAGTTGGGGGTCCCAGCAGGAAGCTCCCAGTTCCGACCTGGCTGCTGAGCTGGGTCCCTGGAATGGCAGGAGGCAGCGGGAGACAGGCCGGGACTTCTCTGGCTACACATCTACACAGTGCACCTGCTCAGCTCGCTGGCTAACTCCCTGCCTGTCACCCCAGGCCTGCGCCGGCTCTGTCCTCAGCTACTGAATTCCAAACCATGCAGCTCCATTTCCACTCCCCTCTAGGAAGCCTCCCGAGACACTGGACACTCAGTTCCTCCGCAGACCCCAACTTCGCTTTCCCTCCTTGAGAAATGCTTGCTGAACACTTACAGGCTCCAGGCTGTGTTGCAGAGAGAACTATGCACTAGTGGAGTAGACGAAGCCCCAGCTGGAGGAATGCACAGTCTGCCCCAGACTGGAGACACCAAGGAGTCTACGCAGGCTGGGAGGGATCTCAGCCAGCTTGGAACCAGCGAAGGCGTCCTGAAGGAAGTGACTGTCCAAGCCAAGGCCTTGAGTCTGAGTAGGAGCCGGCCAAGTGTGACACTGCCAGCCAGCCATTTTCCCTATCCTTACCAACGGCAGCATCCTCAGTCAGGAACATTTGTCCCAAACCCTCACACTTCCAGAGTGCTGGTGACATTCTAGATTTTGACCTGGAATGACCCATTTGCAAAAAAATTCATTCGGCTTTAACTTAATATTTGTGCACTTTGCTGTAAGCTCCCTGTGGCAAGGAATGGTCACGCGACCTGGGACTGGCCAATCAGGAGTGCGGGGAAGGCTCCTGGGACAGACTTCCTGGGAGACTACTGCTTCCCGAACTCAGGACGCTCAGCCTTCTGCCCCTCGTCCCTCCTGGGACCCGGCTGCTGCAGCCAGAACAGCCATCTGGAGACCTCCAGGACCGGCTGAGACGAAGATTCAGATGATGGTGGCGCCCTGGAACGATTCCGGCAGAAGCATGTGTGGCAGTGGCGAAGTGCACAAAACAGAGAAGAGGTGACTACGGGTGTGACCTCAAGGGACAGCCACAGGGCAGCTCCAGAGACCAGTGTGGGTGGGACACACCAACTCCCAGGCCCATCAGCATCTCCCTGAGTGGAGCCCTAGCAGGCTCTGCAGCCCCAGGGAAGCCCGTGACAGAGAGAAGCCCTCCTAACTGTGCGGGAAGGGCACAGCACAAGCCAGCGTGCTCGGAGCAGCTCTGCATAGTGTTGGCCACAAGGCTGAGAGCCGCTTGAGAACCGTGCAGCAGGAAGTGACGGGGAGGGAGCCTGCCTGGGCACGCTGACAAAAGTGACCTCCTCTCCAGGGAAGGTTTCTCTCCCACAAGCAAAATTCAATCCTGATACACCAGGAAAAGGAAGTGCAAGGAAGGGCTGTTCATGGGGAGGGAGCAGCATGTGCTAATCCTCAGCCAAACCCTGAAAGGTAGGCATTGTTCCCATGTTACAGCTGAGGTAGGTAAGCACTGAGAACAGTCACTTGGCCCAAGGTCACACAGCAATTCAGTGACAAAGGCAAGATCCAAACCCCACGCACTCTCGTCCGTTGCTGTGTCACCAGCCACCACCACTGGAGTGGCTTAAAACTGCACACATTTGTTATCTCACGGTTTCTGTGGGTCGAGAACCCAGGCACGGTTTACTGAGGTCATCGGCTTCACGAGACTGCTATGGAGGTGTCAGCCAGCGCGGGAGTCTCCTCTGAGAGGGAGCCACTGTCCCCTTCACGTGGAAGTTGGCAGTTTCAGTTTGTGGCAGGGTGACGGCCAGAACTCAACAGAGCCCCCTGCAAGGCCCAGCTTTATGGAACATTCCAGCCCCTTAGACACATTCTGCTCTGGAGGAGTCAGCCAGCAAGTCCCGCCCACATGCAGGGGGCGGGGTCACACAGGGGGCCTGAGAAGCAGGAGGCTTCTGGGAGATATTTAAGAAGCTTCCTGCCACACCCAGGTCTACTTAATCCCCAAACTTCTGTATTTTCTGCAGCAGCAAGCTTTCTCTGAAGGTAAATCCCCGAGGGAAAACTTGGGGGACAGCCCACCCGTGTTATATAGAAGGCAGCAACAGAGACCTAGGCTGGCCCTTTTCCCGTCTCGGCACCCGTGAACTATCCACAACTCAGAGTATCCACTACAACGTGATCTCGGGGTGACGCCAACTCACAGACCCAGTGTCTTCCGCCCTAGGGAAATGGGTCTGTCCACCTCTCCGGCTCTGGGGAGAGCAGCACATGGGAGACCTGCTTCTCTGCGGATCTGCCCCAGCTCCTGGTGGCGAAATGAGGGAGGTGGGCAACAGCTGCCTGCTCTCACTGCTTCTGCGTGAAACTGAGGGGCTGCAGCCTAGGGCTATGCAACCCTACACGGGAGCCACCAGCCACCCGTGGCTCCTGAGCACGTCAAATACGATCTATCCTAAATGAGATTTGTTATAGGTGGATGTGGCAGGCCGAATTTTTTAAATGGCCCCAAATACCCTCACCCCTGTACAACACCCTCCTCTCAGAATGCACCTTGTGAGTGGGGAATGCATGTCAGAAAGGTGACTGACAGTGGCCTGGCCTAATCAGGTGAGTCCGTCACAGAGTCTCTGCCCCTGCAGTGCCGTCATCCCCATATGGGCACCAGTTTGAGTCCCGGCTGCTCCACTTCTGATCTACCTCTCTGCTCAGGTGCCTGTAAAAGCAGTGGAGGATGGCCCAAGTGCTTGGGCCCCTGCACCCACGTGGGAGACCCAGAAGGAGCTCCTGGCTCTTGGCTCAGCCTGGCCCAATCCTGACCAATTGCAGCCATTTGGGCAGGAACCAGCCAAAGAAGATTCATTCTCTCTCTCTCTCTCTTTCTCTCTCTCTCCCTCTCCATAACTGTGCCTTTCAAATAAACAAAACAAATCTTAAATAAAACAAGGAAGCCCACACTCTGGGTTGCCTGAAGAATGTAGGTGTTCATGCTGTGATCTGCCCATGAGGTCAGGCAGCAAGGAAGTACAGGTGACTTTGGGCTCTGAGGTTGATCCCTAGCAGACAGCCGGCAGCAAGACGGGCACCTCAGTCCTATAAGCACAAGAAATGAATTCTGCCAACAATCTGAGTATGGCAGAGAACCTCGGATCAGAATCTCAACCCTGGCCAATACCTTGGCTTCACCCTGGGGGACCCTGAGTAGAGAATCCAGCCATGCTGTGCCCAGACTTGCAACCCAGAGAAACAGTGAGAACTCATTCATGGTATCTAAAGCTGCCCAAGTCCGACATAAAAACCCAGCATAATGGATGTCAAAGACTCACAAATATGAAAATGTAAAATGTCACATCAATGATTTCTGTATTGATTTCATACTGGAATTACAACATCTTGGATACACTGGGTTAAATAAGATATATTAATTAAATAATCTGTCTTGTTTCTCTTCTTTTAAATATTGCCATCAGAAAGTTTAGATTCTACATGCAGCTCACGCTGTATCTATTGAACGGTGCTGGCCTGGAGGAAGTCAGTGGTGTGACCTTGGGAAGGTCTCCACACCTCTCAAAGCCTCATTTCCCAGCCGTGAGACAGCACCTGTCCTACAGATAGATTTGCAGCCTGAATGAGACGAGGCCTGTCTTGGCCCAAAGTAAGTGCTAGGTAGTTGTTACTAACTCTCCTTATTAAAAACAACATTCATTAAGTCTTGCATCAGGCACACCCCAGCTACTCAATGCACAGGTGCAGATCCTGCAACTTGACACAGCTCCTTGGCACGTTCCTCCCCTCCCCTCCCAGCCCACTTGGAAGATGGGAAGCTGTGGCCCTTGGGCAGAAGAGGATACGGGGCCTCAGGAGCAAAATACTGGGGAGCCACAGCCCAGGAAGAGCCCGGGAAGAGCCAGGCCTTGCACCCAGGAAAATGAAGCCGGGAGCCACAGCTCCCTAACCCAGATCCCCCACAGCCTGAGCCAAATACCTGTGCTTTGGCTACAAAATGAGGTCTCCGGGAGCCCACCCCTGCCACGTCTGGGTCAGGGATAACCGAACTAAGCACCTGAAGCAGAGCGCCTGGCACCTACTAAGCACTCAATTAAGCCAACTATGATTACTATTGATCCTTTGCCAGACAGGCTGGGGCTGCAGTCCCTCCCGAAGGGGATTCTCGGGCGCTGAAGCTAAAGGATCCCTCCTTCCCAGGCCCCTGGTTTGGGAGGACACCCGGGCTGTTGGCCCCAGCCTCCAGACACCAGCACCCTCCAGCCGAGTCAGGAATAGAAACCACCTCCTCCTGCCGCCCGCAGCCTCCCTCCCTCCCCCGGCAGCGATCGATGCGGCCGAGGCCGCGGGGGACGCAGGAAGCCAGGGAAGGAGCGGGCAGCGGGGCCTCCGGAGCAGCGAGGCTCCGCGGGGCCGCGGGAACAGACTCCAGCCCCAGCGCAGCCAGCGGCTCCCAGCCTCCGTGCCTCTGGGGACAGACGCGCCGGTCCGGGAGGGGCCGCGACAGGTAAGGGGCCTCCCTCGGGAAGGGGCGTGGTCCAGGGAAGGTCCCGGGTCCTGGGCAGCCAGAGTGGGAAGCCGGGAGCTGCCTGGGGCTTCGCGGCCGGCCCCCTCTAGAAGCCCACCCCAAGGAGAGAAGGATGTAGAGGGCGGTGCTTTGGGAGCTCCCAGGTGGACCTGCCTGCTCATCTGTAAAATGGGATTAGAAGTCCTTGCTCATTGGGTCTGAGGGACTAAAGGAGGGGAGGGGGTGCTCAGGGAAGTGACCAGTAGGTAGTGAGTGCTCAAAAGCAGAGTGCGTAGTCCCCGGGATCCAAACAGCCTGGCTGCTGCCTGCCCCCACGGTGCCAAGGTCGAGTTGGGCTCCTTGGAACAAGTCACTTAATCTTTCCCATATCCAGGTTCTTTTCAGGAAGTGTTGGTTGAATTACCCCCATTTTATAGAGCTGGAAAGGGAGTCCCAGAGAGAGGAAGGCAGTGGCTCAGGTCCATGCTGCTAATGAAGAATGGGTGCCAAGTGCAGACGCAGGAGCCGAGAGTGGAGCTGCAGCCCACCCTGCCCACTGCCCAGCTCCGTGCCAGGGACCACGCTGCTGCCCGGTACACAGACGGGGAAACTGGAGCTTACAGAGGGCAGTGGATCTGCTCAAGGTCACCAGGGGCAGAGTGAGAATCTGCACTCAGATCTGATCAGTGGGAAGAATAGGGGATGAATGTTTCCTGATCAACTACTGTGTTCCCAGGGCCTCTGCACACACACACAATGACAGTCCATCCAAACTGCCATTATCCCCGTTCTAAAGTCTGGAGAGCTGAAGCCCACACGAGGGAGGAGACTGGCCTGATGTCACGTAAGAACGCCAACCTGTGTAAGAGCAGGCTCCCGGGCCAGGTGCACCCCAGGAGGCAGGCAGCCCTGAACCCACAGGGTCAGGCAGTGAGTCACTGGCCTTCCGTGCAGTGGGCAGGGGCAGGACCCAGCCCCTCCCCAGCAGTCCCTGACAGTCTCCCCGCCCTACCTTAATCCCCCAGCCGCCCTTGTGGGTGGGTGCTATTGTCTGCACTGTGCACTGTGCTGGAGGCAGAGCTGGAGAACAAGTACCACCCCCACCCCCGGGTCCCGGACATGCACCCAGGTGAGCCTGCCACCAGGAGAGCGTGGCACAGGTGGATAATTGAGTAAACCGCTTCCATGAGCCAGGCCTGATAAAGACACTTGGAGGTTGGTATTTTAAATCTCTATCCTCTACAGGTTCAGAGAGGTGACGTGACTTGCCTAAGGTCACACAAGAGAGCCAGGGTTCAAGGTCAGGCCTCAGGCCCCAGAGCCTTCGCACAGTGTTAAGTGAGTAGCTCTCTTTCTCCACTATGTGTGGAATCACCCTCCAGGCTGTGAAACTACAGACTGCGGGACCCCAGGCCCAGGGTTCCTGGGTCAGCAAACCCCCCCCCCCGCAGGCTGAGACCATGCATCCCTGACAAAGCCGCAGGTGAGGCTGCTAGTCCCGGCCAACACCTGGTCTAACTAGGTCTCCCCTCGCCGCCGAGGCAGGGAGCTCAGCTCGCTCCACTCTGCAGAACACACAGGTTCCGAGGACTCGCACGTCGGGGACGGAAATCCAAGTTTATCCAGGAAAGGGGGCATCTGGGGGGTGGGGGGACCTACCAGGTACCAGGGCGACGCCCAATCCCATCGCGAACGCAGTCCTCCCAAGTCGATGTCTGCAGGAGAAAAAACAAAACGGGGCGGGAAGTCAGTGATTGGGCCAAAGCCTCCAGCTGGGGAGGGCACCTCCTCGAACCCAGGCCCGAGTCCGAATCCTGAGGCCCGCAGACACCCACCGAGCGCCACTGCACGCCGGGCGCTCCACACGCGGCTGCAGGGTGGGACGCCCCGAGGTAGGGGAGCCCCCTCAGCGGAACCTCCCGCTCTCCACAGGCCCGCGCGCCGCAGCCATGGTGAGCGAGTCCCCGGGGCGCGGCGCCGGCGTCCCCTGGCGGCGAAGCGACGAGGCGCTGCGCGTGAACGTGGGCGGCGTGCGGCGGCGGCTGAGCGCGCGCGCGCTGGCGCGGTTCCCGGGCACGCGGCTGGGCCGCCTGCAGGCCGCGGCGTCGGAGGAGCAGGCGCGGCGCCTGTGCGACGACTACGACGCGGCGGCGCGCGAGTTCTACTTCGACCGGCACCCGGGCTTCTTCCTGGGCCTGCTGCACTTCTACCGCACCGGCCGCCTGCACGTGCTCGACGAGCTGTGCGTCTTCGCCTTCGGCCAGGAGGCCGACTACTGGGGCCTGGGCGAGAGCGCGCTGGCCGCCTGCTGCCGCGGCCGCTACCTGGAGCGGCGCGTGGCGCGGCCGCGCGCCTGGGACGAGGACAGCGACACGCCGAGCAGCGTGGACCCGTGCCCCGACGAGATCTCCGACGTGCAGCGCGAGCTGGCGCGCTACGGCGCGGCGCGCTGCGGCCGCCTGCGCCGCCGCCTCTGGCTCACCATGGAGAACCCGGGCTACTCGCTGCCCAGCAAGCTCTTCAGCTGCGTCTCCATCGGCGTGGTGCTCGCCTCCATCGCCGCCATGTGCATCCACAGCCTGCCCGAGTACCAGGCCCGCGAGGCGGCCGCCGCCGTGGCCGCCGTGGCCGCGGGGCGCAGCGCCGAGGACGCGCGCGACGACGACCCGGTGCTGCGGCGCCTCGAGTACTTCTGCATCGCCTGGTTCAGCTTCGAGGTGTCGTCGCGCCTCCTGCTGGCGCCCAGCACGCGCAACTTCTTCTGCCACCCGCTCAACCTCATCGACATCGTGTCGGTGCTGCCCTTCTACCTGACGCTGCTGGCCGGCGCGGCGCTGGGCGGCCGGCGCGGCGCAGGCGGCGAGGAGCTGGGCGACCTGGGCAAGGTGGTGCAGGTGTTCCGCCTCATGCGCATCTTCCGTGTGCTCAAGTTGGCGCGCCACTCCACGGGGCTGCGCTCGCTGGGCGCCACGCTCAAGGTAGGGCCGGCGAGGCCGGGCCGGGCCGGGGAAGGGCGGTGTGGCTGGCGCAGAGCGTCCGGCCAGGGGCACGGTGGGGCGCTAGGCACAGGGCTGGGTGCCGGGTGTTGTGCGTTTTGCATCAGGTCTGACTTTCCCTCCCGGCGGCGCTGTGGCCAAGGACGTACTGTTAGCCGCCCAGGTTCCCAAGGAGAAAACGGAGGCAGGGCTCGGCTGGTCGTTTTTAGCAGCCAGACACACAGAGAACAAGACGGAGGTCACCTCGGACAGGTCTGTCCAGCGTGAAGCAGTGCATAGCTCAGGCTTAGGCAAAGCGGGCGCTGACTGCCCAGCTGGAGCCTGCGCCGCCAGGGGCACAGACTGAGATGCTGAGCTCAGGGGGTTTGGCTAATGGAATTCCCTGTGACCAGCTAGGCCACCTGCCAGCACTCCATACCCCAGCTGCCCTGCCAGGAGGACATGCAAGCCCCCCCCCCCAGCCCCCTTTGCGTGCTAAGGCTCCGGGTAGCCCCAGAGCCGCCCCTTCCTGAGCACCAGGTCTGAGCCAGGTTCCAGGCGCGATTTAGTCTCTGGGAGGACTGCGTCAGGAAGGCGCTGTGGTTTCTTTGCGGATGCGAGGCTGGAGGGGTGGCTTTTGAAAGCCAGCCTGCGCTCTGTTGAGCAGGTCCTGGTGCCAGGCCCTGCATGGGACACAGCGTGCAAGTCGCTTCCCTGGCCAACTTGCAGTCCAGGGGTGACCTAGGCTGGTTTGGGGAGGGAGGCAGAGTGAACGGCTTGTCCTGCAGCCTGGAGAGAGAGCAGGATGTTTGCTGGGGGGGTACAGGGGAAGAGATGTGGTTGAAGAGGCGAGAGGGACGGAGTGGGAAAAGGCCATGACCTCTTGGCTCACAACGCTGGGCACTGGTGTGTGCACAGGGTTATTGTCACAGTGTTACTGTTGCTGCTGTGCCGATGTGGAAACTGAGGCTCTGCCAGCGGCCAGGACTGCCCCCGGGCTCCTCTGGAAGCAGTGGCAGAGCTGGGAATGACCCAGCGGTGTCGAACCACAGCACCTCGTGCGCTTTCTGCTAAAGCTCCGTGCCGCTCTGAACGGTGCTCAGGAGAGGCCCTTGCATGTCCTCCTGGCAGGTGGCCTAGGTGGTCACAGGGAATTCCATTAGCCAGACCCCTGAGCTCAGCATCTCTCCAGGGAAGAAGACCCCCTCTGCTCCAGAATTCGGCTTTGCCTAAACCGTGCAGAGGGCCAAGGCCTGACGATGGGGAAGGAGTGGGGAGAGCATCCGGTGGGGCTGCCAGGGTCCACAACACAGGAGGCAGATACGCCACACAAGAGCCTTGCCTCTCCGCGTGAGGCGGCTTTTGCATCACCTGGAAGCTTGTGAGAAAGACCCTGTGGTGCTGTCCCAGACCCTCCGTCAGGTTCTGCCGTTTAGTCAGATCTCGCCATGTTCCCTCCGCACTTTACAGTCTGAGAGCCTCTGCTCCAAACTGGGGGCTCTCGGCCTCATGCCATTGACGTTGGGGACCAGAGCAGTCTTTGTTGTGGGACCGTCCTGCGCACTGTAGGATGGGAAGCCCCATCCCTGGTCTCTACCCACTGGGTGCCTGTGGCACACCTGGCCCAGTTCTGACAACCAGAAGTGCCTGCAGACGTTGCTAGGGGCACGCTGCCCTAGGGCTTGGCTTCAAGGGCAGAGCAGACACGCACACCCATAGGCGAGTGTGTCCTGTGTCATACACCCTCTCAGCTTCCATGAGACACATGGAATGGGACCCATGGGATGGACTCATCCAAAGTGTGTGAAACCAACTCTTTGCATGGCGGGATATAAACGCCAGCTCTCTTGGCTCTGCAGCAGTGTAAAAGATTGCAAGCTTTTCCTTCCCCAGCTGGGGCTGCCAGTGGCCCCCAAGTTAGAAGGATCAGCTGGGCCCTAGCAGGATCCGTGAACAGCAATTAGGCCTGTGCTCAGGCCCAGGCAATGTTGCTGCCTGTGGTAAATTTTAGTTGGGAGTCAGGAGACCTGGGTCTTGGCACTAACTGTACCTTGCTCTGTGACTTTGGACCTGCCTCAGTTTCCCCACATGCCCAGTAGCGGGTCTGTAAGCCCATCCAGCTCTGACGTGGGTCCCTATGTTCTCTTCCAGCATAGCTACCGTGAGGTGGGCATCTTACTGCTGTACCTGGCCGTGGGCGTGTCGGTGTTCTCCGGTGTGGCCTACACAGCTGAAAAGGAGGAGGACGTGGGCTTTGACACCATCCCAGCCTGCTGGTGGTGGGGCACAGTGAGCATGACCACAGTGGGCTACGGGGATGTGGTGCCAGTGACGGTGGCTGGCAAGTTGGCAGCCTCCGGATGCATCCTGGGGGGCATCCTGGTGGTGGCACTCCCCATCACCATCATCTTCAACAAGTTCTCCCACTTCTACCGGCGCCAGAAGGCTCTGGAGGCGGCCGTGCGCAACAGTGACCACCGGGAGTTTGAGGACTTGCTGAGCAGCATGGACGGCGCGTCGGAGGCCTCTCTGGAGACGTCGCGAGAGACCTCCCAGGAGGGACAGTCTGCGGACCTGGAGACCCAGGCCCCTAGTGAGCCTCCAGACTCTCGGGGGTGTTAAAGCCAGGGCTGCGTGTCCCCCTTCCCATGTGCCTAGAGTCAGCTGACACAGAGCAAAGACTCCTCCCCTGCTTCGTTTCCTTGTCGTAGTGAGACAGACTCATGCTGGCCTGAGAAATAGGCCCCTTCCTCCCGTGGCCCAGAGCAGGAGGGCACTGCCCAAGCCATGCCCAGCACGGACACAGCCAGAGAAGGTCAACAGGAAGCCAAGGACTCCTGGGCCGCTGCTGCTAGCCAGATCACATTTGGCCTCGTGTTGGAAGATGAGAATCACCCCCTTTTCACAGGGGGGGCACTGTCTCACCCCCACGTCACGCAACTAGGGAGCGGCAGTCAGCTGTGGAATGCAGGCTGTGGTCTGCCGAGTGTCCTGTCCACTCTTCTGCCCTCACAGAGTTTGTGTGTGGATCCCCGAAGTTGATGCATACGATGAAAACCTTCTGTCAGAGGGAAAGGACCAGGCAGGGAATTCGAATGTGGGAGCCCGGGACTTCAGCTGCTGTTCTTCCAATAGGAGGCAGCCTCCCCGTCTTCCATCTCTCATGTGGTCACCGGCTAGACCCAGAGCAAGGTAGAAACCGAATGGAGCAGAGGAGGCGCTGCAAAGCCAGTTCTGAAATGCTGGCAGCAGGGGGCTGGCCACCAGGACCCCAGCCCGACCTGGGCCCCCCGCCCTACCTTTAGTAATAATGGCCTAGGCAAATGAGGGACTCCCAGCCCTTTAGGGCCCTTGCTGGGGACACAGCTCTCACACTCCCCTGCCGAATCTTCTACTTGCTGAGAGTTGGGGGGTGGTTCCTCCGCTCTTTTCACCTGCTGTGGCTGGAGCACCCATTGTCCGTGCCCCCGAGTCTCATCCCAGGAGCCCTAAGATGGAAGACCTAGTTTGGCTTAACCCCAGGCTTGGTGCAGAGTGGATATTCAGTACATGTTGAATAAAGCGATGACCCAATTTGTTCAGCCTACATGGAGGGGAAAGGGGACATAGCCAGAGAGACACTGTGCCCGTGCCAGGGTGTGAATAAGACTGCAAGGGGGGCCCAGTCTGCTCTGCCTCCCCCGTCTCTGCTTCATCTATGACTTTTCTACAGTGAGTCCCTTGTAGATTGTTCGCACATTCGACAAATATCTGTTACCAACAACTATCAGCTGTGGCTTCACGTGGGGCCTGCAGACATCTCGGTTAGCTGAGCAGCATTTTTAGGGTATTTTAAGGACCTGAGTGGCCGTGTGTGAGGCTTGCGCTTTCCAGTTCCCTCACCCGGCCCCCCCGCCCACTCGGGTGTTGCACACAGCCACTGCTCACCTTGACCTCACTCACCCGGCCTCCGCTTTATTGCCTGCTTACTAGGTGTAAAGAAAAAAGTGGTTGACAAAATATATAGCCCTCTATGCCCGAAGCATACAGACTAGTAGTGGGCAGCTGCTCGTGCAATAATCCACATGAATATACCACAGGAGACTTAATACCTGAGGGGATTGTAGCATGCATGTGACCTTCGCCTTGGAAGTCCCACCCGAACACATGATGACCTCACCTGCCACCAAGGGAGAAATACGCTACTTAGACCAAAGGGGTCCCGAGGTGGGCTATTCCACGCAGAGGGAATGGCACGTGTGAAGACCGCATGCATGTCACACACAGGGCTTAGCATGCAGTGGGTCCCCAACATACACATGGATTCCAAGTATCCAGACTGGAACAGAGGCTGGGGCATAGCCAAAAAGGCCTCTCAGGAATTCATCGCACTGACAGACACCAGCCCTCCCGCACATGTCCAGGCCCAGTTGTGTCCAGGTTGGGGTACGAGGATCAGAAGAGCAGCATGTACCTCTACGAGGTCTTGCCAAACATATCAAGAAGCCAGATGGCTTCCAGATGTTCTGATCCCGTCAATGAAGAGAATCACCTGGACTGACTCCACTGCGAGATTCTGTGTGATCTTGACCAAAAAAAAAAAAGCACTCACTCCCTTGTTGTCAATGACAGTTGGTATGCAAATAAAGAGTGAGGCCCAGAGACCTGTTCCTGCTTGTGTGGAGCTGATTTTCTGACTGCTGTCTTGACTAGGGAGGCTGGGTGATACATGGGACGACTTGATGCCAGTCTGCGATGCAGCACAGTCTTTGTCTCTGGCTGGTCCAGCCAGAATAGGTTGCACGTAACGGGAATCCAGCTGGAACTAACTCGGTCATTGGAGTAAAGAATTAAAGTCATGAACGACGGTAACAATTAGAGGTAACAATTAGGGTTCTTCGGTACCAAGCAGCAGAAACTGACCTCTTGAAGCAGAAACCAAATTTGTTGCAAGGTGTCTTGGTTTCCAGGGCTGCCATTAGAAATTGGTACAAACTCAATGGCTTAAAGCAGCCAAGTTTGTTGTACAGTTCTGGTGGTCATAAATCAGAATCCCGGTGTCACTGAGCCGTGGCCCCTGCACAGGCTCTGGAGGAGGATTTCCCCCTTGCTTCTTGCAGCTTCTGGTGGCTACATCACTCCAGGCTCTGGTGCTGGCATCACATCACCGTCTCTGTGTGCGTTCAGTGTCCCAGTGCCTCCTAACAAGCACACGTTTAGGGTCCACTGGGATAATCCAAGATAACCTCAAGACCATTAATCACATTCGCAAGACCCTTTTTTCCAAATAAGGCAGCACATACAAGTTCCGGAGATTGGGCTGTGAATACCTGCTTGGGGCCACTAAGAAGGGTGTATGTGATGCTTCTCCAAAGCAGACGCTGACAAGGTCTCTGGACAGATAGCACTGGGGCCAGGGCCGGGGGCAGGGGAGCTGGGGGAGTCCGAGGGCAGGGGCGGGGAGCTCTCCAGACTTCAGTTGCAGGACCTAGGAGCATTCTGGTCAGGACACTCCTGGCCAGACAGCCCCCTGCCGCCCACCTTCCTTCCAGCACCCTCGTGCTGTCAGTTCCAGTCCCAGGAAGAGGTTAATTTTACTTGAGTCGCATGCCTTGCCCTGGGTGGGCATGCAAGGTCCTGCATTCCCACCTGCGGCAGATGGAGGAAAGGTAGTTACCCATGTGTTGTCACCAAAATAAAGAGGGGCATTAACAGGCAGAAGTAGCAGCGGTCCACCATGCTGCAGCCCTGGCTGCCCAGTGCACCATACTCTCGCGCCTTCGCACATACACAGTTCTCTACCTATTTCCACCATGAATAAACTCTCACACATAACCACAACTATGCTGATCCTCTCCCCAAAGAGGAGATGCCGTGGCCGTGTCCTGTTGCTGAATCCCGCTCTGATTTCATTCCCCCACTGGCACCACTGATCCTGTCTGGGTAACATAAGCAATCAACAGCAAGTGTAACTTGCACAGCATACACTATATATGGTACTGGGAAGGAGAAGAAAGACACGCCAGGAGGAAAATAGGTCATTGCCATGCCCTCATTCCTGCAATGGTCACGAGGCTGCTGGCATTTCTAACGGCCTGCCGGCTCTGTCATGATGCCCCTGCTTTGGGCCAGTACCTCCGTTGGTTGGGGTTCTTGGCTTGAAAGGGTGACCTAAGCTTCACTCCCAGAGCACAGTATCCCTTGGTGGTCCTGCCAGGGTGTGGAGATGCCCCAGAGAACTCCTGGGTGTCACTTGCACATGCTGCCTTCTTTGTGTGGTAGTGACTGTGTTTCCCCTAGGTCGTGTGGCTGGTTTCTCTACCGACATTTTGGATCCCTTTATATGTCTGCCCTTAGGGGTAAGAACTCAGAAATGCGCAGGGGGCAGTCTGAGTCTCCAGTGCAGGAAACCATCGCTGTAATCCTAGTGGAAGTTCAAATGTACTTCAAAACGTTGGACAATTTAGAAAAACACTATGCAAAGATTAAAAAATGCTTTTGTATCAAAATAAACAGCTTTTAATTACATTTTCCATGAATTTTAATCATATTCTTCCCATGGGTACCAAAACCTTTAAGTCAGCAAAACTCAAGACTTGTGGGACCAGGAAGCAAAACTTTGCAAGTGGGTCATTAGGTTTCATCAGAAAACCTGTGACTCCCTGATGGTGAGCAGCCCTCTCCTGCCATTGTGTATCCAATGACAGAATCCTTACCAGGCATGCTGGCCTTACTGTCCAGATGGATGATCGAGTTGTTGGTTTATGATGGGCACTTTGGGGTCACAAGATTACCCGTGTCCTGCGGTTAGGGTTTCATTCATCATCAAAGCCCAGGAGTGAGCCAGGATGTGACACCAGCAGAACCAACCAAATGCAGCTACCATTGGGTGTCTCTCAGTGGCACCAAGGAACAGACGCTTGTTCTTTGCTCTGCAAGAACATTCCTACATGGGTACCAAATACTCTTAAGAAATGACACTGGGAAGCATTGGATTTATCTCCAACCTTGTGTGGAAAAAAAAAAGTATGTCTAACCCATGCAGGGGATACATTCTCTTCTTTTGTCCTTCAGGCCCTGGTACTGTGATTCTGTGAACGTAGTGAGTTTGATGTCTTGTGAAACAGGGATACTCAGAGACCAGAGCTGGAGAAGGGAGATGACCTGAGATGGAACAGGAAAGGAACGCTGTCATCTCCTCTAGGTAACAGTAAATGCTTCCGGTGACTTCTGTTCCTCCACATACAGAATGAAACCAGTAAATGCACAGTAGCTCCAGGGACTGCAATGAAGGGCAACAAGTGAGACTGTCACCTCATTAAAACAAAATATTAGATGACGTTGGGGCCAGCATTGTGGTGCAGTGGGTTATGCTGCAGCCTGCGGACGCCAGCATCCCATACAGCACCAGTTCAAATCCCAGCTGCTCTACTTCTCACCCAGCTCCCTGCTAATGTGTCTGGGGAAGCAGCGGAAGGCGGCCCAAGGACCCTGCACCCATGTAGGAGACCCACATGGAGTTCCCAGTCCCCAGCTCCTGGCTTTCGCCTGGCTTACCCACTGCTGTTGCAACCATCTGGGGAGTGAGCTAGCAGATGGGAGATATCTGTTTCTCCCTCTGACTTTCAAATAAATTAATGAAATTTTAAAAATCCATTGTCATTTCCTAAGACCCATCCAATCTAGCTGGGCACCAGCCAAACAGAAAATTCCTGCCATCTGATGGGAGTCATCACCCTGGAGCTCTCCGGAAGGAGACACCACGCTCTGCAGCCTCCTCAAAGATGTGCTTGATGTTTCTGCTTGGAAGCAGCTTCTCAGATGGATTCCGTTTGCCCTTCATATCATTGAGAGCCCACGAAGGGATTTTTTTCCAACCATCACTCAGAATCTGCAGACTTGGGATACAGAGCTTTGGGATCCCACTTGGCCTCCAATAACACAGGTAAAAGTCAAATACTATTTTTTCAGGATAGGTGTAAAGTAGTACTGTCTAACACCTACCCCCAAATATGGCTCAAAGTTTTTATCCACAATTTGGATGAAATTTCAGCTCAAGCCTGGGTGTTAAAGGACGATCTGTAATTCCCATGGTGGCTCAAGTCTAAGCCAGAGCTACAGAATGGTTTTGTTTTGATATATTTTGCTGGTTATACAATTAAGGTTCGAGTGGGTTGCCTTTGATTTATTTTTTAAATTAATTAATTAATTAATTTGATAGGTAGAGTTACAGACAGTGTGAGAGGGAGACAGAGAGAAAGGACTTCCTTCTGTCAGTTCACTTCCCAGATGGCTGCTACAGACGGCGCTACGCCTATCCGAAGCCAGGAGCCAGGTGCTTCTCCTGGTCTCCCACGCGGGTGCAGGGCCCAAGCACTTGGGCCATCCTCCACTGTGCTCCTGGGCCACAGAGAGAGCTGGCCTGGAAGAGGAGCAACCGGGACAGAATCCGGCACCCATATGGGATGCCGGCGCTACTGGTGGAGGATTTACCAAGTGAGCCATGGCACTGGCCCCTGCCTTTGATGTAACTTTTCAGGGCCTGACACCAGACTTCTTACCTTATCAGTGCCTGCTGAATATTAAGATAGTCATTTCCACTTAACTTCTGAGGGGTGAATGCCAACACCTGGCCTCCCACACCTCTGGGTTCTTCTTGTCCATTGAGATCAGGGAACTCACTTCAATTTGACTCCCTTCACCCAGCATTCCTAATCGACTTTCTTTAAAGCAGAAGTCAAGCATGCTGAGTTCACTGGAGGCCAAAATAGATCCAGCCCAGAATCCTGTCCTTGGAAATCCTCGAATCTCTTCCTATACATAATGCTCAGGGCTGTGAGGCATTTAAATTCCATTTCATGTGGGCCAGCATTTGATTTAAGTTTGCATTAGCCAAGTCATCACACTGATAGCACCTCGCCAGCTCTTGGAGCTAGCTTAGAGAATGCCAAGTCCCTGGTAAGTGCATCTATACTAATAGGATTTGTCTGGTCTAAAAGTACACCCTCCTTGCTTGATGAGGCATGAAAATCCATTCCCACAAATGTTCCCTAAATTCCTAAAGGTAAAAATGAGTGAGCTTCTGCACTTCTGGACAGGCCCCAACATCCCTCCTACTCAGAGTCTACTTTCCACCCGGAAGGCATCACTGGTCCCACCTCCCGGCTGAGCAGCGGAGGCTGGCAGGAAGTTGTGAGCTTTCTCCGCTAAGGAGGAGGGGTGTGTTCTCCCCGTGTTTTCTCCCACTTCTTCTCCTGTGCCCATTCCAGCTGTCACAATCCTGCTCTCTAGCAAGGCCTAACTTTATAAAAATGCAGCAGGGTTGTGAATTCAGCAGCCTGCATAAGCAGCTGCCAACTTTGGCACTTGGAAAACTCAGTCATACCGCAGTCATGCAGTTCCTTTTCCATGGTCACAGAAAGGCTCTATGTGCAGTTGTTTGCCTCCTACTCCCTCCAGTAATATGTGGGCTTGCTTTGTTTACAATCTTTTTTCTATTACTTTATGCAGTTAGAAGATTCTAGGGTGGGTGTTGGTTATTAGTCTCTGCGTTAAAGTCAAAACCTTCTGGGCTGAGCAGTTACCGCTTGGGACACCCCCATCTCAAACTGCAGTGCCTGGATTCGAGTCCCCACTGTGCTCTCCATTCCAGCGTCCAGCTGATGTGCACTCTGGGAGGCGGCAGTGATGGCTCAAGTGCTTGGGTCCCTGCCACCCATGTAGCAGATCTCAGCTTCTGGCATTGTCCTGGCCCCACGCTGGCTGTTGAGGGCATTTAGGAAGTTAATCAACAGATGGGAGATTGTTCTCTCTCTTTTTAAATATTTTACAGAGAGAGGGAGAGACAGAGAGGCACAGAGAGAGAGGTCTTCCATCTGCTGCTTCACTCCCCAAACGGCTGCAATGGCCGGAGCTGACCCAATCCAGGAGTTTTCTCCTGGTCTCCCAAGTGGGTAAAGGAGCCCAAGGACGTGAGCCATCCTCTGGTGCTTTCTCAGGCGCACCAGCAGCGAGCTGGATCAGAAGTGGAGCAGCCAGGACTCGAACCAGTGCCCTTATGGGATGCCAGTGCTGCAGGCTGGAGCTCTCACCTGCTGTGCCACAGTCCTGCCCCTCTCCCTTTCTTTCTTTTAAATAAATAAAAATTAATTAATAATACATTCTATCACACAGACTGGTCATTCTCATTTCCTTAAAATTGAACTGTGAAAGATGCTACCTACCTCTTCTCTGAGAGCCACACCTCAGTGGTCAAACACTATCAATACAAGAAGAAACAGCTCTTCACCACCACACCCCAGAGGCTGACGGTTTCCCACAGCTTCACTCTGTCTTGCTCCATCACACGAAGTAGATTTGAATATCCCACATTTCCTGGAGGATTTGTTGCTTACAACTTAACTCCAGACTCAATTTCTGTATCAGTCAAGAAGGGACTGGCATTGTGGTATAGCACATAAAGCCACCACCTTCAAAGCCTGCATCTCATTTGGGTACCAGTTCAAGTCCTGGATGCCCCATTTATGATCCAGCTCCCTGATAGTGTACTTAGGACAACAGCAGGAGATGGCCCAGTGCTTGGGGCCCTGCACCCACATGGGAGACTTGGAAGAAGCTCCTGGCTGCAGTCATTTGGGAAGTGAACCAATGGATGGCAGATCTGTCTGTCTCTCCCCCTCAGTAGCTCTGCCTTTAAAACAAACAAATAAATTTAAAAAAAAGAATATCAGGTTGCAAACACAATGACTGCATTGGATACTGGATAGGATCCAAGTGCAAGCAAGCCACAGGCTTTGAGAAAGACAGGAGTGAGGGCAATGTAGGGGCTGAGGTAGTTAGGACCCAGGAATCATCCTTTATGGTACTGTCGTGAGAGCCGCTTCTATCTTACAGACGGCTCAGCTCTGTGGTGCAGCAGGCTGGGCCGCCTTTCGGGTGTCTGCATCCCACATCAAAGTGCCTGGCTCAAGGCCGTCTACTCCATGCTTCCTACCCAGCTTCCGGCTAATGCCCTGGGAAACAGCAGATGATGGTTACGTACTTGGATTCCTGCCACCCACATGAGAGACCTGGATGAGTCCCTAGCTCCTGGCTTTGGCCTGGCCTAACAACCACAACTGTTGTAGGCATTTGGGGTGTGAACCAGCAGAAGGAAGATCTTTTTCTGTTATTCTGCCTTTCAAAAAAATACATCTTTAACCATTTTTTTTTTTTCTGAAGACTGAGTCTAACTAGACTGGTATGGGTCACGTGCCCATCACATGGTTTGGAGGAGGAAAGGGAGGAACTGTCACAGGTCACACACCAGGATGTTTTCATTAAGGTGAGAAAGGCTCATGGGAGCTAGATGGCTCGGTGTCAGCGGAAACCAGGAACGAAAGACAGATTGGTTTCTGCATTATACGGCAGACAACGGGGTTACCAAGATCTCCCAGTGCCACGTCTTACAGCACCTCCTCCAGAGAAGTCCTTCCCAGTTCCAGTTTGAAAAACCCCATTGGCACAAATCGGGAGAGGTGACTGAATCACTCACAGAGGTTAGCAAGAGGGTTGGGCCTGTGAAAACTTGGCAGCCACCACATGAACACATGGCTGGGGTAGGAGTCAAGCAGTTCCCAGAAGAGAAGGGAGTGACACACAAACCCCAGTTATCCCTTGCAGTCTTGTTCTCTTGGGCCTCAGTTCATCTTCATAAAACAGAAAGATGATCTCCAGAAAGTGATGTAAAGAAGTTAACTGGAAGGCTGGCACTGTGGCGTAGCGGGTAAAGCAACTGCCTGCAGCGCAGACATCCCATATGGGTGCCGGTTTGAGTCCCGGCTGTTCCACTTTTGATCCAGCTCTCTGCTATGGCCTGGAAACTGGTAGAAGATGACCCAAGTCCTTGGGGCCAGCATTGTGGCGTAGCAAGTTAATGCTCTGGCCTGAAGTGCCAGCATCTATATGGTGCCAGTTCAAGAACTGGCTGCTCCACTTCCGATCCAGCTCTCTGCTGTGGCCTGGGAGGGCAGTGGAAGATGACCCAAGTCCTTGGGCCTCTGCACCCGCTTGGGAGACCCAGAAGAAGCTCCTAGCTCCTGGCTTTGGATTGGCCCAGCTCTGGCCATTGCGGCTAATTGGAGAGTGAACCATCAGATGGAAGACCTCTCTCTCTCTCTCAATGTGTAACTCTGACTTTCAAATAAATTAATTAATTAAAAAAAATAAAAAGAAGATGGCCCAAGTCCTTGAGCCCCTGCACGCGCGTGGGAGACCTGGAAGAAACTCTTGGTTCCTAGCTTCAGATTGGTGCAGCTCCAGTCATTACAGCATTTGAAGAATGAACAAGTAGATGGAAGACCTCTCTCTCTCTCTGCCTCTGTAACTCTGCCTTTCAAATAAATAAATCTTTTAAAAAAAGGAGGAGAAGGAGGAGGAGGAGAAGAAAGAAAAAGAGTCTTTTTGGGTGAAAAAAGTTTTTCTGCTCAATTGTGGAGCAAGCAGGAGGCTCATACTGGAAAAGGAGGGGAAGAGAATACAGCTGACTCAGAAGGTGCCTTCTGAAGCTCCCAAAGTAAAGGCAGCCCAGGAAATAACCACCCTCAACCATCTGGGGCACTCTACAGTTTATAAAGTAGCTCCACATTGTATCACACACTTCTAATCCTGGAAGATAAAATAGGAAAATAGGCCGGCTAATCCTCCACCTTGCAGCGACGGCACACTGCGTTCTAGACCCCGTCGGGGCGCCAGATTCTGTCCCGGTTGACCCTCTTCCAGGCCAGCTCTCTGCTATGGCCTGGGAGTGCAGTGGAGGATGGCCCAAGTGCTTAGGCCCTGCACCCCATGGGAGACCAGGAGAAGCACCTGGCTCCTGCCATCGGATGAGCGCGGTGCGCCGGCCGCAGCACGCTGGCCACAGTGGCCATTGGAGGGTGAACCAATGCCAAAAAAGGAAGACCTTTCTCTCTGTCTCTCTCTCTCTCTGTCCATTCTGCCTGTCAAAAAATAAAAATAAAAAAATAAAATAGTAAAATAGCATTCTAATTGCTAAGGCCCAGAATCAGTTAAAAAATAGTCCGTCGGGGATTCAAACTCGGCTTCCTAACACTGGGTTGGACTCACCTGGCAGCACCTCTCACATTACCATCACTTCACTTGGCAAACGTAACTTCCTGGGCACCACTGAAGAAACTGTCTTTTTTCCATTTTATTATTTGAAAAGCAGAGAGATCCTCTATCCATTGGCTCCCTCCCCAGATGTCTGCAACACTGACTCCCTGTTCTTCCCTCCCTCTGGTAATACTGTCTTTCAGGGCTTGGCCAGGCCAAAGCCAGGAGCCCAGTCTGGGCTCCATCTGGGTCTTCCGTGTGGGTGGCAGGGACCCGACCACCCGAGCCATCATCTGCTGCCTTCCAGGGTCCGCGGCGGCAGGAGCCGCATCCGAAGCAGAGGACTTGGGACACAAAGCTGGCGTCCCAGCACTGCTTGCAGGCATCCCAGGCAGTGTCTTCGCTGCTCTGCCAAATGCCTGCCCCACGTTTCCTAATCTTCCTCATGGTTAAAGCTGAACTGCTTCACAAAGGCAGTTTAAGAAAAGCTCTAGAAAGCCGGTCCTGCCAGTGCCTTGCTTAAGCCCTCTGACAGTGCCCCATCTCCTCAGCAGTCATGCACAGCCCTCCTTTCCCATGGCCCAGAAGGCTCTGAACGCCTCTGCCCTTCCCCGCCTTCTGCACACTGGTCCCACCACAGTAACCACCTTCCCAAAGGTCTGATGCCTGTTCTTGCTCAGGGCCTGCCCAGGCGTTTCTTCCGGGTCGTCCCACGGGCTGGCTCCTGGTCATTCAGGTCTCACCTCAAGCATGACCTCTTCAAGGGCCTGTCTAGATCAGTCTGTATAGAGCTCTCTCTGCACACACACGTTACTCTCCATCTCACTACCCACTTTTATTCCCTTTATAGCACTTCATCATTCTCAGAAATTATCACTTGTTTACACGTCACATTTACTCTGAATACAAGCCACAAACCTAAGCCAATCATGGTGTGCTGTCTTGCACTAGTGCATAAATACCTATCACAAGCCCCACTGCCATTAATGATGTGATTTTCTGAAATGGAGGCAAACTCTCGATAAAGCCCCCGAAAAAATGGACTACTAGTGTCTACATCTCTGCAAGTTCATTGTTAGAAAATAGTACAGCCTTGTACTTTATGCTATGTTGTACTTGAGGTTTGCGTTAATATCAGATTTCTTTCTTTTTTTTTTTTTTTTAATTTGAGAAGTAGACTGAGATTACCCATGTAAGCGCTCTCATCCACTGGTTCACTCCACAAATGACAACAGCTGGGGCTGGGAGCTAGGAACTCCATCCAGGTCTCTCTCCTGGACGGTAGAAGCCCAATTACTCGAGCCATCACTGCTGCTTCCCAAGGTCTGTATTAGAAGGGAGCTGCAGTTGGGAGCCAGAGCAGGGACTGAACCCAAGTTCAGATGCAGGTGTCTTTTGTTTTTTTTACAGGCAGAGTGAACAGTGAGAGAGAGAGAGAGAGAGAGAGAGAAAGGTCTTCCTTTACCATTGGTTCACCCTCCAATGGCCGCTGCGGCCGGCACACCGTGCTGATCCGAAGGCAGGAGCCAGGTGCTTCTCCTGTTCACCTATGGGGTGCAGGGCCCAAGCACTTGGGCCATCCTCCACTGCACTCCCAGGCCACAGCAGAGAGCTGGCCTGGAAGAGGGGCAACCAGGACAGAATCCGGTGCCCCAACCAAGACTAGAACCTGGGGTGCGGGCGCCACAGGTGGAGGATTGGCCTATTGAGCCGTGGCGCTGGCTGAGATGCAGGTGTCTTACCAGTGACTTAACCCCTAGGCTAAACACCTGCCCCTAATATCAGATTTTTCATAAACAAGGTTTTCACTGAAACAAACGCGCAATGAAACACGTGGATGTTACGCTAGGTGCAGGACAATGTTTTTGTTGTGCAGGATTCCCCCAGAATGCACTGCAGGACATCTTGCAAAACCTCTCGTGTTCATTTAATGTTGGAAGGGCCCCTCCATCCTTGTCACAACATAAACACTCCATTGTGGGCAGCTGGGTACACCATGAACTCCGCCGCTGTCACCTGGGTGCTAGGCCAGGCTCCATTCAACAGCATCCTGGGACCGAGAATTCCAAGGTGGTCCCATGTCAGACTCTCACCAGGACTCGTCGTGGAGCTGGTCTTTCTCTATAGGATACCTTCCCTCCCTCACTTCCCACCCTTCCTCAACCAGGCCATCCCTTCCTCATTTTTCAAGTATTACCTCCTCCAGAAGAGCTTCCCGGGACACTCCCACGGAACTGTCACTCCCTCCTTTGTGAGTCCACAGGCCACATACTCCCTCCTTCCGCAGTATTTCCAACGCTGCGCACTGTTGTGCTGGGCTGACTCTCCAAACGCTCTACAAGCAGCGTGTCTGGGTCAGCTGCACATTCCCAACAACTAGCTCAGTGCCTGGACAAAGGAGGTGCCCAGCACAAGTTTGCTACCTCTCCCCTGTTGGGGATCCTGGAATAAACACACCACACAGTTAACGTCACAAAGTTCGCAACACCATCACCCAGGCCTATACAGAGGCTCTTATCTTTTAAAAGGGCAACAGTCTGTTGTCCAAAGGACAGTTTATTTAAAACAACGGGACAAAGTCCAAGAAAAAGGATGGAGAACAACAATTCTAAAATAAAAGCACGTAGGAAGCATCTCAAGTTTCAAAAAGGGGTTCAGGGTGGGGGATAAGGGAGGAAGCTACATCTCACACATATACAAACTGCTGACCTCAAGTGATTATTTACATTCAACCTTACAAAATAGCATTTCAAGTCAGCACTTAAGCCAGTGTTACTTGTTTTCATTATAAAAAGTTAAAGCTACAAACTTCACATTTTCAAACTGTTCATCAGCAACAGCATGTAAGTTCCCACCCCCCCACCCCCGCCCTAAGTTGGTCTGAGTACAAGCTGGTGGAAGTGATTTTTTTTCCTGCAAACACAAACAAGAACATGGATTCCAAAGCCAATTAATACAATCCTGTTGGAAACACAAACCTAATACTGAAGAAAGGATAGGGCAGGGTGAACGGCGTGGATTGGGAAGGACCAATTTCCCAGCAGATAAGGAGCTGCAATCTTTAAGAGGCAACGTGGTATGTTAGAAAGGACACTGGAATACGGATCAGAGAACCTGCATTCGAATCTGGGCTTTGCCAGATCCAGCAATGTGACCTTGAGCAACAAACTGTACTTCTCTGAGCCTGCTTTCTCATCTGTTAAAATGAGGACACTAATACCGAGATCTCCAAGAGCTGTTAAGTCTCTGTAAGAAAGATCTAAGCCTATTTAGTTTATCTATTTCTTCTTGGGTGGGGTTTGGTACTTTGTATTTTTCAAGGAGTTTGCCCATTTTTGTTTAAATTGTTGGATTTGTTAGCATCAACTTGTTCATGATACCCTATCACTAACTTTTAATTTCTGTAGGATCTATAGTAATGTCACTTCTCTCATTTCTGATATCGGAAAAAGCTACTGAGTTTTAAGTGACGTTATGCATTTCTGGCATGTGGTAGGTGCTAAGTGAATATTTCCTGGGTCAGAATCCAGTTTCACGAAATCAAAGCTATCATTCTTAAGTTACTTTAGATTACTGATTCTATCTATCCATCTGTCCATCCACCCACCCACCCACCACCTTTCCCTCACCCCTAATTAGTCAAACACTCATCCATTCAATGGTTGGTTGGGGGAAAAGAAGAAAGAATAGACATGTGCTTCAAAATTACTAATGAGGGAGAAATGAAGATATTTTTAGAGAATATGAGGGCTTCTGAAGACACAACTAGGTATGGGTCATTGTTTTTCTAAAAGCAGAAAACAAGTGAGGGCCACAGTGTTCCCTGGAAGCTTGAGTTGCAAATACTCAAGCAATGACTAAGGCTCAGGGCTCAATGAAAACAAAGTAAAATATCTTAAATTTAGTATTCAAGGGAAACATGACTAGGGCTTGCTACTCTGCCTGTCACTAGAAGGCAAATATACCTTGCCAGGAAATTTATCTGATCCAAAACAAACTGACTTCTGGCCAAAGAGCTCCGTCCAGCTAGACTAACGGTGAGCAACAGACGGTTTAGGTGCACACAAGCTTGTAACGAAACACATTCCAGATTGGGGTTCATGGCCCAAGAATATTTATGGGGAGAAACTGAACTTTCTTTTACTTGGATCCGGCTGAGGGAGAAAACGGGCTTTCTCTGCCTGTCTGACCAAATGCAAAGTTCTTTGTTTAAAAAAGGAGGATGAGGCAGGATTTTTCCACAGCACAGCAACTGGCAGGGGGTATTTATGCTCAATGCTTCTGCTTTAAAAACGCAATTGTTTGTCCGACTTGACTACTAATTCAGCTCTTTTCTAACCTGAAAACGTCACATAAAGTTGTGTAGTCGCTTCATTTTAAAAAACACACTTTTGATTTTCTTCTTCCTCATAAATAAGAGTTTAGACCTGGACAGTGATTCTACCACCTCGTAGTTCTATTGCCATGGGAAGACCCTTTCTCCCTAAGCCCATTCCTTCATCTATGAAACAGAGGTGACACACTTAACTCACGGGTGATTGTGAAGTTGAGAGCCTGCCAGGCCTGTCTGCCAAGAGCAGGTGGTCAGCAGATGCTGGCTGCCATTGATTATTCTAGCAACACAAGCTGTCTTCTGTTTTGCGTATCTGCCGCACGGTTACTCCACTGACCAAGCCCCGAAGACCAACAACAGCTTCCTACATTTTAAAAAAGTTGCTTTAGTTAAAAAAACAAAACAAAACAAAAAAAAACAACCAACCAGAATCTGACTACAGAAGAGGAATATTCTCTGGGTAGCAATCATGCAGTCAAATTAGTTTCCTCAGGCATAACCCAGTTGTGGCTCCCCTAACTCAAGGAAGAAAGGGATATTAGAAGAAAATAAAAGGATACTTGTCTTTCCTAACTGTCTACTCTGCTGTGTGCCTCAGCGTCTTGGAGCCTTGAGCCAAAGCTGCAGGAGGCTGGCTCCATGCTGTCTCGCAAAGTCCTTGGTCTACCTCAGGCCTCAGTGTCCTCCACGAGTGCTTGGCCAGGCAAGATCAGCTTTTTGTGAACGAGCTCCCTGGGATACCCTAACTTAGAACTGCCACATGTCAAAGGGCTGCTTGGCTACGTGGCCCAGGAGGGGAGCTCCAAGTTCTAGTCTCATTCTTACTATGGTTTGCCTCATGATTTTGACCATGTCACTTCCCTTCTCTAAGCCTCAGTTTTCTAATCTACACAACGAAGGACCAGACCACATGATCTCTATGGTCCCTCCCAGCTCAGGCGCTCTACACATCTGTGCTGAGCTTCCTGGAAAAGAAATCTTAGTCTGGTATCCAAACACCTTAACGGTAAAAGAAGAGTCACATATGAATGTGAATCGGGAACAGCAATGCCCTCTACCCTGTCTATAAGCAATGCAGAGAAAAATGCCATGTGTGTGACTTTCACATGAACACACATGAAGAGCTTGGAAAACATTTCCCTTTTGGAGGCTTAGCACAGCTGTAGGTTTGCTGAGAGCTCCTGGCAGGCCTGTCCCTCCACTGGATCACGTCTCCTCGTAAGGCACTGGGAAGTATCTGTATTGTGACTTCAGGCAGGCAGTTTGGAGAGTGGAGATGGATGAGAGGTGTTGAAACAGGATGGGCAAAGAGGATGCCAGGCCGCTCCTGGGGTTCAAAGAGCAAATACAAACTCTCAAAGCTTTCCCTGGGACATCACCAACAGCCCCAGAGGCCAGTGGCGACCATGCAAGGCTGAAAACTACACAAAGCCTTATTTTTAAAAGTAGTCCTACAAAGGGTGAGGCTGGCTCCTGGGATTCAGTGACCGCTCTTGCAGCCCCCAGGGGTCCTCTGCCCCCTTGTTCCACAGTACCATAATCTTACAGAAAAGAGGCAACTGTTCAAAACTGTACCTGTACAGTGATGCCACCACACTGAGTGGGGAATCTATTTATAATTTATATATATATGTGCATATTTATATATCTTTCAAAAGTCTTCCAGAAAGAACAATCGAAAGCTATTGGGAGAAGAAAACAAAAAGATGATGTCAAACTTTCCCAGCTATCACTCCACTAGGAGTCTCTGTTCCTGGGATGAAAAACTCTGAGATAAAAGCGCCACCTTTTGAAATAACACTGCTGACCCACACAAATACACACAACAAGATGGCACGCTGACTGGCAAAGCAGCCCTTCCCACTGGCGCACATTCCTGAGTTCACAGAGGTGCTGTGGAAAAAAGAGAAGTGCTGGAGAACAAATGTGGAGGTGAGCGATCCGAGTGACCCATGGCCTGGTCCCAGCCTTGCTCAGCTCAGAAGTTTTGCTGCCGCCTCTTCTTAGCCTCGATGGCATCCAGGATTGGCTGCCTCTTGGACTGGTACTTCTGTCGGATCTCTTCAATCTCCTGCTCCATCATGGGATCCAGGGCCAAGAGCCTCTTCTGAAGGTCCTCCACTGTCCAACTCTTAAGCTACGAGAGAAGTGGAAAGTCTGGTCACAACAAAGCCAGGCCAGCAGCAGGCTGACAGAGAAGCCCCGCCCTCCCAGTGTCCAGGGTGAAAGGAGACAGGAGGGGGATACTGTGAGTGTGAGGTCATGGAGATTGGACAGGGACAATTCAGCCTAATGAATGGCATATCATGACGTTGTTCTGGGACAGTAGGTCCCTGTGAGAAAACTATGCACTGACCTCTGAATGTGCCTTGCCCATGGACTTAGTGAATAATACTTTCACTTCCTCTATCTTTTAAATATATACTTGTTAGGACATTAAAATATCAGTAACTTGCTGAATGCAACAGTGGTTGCCTCCTAATTCTTGTCCTTTCTGTGAGGGGCCTGTCTACACAGTGCCTGTCCCTCTTTCTGGTCCTCTCGGTGAGGGACACATCTAGACAGTGCCATTCCTCTTTCTGAATGCACAATGCTGAGCACTTCATGCTGACTGAGGATGGCCACTCCCCACCCCTCAGTGTCTGGCACTGCTGTCCTAGCATCGCTAGCGCTGGGGGCTGCCCACAGTCCAAGCACCAGTCTGAGGACTTTACATGGATCACTACGTAAGCCTCTTGGGAGTATACACACAAACCTTGTTGTTGGGGTGTGGAAGGGAGGTAGCTGGAGAAGGCCTGAAGTTTCTGAGATTAAGTTGCCATCATTCACAAGAAAAAGGACTTGATCTATAAATGAATAATAATAGCTAGCACTTACACAGTGTTTTCCATATGCCAGACACTAAGTGCCATACATAAACTGATTCACTTAACACTTGTAACGACTCTCCTATATGAGTATGTTATCATCTGTACACCCGAGCCAAGGAAGAGGATGGCTCAGTAAGCTGCCAGTGTCTCCTGCCTAGTAAGAGGCAGAGCCAAGATTCAAACCCAGGCAGTGTGGCTCCAGAGTCCACATTTTTAACCAGTCTTGTAGAGAACAGACTAGCAAACACAGGTCTTAGAACTGGCTCAACCTATGATTAAAACATGGCTCTGCCCCCTTGAGGCTCTCCAGGCCCTCTGCATCTACAGAACTGAGAGTAAAGCCTGGTAAGAATTAAATGAGGGCTGATGCTGTGGTGCAGGGGGTTGAAGTCCTGGCCTGCAGTGCTGGCATCTCATGTGCGTGCCGGTCCACGTCCCGGCTACTTCATTTCTGATCTAGCTCTCTACTATGGCCTGGGAAAGCAGCAGAGGATAGCCCAAGTCCTTGAGCCCCTGCACCGACATGGGAGACCTGGAGGAAGCTCCTGGCTCTTGGTTTCGTATCGGCTCAGCTCCAGCCATCCCGGCCATTTGGGGAGTGAACCAGAGGATGAAAGACCTCTCTCTCTGTCTCGACCTCTCTCTGTAGCTCTTTCAAATAAATAAAAAATAAATGTTAAAAAAAAAACGTACCTGCTACCTGGCGTAGCAGGTAAAGCCACCACCTGCAGTTCTGGCATCCCATTTGGGCGCTAATTCAAGTCCTGGCTGTTCTACTTCCAATCCAGCTCTTTGCTATATGGCCTGGGAAAGCAGCAGAGGATGGCTTAAGTCCTAGGGTCCCTGCACCTGCGTGGGAGACCTGGAAGAAGCTCCTGGCTTCGGATCAGTGCAGCTCCATCCATTGTGGCCATTCAGTGAGTGAACTAGCTGATGGAAGGCCCCTCTCTGTCCCTCTCTCCGCTCTCTCTCTCTTTGCCTCTCTGTAATTCTGCCTTTCCAATAGATAAACAAATCTTAAAAAAAAAAAAAAAAAAGAATTAAATGATACCCTGATTACAAAATGCTTAGCACAGTGCACGGTGCTTAAGACAGCAGTGGATGGTACAACCTCTGCCTTTCACCAGTGCCCAGAAGTGCAGCTGTGAGGCCGGTGGCTGAATGTGCACAGTGTTCATGGATTCCAGACCAGACCCGTCTTGGCGGGCAGGGGCAGGAATGAATGCTGACATTATCCACAGTAGGCGGTAACACTTTATTTTGTGTGCTCAAGAGGAGTTTAATAGGTACAGTGTTTCAAGAATTCAAAGGCTCACCCGAGTCTTATAAGAGAGCTGTGGAGTTCACATTTATAAGATCATTATCATCTCCCTCAGTTCTTCCTGAGGTCTCAACAGGAAAACGGTGTGGGAGGTGGGTGAAGGAGCCCCTTTCTGTCCAGCCTTGCCTTACGGGGTGGGGCATGAGCGAGCATGAGGTGTCATGGTGGCCTCCCTGGACGTGTCTGGTGACCTGTCACCACAGGAATGCTCCTGGCCGGCCTCAGGGAGGCTGTCTGAGCAGCACAACAGCCTCCCAGTTCACGAGGCGAGGTCCTTTGTAATGTGAGCGTGGAAGGGCTCGAGAGGGCAGGGAACGCTGGACAGCTGGCCTGAGAAAAGCGCATCTTTTTTTTCTACCCTGTGGTTTTGCACCACGTTGGAGAGGCTGGTGTTCTTGGCCCAGGATCAGCCCAAAGAGGGATGCTTGCCCTGTCTTTGGCTTCTTCAGCTCCTCTCCGAGAGAGAACACCCCAAATGCGACGCTGGATGTCACCAGGAGCTCCTAAGCCTGTACTGGTTTACCCTGAGCAAGTCATTCTTACCCTTGGGCCTCAGTTTCCTCTCCTAGGAAGTAAATGATTCCCGTTCCTCCACCCTTGGGCTGTAAGGAGACTGCGATGAGATACTGGTGTGACGCTGTTAGCGCAGACATTCAGAGAATGTGTCTGGCAGACAGTACACATTCCACAGGTGGTGGCTAGCAGTGGATCGGA
The DNA here is from genome assembly GCA_949820135.1 of Sylvilagus floridanus. Lineage (NCBI taxonomy): Eukaryota > Metazoa > Chordata > Mammalia > Lagomorpha > Leporidae > Sylvilagus > Sylvilagus floridanus. Next base: position 116,258,859 of record OX463231.1, on the reverse strand, counting down.
ACCTGGCGGCAACAAGCGCTCCTGCTTTAACGCAGCTGCCTTCAGACTAAGTATGGTTGCCCTCAGGCTTCGGGACTTAAATTACACCTGACCTATCAGAACACAGCCAGCCAGGCCCTGCTGCTGACTGGGTCACACCATGCAGATATGGATTTTTCTGAAACACAAGCTCAGACCACGGTTTTATGGCGCCAAGTGTAGCATTTCACCTTCCTGGTCCTTGGTGACATAAATAAACTTCAAGCGGATACCTTGCAGTAAAAGAGCTGTAGTTCTATAGTTTTTGCTACAAGCAGTATCCTGAAGGAGCCAGTTCTCAAACCAGTCATGTCGTAGTTTCAGTGGTTTTCACTGGGTGAGGGAAGCGCCACCACCTAGTACCTCATCTATCCCCTAGGACTTAAACATCCTTTCTACACTGGGAGTCCTACACCTCTATCTCTGGCCCAGAATTCTCTGAATTCCAGTTCAAATATCCAAAGCAGACCCTACTGGATCAGATCCTCCTGGATGCCTCACCCCTGATTCTCACATGGAAATCCACCCTGACCCATCCCACCCTCCTGCCCACTTCTAAGCCCTTTATCAGTCCTAGCAATCTTATCTCTGAAATACTGATAAAACTCAAACTCAACCCAGAATCGCGCTCCAACCCATCAGTCTGCCATCAGCATCTCACACCACTAATAATTAAAACCACAGAACGGAATCAGAACATATCACCATATAAATCTTACTGCATTTAGAATAAAATTCACTTCACAGAAGGCTACAAAGACCCACATCTCCAGTCCTTGCTTCCCCCCTACAACTCCTTTACCCACCAATCTCCCTTGTGGTCAGGACCCTCCAGCTTTGTATCCTCAAACAGGCCACACTTGTCCAGCCTCAACGGCCCACGAAGTTGACGGTCCCTCTTTCTGGAAGGCTCCAGCCTAGTTCTTCCTTCTCCTTTAGGTTTTGGCTCAGATGTCAACTCCTCAGAGGACTCAAGCTGCTTTTTCTGACCGTGCTAAAGGTTGCCTACCCTCCACCACTCTCTCAGCCCTTCATGCTTTTCCCTCAAAACAATCATGCACCTTGTCACTATTTTTCTTTTCTTTCACTTATTGCCTCTCTGACTAGGATTTAAGTTCTGTAAGGGAGTGACCCCATCTGTCTTGTCCACTATGCTGTTTAAAGAATGAATACATCACCCTTCACTTCTAGTCAGACGATAATGAACACCTCTGAAACCAAAGGACTGAGCACCCGCACAGGCACCACGGCCCTCGGCCACGTGTGGAGAGATCTCAGTACAGGGTGAGAGGTGAGCTCCGTCCTCAAAATGCTTTTAAACTCAAGGTGATACCCCTTCAACAAGTTTTGAAATCAAAGGAGATCTCTGCTCACTTAATTAAAATTTCTGAGTTCTGCACTGGCTGATAAGAAGTAGGTCTCCAATGCTGAGCTGGCTGTCTCTATAGACATGCCTACATAAATTTTGTTTTCAGTACCCGAAGTATTTTTATTGCTATATTAACAATGAATTTTTTAAGGGCCACATAAAAATAGATTCAAAGAACAGATTAAAATGATTGGTTTAAAGAATTTTCTACAACAAATTTCACATATATTTATGAAAAGTTATAGAACCTTATATGAAAATGTCATGAATTATTTTCTAAACTATACTAAATGTATTCCCAGAGGGAATAAACTAAAGTATTTAAAATATATTAGAGATGCCAGTGCTGTGGCTCAGCAGGTTAAAGCCCCAGCCTGCAGCGCCAACATCCCATATGGGTACCGGTTCTGGTACCGGCTACTCCTCTTATGATCCATCTCTCTGCTATGGTCTGGGAAAGCAGCAGAAGATGGCCCAAGTGCTTGGGCCCCTGCACCCGCATAGGAGACCAGGAAGAAGCTCTGGGCTCCTGGCTTCAGATCAGTGCAGCTCTGGCCATTGAGGTCATTTGGGGAGTGAACCAGTGGAATGGAAGACTTTCTCTCTCTCTGTCTCTACCTCTTTCTGTAACTCTTTCAAATAAATAATTCTTTAAAAAAAAAAACAGATTAAGATTAAAAGACCATCACAGACTTTTAAGCATGCATCTATTTACAGAATTAACCATATACAAAATGCTTATTTCGTTTTGCACCACAATGAAATGAGTTGGTATCAAGACTGCTCTTCCTATGTGGGTAGAAGAAATAGGTTCACTCACCCCTCATCAAATCGTCCAAAGGTTTACGTAGATGAAGGTGCAGAAATGTGAAATGTGTTAAGTGTATTTTTTCTTTCTTTCAAACAACATCCTAGGCAAAGCCTAAGTAGCCTGAAATTATAAAATACTTCACTGGATTTTTAGTTATCTACACAGACTCCTAGGATATAAATTAACTTGCCTAAATTACCATATCAAATAACAAAACCAGCCATAAAGTAGGCTGAAAAGCATTCAATGTTTCATATAGGAATTTTTAAATCATTTAATTTCTATGGGGAAATTTCACTCACAACATAATGTGCCAGAAATTGCCACAGGAGTGATATACTGATTGCAATAAGGTCACGTGCAGCAGTGGCTTTGTGTTTTATAGCTGTCTTTGTTTATAAGAACTAAACCTCTCCAGTCATGCTTATTATATGGTCTTAGACTAACCATGTAAGTGAATGAGTAAAGAATACCATACAGCTCAGAGAAAACGTCCCATCATTTTGAATGTCTTATCTGTGTGAAACATGAACTATAATACCAAACCCTGAAACACGCATGTCTAGATTTTTGCTTGTTGTCCAATTTCAGGCTGTCTGCAGTCACTTCCTATTTACATAATACCAAGGGGATTCGTCTGTAATTGTGGTTGTATCAGCTGAGGTTGCAAAGGAGGTGGTAACTGAAGAGGTACCACGGATTCCGCCAACGGTCCTGAGTTTGACGGTGCCACGTGGAGGAGCCACAGTGTTGGCAGTTTCTATAATTTCTCTATTGTAAAAGAAAAACTGATACTGTTGAATAAATATTTCAACAACAGAAGATGAATCTTGGTGGTAGACAGAAACTCTTGATTTTCAAAATCAGGTCTCATCAAGGTTGGCCAAAAACAGATGGATACAATGGATACACGGTCTGCTGTCATTAGGTTGACTTTATTTTGCTGACTAATCCTTTCAGATGTGTTATCACATATCTGAATACATCATAGTTTACAGGATAAAATTCCTTAACAGTTTCTTTCAGGGCATGATGACATTCTGCTTTATCCAAGATCTCTGCTGCTTCCAATAGCTCTGGATGAAGAGAATATGGAAGTGACGGATCTGGCAGATCTGCAAAGAGAGCTGTAAGAGCTCCAGCCCCAGCACTTCCTGTTACTTCCACTGATACTAGATTGATAACATGATCTTGATCAAACCTACATGAATTTTTTATTCAAACAAACAGAAACTCTACTGTACGAAATACACTTTGGAATGAATAAGGTAAGAGTAACAGCAACCTTCTCGGTAAGACAATACGACTGCCCACTCCCGAGCCAACAAGCTCACTGCTGGGGGCTGGAATATGACTGCCCTAACTCCCGGGTAACAAGCTCACTGCTGGAGGTTGGTTATGCTGAGAGAACAGACCAAGCACAGAGACTTCTGGAAAAGATCACATTTGAGAAGGAGAAACTAAATAAGCCTCTTCATCGTGGTTATTTAGAATTTTTCAACCACTTGAAATCTAATCAACACATCAGACACATCAGTCTCGGGGAAGGAAAAACAGACTGGCTCTGAGTCTGACTGATATTTTACGATCACTCACTATTGCCTAACAAACACCTACACCTCCCTCACCATCACCTTTTACCCAATCCTATGATGTCTAATGTCTGTCAAGGGATATCTGAGACGTGAGGGCAATAACACGTGTGCAGATGAAGCTGCTCTTGAAGAATGCAGCCTCTGGAAATGTGCTTTACCTTGAAATAGACTTTTGTTTTGACTACAAAATTCAGCCTCACTGTTTGCAGCAGGATATAATGCTGTCTTACTACTAGATTCAACACACACACACACACACACGAGAAACATTAATTACTTCTGTATTTGCCTCAGGCCAGGCACTGAGCTAAGCATTTTACCTGCACTATTTCTCTCAATGCATTGTAAGGTAAGGGTTACTATTATTATTCTCCTTTTACAGATGACGTCAGTGAGGTAACAGCAGGAAAGCATTTGCCCAGAGTGATACAATAAATGATTGGAAGAAATCTGAAAGATTTCTGGAAATGGGGCTATGTTACTGAAAACTGTGAACGACCGAAAGAATTATGAATTTAGCTGACATTATATTATATTAGATGGCCTTCACATTCAAAAACACCACAGCCAGTGGTAATGGTGACTTCAAGCAAGTTACTTGACCTCTTGGGGTTTAGTTTCCTCATCTGCAAAATGGGTATACGGCCTACTTCGCTGTCTCTCCATGTTAAAACATCAAGTACCTGCTACATACACAGCATGCTGTTTGGGTGCAGCTACAGAACATGAGTCAAATCAACCAACTGTACCGGCAGCCATACCAGGCAGCAGGGCAACACGCCTGCCATGGAAGCTGCTAAGCACAGGGACGAGAGCACTGGTTGGAGTCAGACGGACCTGGGTTCCATCGAAGTTCACTCCTTGGCTGGGTGCCCTTGGGCAAGTCAGCTAATATGTGCCCATTTCTTCATTTTTCTATAGAGGACAACAGTATTTTTTCCATCAAGGAAGCTTCTGTTAGAGGGATCAGAAACGTATAACACAATGTCTGGTGCACAGCAGAACGAAAGTGGTTAAGTACAAGCTACCACTTTCCATCCTCTTTTGGAAAATGGAGAAATATAAATACAATAATAATATAATATATAATATATATATATATTTTTTTTTTTGACAGGCAGAGTGGACAGTGAGAGAGAGAGACAGAGAGAAAGGTCTTCCTTTTGCCGTTGGTTCACCCTCCAATGGCTGCCGCGGACAATGCGCTGCGGCCGGCGCACTGCGCTCATCCGATGGCAGGAGCCAGGTGCTAGGTGCTTATCCTGGTCTCCCATGGGGTGCAGGACCCAAGCACTTGGGCCATCCTCCACTGCACTCCCGGGCCACAGCAGAGGGCTGGCCTGGAAGAGGGGCAACCGGGACAGAATCCGGCACCCCGACCGGGACTAGAACCCGGTGTGCCAGCGCCACAAGGCGGAGGATTAGCCTGTTGAGCCACGGCGCCGGCATAATATATAATATATATAATATAAATAGCAGCTGCTGCCATTACAGGAGCACACACCATGGTGCAGGACAAATGCTACAAACACAGAAGCTTCTCTGCTGACCTCTGTGTGAGGAACCAAGTCAGATCAGTCTGGCTTATTTCCTCTGGGCCACGTCACAGGAACATCCTCGGACTCCTGGCCTCAATCTGAATACGGAAGACTGACTGACAGGAACTTATTTCTTTTGAAACAGCCTTCGCAATTCCGAATCACATCATGGCACTGACTGATTGCACAAGCGGCTTGGAGACCAATTAATCTCTGGTACATGTTTTATCATGAGAATTCATAGGAATTATACTGACCATCAAACTATCTGGAACCAGCAAGCTAAACTAAACACATGAGAAAGTTCAGCAGCGCTTCATCCTGCCCTCAGAGAACGCACAGGTCTGGCTATGTCCACAGGATAGGGCTCTGACCTGTTTCAAAGTTCTGCTCCTTTGCTGACAGAAACCCTCATCTCAGAAGTCTACTGTGTGAATAGTGTCACGACATGCCCCTAAAACCCATCCGAGAGAGACCAGCCAAAGCTTTTAGGGACCAGCTTTGATCCCCTATTGTACTTGAACACTCACCAGTTCTGCCTCCAGTGTCCCGAATGAGATTTCTAAAACACAGTCTCCTTTCTGGATGGGTGAGTCAGGCAGATCCTATCACAGGTGATGTGTATGGAGGCCAAGAATGAGGAAAGAACACACGTTTGGAATTTAGCAAGATGACAGGGAAGCTTGGTAGAAGCTAGAAAGTCAAAGTCATTGACATGTCACTCCACACCTTCAACATCAGCCACTAGAAGGGCAGCAAAAGTACAGTAGAGAAAATGTACAGAGTTAGACATTGATTTAGCTCCATCCTTTCGTTACGTGAACCTGTCTCTCTCTAGGGATGGAGTCCAGTTTGGAAAGAGGCAAACTCTAGTAAGAGGAGATTCTTAGATGATGCAGTAAATCTTGTTGGATGAGGACGAATACAGTCAAGCAGGAAGGAAGGAGCAGATAGCAAGTCACAACTTGTGCGGATGAAGTAACCACTAACTATCAATTTCAAAAGGTCTTGTTCCTTAAATGCAACTCTCGAGATTTTTGAGAGATTTCCCTTGATTCAAATTATGGTAGTGCCAAATTATGCTTCCTTCAGTATCTTATAAAATCTTCCTTTTAAAAAAAGATTGATTGGGGCTGGCGCTGTGATGTAGCAGGTAAAGCCACTGCCTGTAGTGCCAGCATCCCATATGGGCACTGGTTCGAGTCCTGGCTGCTCCACTTCCTTCCCAGCTCTCTGCTATAGCCTGGGAAGGCGGTACAAGATGGCCTAAGTCCTTGAGCTCCGACACCTGTGTGGGAGATCTGGAAGAAGCTCCTGGCTCCTGGCTTCAGATTGGTGCAGCTCCAGCTGTTGCGGCCAACTGGGGAGTGAACCAGTGGATGGAAGACCGCTCTCTCTCTCTCTCTACCTCTCCTTTTCTCTCTGTATAACTCTTTCAAGTAAATAAATCAATCTTTAAAAAAAAAAAAAAAGATTGACTTATTTATTCAAAAGGCAGATTTAGAGAGAGGGAGAGACAGAGATTTTCAATGCACCAGTTTATGCCCTAAATGGAGGCAACCACCAGGGCTGGGCCAGGCTGAAGCCAGAAGCCTGGAATTCCACCATCCAGGTCTCCCACAGGGGTGGCAGGGGCCCAAGCACTTGGGTCATCCTCTGCTGCTTTCTCAGGCACATTAGCAGGGAGCTGGGTAGGAACTGGAGCAGCCAGGACTCAACCAGCACTCATATGTGATGCCGGCATCACAGGCAGGCGCTTACCCCATTACACCACAAAGTTGGCCCCTATAAAAACTCCCTGACGCTTCTCCAATAAGGAGGAAAAGCAGCAAAACTATTACCAGTTAATGATACTTCAAACTCATTTGGGGCTTATGATTACTTCAAAATCAACACAAGAAATCTCCCTGTTAGCAGAATTCCAACCAAAGAAAACAAGACTACATGCGTACAAAATATTTACAAAGACTGGAATGAAACACATACCATAAGTGTGGGTAAAACAAAGAAATCTGGCTCCAAGATGACATAGCAATGTAACGATCAGAGCTCTGTCATGGGTCTCTTGGGACTAAGATTGAGCTCAAACAACCGAAGACTGCCCAAAGAGCCTCACATCCGGAGGGGGCCCAGTAGACATCATGTGTGCACGTGCATGCCTCTGTGTGTGTGTGTGTGTGTGTGTGTGTGTGTGTGTGTAGGATATAGTCTGATGAGTGGCAAATTCTAAACACAAGTGAAACATTTTTTTTTTGCCTTAAATAACGTAGTTTAACTATATTACTTGCATGCTGTTAGTTACTTTTGATTAATTGAAGACCATTTTGAAACTTACATGACAAAATTTTGAGGCGGTACTTTTGCATGCTTAATATTTACTCCAACCCTGTTTTGACAAGAACTTATTCGGAAAATCATAATGCAATTGTTTTTTGTTCCATGAATTTTATAATAGCCTTTTGCCAAAAATAATGCAGCTTTGACCAAACCCAGACTTTCTTCCCCTGTCATCTTGACTCTGGCTCCGCACAGCAAGAATCCATAAGGAACTTTCATGCCCCCAGTATAAAAGAATGCACCCCTGCTGTGGTTTGAATGTCCCCCAACCCCCAAAACTCAAGTTGAAATTTAATTGCCATTATAATAGTGTGGAGAGGTGGGACTTTTAAGAGGCTATTAGGATGTGAGAGCACCAACCTCAAGAATGGGTTAATTCTGTAATCTCAGCAGGGGTTCCCAGTAAACAGGGCTATCTGGACCCTAATCTCCCTCCCTCCCTCTCCCCTCCACACTGCCCTTAAGCTATATTAATATGCAGCAGGAAGGTCCTTAGAAGATGTCAATGCCATGTTCTTGGACTTCCCAGCCTCCAGAACCGTGAGCCAAATAAATCTGTTATTTATAAATTATTCTGTCTGTGATATTGTTATGGCAGCAGAAAACAGACCAAGATGATCCCCAAAATAATTGCATTGCTAATATCTACCATTACATCTTTAATAATGAAGATGTAGCCAGTACTCATCCCTAGATGGCACTAGGCTTAGAGTGGGCAGACACAGGGTGACAGAGGGGTGTAAGTGAACGCATGGGTATGGCACAAACAGCATTAGGCAGCCTCCCTTCACATTGGAAGTAAGGGGAAATGAGGTCGGGAAGTCTTCAATATGAGCTACTGTCTGAGGCATTATTTAGTAAGCACCAGTAATCATTAACCAAGATCAGAGCCACTTTTCATTGAACACTATGTGCTAGGCTTCATACTCAGCACTTCACATGCACTGTCTCCTGTAATCCTCACACTAGTCCACGAAACAAGTAGTGTTACCCCCATTTTACTGAGGCTGACAGATACAGGAATTTGCTCACAGTCCCAGAGCCTGAAGGAGCTGAATTAGGATGTGAACCCTGAGTGTGTGTGACTACAAAGCTCAGCCACCTCCAGGTCAAAGCAACATGCGCTACAGGAATTGACAAAAGAAAGACTTCTTGTAGCCAGGGTCTCTAAGAGAAAGACCTCACCTTTTTATGTGTTTATAGCACAGAGAAAAGGCGGTCAGTCTAATTCAAGGGAAGGTCTGCATTTATTTATTTGAAAGTCAGAGTTACACAGAGATTCAAGAAGGAGAGGCAGAGAGAAAGAGGGGTCTTCCATCTGCTGGTGCACTCTCCAGTTGGCCACAACGGTCAGAGCTGTGCCAAACCAAAGCCAGGATCCAGGAGCTTCTTCAGGGTGTCCCACGTGGGTGCAGGGGCCCAAGGACTTGGGCCATCTTCCACTGCTTTCTCAGGCCACAGCAGAGAGCTGGATTGGAAGAGGAGCAGCCAGAACTAGAACCGGCACCCATATGGGATGCCAGCACCTCAGGCGAGGGCCTTAACCCGCTGCGCCACAGCACCAGCCCCCAGAGTTCTTAAAAACAAAACGAGGGGCTGGCACCATGGCAGTAGGCTAAGCATCTGCCTGCACGGCCAACATCCCATATGTGAGCCGCTTTGTGTCCTAGCTGCTCCTCTCCAGCTCTCTGCTATGGCCTGGGAAAGCAGTGGAAGATGGCCCAAGTCCTTGGGCCCTTGCACCCATGTGGGAGATCCAGAAGAAGCTCCTGGTTCCTAGTTTCGAATTGGCACAGCTCTGGCCATTGTGGCCAACTGGGGAGTGAACCAACGGATGGAAGACCTCTCTCTCTCTCTCTCTCTCTCTCTCTCTGCTTCTCCTTCTATCTCTATGTAACTCTGACTTTCAAATAAATAAATAAATCTTTAAAAAAAAAAAAAAAGGAAAAGAAATACAAGAGGTGGGCATTTGGCTCAGTGGTTAAGACACTAGTTGAGATGCCTGTCTTAATATCAGAGTGCCCGGGCTTGTTTCCCGGCTCTGCTTCTGATCCAGTTTCCTGCTATTACACATCCTAGGAGACAGCGTGATGGCTCCCAGTAGTTGGGTCCCTGCCATCCCGATGGGAAACCCTGATTGAGTTTTGAGCTCCTGGCTTCTGCCTGGCCCAGAGTGGCTCCTGCAGGCAGTTGGGGAGTGAACCAGCAGATGAGAGACCTGCCTCAGTCTCTCTGCCTTTCAAATAAATAAATATTTAAAAACAGTAATATGAATATAACTCTTAATCTTTAAGCTTTTACTTAAAATTATCCTGATCCTTTACTGGGTTCCCTCAATCACTAGTAAGAACTGGGCTTTTCAGAAAGTATGTGATCAATACATAAGCCTAAGAGGATAATATAAGTTCATTAAATAAAGTTAAGTCAATTACTCAAAGCTGACCCATGAATGCCAAGATCAAAATGAACAGCTCATCCAGTGTCCTGATTGCAATAAAGTTGGACAGAAAAAGACATAAAAGTTCACTCCAGTCTGGGTTGCTTATGATTGCTGTTTAAGAAAAATTTTAAGAGCAGCTCTGAATCAGTATATATAAATTTCACACTTAAGAAAGCCAAACTGTGTGAGGACAACTTTCAGGAAGTCCGTGAACATACATTAACCCCGTCTGAAGAGCTTTGGGTGTCTAAGAAGGGGGAGCACAAGAGCAGAGCAGAATGCGATGCTCCTGATCTTGGAAATACCAAAGACAGACATCAAAAGTATCGTTATTTAGGGTGGCATTGTGGTGCAGCACGTAAGGCTGCTGCCTAGACACCAGCATGCCATATGGATGCTGGTTCATATCCTGGCTGCTCTACTTCCAATCCGACTCTCTGCTAATGGTCTGGAAAATGCAGCAGAATATGGCCCAAGTGTGGGCCCCTGCCATCCACGTGGGAGACTGGGATAAAGCTCCTGGATTCTGGCTTTGGCTCGGCCCAGCACTGGCCTGTTGCGGCCAGCCTGTGGGGTGGACCAGCAGATGGAAGATATCTCTATCTTTCCCTCTAACTCTTCATATATATATATATATATATATATATATATATATAATCATTCTTTTAGGGATATTAATCTTTTAAAAGAAATTAAAATCTAAACCATCAACTGTACCAATCTGCTGTTTTAATGTAATTTAATCTAGGGAAAAAGATGGCTGATCAGATAAGAATTCCTGCAAGCTACGACTCCATTTACTTTGCTGGGCTGGAAATTTCCAAGACAGAAAAGAGGCCAGACTTCTCTCTCTTCCTGGCATATAAAAGCAGTCCAAAGAATCCCAATCAAAATTTGAAAACCAAAATGCAAATTGATCTCTATTTAACAGATGTAATTTTAAAAGGTATCTTCTGATTAAACAGGATCCAATTTTTAAATACATTAAAAGACCAAAATTTTTATAGTCAAGAATGCAAATAAAAACTCCCTGAGTAATTTCTTTTGCCAGCCTGAACTTTATAATTTGGGCTTTCTTAAAGTAAGAAAATGTGCAAGTACATAAGCACTGGGTCTCTGGAAAGTATGTAAAACTACTGCTGGGCACTCCTCTGCAATGAAGCGTCAGGATTCACAACCTAAATACCCAAAAAGAACAGCTCAAGCAATCCTTTTTTTAGGGATGGGGAAGAATTCTGCAACAAAAAGACAACAAGTTCTATCTGCAAAGGACAAGAGAATCTGCACTGGTCAGGTCTTGGTACCTGAACCCCCTGGTATGTCAAAAAAGAAAAAAAAGAAAAAAAAGCCCACAAAATCTAGGTATAGTGTATATGTATGTGTGTGTGTGTGTGTGTACACATATATAAATCTTTTAGTTCTGCCAGAACCACAAAACTGCTAAATAAAGATTTTTTTTTCTTTCATTTCTCTGATTTAAGACTGTCTAGGGGCCAGCGTGATAGCATAGTGAGAAAAGTGTCGCCTGCAGTGCCATATGGGAGCTGTTTCAGGTCCTGGCTGCTCCACTTGCAATTCAGCTCTCTCTATGGCCTGGGAAAGCAGTGGAGGATGGCCCAAGTCCTTGGGCCCCTGCACCCACATGGGAGACCCGGAAGAAGCTCCTGGCTCCGGATTGGCTTAGCTTTGGCCATTGTGGCCACCTGGTCCTGTGAACCAGCCAATGGAAGATCCCTCTCTCTGGCTCTCCCTCTGCCTCTCATTAACTCTACCTTTCAAATAAATAAATAAATCTTAAAAAAAAAAAAAAGAAAAAAAGGACTGCCTGGAAAAGATTAATCCTTAATACTTATAAAAGCATAAAAGCATTAATATGTATATGTCTTAGATATTTTGGGATATTCCTTTATTCAACAGATGTTTAACTGGTACAATCAAATGTGACTTAATTTATGCCATGGTAATATTTTTCAAATGTACTTACATTGACAAATGAGAGAAGACTCTTTGTAAAGGCTGTGTGTTCTAGTTTTTGTTCAGAAAGTACGCTCACCATATTCCTAGCATGTAAGATCAGGGTTAAGAGCTCTTGACTTCGCCGGTATGAAGTCACTCTTTACAATATGCATGCTAACTGTTTTCTAAAACAAGCAAACAACTTGAAAAATTAAACTTCTTGTAATCTGGGTCTGACTTACAACCTGGAGCTATAAGGAAAGCAGTGACAAGACCATGATTTGCATCTATCACAAACAGGGTCCGTGGGAAGGTTTGGTTCATGATTAATGTGTGATACATGTCTACAAACATATTCTGTGTTGCCTGAATCTTTAGAGATTCTAATATTCATAAACACTTTACTCTTACGAAAGTTGTGATGTTAACAGCACAACAATGTAGTTATTATTTTGCCTTTGATAGTATTTCTTTCAAGAAATACTATTATCAGTTACTATTATCCGCTACTGAATGCACATGCTTGCTCACTACTGAAAAAGTTCCAAAATACCAAACCCCAAATAAAAAATTTAAATTTGAAAAATGCAAGGTAATTTCAAATCCAGAACATTTTGGTATGTATATTTATAGCCCAAGTAGAAAATTAAAATATTCTCATTTTCTCCGACTAAATGTGGCATTTGCATACAATTGAAAGTACTCACAATAGGGAGGGAAAGAGGGACTCCAAGGGCAAGAGGGGACGTGTGTGCGCACCCGACCCCCATCATGGCAGTGTCTGCTCTCACAGGCCCTTTCGTCCTCTGTGGCTCTGTTACTCGAGTATGTGCTGTGAACAGTCTAACTCATCCTGCTTTGCCCTTGGGGTCCAGACTTTGTCCTTGGTCTTGCTTGGTTTCATTCTAAACTCATGTCAGCACCCCTCTACCTCCACACCCCCAATCTTGATTTCATCTAATTTTTTAAAGCCATTGGCATAGTTTTAGATGTTACAATTGGCAGTATCTATAGTTATAGCTTGCTTTTCTTTTCTAACGCTTGCTTCAAAGAATATTGTTTTTCTCAGTGAAGTTAAAAAGACAACAAAGGAAAGTACTAGAGAGAGAAATAAATCACAAAGAAAGGTAAAGCTGGAGGGCAAGCAGAAGCCCTGATGGTACCGCCTTCATACCAGGGCAGGACAAGGACCTTGTTCTGCAGTGATTATAGGAATAATAATAGCAGCAGTTAAAAAAAAGCCAGATCATTTTTAAACATTAACTGTTCAGTATTGGTTGGTCATGTATTAAGCAAGTATTTCCTATGTATTAACCTCATTTGATCTTCATTTAACCTTACTGCTAAATTTATTAACCTGATGCTCTAGATGAAGAATTTGAGAGCTGAAGATTTATATAATCTAAACTATCCAAGGTCACACGGTCTGCAAGAGACAGACACTAAAACTGAATCTGCTTCTGTCTATACCTCGAGAGCCAGCACTTTCAATGAAACATCACCCAGTATCTAAGATTAGTTAGGTGTTTTCACACTCATTACCTCAGTGACACAGAGAGAGAGAATGAAGCTCAAAGACACCAAGAAAACCCATGCGCTGAGCAGCACAGGTATGCAGGGAGCACCACACTCAGCTGCCTGCCTTGGTAACAAGGAGCTAGCCTAAGGCCGGCGAGTTTTACTCAAGCCAAATTACCATGATGCTAAGTGGGTAGGGGCAAGAGACAGCAACTTTCTCCATCTGTAAAACAGAACATTCAGATGCTCCCAACTCACTTCTGCAGTTTCTATGAGAAATCATCCAAGTTTCACGGAGGAAGTTCCCCGATGACAAATCTGGCCAAAATTGAACACGGCCATATCTTCAGAGATGCTGAGCAAGGACACGGGCCACTCACTGCCAACTTCTGGAACTCCCCCTTCTCAGAAACGCACAGAGGTGATCCGAGAGAATGTTGGATGCTGCCTCTTTCTGGAGCTGCAGGAGCTAGGATACACGCCCTTCAAGCTCCCTTTCAATCTTGAAAGTGTCATTCTCTCAGATACTGTATTGGGACAGCTTACTGAGAAAGGATAGCTGCTGGGAAGTCGAGACATATGACTGTTTGTCACCTAAACTTCCAGGGAAGCCATTTGGAAGTGACCCCAGTCCAGGGTTTCCTAGGCTCTAAGGTGCCAAGGTACTGGTTTGCAGCTCTTAGGATCTACTTCTGAGCCAGTGTGGACTCAGTTCAGTAGCTGAGATAAAAGTCATTCCATATTTTAACATCAGAGAATAACTGGCCTTGAGTGTAAAGCAGCCACAGGTCAGGCAGTCTCAAAACCAAAGAAATGAAAAACAGTGTCAAGTTCACACAAGCTGATACCATTTTAAGAACCTCCTAGAGTCACACACCACAAGCATTTAAGTCATGCTCGCAGAGCCATTTCAGCAACTGAGTTAAAAACCAAGCTCCAATCAGCCAGTGAGAGCCATCGGCAGAACCAGGCTACCGCAGCTTCTGAGACAAAGAGGACATTCATTTGCCGTGTGGTTTCTCAGAAAGTGTATCTACCCAGCAGGTTCCCCGGGCAATTTTGGATATATATGTCTTTTTCAGAATGCTGTTCTTGGCTGGTTTTCTGAAAGTAAAGAGTACAAGCTCTCATTATATTCCAAAGTACAAATGAATTCAGTCTCAACATACTTTAAATCCAGCTTTACAGGAAAAACAGAAAGTTGCAACAGAAACAGCGTACCCTGTCAAGGACAATTTAGAAGTCTTCTCAGCAGAAACCGCTCAGTGTGATCAGCCCAGCAAAGAGCCAGAAACAGGCAAGCGGCGTTTATTCTGGCCACCTCCTGGGCATTCACAGGCACTGCCAGGTCAGGGACCTGCGGCAGATCATGGTCCCCACTCACCCATCAGGAAAAGGTTCAAAAGGGAAACAAGCAGGGAGAAGGTCCAGAAAGCTGCCGGGAAGGATCTGAGAGCGCAGGGTTCTGGTAGTTAAAATCCTGGCTAATCCACACACTCGACAGGCAAAACCACCACCACAACAATAAAAGCAAAGCCAACACCTAAAACCTCTCACTGATGAGAAGCCAGCCTGACTTAGTAACTTAGAAAGAAGCCTAATTCCAACCAGAAATGCTCCAAATTCCAAATATCAGAGCAAAAGAGAATGATTCAGTCAAAATAATAAAATGGTTTTAAGTATTTTTAACAATAAAGAAATGAAAAGAAACCAAGATATACTATGCATGCATAATGACCTCAGCTGTGTAAAAGAATATAGGAGGAAATATGTCCAAATGGAAGTTATGATTTACTGTTCAGGGTGACACAATTGTAGGGAACACTTTATCTCTCAGCTTCTTCAGTCTCTAAACCTTCTATAATTTGAATGGATTCTGTTTATAAGGGAGGAAAATAAGATTATAACATCATAGAAGAGCAAACAACCTAAAAGAGGAGGAGAAAATAACATTTATTAAGTGTTTATTGCAGGACAGGGGCTAGACTAATGCTTTGCATTTATTATCTCATTTGATACTCACAACAGTCCTATGAGCTAGATGTGATTTTATCCATGTTTGGTGTTAGAAGATAACATAGCAGGTGCAGAAGACCCGGTATGAACCCTGGCAGAATGATCCAGGGATTCTAATGGCAGTGTGTATGCTGCAGCCCAGCCACAGTGGCAGACTCTACCTCCCTCCCTACAAGGCTCAATGATAAAATATACTTTAAAGGACATTATCATAATCTAGAAGAATGTGTGGCACAGTGGGTTAAGCCTGCAGCACTGGCATCCCATGTGGGTGCCGGTTCAAGTCCCAGCTGCTCCACTTCCAATCCAGCTCCCTGCTAATGCACCTGGGAAAGCAGTGGAAGATGGTTCAAGTCCTTGGGGCCCTGTACCCACATAGGGGACCCAGATGAAGCTCCCGGTTCTTGGTTTTGGCCTGGCCCGGCCCCACTTATTGCAGCCAACAATCTTTATTCATCTTTTGTGAACCAAAGGAAGGAAAATCTCTTCTATCTTTCCTTCCCCCTCTCTCTATAATTCTGCCTTTCAAGTAAATAAACAAATCTTATTTTTAAAAAATTCAAAGTAGAAGAATTAAGAGCACCTCTAACTGACACTATTTAAAGAGAGTCCACGTGGCAGAACGAAGTATCACTGTAGTTGAAAATATACTAGCATAACAAATACACATTTAACCCACAATATAGAAGATAGATAGGAATAATTGTCAAAAAAGACCCTAAGTATTCACCTATCAGACTATCCAAAAAAAAATTAGAGATACAATTACTAAAGTTGGACAGAAAGGATCTGATTTTGAATCCCCAAAAGTTCCCCAGCAACAAGAGGCATGGAGTCCAGAGAACAGAAATTGAAGAGAGGAACAAAAAGCGCTGTACTTGACACCAAATTATATAATCCTCAGTCAGCCTTAGGAGGCCTGCTCACTTCTTGTTTCAGTTCAGCAATGAAAGCCTTTTGGTTAGAAATAATCAATTTTGCTTGGCAGAAAAGCATCAAGACATAGGAGTACTGTGGATCGAATTCTGTAGAATCAGCTTATTTGAGATGCATTAAAGTTAATGCCAAAACCAATATGGTGCTCTGTTCGCAGTTCCTTTGGGGAGGTTTTAAAAGCAGAACAATATTGAAAGTCAGAGTGTAAAGTGGAAACTTTCTATCAGTAAAAACAAGCTTCTTTTGGATACTAGATGCTACCAAGATTTGGTAATTCCAAATTAACTATGAATTCTTACAATCCTTGGTTGTTAGCAAAAGTGGCTGCCTGTTTAGAAAAATATGAAGCCGGATGGCTGCCCCACTCTATACCAAGACAGACTCCAGATGGATTAAATACTGAAAAAGAAAAAAAGAAATTCTAAAACAAAGTAGAAATTAATATTTTTATTATTTTAGGATGTGAAAAACTTCTAAGCATGACATAAAATTCCAGAAACCACAAAGGAAAAGCTAATAAATTGAAATATATAAAAACTTAAAATGTCTGAGACTATATAAAGTTTTCAAAAACTGAGAAAATATCTTTATCACATGTTAAAAGGTTTATAATCTTATTTAATATATGACGAACTTTTTAAAATCAATAAGGAAAACTGATAAAATTAGACAAAAACCACAAACTGGCAATTCACACACAATAGCAGAGAAATTTGACAATATGTTTTACAATTTTAAATGTATAACCAATTTAACCCAACAGTTGTAGTTGTGGAAGTTAATTCTAAGGATATACTCTTCAGAGATGTTCATTAAAAGAACATTCATTAACATTAAAAAGCTGGAGGGGCTGGCGCTGTGGCATAAAGTGGGTAAAGCTGTCACCTGCAGCATGCCATATGGGCACCGGTTCCAGTCCCGGCTGCTCCAATTCCGATCCAGCTCTCTGCTATGGCCTAGGATAGCAGTGGAAGATGGCCCAAGTCCTTGGGCCCCTGCACCTATGCGGAAGAACCAGATGAAGCTCCAGGCTCCTGGCTTCAGATCAGCATAGCTCTGGCCGTTGTGGCCAACTGGGGAGTGACCAGCGGATGAAGACCAGATTCTCTCTCTCTCTCTCTCTCTCTCTCTCTCTGCCTCTCTGTAATTCTGCCTTTCAAATAAGTAAATAAATATTAAAAAAAAAAAAAAAAAGCTGGAGATCACCTAACTTCCACGAATTGGTTAAAGAAGAGGTCACAAACACGAATGTTTGTCGGCAGGCACAGGTGACAGAAACAAGCTCAACAGGCCAGTTATCTAACAATAAGCAGGAGATGGGGCCGGCAGTGACTGGGACAGCTTACGCCCACTGCAGGAATCCGAATTGTAAACACTGCAAGCGCTCTCCCTCCTGGAGTCCTAGCAGACCACAGGGTCAGAGGTGCGACCCACAGCCACGGGTGAGCACGGCTGCCAGCTCTGTGTCCCGCCGAGGAGGATGTCTACCCTGAATGCTCCGTGCTCACTGTACTATCCCACTTGAATAACTCTAAGAGTCCACTGATGAGTATCAGTAAAGGTCATCTAAGCTAACACAAAGCCTTCCTGAGGCTGAAGCCACCCAGTCTTGTTTAGACTCAGGAAGAAAGCAGAGAGAGGGGGATGACGGAAAGGCCAGAAGTCAGAGGATGAAGAGGAGACTAGGGTCTCCTGCTGCATCTTCATTTCCCATAAGAACAAAGCAGATGGGCGGAGAAATGGCAGAACGGAAAAAGGGGAAACCCTGTGCATCGCATACCTTGGATATTGAACTATACATTAAATGCCACAGATGGTTCAAATACTACCAACTCTCGGCAATATTCTCTCTCATGAAGTGCTGAATTCATAGTACCTCTGTTAAACATTCCTTTGGCAATAAACTTCTGCGTAGCTGTTACCCTCATTAACCAAGCTGGCACAAGGAAGAGTTACCACAGATAATGTGACAGGTTGTATACAGGACTTTTATTGCAAGATCCTAATTCATCCCAAGAACTATTTTAAATTAATCCTAGAATGGTCCTAGTTTATAATTACAGCCTCAGCAGCACTTCCAAAAGTGGAAAACCTCCACTTGATCTGGAATGGAACGTTTCTTCCCAACGTGTGAAAATAACCTTGTGCTTGCTCCTGCCATATCTGGGAATAAGAACACTTGGGAGGAGACAGCAAATTTCCTGACATTTTAAATGTCAGTCCCTTGGATTTCCTAAATGCAGACTAGATACCTCCATGTCTGAAGGCTATAAAATAGTAGAGTAATTTTTGCCATGATTTTCCTAAGGAAAGAGCAAATGGAAAAAGTGGACCTGAGTTTGCCCTTTGTCCAGCAACTGGCTACCTTCAGGTCTAGTGTTGTGTGCGAGAGGAACTCAGCTATACAAACACGACCACTCAACAGTTGCTGGCTCCCGTGTCTCCCCCGTCTCTCTCTCCATCTTTATATCTCTACAATATTACCATTAAAACTATTTTGAAAAAGAACACCCATATGGGAACTGTCCAGGTCTCATGGTTCCCAGGCAGGCACAGAAGAGAAGCAATCTGGTCAGAGAAAGCACAGGTGTGCTAATGTTCTGAGTCAGTACACTTACTATGTAAAGCCTAGGAACGAGCAAGCCGTACAGAATTGAGATCGGCTGAGGCCTTCAATACACTTTAAAGGAAGCTGTCTGGGCCATGAAGTGGAGCTGCGACAGCAGGGCCCTCAACAAAACTGAAGTAAGAGCTAGGGCTTCCTCCTGCTTTCCCTTCCTGGTAGTTCGTCCATCTCTTGTGCCTTACGTGTTGACACTTCACTGAATGTCTACTCTGTCAGGTACCCTGTAAGCACTTCAAAAGCAGTTTAGACTGAATTTTCTCAATAACCCTGAGGAAAATGTGATTAGTATATTCTTTCCAGGCTTAGCAAACTGCCTAGAGTTACAGATCTCATAAATAGGCCAGGGTTGAATCTAGGTCCATTCGGCATTTGGTTAATATGCTATCCTGCCTCCCATGCTCATTTGGGTCTCCTTTTGTCCAAAACACCTCCCTGGGGGCTGGTGCTGTGGTTTAGCAGGTAAAGCCACCACTTGCAGTGCCGGCATCCCATATGGGTGCTGGCTCAAGTCCTGGCTGCTCCTCTTCCAATCCAGCGCTCTGCTGTAGCCTGGGAAAGCACTGGAGGATGGCCCGAGTACTTGGGCCCCTGCACCCGCATGGGAGACCCAGAAGCTCCTTGCTCCTGGCTTCAGATCAGCCCAGCTCCGGCTCTTGCAGCCATCTGGGTAGTAAACCAGCAGAAGGAAGACTTCTCTTTCTGTCCGCCTCTGCCTCTCTGTAACTCTGCCTTTCAAATAAATAAATATTAAAAACAAACAAACACACCTCCCTGCACTCTGAAAGAACAAGGAAAATCCTTCTACATGTAGCACAGGGCATCATTTACAGGCTGTTCATAGGTTGTCTCTTTCAGGCTTAAAGCACTCCTAGGGGAGACAAAGATCAGCAAACTCAACCCAAGAGAGTCTGAGGGTTCTTGGAGACTTTCTAATCTCCCTTTAGCAGATGAAGAAACAGAGCTCCCAAAAGGTCTGGGCTTAAGGACACAAGGCTAGTTACTGTCAGAGCTGAGACCCGACTCCCAACCCCCTGCTCACTTTAACCTATGTATAAACAGTCACTGGGAACGGAACTCACATGTTAATAACGGAGAAGGAATGCCAGGCACATTGCTAAATGCTTTACACACTGCATCCAACTTCAATCTAGGGGATTCCCACACTGCAGCTCCAATCAACGTTTTCCACTAAAGTTCTGCCAAAGAAGAAGGAAAAACCTAAATTCTGTATCTATCAAATTTATAATTAACATGTTCCTACAGGCACAGATGAATGCATATTACAAAAAAGAAAAGATCTGCAGAGAACACCAATGTGCTCAAATGACTGAATTAAAAAAAACACATTTGAGCACCTGTGTGCTATGGCTGTTTGCCAAGTGCTGGGCACCTCACAGAAAAAATGTGCAGCATCTAAATCAGATGACGCTCAGTGCAGAGACAGTACTCTGCACACACAAAAAATCAACATTGTGCTGAGAAAAATACTGGTCTTGGCATCAGAAAATCTGGACTGAAAGTCTAGCTCTATCATTTACTAATCATAGACTATCATATGAGGAGGATGTAGCATCTCTAAACCTCTGCCAAATGAGTGTGAGTAAGATATATTGTGCAGGGTCCTGCACTATGGCATAGCAGGCTAAGCCTTTGCCTGTGGCGCTGGCATCCCACATGGGTGGGGGTTCAAATCCCGGCTGCTCTTCTTCTGATCCAACTCTTGTTTAAGGCCTGAGAAAGCAGGAAGATGGCCCAAACTCCTGGCTCCAGATTGGCCCAGCTCCAGCCATTGCAGTCATTTGGAGAGTGAATTAGCAGATGGAAGACCTTTCTCTCTGTCTCTCCCTCTCTCTGCCTCTCAAATAAATAAATAAAATCTTTTTTTTTAAAAGATATATTGTGCAAAGATACTGTGAGAAGCAAATGAGACCAAACATTTACAGGGACCTAACACATAACAATACCTATTAGCTGCTATTTTTATCATTTATTTTTTAAAATATTTATTTAGTTATTTGAAAACCAAAATAACGGAGAAAGAAAGAGAGACAGAGAAAAACAGTTACAGCAGCCAGGTCTGGGTCAGGCTGAAGCCAGGTGCCTGAACTCCACCCTGTCTCCCACATGGGTGGCAGTGCCCTTGCACTTGGGCCATCTTCTGCTGCTTTCCCAGCCTCATCAGCAGGAAGCTGGACTGGAAGTGGAGCAGCTGGGACTCAAATTGGGACTCTGATATAACATGACAGCATCACAAGTGGTGTTAACCCACTGTGCCACAACACTGACCCATCACCATTTATTTAAAAAAATTTTTTTTAATTTACTTTATTTGAAAGGCAAAGAGACAGAGATAGACAGATGGAGATCTTACATCAGCTGGTTCACTTCTCAAATGCTGGGACTGGGCCAGGCTCAAGCTGGGAGCCCGAAACTTAATTAGGCCTCCCATGCAGGTGGGCAGGGACCCAAGGATGCTAGTCATCACCTGCTATTTCCCAGAGTAGGCACTAGCAAGAAGCTAGAGGAACTGGGACTTAACACAGGCACTCTGATACAGCCTGTGGGCATTTAACCACTCCCAACAATTGCTTCTGCAGTTTTATAACCCAGCCTTAAAGAGTGAGTGTCCCTGCCAATAGAATCTAAAATAAGACAAAATAATGAGCAGCTAATATGAAATTACTAGAAGTACTCAGTATCCATCACCGGGACAAGAAAAGCAAATGAACAGAAAAGCCCATCCTGATTGGACAATATACAACAGAGAGGGAAAGTCTGGGAACAAGTGCCTGAATGAGACTGACAGGCAGGCTGTGACAGATCGCAAAGAAAATGCATCAAATGTTGGCTGCAGCCAGTAAGCCTGCTGCACCATGGTCACCAATATTATCACAGAGATTCTATTTGGTCAAAACCAAAAAGCACTCTTCAAAAAATAATGCTTCTTTTAGTTAACATGACATTTTCTTTTTAAAAAACATTTATTTATTTTTATCTCTTTGAAGGGCAGGGAGAGAGAAGAAAGGAGAAGAAGGGAGGAGGAGGGGAGAAGGGGAGGAGAGGAGGAGGAGGAAGAAAGGAGAAGGGGGAGGATGGGGAGGAGAAAAGAAAAGGGGGAAGAAGAGGAGATGGAAATGGAGAGGGGAAGAGAGAGAGGAGAGGGAGACGAGGAGAGGAGGGGAGGGGAAGGGAAGGAGACAAGGAGACAACTCTAGCCACTGCGGCCACTTGGGGATTCTCTCTCTCTCTCTCTCTCTCAACTATGACTTCTAAAGTAAATAAATAATTTCAAAAAAATAAGTAAAATAAAATAAAAACATTTCTAGACTTCAGAATCTTCAACCTTTGAAAGGGGATAAGAAGCCCTGCCTGTTCCCTTACAGAAACACTGTAAGCTTCACCAAACAAAAGAAGAAAATATGAATGAGTCTTTAGCTCCATTAAATGTGATATAACCCTACAGCGATGATGGCATTGCTATCACCATAGACAAAGTATACCAGAAGGAGGAGAACTTACCTGCTCCTGTGGTCTTTCTGTCTCTGGATTATTTGTCATCAAAGAGCTAATTATCTTTTTCTTACAAAGGAAAAATGCAATGTGAAATAATACCTTTATAGTTTCTGCCCAGAGAATTCTACCATAGTTCTGAAAGTAAACTTGGCTCAAATAATGCTACCTACATTTCACTTGTTCCTCCTCCCAACCTGAAGGAAAAGCAGGACAGGTGGTACAAGTATTTTGCTTGATTTACAGATCACAAACCCAAAATTCAACGAGGACTTGGAAGTCCTCAAGGTCTAGTCAAAGCCAGGGCCATTCACTCTTCTGAATCAATTTCATTTCATTATACGGGCCTGTGATATGAAGTACCCTATTTTCAAGAAAACTCACTTCAGTGTCAAACTCCAGGGCCGATGAGGCAAACTTACCATCCATTTTATATAGCCAGCAACCTCTCTCGAGATTCCAGGGGTGCCCACACACACAAGCAGTGAAAGGGCGGCACCTACTGGCAAATGTGCATTGTTGCAACAGAAGTAGCTGGAAAGCTTTAAGATTTGAAAAGTATCAAAAGTAACATCCACAGTTCATGAGAAGTGGGTCAAAGGAAAAATGATACTAAATGGAGATGTAAGGGAATGAAAGACAGCATTACGATGTTTTAACAATGATTCATTCCCATGACGACTTCGTTACTCAATTTCCAATCAGTAATCAATTTAATTCCTTTGTTTTGGAGCAGTTTGTAAATCTGTCCTTTCAAGAGCAAGTTTTCTTTGGGAATAGACCCCTATTTCTGCAATGGAAACCAAAGGCAAATTACCAGGAAGAAGGTTTAGGTAACGGAAATCTAGTCCATGGACCAAATCTGAGGAAAAGAAAGCAGAGGAAAGGGGAGGAAGTTGGCCTGTATGCAGAGTCCATTAATGCCGCAGGCATTTTACACGTACTACCCTGTGTGGTTCACAGACAAAATCTAGCCTACCAATTCCAGCACTATCTCCACGTTACAGAAGAGGAAAATGAAACTCAGAACAAACTGCCCCAAAGCTAGTCAGCTAACGGCAAACTCAGAATGTGAACTCCAACAGCCTGACTCTGGTGATCTTAGCCACCAGACACAACCAAAACAGCGGTCACTTTGGTGCACACAGACCTAATCTGCTTCCATGCAAAGAGATTCAACCGAACTTCTAAAGGAATGGGAAATCTATTAGATCTCAGTGAAGGATGTGCAGGACAACCACCCTGGCGCAGCATCTTCCTCTCAGCAGCAGTACAGAAGGGGACTATGGGTCAGCTTTCTCCTCTCTGAACATCTTCGCAACACCTCCCTCCCCCACAATGACAGTCTGATCTCAGTAACATCAGTATCAAATGCCAACCGCAGAATGAGGACAGGACAGGAGACAGGCCTTCCATTTAAAAAGTCCTGGTGTCTGGAGTGATGTGTGTCCTCAGAGGCAGGAGGTGTCAGTGTGCTGTATGTCAGTTGAGGAGTGGAGCACCGGGAGCTATCAGGTGCGTGTTCATGTGGAGCGAGGAGAATGACAGGGAGGACAAACCTTAGTGAGAAAGGTGCTTCCCCGCCCTTTCCTGACAGAGGCACTGGGCCACAGCAAAGACACTCCTTTCACAGCTCCAATAGAAACTCTTTCCTAGGATGGGGGTGAGAAATTGGCACACACCTTGTTCCTTGTCTTCTCAACATTTCATGTCCCAGGAATATGGATTATAGAACTGTCAAGCATCCATGTGAGAAAAAAATGGGAGGTGAAGCTGAAAAGACTGAAGAAAGCATCGTTGAGAACTCAAACAAAGCAGAGTAAAGAATGTAAGAGTAGGTTATGGAAAACAAATTAGGAAACAAGGCTGCTTTGGTCTGAAAAAATCTGAAATCCCTGCATATGAGGGATCTTCAAAAAGTTAGTGGAGGGGCTGGCACTGTGGCAAAGTGGGCTAAGTCTCCGCCTGTAGTGCTGGCATCCCATATGGGCACCGGTTCGAGTCCTAACTGTTCCACTTCTGATCCAGTTCTCTGCTATGGCCTGAGAAAGCAGCGGAAGATGGCCCAAGTGCTTGGGCCCTTGCACCCACGTAGGAGACTAGGAGGAAGCTCCTGGCTCCTGGCTTCGGATTGGCATAGCTCCAGCTGTTGCGGCCATTTTGGGGGTGAACCAGCAGATAGAAGACCTCTCTGTCTCGCCCTCTATCTGTCTATAACTCTACCTCTCAAATAAATAAATAAAGTTCTCCCATGTCACACTTGATTTGTATATCTTGAAATGTGCTTGTGTTTTATGAATAAAAGTTGTGGTAAATGAAAAAATAAATAAATAAATAAATAAATAAAGTTCTTTCAAAAAAAAAGTTCGTGGAAATATGTATTATAAAAAATGCACGGGGTGGGGGGCAGCACTGTGACGTAACGGGTAAAGCCACTGCTTGCAGTGCTGGCATCCCATATGGGTGCCTGTTCAGGTCCCGGCTGCTCCATTTTCAATCCAGCTCTCTGCTATGGCCTCGGAAAGTAGTGGAAGATGGCCCAAGTCCTTGGGCCCCTGAACGCGTGTGGGAGATCCAGAAGAAGCTCCTGGCTCCGGATCAGTGTGCAGCTCTGGCTGTCGTGGCCATCTGGGGAGTGAACGTGCAGATGGAAGACTTCTCTCCTCTCTCTCTGCCTCTGACTCTCTGTAACTCTGCCTTTCAAATAAATAAATATTTTTTAACAATGCATAGATGTCAAAAAATTTTATACTAAAATAACTATCTTTTAATTCTATTTTCCATAAGCTTTCAATGAGATCACAATTTCAAATCATGGCTGTGGATTCAGTAACAAGAAAAAGTAATTGGAGCTGGCGTGGTGGCATAACGGGTAAAGCTGCCGCCTGCAGTGCCAGCATGCCACATGGGTGCCGGTTTGAGTCCCAGCTGCTCCACTTTTGATCCAGCTCTCTGCTATGGCCTGGGAAAGCAGGAGAAGATGGCCCAAGTCCTTGGCATCCTGTACCCACATGAGAAGACTCAGAGGAGGCGCCTGGCTCCTGGCTTCGGATTGGCACAGCTCTGGCTGTTGCAGCCAATGAGGGAGTGAACCAAGTACTTGGGCCCTTGTAACCACGTGGAAGACCCAAAAGAAGCTCCAGGCTCCTGGCTCTGGTCTAGCCCAACTCTGGCCATTCTGGCCATTTAGGGAGGGAACCAGCAGATGGAAGTTCTCTCTCTGTAACTTTGCCTTTCAAATAAATAAATAAATAAATCTTAAAAAAAAAAAAAAAAAGCCAGCCGCCACCATAGCTCACTTGGCTAATCCTCCACCTGTGACACCGGCACCCCAGGTTCTAGTCCCGGTTGGGGCACCGGTTACTAGCCCCGGTTACTCCTCTTCCAGTCCAGCTCTCTGCTGTGGCCCGGGAGGGTAGTGGAGGATGGCCCAAGTGCTTGGGTCCCTGCACCCGCATGGGAGACCGGGAGGAAGTACCCGGCTCCTGGCTTCAGATCAGTGCAGCGCCAGCCATAGCGGCCATTAGGGGAGTGAACCAATGGAAGGAAGACCTTTTTCTCTGTCTCTCTCTCACTGTCTATAACTCTACCTGTCAAAAAAAAGAAAAAAGAAAAAAAAAAAAAAGCCACACTCAGAAAAGAAATGAAACAACCTACCTGCACATTTGAGTTTATATAATAACCACGCAGCAATTATTTCAAATTATAACATGGTAATTTTATCATATCTCTCTACTGGGATAAGCCCTAAAGGACAAAGATAACTACAACACAAATCTTTACAAATTTTTACTGAGACATTTTCAGTAATCGTTGGTAAGAAGTACTGGTATTGTCATTCTCAGCCTGAAATGTGTGCTGTGGAATGCAAAGCAAATGAGTAATTACACTGATACTGCTGGGAAGTAAGATATTTGGCACAGGGAAAAGGAATTACAGACATAGGATCAAAGTAGTTAAGTAAAAAACTAGAAGTATTCAATCTGTACTGGAAATAGCATAAGAACTCATGAGTTTGTAATAAACCCACTTCTTGGTTTTGCCCATTGAAAAGTGACCTAACTATGATGTGCACACACAGTAGCCACACTGTGGTCTTTAAATAGCATTTCCCAGAAAAGGAACCACAGTTCCTTCAAAGCATGGCTTTTTCCAGGGCTGGAAATTCATAAAGATATTTAAAAAAAAAAAAAAAAAAAACCAACCTGGATATCTCTAGAGAATAGTAGGAAACTAATACATTCATTATTTTGAAAAATACCAGCTCCCTGGGAAAGCAAAGGAAGATGGCCCAAATGCTTGGCCCCCTGCTAGCCACATGGCAGACCAGGATGGAGTTCCAGGTTCCTGGCTTTGGCCTGGCCCAGCCCCAAGTCTTTGCAACCATTTGGAGTGAACCAGAAGATGGAAGATCTGTGTGTTGTGTGTGTATGAATGTATGTCTTTCCCTTTCTCTAACTCTGCCTTTCAAATAAACAAATCCTTTTTTGTTTTTTGTTTTGATAGGCAGAGTGGACAGTGAGAGAGAGAGACAGAGAGAAAGGTCTTCCTTTGCCGTTGGTTCACCCTCCAATGACCGCTGTGGCCGGCATACCACACTGATCTGAAGGCAGGAGCCAGGTGCTTCTCCTGGTCTCCCATGGGGTGCAGGGCCCAAGCACTTGGGCCATCCTCCATTGCACTCTCGGGCCACAGCAGAGAGCTGGACTGGAAGAGGGGCAACCGGGACAGAATCCGGCACCCCGACCGGGACTAGAACCTGGTGTGCCAGCGCCGCAAGGCGGAGGATTAGCCTATTGAGCCGCGGCACCGGCCCAAATAAACAAATCTTTAAAAATAATTTTAAATGCTTCTACACTGAACATGTAAAGAATTTTTCTTGTCATTACTCCCTAAAAAAGAAAATAACTATTTACATAGTATTTACATTATAGTAGATATTACAAGGAACCGAGAGACAATTTAAAGTATATGGAAAGAGGTTATATGCGAATACCATGCCAATTTATACAAGAGACTTGAGCATCGTGGATTCTGGTATCTGCTGGAGGTTCTGGAACCAATCCCCTGCAGCTAATGAGGGCTGACTGAATTCCCTCTTTCCTACCTAAACTGTAGCTGAGAATATTTAGACAGTTAATGAAGTGCTTCCTTACACAAGTGTTTCAGTTAATGGAGAACGAATGATGAAATATCACCATTTTGTAATTACTGATGACAGCAGGCAACGATTTTCAGTGGCTTTACATAACAGAAAAAGAGATGACCATACATCCAGACCTTATGAACTTGAGATGGAAGTGTACACACTACCTATGAAATATCCTTATCCCCAGGACTGAGTTGAGTATGGCAAGCTTCTAGATCGGCAGTTCTCAAAGCATGGCCTGGGGGCCCCTGGGAGATCCCTAGTATCCGCTCAGGGTAATCTTTAAGATCAAACTATTTTCACATTAATTCTAAGACATTACTCACCCTTTCAACAGTTGTACTGATGAAATGAAAGCAATGAGGGGTGGGGCAGGTGCTTGGCCTAGCAGTTAAGATGCCCACATCCCATACTGCAGCACTTCATTTTGAGTCCCAACTGGACTCCCAATTCCACCTTCTTGCTAATGCAGACCCTGGAAAGTCAAAGTTATGTTTCAAGTAGCGAGGTCACTGAGACCCACAGTGATTGAGTTCTCAGCTCCTGGCTTCAGGCCCAGGCCCAGGCCCAGACTCAGGCCCATTGTGGCTATTTGGAGAATGGGTCAGTGGATGGGATGGGAGCTTTCTGTCTGCTTTTAAGGCAAATTAAAAAAAAAAAAAAAAAAAAAACAAGCAATGGTAAGTCTTGGTATGAATCAAAAACTGGCACCAGATACTATTAGTGATTGCATCGTAACCACAGACTACAGTTTTAAAGAAGAAAATCAGGGGCCGGCACTGGGGCAGAGATGGTTAAGCTTCCACCTGTGGTTTCGTAATCCCATGTGGGCGCCAGTTTGAGTCCCGGCTGTTCTACTTCCAATCAAGCTCCCTGCTAATGGCCTGGGAAAGCAGCAGAAGATGGTCCCAGTGCTTGGGCCCTGCATCCGTGTGGCAGACCAGCAAGAGCTCCTGGCTCCTCTGGCCATTGCTAGACACCTTCTCTCCATCTCTCCCTCTCTCTGTGACTCTGCCTCTCAAATAAATAAATAAATCTTTAAAAAAAAAAAAAGGAATAAAAAAGGGAAGTCAATTCCCTTAAGATTTTTTTATAAAAAATAAAAAAGTATTGATTCTATTAATTTTCAGATCTTTTTAATGTTATCTATGATTAAATGAGAAGTCTGCACAAAGGCCTTCTGTTTTAACTGAAATACAGTGGTCATCTCACAGCAAAGCACTTGAACAATCCAGTTGCGGCTATTTTATATTTTTCTTAACTTTACAGTTTTGTTATGGCTGCGTACAGATTGGGAAAATGAGAAGGTCTGAGTTCTCTTAAAAGTAACATTCTTTTCCAAAGATGTGATCTGTTCTTAGAATAGGAAATATCAACTTCTGAGAATGTAGCATTTCCAAACACCTTTTATACTGCAATCATCACATGTCTTAAGCATTAAGGGAAATCGTCAGGGTTTTTTCAACTTGGCATACAATTCTACCCTAGGCAACTGAATTCCAGAAGTGGAATTAAGTATTCTGTTTCAGAAGAACACAACAATTTTTTTGTCAGCATCAAACTCTGCTGCTCTTGATTAAATTATTTCCTATTTTCGATTTTGGGTAAAATGTTCACTTCAAAATAGCCACTGCCTTCAGAGAAGGGAAGAGACTATCTGTTTCATAATTAAACACTGCCTATCGGGAAACGAGAAAGACTTTAAGAGACTGCCAAGAGGGAAACATGTGAGTTACCCTGACAGATTGCCCTTCTTGAAGCTTAAGGTAATTATGAAGAATATTTTCTTTACTTAAGAGAGTGGCTCTTTCTTTGTCTAATATCATTTTCCATATTCTCTGTGTTTCTAGAATACTCTGGTAAGAATACAGGAGAGGGGTGGGTATCTGGTACATCACGTGAGATGCCCACATCCTGTATCAGAGTGTCTGGGTTCAAAGCTCGGCTCTGTTTCCAATTCCAGCTTTCTGCTACGAATGGCTCACGTAGCTGGGTCGCTACCACCCATGTAGGAGACCTAACTGATAATGGCCCTGCTAATGGCCTGGGAAAGCAGCAGAAGATGGTCCCAGTGCTTGGGCCCTGCCTGGGTCCAGCCTTGGCTGCTGCAGTCATCTAGGGAGTGAACCAGTGGCTGGGAGGTCTCTGTCAATCTGTTCATCTCTCTCCAGGTCTCTGGCTTCCAAATAAATCATAAATAAATATTTTAAAAGGAGTACAAGAAATTCAAAAAGAGTAAAAAGGAAACTTAAAATCATGCAAAATATAATACAATAGAAATGTAACTTTATCTCTGAACTAACTAACTAACTAACTAACGGACAAGAAAATATAGTAAACTCTATTTTTAGATAAAATGTTAGTGAGTAGGGTCACCAGAGGGCAAGTTAAAATGTTACTGGGTGCTGGTTCAAGTCCTGGCTACTCCATTTCTGATCCAGCTCCCTGCAATGTGCCTAGGAAAGCAGAGAAAAATGGTCCAAGTGCTTGAGCCTCTGGCACCCATGTGGGAAACTCAGATGGAGTCCTAGGCCCCTGGCTTCAGCCAGGGGCTACCATTGTGGCCATCTGGGGGGTGAACCAGTGGTTGAAGATTTCTGTCTCCTTCTCTCTCCCTCTGTCCCTGTCTCTGTCTCTAACTCTGCCTTTCAAATACATACATCTTTATTTCAAAAAAATCCTACTGGGTGCGATACTCAGAGATTCTGATTCAGAGTCTGGGGCAGAGCCTGAGAAACCGCATTTCTAACAAGTTCCCAGGTAATGCTGACACTGCTAGTCTAGGAACACGTTTACAACCACTGTGGCAGAGTGGGTAAAGCCACTGCCTGCAGTGCCAGCATCACATATGGTCACTGGTTCAAGATCTGGCTGCTCCACTTCCCATCCAGCTTTCTGCTGTGGCCTGGGAAAGCAGTAGAGGATGGCCCTGCACCCTCGTGAGAGACCCGGAAGAAACTCCTGGCACCTGGCTTCAGATCGGCACAGCTCTGGCCATTGCAGCCAATTGGGGAGTGAAACATCGGATGGAAGACCTCTCTCTCTCTCTCTCTCTCTCTCTCTCTCTCTCCCTTCCCCCGCCCCCTCTGCCTCTCCTTCTCTCTCTGTGTAATTCTGACTTTCAAATCAATAAATAAATCTCTTAAAAAAAAATAACCACTGCTTCAGATTACTATTTCGGGAGCTGGTGTGTGGCACAGCGGGTAAGGCCACCACCCGTGACAACAGCATCCCATATGGGCGCTGGTTCATGTCCTGGCTGCTCTACATCCCCAATCCAGCTCCCTAATGCTCCTGAGAAGGTAGCAGAAGATGGCCCAAGTGCTTGGGCCCCTGCACCTGTGTGGGAGACCTGGAAGAAGCTTCTGGCTCCTGGCTTCAGCTTGGCCCAAACCTGCCCAGCCCTGGCAATTGCGGCCATCTGGAGAAGGAACCAGAGGACGGAAGATCTCTCTGCTTCTCCCTGTTTCTCTCTGTAGCTCTGCCTTTCAAATAAATAAAATAAGTGCTATATATCAAGAATACCAAGACATTAAAGACAGTTTTCATTTATCTTCAGGAGCAGCTCAGGTACATCCCACCTGAATTTTCTCCCACTGTTGAGTTCTCTTAAAATTCTGAAGGCAAAAATATAATTTTATACATTAGGAAGGACTGGCTCAAGCACACATAAATCCAAATGACTCAGAGCAAGATCCCCAATATCCAACATACCTGAGTGCTAAACAGGTCAGACAGTTAATATAAATGGTGAAGTAGGCCAGATACAGTAGAGAACTGGAGAGGTCATACCCAAAGAGGGCAGCTCCTACACAGTTCCTGATAAATCAGCTGCCAAGAATGTAGGCCGTCGAATATTATGGCCAGATCTACCAAGTTCTCAAGATAAGCTAGAGATACAATTTATGTAAAATCTTTCATGTTTTAAATATAGGCGACTCTTTTTGTTTTTTTTAATGTGAATATACAAAAAGGTGTGTGTGCTAGCTGCTGCGGCTCTGTGGCCTCTGCCTTTCTGAGCAGCAGGTCTCAGGGGTCAAACACGGACAACAAGCTAATCTCTTCAGTATGCTAACAGCCCACTCCCCACAGGAACACTCCACCTCCAAAACATAAAGCACTCACTCTGAAGACCCACGAAAGCTCCTCTGTGAAAGCTGTTTGCCTCTTAAAACAAGTTCTCTGCTGGTGATCTTAGAATGGGAAAACCATGATAAAGAGAAATAAATTCTAGGCTAATCCTCCGCCTTGCGGCGCCGGCACACCGGGTTCTAGTCCTAGTCAGGGCGCCGGATTCTGTCCCGGTTGCCCCTCTTCCAGGCCAGCTCTCTGCTATGGCCCGGGAGTGCAGTGGAGGATGGCCCATGTCATTGGGTCCTGCACCTGCAAGGGAGACCAAGAGAAGCACCTGGCTCCCGGCTTTGGATCAGTGCGATGTGCCGGCCGCAACGCACCAGCCACGGCGGCCACTGGAGAGTGAACCAACGGCAAAAAGGAAGACCTTTCTCTCTATCTCTCTCTCACTGTCCACTCTGCCTCTAAATAAAAAAGAGAGAGAGAGAGAGAGAAATAAATTCTTTATGTATTGGAACTAATGATCCAAGAATAATGATTAGGATTAAAGTGATGAGGTTTCAGGGTCACTGACTTCTATAATAATTAGAAAAAAAGGAAATAATCTAGCACCATAGATTTAAGGATTCAGAAACATTCTATTGCAATGTTGATTAGAGTTGGTATCTGAAGTGTTTTAGACACCTTTGACTAAAGAGACACTAAACTGAGACAATCAATGCTTACAAGTATATCGAAAATAATTATACAGGCAACATGAAATAGCAAGCACAATTCAAATATCAGAAATGCACTCTGATTAACAATGGTAGCCTAGAGGATTATGTTAGGAAGGATTCCAGACATCCTGCAGTATATTAACTAACACAGGAAACAGAATACTATTAAAGCATAAACAGAATCAAGTCACCCCTTGTCACAGTTTTCAAGTCCACCCATAACAAAGGCTGAGGTCCTTACTTCATAAAAGGCCCCGATGTGCCTCACACTCTGATCTCATTGCCTGATGCAGACCACATCGAGGTCGTTCCAGACTTACCATTTCCTACCTGCTCTGCAAATGGCACCAAGGAAGTCCCTGCCTCAGGAGCTTTGCACTTGCTCCGTCCACTGCCTGAAAAGCTCTTTCCCTGAACACTCACATAGTATGCACCCTCGTCTCACCAAGCAGGACTTCCTTGGTTGTTTCAGTTTTAAAAGCCACAGGACTGATGCTGTGGCGCAGTGAGTTAAAGCACTGGCCTGCAGCACTGGAGTTCTATATGGGTGCTGGTTTGAGTCCCGGCTGCTCCATTTCCGATCCAGCTCTCTGCCATGGCCTGGGAAAGCAGTAGAAGATGGCCCAACTCCTTGGGCCCCTGCACCTGTGTGGGACACCTGAAAGAAGCTCCTGGCTCCTGGCTTCAGATCAGCTCAGCTCTGGTCATTGCAGCCATTTGGGGAGTGAACCGGCAGACAGAAGACCTCTCTCTCCCTCTCTCTCTCATTCTGGCTCTATCTCTCTATGTAACTCCTTCAAATAAATAAAATAAATCTTAAAAAAAAAAAAAAAGCCACACACATTGCTCCTCTCTGTTCTCCAATACACTTTTTCTTTATATTTTCCACAGCACTTACCACCATCTCATACATTAAATATTTTACTTATTTTCCTTCTTCCAGAATGAAATCTCCATGAAGGATGGGTTTTTGGCAGTTCTATTCACTAGTATATATTCCTACAAAGTGACAAGCACACAATGGCACACACACACACACAAACTAAATAAATAAACGAATGAATGAACAAATAAATGATAAAACAAATGAACCTAGGTTCTAGCATGGTCTGACAACTAGTCAATTAACCTCAGGTAAGTTATTTTGGTCCTCAAAAGATCCCTACAAGTAGTTGTACAAACTATTACAATCCTGCCATTTTACAAAAGGAGGAACTACGGAGGAATGACATCATTTCCTCATGGCCAGTGAATGGGGGATAGTGGAAAGCTAGGTCTACAAAAGTCTCCCAGAGCTCAAATGCAATGCCCAAACTAAGCTCTGATGTAAGTAACAACAGAATCACAACAGCTGAATGTCAAATCTCAGAAATTAGGAATGTAAAAACTGAAAATTCCTACAGTGAAAAATCTTTTCTAAAAATATTCAAAAAAAAAAAAGGAACATAAGTTCCTCAGCTTGCTTTTTCTCCAAATTTTTTATTTCCTCTCATTAAATCCCCATGAACATTAATAAGTGCCTGTGGTTGAGGGAGAATGTTCCATAACGAAGAAAGAAAAAACATACCCAGGATTTCTTAAGAAACTTTGGAATAATTTAATATTCATCCTCTAAAAAAATTCAGAATAATCTTCTCAGAGAGCTTAAAATTAGAATGATTAGCAAAACAACAAAGACTCTACAAAACAATATCAACTGCCTTCAAATCTAATTCTTAAATATGAAATAACAATCTCAAATAAACAAAGTTACATCTTCAACTGATGAATAAACAGTCCTTTTACCATGAATGATTTCAAACTGGACAAAAACTAAAAAAGAAAGTGAACAAAGGATTTTAAAAGCAAGAAAGATGACACTAATCAGGGACTCCAAAATGACTCAAACATCAGTAATCAATCTAAATGCCCATCAACAAAAAATTCGATAAAGAAATTATGGGATATGCACTCTATAGAATACTACACAGCAGGAAAAAAAAGGAAATCTGGTCATTTGCAACAGAATGGATGAAGCTGGAAAACATCACACTTAGTGAAATAAGCCAGTCCCAAAGGGACAAATATCTGTTCTCCCTGATCTGTTACAACTTACTGAGCACCTAAAAGGAAACCTGTAGAAGTGAAACTGACACTATCAGAAGGGATGACTTGATAAGCCCTTGTCTTGACTGTCGAGAAACAGTTTATTATTATTTTTTTTTTACTATTTCCTTTTTCTCTTAATACCATTGGTTGAACTCTTTACTTAGCACAGAATTATTCATAGGTATTTAAATGTAGTTGAAAATTGATCCCAGTGTGAGAATAAGAGAGGGAGGAGTTATACAGTTCAGCACATGTTCCCATGGACTTACTCCTAAGGGTAAAGCTAAAAACTTGCCATGGGACTCCAAATCCCATTAAGCTAGGTGGTACTAATGACATCTTACTAGTTAAAGTGATCATTTTAAGTGTATAACTGATCATATAAATAGAAATAAGTGTCAAAGGGATCACATAAATAAGACCAAGTGTCTGCTAATAACAATAGATAGAATTAAAAAGGAGAGAATGACCCAACATGGGAAGCAGGACGCACAGCAGACTCGTAGAATGACAAACTCCCTAAACAGCACTCTGACCTCAAAATCAGCCCTCAAGGCATTCGGATATGGCTAAAAAGCCCATGAGAGCATTTCAGGCATGGAAAGCCAAGACACTGTGGCAAAAAATGACGTACATGAAGGATCTCTGTGAGATCCTAGTGGAAAGAAGGGGCGGGGCCATCAAAGAAAGAGGTACTTTTCTCGGAAGGGAGGAGAGAACTTCCACTTTGCTTATGGCCCTGTCTAAATACTGACAGAATTTGTGGACTCAAAAGGCTTCCATTGCCTTGGCAGCTCATGACAAGAGTCTCAGTTGATCACTGATGTCATAAATCATAAATAAGAGTGTCAGTTGTTAAATCAACAACAGGAGTCACTGTGCACTTGCTCCCCATGTAAGATCTCTGTCCTTATTGAGTTGTACTATGACAATTAATGGTAAAACTAGTCTTCAAACAGTACTTTATACTTTGTGTATCTGTGTGGGTGCAAACTGTTAAAATTGTTAATTAGTATAGAGTTGGTTTCCTGTATATAAAGATAATTAAAAATGAATCTTAATGAAGAATGGGATGAGAGAGGGACTAGGAGGTGGGACGGAAGTAAGGTTGGGGGGAAGAACTGCTATATTCCTAAAGCTGTACCTATGAAATTTGTATTTATCAAATAAAAGCTTTCTTAAAAAATCAATCAATATGCTGTCATCTCGAACTCATGAGATCCTTAGCCTGGGAGCTGCCACCAGGGCACTTATGAGACTCAAACACACAAGAACGCCACAGGCACTTTCCATGACTGGATGTGTGGCATTTCAAGTAACTTCCCCTCAGGAAGACACAACCATGAACTCCCAACACTACTTACAAACTCATAGTCTCCATCCAGGGGCACTTTCCAATCGGAAGAATTTTTCAGTGGAGCAGGTACACTCTTGCCAAAGCTGTTGACCTGGTTTTCCTTTTCTTTTTGTTCAAAGTATTCAAGGAAAGATGGTTTTACAGGCTGCATGGTCTCATCCCTTCCTGAAAACCAAGAAAAACAAAAGGTGAAGAGGAAAATGTTTATGTTCTAGATAGGTTTAATACATAGATGTGCCTCCAGATGGGCTACAGTCTCTGGGCAGTGGGGTCTTTCTGTTACATAAGGACGCCCTCAAGAATTGAATGAAACTACAGAAAAATGCACAAACGCACAAAGTATTTCTCAATATAGGCATATAATTCATCCACTGTGCAAACTATTACATAATTTTAAAATTACGTATGAATGGTCTACAATAAAGGAGAAAAACAACACATAGCATTATATATACAGGATGATATCAATTCTGTAAAATCAAATAAATGGGCAAAAAAGAAAAGTAGTGGAAGAAAATATACCAAAACGTTAACAGAGTTTGTTTCTGGTAGTAGGACTTTAGATGTTTCAATTTGCTTCTTTTAAACAAATTTTTTTACTTTTAGAACTGGGTCAGTAATAGATGAACAGAACTGATTATAACTAATTTTTGTTCCTAGAAGAAGCTGTAGGCGGGTCGCTGGGGCAGAATGGTACAGGGGGTTAGGTTGGACCTGGAGCCATCCCAGGCAGTAGAATCAGTTACACAGCAACAGTTACCATATGAAAGCACAAAACAGCCGCTACTAGTTACTAGTGACAACAGCAAAATGAGTAGTTTCACTTGACATGACTTAAAAACCTATCTAAGTGTAGACATTTGGCCTAGTTAAGACACTTGTGGAATGCCCACATCCCACGAGAGTGTCTGGGTTCAAGTCCTCACTTCCACTCCCACTTCCGGCTTCCTGTTGATGTGCACTCATGTGGGAGCAGGAGCTGACGGCTCAAGTAGTTGAGTCCCTGCTATCCGGTTTGAATCCCGGCTGCTCCACTTCCGATCCAGCTCTCTGCCATGGCCTAGGAAAGCAGCGGAAGATGGCCCAAGGCCCTGGACCCCTGCACCCACGTGGGAGATCTGGAAGAAGCTCCTGGCTCTTGGCTTCAGATCAGCACAGCTCTGGCCATTGCAACCATCTGAGGAGTGAACCAGCGGTTGGAAGATTTTCTCTCTCTCTCTTGTTCTTGCTCTCAGTCTGCCTCTGCCTCTCTGTAACTCTGCTTTTCAAATAAATAAAAATCTTTTAAAAAAATTCTCTAGAGAGATTAGAACACTTGTGGGCTGTAATCTAAAATATGTCACAAACTAGAAGGACATGGACATAAAGAAAGAGATCAGACCAAACTGACAGTTAGGATGCAACAAATATTTTAGTAGCAGGATCGTCTCTGACTCTTCGGATTTCTTAAATGTTTATTTGTTTTCATTTTATTTGAAAGGGTGTTTTTTTCTCTCTCACTCACACACCCACCTGTATCTACAGAAAGTTTCAGTCTTTGGAACTCAGGTTCAAATTCAACTAATATTCAGTGAATACCTTCTAAATTTCAGGATTTTAACTAGTTGCTTTCCCAAGATCTTTTCATCCAAAATTCATGTCCACCAAACAGGAGGAGGGGAGGGGAGACTTGCATTTATTAGGCACCTACCGAGTATCAGAAAATGCATCGCTTCACTGAATCCTCAGAGAATCCTTGGAGACACATTACTGTTCCCACTTTAGAACTTCAGAGTTGAGAAATCTGCCTAAGATTTCATACTTAATAAGCAACAAGGAAAGGATGTGAATCGCAACTGTCAGGTTTACATCTGGTGGACTGCCTTTCACATCGTAAATCCTCTAAAAGCAAAATGAAGATTCTCGACATGTTAGAAATGCCATTTATCTGAGTGCAGAAAGGAGGGCATGGAATTTTCCCAGTAACCTTATCTTTGAACTTTTCTTTCAGCACCCTCAGCTAATGACCAAGTATGCTGGACAAGAGCCTTTTCGTGCTGAAAAGTACAAGAGAATCATTCCCGCTGATTAAAGGCCATGCTGTCCCCAGGGGCTTCAGCTTGACGGTGGGCTTTTGTTTCAACTTGAGCTAAAGTATTTTTCAGATATATCCCAGGAAATGAAGCATTCAGTTGAATGATAATACAAGAAACCTGAAGCCATAAGGAAACTGGACTGAGCAGAGAGAAACCAAGCCTTGAAAATAACCACATCTTTTTCTAATTCTTCTGACTGAGGAAAACAACATGAACTCCTATACTGTGATGAGCCTCTTTTTCTTTTTAAGCAGAATGTACCAAGCTAAGGCTGTAGACAAAGAAGTTAATTCATAAGCAATTTATCTTCTATTTATTTTTCTTAAAAAAAAAAAAAGATGTAGGGCCATCGCTGTGGCGTAGTGGGTAAAGCCGCCACCTACAATGCCAGCATCCCATATGGGTGCCAGTTCAAGTCCAGGTTGCTCCACTTCTGATCCAGCTATTTGTTGTGGCCTGGAAAAGCAGTGGAAGAGGGCCCAACTCCTTGGGCCCCTGCACCCACATGGAAGACCCAGAGAAGGCTCCTGGCTCCTGGCTTTGGATCAGCGCAGCTCTGGCCCTTACAGCCATCTGGGAAATGAACCAGTGGATGGAAGACCTGTCTCTGTCTCTCTCTGTCTCTCTGTCTCTCTCTCTCTCTCTCTCTCTCTCCCTCTCTGTAACTCCGCTTTTCAAATACATTGATTTTTTTTTGGCCAGGCAGAGTTAGACAGTGAGAGAGAGACAGAGAGAGAGTTATAGACAATGAGAGAGACAGAGAGAAAGGTATTCCTTCCGTTGGTTCACTTCCCTAATGGCCGCTATGGTCAGCGCTGTGCCTGTCCGAAGCCAGGAGCCGGGTACTTCCTCCTGGTCTCCCATGCGGGTGCAGGGACCCAAGCACTTCCCAGGCCACAGCAGAGAGCTGGACTGAAAAAGGAGCAACTGGGACTAGTACCTGGCGCCCCAACTGGGACTAGAACCCGGGGTGCTGGCGCCGCAGGCAGAGGATTAGCCAAGTAAGCCACGGCAATGGCCAAATTAATTAATTTTAATAAATTAATTATTTATTCTTCTGATGTGTGAAATCAGAAGGACACAACATCCCAAATGCCTACCAACTGAAGAACAGATAAAATTCAGTAAATCCATACAGTGGAATATTATTCAGCAATAAAAAGAAATAAAATACTGATATATGCTACACATGGCTGAACCCTGAAACCATTATGCAAAATGGAAGAAGCCAGACACAAAGAGCCAAATATTGTATTTACATAAAATGACCATAATAGGCAAATCCAGAGACAGAAAGTAGATTAATGCTTGCCTGGAGATGAGGAGAGAATGGGAAGTGAATGCTAACAGGATTAGGGTTTCTTTGCAAGCAAGGAAAATGTCTGGAATTCAACAGCAATTATGATCTTCAGTACCTCATTAATACACTGAAAAGCCACTCTACTGCACATTTCACATGTCATATTTTATATGAATTACATCCCAAAACATAAAATTTTTAAAGTTATATTGTGGTGATGGTGGCCTAAGCCTGTGAATACACCGAAAACCACTGAATAGTGTATTTTAAATGAGTGACTTGTATGGGAAGTGATTTACATACCAATAATTCAATTTTTTAAAAAAGCAGCAAGACCACTTTCCTCTACTGTTTGTTCTTGTTTCTGAATTCATATGAAGTATAACACAATGCCAGGGTAGTCCCACTGGGAAGGAAAGGAGCTGGACCAAAGACTAACACCTACCTTTCCTTCAGAATGATCCTTAAACTTTTTTAGCCCACCATTTGAAACCTTTATTTTTCAGAGTTCCTAAAACAACCACAGTGGCCCAACTATTCTTTCCTTAATTCCTACAGTAACTCTTTTCTACCTAACGCTAATTAATTCTATCCAAAGCCTAGGCAAAGCCTGTATTTTCTTCTTGGTTTCATATATTTTTTATATGAATGTTCCTAAGAAAACAAACTCCAGTAATCTCTCAAATATTTTCTTCTGGCTTGGAATAATATGCACTTTTTATTTAACATAGTTTTTTTTTTAATCTAACATTTATGATGTGTGTGTGTGTGTGTGTGGTTCTTGGTTTTATTTTTGTTACTGGGTACCTAAGTGCTTTGCAAGTATTAACTAATTTACCTACCTAAGTTATTATCCAAGTTGCTGTGTGTGACCCAACAATACTCCTTGGACTATTTTTTGAAACCACTAAAAAGTGCTGGAATCATGAGTTAAAAGATGTCCTAGAGCCCAGATTAATTCTTCCAGTTAAGCAGTTTTGGTAACTGCCTCTATTTGAATTGACTTGCTTACTGGGCAATTTTGCTCCTGTTGTTTTAACTCTGGTGAGCTGTAATCAATCTATTCAAAGAGATATAAACCCAAATTCCAAAGAGTGGCATAGTGGGTAAAGCCGCAGCCTGCAGTGCTAGCATCCCATATGGGCGCTGGTTCAAGTCCCAGCTGCTGCATTTCCGATCCAGCTCTCTGCTATGGCCTGGGAAAACAGAAGTTGGCCCAAGTCCTTGGGCCCCTGCACCTGCGTAGGAGACCCAGAAGAAGCTCCAGGCTCCTGGCTTCAGATCAGTGCAGCTCCGACCACTGTGGCCATCTGGGGAGTAAACCAGCAGATGGAAGACTTCTCTCTCCCTATCTCTCACTCTGCCTTTCAAACAAATAAATAAATCTTAAAAAAAAAAAAAAAAAAAAAAGGTGTAATACGACTTTCTTGCTGAACAGTAAACAGGTTGGAACAGCTTCAAACAACAGGGAAACAGATTCCACTAACTGACCAAGACTGATTTAGCTGTCTGGTGGGTGTAAGGGCCAAAGTGTATCTTGGGGATTCACCTTCCTTTGTTCTTCATTACTACTGGCTACTATCCTTTCCTGGGTATTCTTGGCTCTCCTTCTACCAATATAACTATACTGGAATACCTTATATTCCCAAAAATACAAGCCTCGAGTCCTTCAGCCGAGTCACGCTGCGATCTGGAACTTGCATATCATAGCATGTGGTCTGGCAGAGTGTTTTGAATAAATTCTCAGGCACAAGAGTCTGTGCTTTTTGGCTCATCCCAAAAGAATCAAGAATGTTAATGGTTTCCAAAGATAAAAATGGGCTCAACATCTGGACACAATAAGGAAAACTGCATAAACAATTAGGGTTTAGTCTCCACTCTGGCAGGACAACCTTGAATTATTTGTGAAATGGAGAAAAGTCCAAGCATCAAGATGTCTGCTCCCAGGAGGGAGCTTCTGATAAAATGCACAGTGAACCACAGAGATTATCTTTCAGGGAAGGAAAGAAATCTAGTTGGTAATAAACTCCACAGTATTAAGATAAGAAGCTAAAACGTTACAAAAGAAGGCTCATGGGATCCCAAATCCTCCCTTCTTTAAGATATGTCATCTTGTATTTTGAGCTATTTAACATCTTATTGGCAAGGAATTTAAAACACACAAATGTGCGCACACACACACACACACACACACCCTCTCTTCTCAGTACATTCACAAAACATTATGAAATAACAAGTGACCTCCCTTTGGCTCAACCATTTTCATGACAGTGTTCCAACAGAGTTGAGGTGACATCTACAAAACACAGCAATGATGTCGAGAATAAAAACCAAGAGCACAACTGTCAACGGAAAAGGAATCGGGATAAAGAAAAGCAGCCCTAGCTGAAGTAATGGCAGGTCCAACAAAAAAGTCACTCCATACATTAAGAGGATCATAATACACTGATTATAATATATACCATTCTTGAGCATTTCTATGCATAGTATTACCATACTCTGTCTCCCTTTTTCTGCCTTTCATGATAAACAGCTCTAGTTGCTGCCGGCATTTGGGCATCATCCAGTGGACTTGGGGGAATCACTCTTTCTCTTTGTCTCTCTGCCCTTCATAAATACATAATTTTATCTCGCATCATCCTGACAAAACTATAAAACAGGAACTTTTATGCTAGGAAACTGAGGTTCAAAACAGGAAATAACCCGCCAAACATGACTCCGTCTACTAACCCCTGAGCCAAGTTTAAACCAAAGACTGATTCTAAAATCAATGCTTATTCTACTACTCCTTCTTCCCTCTCTAGCCTTGACTTAGAAATAGTATTCCAACAAAACTAAATATCTGAAGATTTAGCTTTGATATGCATGAATGCACTAATGAAATTCTCATATGGTGCTGACTGAATGGCATGCACAAGAGGGTACTTCAAAAAGTCCAGGAGAAATGAATCTAAAAATCTATTTTGGTGCAAAAAAAATTGAAATTCACACATAAGAGGGGTCTTCAAAAAGATCATGGAAAACATGCATGTTGAAAATACTATAGGAGCCAGCACTGTGGCATAGAGGGTAAAGCCACCGCCTGCAGTGCCAGCATCCCATGTGGCTACCAGTTCCAGTCCCAGCTGCTCCACTTCCAATTCAGCTCTCTGCTGGCCTAGGAAAGCAGTAGAAGATGGCCCAAGTCCTTGGGCCCCTGCATACACATGGGAGACCCAGAGGAGGCTCCAGGCTTCAGATCAGCGCAGCTCCGGCCATTGCAGCCATCTGGGGAGTGAACCAGTGGATGGAAGACACCTCTCTCCCTCTCTTCCTCCCTCCCTCCCTCCCTCCCTCTCTCTCTCTCTCTCTGCCTCTAACTCTTTCCAAAAAATAAAAAAAATAAAACCTGTAGATTTCAATTCACCAAAATAAACCTATCTTTTAATTCCATTTCCACACTTTTTTTTTTTTTTTTTTTGGGACAGGCAGAGTGGACAGTGAGAGAGAGAGAGAGAGAAAGGTCTTCCTTTGCCGTTGGTTCACCTTCCAATGGCCGGTGCGCTGCGGCCGCGCTGATCCGATGGTAGGAGCTAGGTGCTTCTCCTGGTCTCCCATGGGGTGCAGGGCCCAAGCACTTGGGCCATCCTCCACTGCACTCCCGGGCCACAGCAGAGAGCTGGCCTGGAAGAGGAGCAACAGGGACAGAATCCGGCACCCCGACCGGGACTAGAACCCGGTGTGCTGGCACCGCAAGGCGGAGGATTAGCCTAATGAGCCGCAGTGCTGGCGCACACTTTCAAAATATCCTCATATATGGACACTTAATACTTTGTGATATTTTTAAAAATCCTAAAAGGATAAAAATTTGTACAGTAAGTAAGACTATTGTGGTTTAAAAAAAAGTGTTACAATAGTTGCAATGCTTTCTGCCCTAATTATCATACTTGCGATGCTACAGTCTGTGTCAGAGGAAACAGGACAGATAAGACACAGGGAGGCAGTGTTGTTAAGAATCCCTTCAAACGACGGCAAGTGGAAAGAAAGTCGGCTGTGAGTCAAGAATCTTGATCTCACGTAGCTCTGAAATGAGTTTCTGATGGACACTGTTGAAACAGAATCATTTCAGCAGGAGCTGGCCTTTGGCTTTACTAAGGAAACTCAGGAACAATGGGTGCCTTCATGACTCTCAGGACTTTCTGGGAACTATAAATACATGTTTTTACTATATACTACTAACACAGAAAGTTATCCAAAACATGTTTCTGACTTGCTTTAACTTACTGTATCATTAGGCTTTGGAAACTCTATTTCAAAGAGATTAATGTGGCCATTGCTCCAGAAGGGAAAATTAGAATGTTAATGCCTGGGGCCTGCGCCATGGCTCACTTGGTTAATCCTCTGCCTGTGGCGCCGGCATCCCATATGGGCTCCTCTTGCAGCCCAGCTCTCTGTTGTGGCCCAGGAGTGCAGTGGAGGATGGCCCAAGTGCTTGGGTCCTGCACCCCATGGAAGACCAGGAGAAGCACCTGGCTCCTGCCTTCGGATGGGCGCAGCGTCGGCCGTGGCGGCCATTTGGGGAGTGAACCAACGGAAGGAAGACCTTTCTCTTTGTCTCTCTCTCACTGTCTATAACTCTGTCAAATAAATAAAAAACTAAAAAAAAAAAAAAAAAAAAAAAAA
Organism: Sylvilagus floridanus; assembly: GCA_949820135.1. NCBI lineage: Eukaryota > Metazoa > Chordata > Mammalia > Lagomorpha > Leporidae > Sylvilagus > Sylvilagus floridanus. The sequence continues at coordinate 116,214,765 of OX463231.1, read as the reverse complement.
AAAAACTTTAATGCCTAAGTGCACTTTTAAAATAGAAATCAGGGTCCAGTGCTGCAGCACAGTAGGCTAAGCCTTGCCATATGGGTGTCCTGGCTGCTCCTCTTCCAATTCAGCTCTCTGCTGGATCTCTGGAAGGAAGATGGCCCAAGTGCTTGGGCCCTGCACCCACATGGGAGTCCTGGAGGAAGCTCCCGTCTCCTGGCTTTACATCGGCACAGCTCCAGCCATTGCAGTCACTTAGGGAGTGAACCTGAGATGGAAGACCTCTATGTCTTTAGATCTCTCAAAAAAATAAATAAATTATTAAAAATAAATAAGTATGCCGGCGCCGTAGCTCAACAGGCTAATCCTCCGCCTTGCGGCGCCGGCACACCGGGTTCTAGTCCCGGTCGGGGCACCGGATTCTGTCCCGGTTGCCCCTCTTCCAGGCCAGCCCTCTGCTGTGGCCCAGGAGTGCAGTGGAGGATGGCCCAGGTGCTTGGGCCCTGCACCCCATGGGGAGACCAGGAAAAGCACCTGGCTCCTGGCTCCTGCCATCGGACGAGCGCGGTGCGCCGGCCGCAGCGCGCAGACCGCGGCGGCCATTGGAGGGTGAACCAACGGCAAAGGAAGACCTTTCTCTCTGTCTCTCTCTCTCACTGTCCACTCTGCCTGTAAAAAAAATAAATAAATAAAAAATAAAAAAAAAATAAAAATAAATAAGTAGAAATCAACTACTCACTCCACACAATTCAGAGTCTACTTTCAAAAGCTTAAGTCAGGGGAAACAATCTTCTAATTAGTTGTCAAGTTCTGCCTCTCACTGTCTTCGTAAGCCTGGAGATGAGGCGGGAGACCAGTTGCCTGCATCTCTTGGGAATGCAATGAGAACAAGAACTACAGACAGTGAGTCCTGACGGGAGAACCACATACGTCAAGTCTGTAGTAGATGCAAATAGCCATTCTTTGGCCTGTCATTTCCTCATACATGGTATAAGCATTTAAACTGACAAATTTGTGCAAATCAAGATATAAGAATATTTCAAAAGTTCATGAAAACAGCATTAAAGTTTATTTTAAGAAATTCTGAAATCCATGCATAAGAGAAGTCTTCAAAAAGTTTATACAAAATGCACATTATAAGAAAGTATACATAGATTCCAAAAATCTATTTAAAATGTATTTTATTTATTTGTAAAAGATACAGACAGAGGTCTCCCATCTGCTGATTCATTCTCCAAATGACAACAATAGCCAGAAACTCAATCCAGGTCTCCTATATGGGTAATAGGGACCCAAATACTTGATTGATCACCTGCTACCGCCTAGGGTACACAGCAACAGGAAATTCAATCAAAAGCAGAAGCAGGACCGAAACCAAGGCATTCCAACATGGGATGCAGCTGTTCCAAGCAGCATCTTAACTATTACACCAAACATCTGCCTGTCAGAAGTTTTTTGCATCAAAATAAACACCTTTTATTTCCATTTTTTACAACCTTTTCAAGTGCTCTAGTATCTCAAGTGCTCCAAAATTTTTCTTATTTCTAGCTCTAAGATAAACTTTACATTCTTTTGTTTTTAAATGTATAATTTATTTTTAAAGTTTTGTTTTAAAAATAGAACAAAAAACCTGTATGTGATGCCGGCTTCACAGGCAGTGAGTGGTTTAACCCATTACACCACAGCCCTGGCCCCAAAATTCTCTTGTTTAAGATCTTTGGGGGTCAGCACTGTGGTACACTGGGTTAAACTGTCACTTATCAGCATGCCAATTCAAGCCCCACTGCTCCACTTCTGATCCAGCTCCCTGTTAATGTGCCTGGCTAAGCAGCAGAGGATGGCCCAAGGACTTAGGCCCCTGCCATCACGTGGGAGACCTGGATGGAGTTCCACATTCCTGGCTTCAACCTGGACCAGCCCTAGCTTTGCAACCGTAAGGGAAGTAAACCAGCCGATGGAAAAGCTCTCTTTGTCACTCTGCCTTTCAAATCAATAAATAATCTTTTTTAAAAATAAAATAAAATAACAAGATGTTCAGGGGCCGAGGTTTGGCATAGCAATTAAGAGACTGCTTGGGATGCCCACATCCCATCAGAGTGCCTTTGTTCGAGTTCTAACTATGCTTCTAACTCCATCTTCCTGTTAATGTGTACTCTGAGAGGCAGCAGAGATAGACCAAGCAGGTGGGTCATTGCCATGCACATGGGAAACCAGAATTGAGTTCCAGACTCCTGGTTTTGGTCTGGTCCAACTCTAGTTTGTTGAAGGCATTTGGGGAATAAACCAGCAGATGAAATCTCTCTCTCGTCTCTCTGCCTTTCAAATACAATGAAAATAAACTTAAATTTTTTCAAGATTTATTTATTTATTTGAAAGGCAGAGAAAGAGAGAGAGAGAGAGAGAGAGAGAGAGAGAGAGAGAGAAAGATCCTCCATCCACTACTTCACTCCCCAAATGGTAACAACAGCTGGGGCTAGGCCAGGTGGAAGTCAGGAACTAGGAGCTTCTTCCAGGTCTTCCATATGGGTACAAGAACCCAAGAACCTGGGCCACTCTCTGCTGCCCTCTCTGATGCATTAATAGGGAGCTGGATCTGAAATGGAGCAGCCGGGACTCAAACCAGCGCACAAATGGAATGCTGACACTGCAGGTGGAGGCTTAACCTTCTACCCCACAGCGCGGTCCATAAAACTTTTTTAACAAAGATGTCTGTTTGAGAATAGATAATAGAGAAATTGCTTTCTGCATATTACAACACACAAAAAAAGAAAACATAATGTGACATAGAACATACAGAAAATATGTACAGAATCCCATCATCTTCATAGAACTGCTAATGATACTCAGCACAAATATTTTACTTTGGATGGTGTATTTTAATAATAATAATAATCAGCATTGTCCTAAACTTCTAAGATATGCTTGATTTTCTGAAGCACATATTCGTAGTGATATTAATGACAGAAATAATACCTCAAATCAATGAAACCAGCTACTGTGCAACTGGGAAACACTTAAGTGACTCTTTCAATTTATGAATTATTCAACAAGATTAGCCTCTTAAGATTTATTTCTAAAAACTGAAAACCATGGACTAAAAATTGTTTAATGTTCTATGCCGACATAATGTAAAACTTCAGAAAGCTGGGGCTGGCACTGCGGCGCACTAGGTTAATCCTCCGCCTGCGGCGCTGGCATCCCATATGGGTGCAGGGTTCTAGTCCCAGTTGCTTCTCCTCCAGTCCAGCTCTCTGCTGTGGCCTCTCTAGCGGAGGATGGCCCAAGTGCTTGGGCCCTGCACCCGCATGGAAGACCAGGAGGAAGCACCTGGCTCTTGGCTTAGAATCAGCGCAGCACCGGCTGTAGCAGCCATTTGGGGAGTGAACCAATGGAAAGAAGACCCTCCCCAGTGCCCCCCGCCCCCGCGCGCGCGCGCTCTCTCTCTCTCTCTCTCTGTAACTCTACCTGTCAATAAATAAAAATAAAAAATCTTAAAAAAAAAAAAAAACCTTCAGAAAGCTGCCATGTAACAAAGACTTCCCAGATAATCTTCACTTGGGTGCCCCAAATGTTCCCTTTTATCTGTTGAACATCACATTTGAGAGTCTAGATAATACAAAATACAAACAACATTACAGAGTCTTAAGTTTTACTAGAAAGGTATTTCAAGATCCTTAAAGTAGACACCAAAAAAATTAGATAGGCTTTTTACAGTACTGCTTGTACCACAAGGGCAATGAAGGCTGTAAGTCAAAACACACTTGAGACCCCGCGTAACCTTGGACAAGATGCTGACCTTTTCTCTAAGCTTCCATTTCTTCCTCCTGTCTTGTGGGAATCTGACACCTACTGTAACTGCATCTAAGGGATCTGTGAAGGCCAAATAACACAAAAGGAAGAATTCCCAAAACAAGTTAACGATTTTGAATCTATAGGTACCAGACAATGAAGCTCAAAATATAAAAATAAAGTGAAACAAAAACCATTCTTATACACATAAGAATTAACAAAACTAAACAAATCTACCACCATAAAGTGACAATTTTAACATTCTGCCAACAGAAACCAAAAGATCAAGTATCAAAAACTGGTGAAGAAGACAATTTAAGGAAAATCAGCAAAGTCAATCTACAGAACATATATGGAATGCTGCACCAATTCAAAAACATACATTCTTCCCAAGGCACACAAAGAGTACTTAACAAAAATTAATAACATGATGGGCCACAAATGTCTCAAAAATACCAAAGAAATGACACACAGACCTACACGGGAATCTGACCTGAGGGCCTGGCAAGGCCCAGCCCTGCCACTGCAGGCCTTTGGGAAATGAAACAGCAGATGGACGATCTCTCTCTTTCTCTCTCTCGCGGGAAATGAAACAGCAGATGGTCGATCTCTCTCTCTCTCTCTCTCTACTTTTCAAATAAATAAAATATGTACTTTTTAAAATTTTTTTTTTTTTTTTTTGCACAGGCAGAGTGGATAGTGAGAGAGAGAGACAGAGAGAAAGGTCTTCCTTTGCCGTTGGTTCACCCTCCAATGGCTACCTCGGACGGCGCGCTGCGGCCGGCGCACCACGTTCATCCGATGGCAGGAGCCAGGTGCTAGGTGCTTTTTCCTGGTCTCCCATGGGGTGCAGGGCCCAAGCACTTGGGCCATCCTCCATTGCACTCTGGGGCCACAGCAGAGGGCTGGCCTGGAAGAGGGGCAACCAGGACAGAATCCGGCGCCCCGACCGGGACTAGAACCCGGTGTGCCGGCGCCGCAAGGCGGAGGATTAGCCTGTTGAGCCACGGCGCCGGCCTTTTTAATTTTTTTTTTTTTTTTGACTTTTTAAAATTAAAAAGTCATCTCCAGAAAGCTTAACTATAATGAATAAAACAATCCATTAAAAATCAACAAGTCATCTACAAAAACAAAAATATTAGAATTTTTTTAAGTATGGCATTTGAAATAGCAATAAAAACTACAAAGTAACTGAAAATTAATTATAAAAAATCTAAAGCATTGTTGAGGATAAAATTATAAAGTTATCTATGGATATAGGACATAAACATGTTCATAAACAAGAACTAATTATAAAGATGGAAATTCTGCCTAAGCTATCTATGTACTCAATGCAATTAAAATTTGTAGAGATCAGTGATATACATTTCAAGCTGCAATCTGTGTTGAAAAGAAAAATAAGAAGGGGATGGAGAAATCTATTTCCAATAGATGTCAAAGGAAGACTGAGAAGGTGACAGGACCAAAGATCTGAAAGGAGGGAGGAGGCAAGTCTTTCAGTTAGAAAAAATAAAGCAAATGACTAGAGCTCATAGTGTAAACAGATTCCTAATATATTAAAGAAAATTCTAAATGTAAACAATAAAACTTTACATCTCTTAGGAAAAAATATAGAATACTATTTTTAAGACATCTGAGCTTAGGGCTCTGCACACATATGAGAGACCCGGATGAAGCTCCTGGCTACTGGTTTCAGTCTGGCCATTGTGGTCATTTGGGGATTGAACCAGTGAACCAGCCTTCTCTCTCTCTCTGCCTCCTACTCTGCCTCTCCCTCTCTATGACTCCAACTTTCAAAAGGTAAACAGATATTAAAAAAAGAAAAATGGGGGCCAGCACTGTGGCGCAGCAGGTTAATGCCCTGGCCTGAAGTGCCAGCATCCCATATAGGCGCCAGTTCTAGTCCCGGCTGCTCTACTTCCAATGCAGCTCTCCGCTATGGCCTGGGATAGCAGAAGATGGCCGAAGTCCTTGGGCCCCTGCGCCTGCATGGGAGACCCAGAAGAATATCCTGGCTCCTGGCTTCAGGTCGGCGCAGTTCCAGCTGTTGCGGCCAATTGAGGAGTGAACCAGCAGATGGAAGACCTCTCTCTCTCTCTCTTTCTCTCTCTCTCTCTGCCTCTCCTCTCTCTGTGTAACTCTCTCAAGTAAAAAATAAATAAATCTTTAAAAAAAAAAAAAGAAAAATGAAGAGACCAAGCAACAAAATTTATAAAATGTCATTATTAATATTTTGATACATAAAACAACTTTATCCCAAGTTTAAGAATTATTAGGTATTTTTTATTTATTCAATTACTTGGTCAGGGCCATTAAAGATGACGACAGTTTCAACCCCACACGTGTGCTGCAAAAGAGAACAGCAATTCTAAGAAATGTGGGAGGGAAGGGGGCCGGCGCTGTGGCACAATGGGTTAAAGCTGCTGCCTGCAGTGCTGGCATCCCATATGGGTGCTGGTTCGAGTCCCTGCTGCTCCACTTCCTAGCCAATTCTCTGCTATGACCTGGGAAAGCAATAGAAGACGGCCCAAGTTCTTGGGCCCCTGTACCCACATGGGAGACCTGGGAAGAAGCTCTTGGCTTCTGGCTTCGGATCAGCTCAGCTCTAACCGTTGTGGCCATTTGGGGAGTGAACCAGAGGATGGAAGACCTCTCTCTCGCTCTCTCACTCTACCACTCTATGTAACTCTTTCAAATAAATAAAATAAATCTTTTAAAAAAATGTGGGAGGGGAGAGGAAAAGTTACTACTGTGAGATATTTGGGTTAAAATCAGTCTTATTTAAACTTTGCCAAGTATGAGGTACCCATCAGAGGTGAGGAATGTCTGGCCCATGGGCCACATAAGGCCTGTAAAGTCATTTGGTCTGACCCTGCCAAAGCAAATGCAGGTGAGGCTGAAAACTCAAGAAGTCTACAGGCTAATTTTTAAGCTGATAATTCTGCATGGCCCACGAGTGATGTTATAAATATCCAAATGGCCCTTGGCAGAGGACAGGTTCCTCACACCTGTTAAAGACATTGCCCTGGTGTTGCTGTAGTTATGTAAAAGACATTATAACAAATAAATAGTCTTGATTTAGAATAAAGCCTACCACAGAAAAGGGATCTGTGAACTCAAACAGGAGCACAATTTCAATTCAAAACCATGCACAGAGCTCCCTCTGCTGGCCCAGAGAAAGTGCAATGATCCCAACACTGACAGAAATGTCACTTGTCATGCATGCAAAAGCAACATGTCCTTCAGATCTTGGGAGCAAACAAGGTTCTTCCAGAGCTCTTATTCAAAAAAGAAACAACAAACAAAAACCTAAATAGAAGAAGGCTTCCAAAATGTGGTACTTTATCCAGAAAACTGTTTTCAAAGTAGGTGGGCCATGGTTTGCCTCTATGACTCGTATAGGTGATCCTGAGATTATTATTAAAGCAATCAAATCCCACCCCCCAACCTCTACAAGATAAATCTGAAGCCTTACACAGCCAGAACACATTCCCTCAAATGCAGCAAAGTTACTAGCCCATCAGAGGCACGTCCCTTCTGAAAACCACGTGCCTTTTCTTTCTGGAAATCCCAGGGACATCCAGAGCAGCTAGTTATTGAAACAACCAACAAGGAGAGGTACAAGTGTCACCAAATACAACCTGTAGCCTAAATCTTAGTCCCAGTGTCTAACAACGTGATAAATGGGACTCTGTTGGGAGTAATATAATACAATCACTGAGAGTCTGAGATCTGAAATCAAACACATCTGAGTTCACATCTGGTCTCTTCTATTACTCATTATGTACCATGATGAAGTTACTCAATCTCTATGCAATTCAATTTCAACTGCTACCAAACAGGAAGTTATTATATCTATCTGGACAGCATGGTTGTAATGATTACAATATGTGAAATGCTTATGAAGAATTAAGCAGTGTCTGCTAAGTATTAAATGCCTAAATTTTAATAATTACTATTAACATCTACTATACAAGTATAACACATAAATTATATGTAAATGTTTTAAACAAACAAAAAACAAGGTATCCCTGTAATCTCACCTGAAGACAGCAACAGACTTATTAATTTTGATGAGTTTTACATTATGACTATAATGCCTATCAATAATGGTAGGCAACCAAAACAAATCAGAAGTTCAGCATAGACGCTGGAGTTGTGTTCAGTTCCCAGCTCTACCACTTCCAGTCATGAACAAGTAACAACCTTACTGCGGTTGCTCCCCCACAGATAAAGTGCAGAGACATCTCTTTAGATGTTAAGAAAGAGCTGAACTGCTATAGATCTTCCCTTATGTTCTAAACACAAAGAAATTCAATACACAAAACAAGCAAGACAAAACAAACAGAAAATCACCATAGCACCAAAAAACCAGGAGGAATTTTCCAGAAGAGAAAAGCAGGAAAAGGAGCCCCCTAGCAGTGAGCTGAATGATTCCTGGGAAACCCCAACTCGGGAGAACTTTAGTTTTAAGACTGATGTGGGAATAGGAATCCAGTTTGGCAGAGGCTAAGACATATCTATAAAGAAAGGGGAGCCAGTAAATCAATTCCTTGTACAAAGAAAGGAGCCAGGAAAAAAAAAATCTACCCACGAGCTTAAGGAGATGATGTAAAAACTCAGCTTCTAGACATATAACCTCCTCAGCTGTACCAGAAGTACACAGAACTGGGAAATGATCTGAAGACTGATCTGGAAAGCAGTAACTTTCCGGGTCCTGGGACTTCTACACATCCCAAGAGATCTCCAAAGATGATCCCCACTGAAGATAAGCTTATAAACAAAAAGTACAAAGCATAAGAAGAAATCTAACTACCTGAGAGACAGAAACAACAAGCAGCAAAACTCAGACCCCAGGAAGTCAAGATAACTGCTGATCTAAAAGATAGTTTACGAATATAGAAAAATGTTCCAAGAAATAAAAGTACAAAAGTTTATAAAATAAAAATAGGACATTATAAAAAATGACAAGAAAACTTCTAGAAATAAAACAATATTGTCATGAAATAAACTCAATGGCTTTAAACTAATTATGAGAAAATAAGAGAACATATCAAAGCAATAAAAGACAGGGTACCTGAAGGAGCTACAAATTGGAAGGGACTAAGGAGACGTAACAACTAAAATGCAACATGGTAACCCAAGTAAGATTCTAGAATGGGGAGAAGACATTAGTGGGAAATTGGTGAAGCCCAGATGAAGTCTATAGTTAATGATATTATACACTATTGGTTTCTCACTTTGGTAACAGCACTATGGTTATGTGAGAGGTTAACACTTGGGAAGGGCACATGGAAACTCAATAGTTCATCTCTAAGTCTGAAGTTATCTCAATATAAAGATTTTATCTATAATCCTATTACAAATAATTAGCACCTTTAGTATTTAGTTTTACTCTTTTTCTTTTTCTCAGTTTTTTCTACAAATATTATCTTTTTACATTTAAAAAACTGGAGTCAAGGGGCCAGCGCTGTGGCGCAGTGGGTTAACCCTGTCCTGAAGCGCTGGCTTCCCATATGGGCGCCGATTCAAGACCCGGCTGCTCCATTTCCCGTCCAGCTCTCTGCTATGGCCCGGGAAAGCAGTAGAAGATGGCCCAGGTCCTTGGCCCCTGCACTCACATGGGAGACCTGGAAGAAGCTCCTGGCTCCTGGCTTCAGGTTAGCACAGCTTTGGCCATTGTGGCCATCTGGGGAGTGAACCATCAGATGGAAGACCTCTCTCTCTCTCTCTCTCTCTGCCTCTCCTCTTTCTGTGTAACTCTTTCAAATAAATAAATAAATCTTTAAAAAAAAACTGGAGTCAAACTATAATTTTGTTTCCTTATTTTTTCACTCAATAAAAAAAGCATTTCCTCAAATCATTAAATATTTCTTAAGAACAGGATTATTAACAATTTTGTATGGTCTGGCACTCATTCTTATGGAGGGTCAAACATTCATTTGATCAATTATCTGCTACTGAATAGTTAAATTAATCCAGATTTTTCAATAATTTTAAGTAGCACATATGGAAGAATTCTTTAAAAAAAAGTTTAGGACTTCTTTAAAGTGTGTATGGGTGGTCAATTTATAGTTTTTTTTTTAATGCATTTATTTATTTTACTTAAAAGGAAGAAATACAGAGACAGAAACAGAGATGGAAATATCTTCCATACCTTGGTTCACTTCCCAAATGCCCACAGAGCCAGGACTGGGCCAGGCCAAAGCAAGAACCTAGAATTCCATGTGGGTCTCCTAGACCAGTGTCAGGGACTCAACCATTTGAATTATCTTCCACTGCCTCCCAGCATGCATTAACAGGAAGCTGAATTAGAGGCAGAGGAGCCAGGACTCAAAAGGGCAATCCAACAGGGGCATACACCCTAAGTAGTAGCCTACCCTGTTGTACTCTGGAAATATCCTTGAACATAACCTGTCTACATCTTCAGTGATTTTCATGGACTAGATTCCTAGAGAGTAGAATTTACTGGATCAGAGATTTCAACTTTTAAAGTCTTGATATAGTCTGTATTATAGGAAAAAATGCCAATTTATGCATCCACCAACATCATTACCATTCCTTCACCATATGTAAACTTAAAAAAAATTATTAATTTATTTGAAAGGTAGAGTTACAGAGAGAGAGAGGTCTTCCATCTGCTAATTTACACCCCAATGGCTGCAATGGCTGGAGCTGAGTAGGTCCAAAGCCAGAAGCCAGGAGCTTCTTCTGTGTCTCCCACATGGATGCAGGGGCCCAAGGACTTGGGCCATCTTCCACTACTTTCCCAGGCCATAGCAGAGAGAGCTGGATCAGAAGAGGAGCAGCCAGAAAATGACTGGTATTCAAATGGGAAGCCAGTGCCACAGGTGGAAGTTTAGCCCACTATTCCATAGTACCAGCCTCTACATGTGAACCGGAAACCAAATACAGATGAAGAGCTTGGGCCCCAAAAAAGAAAAAAGAAAACCTTTTCCTTCTGAAAACAAAGGGTTAATTATAAATATACTGGCTGGCGCTGTGGCGCTGCAGGTTAAAGCCCCAGCCCTGCAGTGCCAGCATCCCATATGGGCACTGGTTTGAGTCTCGGCTGTTTCTCTTCTGATCCAGCTCTCTGCTGCAGTCTGGGAAGGCAGTAGAAGATGGCCCAACTCCTTGGGCCCCTGTACCCGTGTGGAGACCTGGAAGAAGCTCCTGGCTTCTGGCTTTGAATCGGTGCAGCTCTGGCCATTGCGGCCAATTGGAGAGTAAACCAGCAGATGGAAGACCTCTCTCTCTCTCTGGGGCTCTACCTCTCTCTGTAACTCTGTCTTTCAAATGAATAAAATAAATCTTAAAAAAAAATTATAAATATACTGATCATGACCTGAATGGTGAAAATCAGAAAGGACACCAGAGGGGCCGTTGCTGCAGTACAGCGAGTTAAAGCCCTGGCCTGCAGTGCCAGTATCCCATATGGGAGCCGGTTCTAGTCCCAGCTGCTCCTCTTCCAATCCGGCTCTCTGCTGTGGCCTGGGAAAGCAGTAGAAGATGGCTTGAGTCCTTGGACCCCTGCACTCACATGGGAGACCCAGAAGAGGCTCCTGGCTCCTGGTTTCGGATCGGCGCAGCTCCGGCCATTGCAGCCATCCGGGGAGTGAGCCAGCAGATGGAAGACCTCTCTCTCTGTCTCTACCTCTCTCTGTAACTCTTTCAAATAAATAAAATAAATCTTAAAAAAACAAAACAAGAAAAAGAGCCAGAGAGCAAATATTTTAGGCCTCGAGGGCCGTGGGGTCTCTGTCACAACTATTCAGCTCAGCCTCTCTATCACAGAAGCAATCACAGACAAACATGAAAATGGATGGCCATGCCTGTGTTCCAACAAAATTCTATGACCAAAAGCAGGCAACAGGCCAGACTTTGCCCACAGCCTACAGTGTGTTGATCCTTAGTTTAGGGATAAGGCCTTCAAATTTTAATAAAGGAAGGAGAAAAAAAAGAGAACACGACCATGGAGACTTAGTACCTTAAACCTGTGAAAAGCTAAAATTATCTACACAACTCATCTCTCACTCCAAAATTCTGTTCCTCTGCAAGCTGGTCGGTAATGCACAGAACAAGGGGAAGGCCAACAGCTGAAGAACAGAGGCAAGCAGGGCGCCCGGAGGTGGGAGCTGAACACAAGGCACAAGACCTCAGTCCCAGGCAAAAAGGACTGGCTAGATTCAAAAAGCAACAAAGATGGGATTAAGCTAGAACAGACTTCACAGAACTTCTAAACATGTACAATCATCATCTTCAACTGAGTATTGGCAAACCTGGGACCGCCATGGAAATGGACTAAGATATATACAGTAAATAGCTTAGAATTTCTTTACATTTTGAGATGAATCATGCATCAAAACAATGTGCTTATTTCTGCAGATCAAGGAACATAGGACAACATTCAACGAGGGAATGGCTGTCCAGGTTCAAAAGCCATCCCTCCTCATTGCTGATGCTTTCTTGCCTCAGACCCCACATGGCAGCCTTTCCCCTCCCCAAACTTCTCACCCCCACACCCCTCAAAAGAGGGGAAGCAAGACTGAGCCTGCATGGACCGTGAGAAGCTGTGTATTTAACCAGAGCCTTACTTTTCATAGTCCCTTCCTCTTCCTCATCCTCTGCATTGATCACCATGGTGCCCAGCTGTGAGGGCAAGGTGTCTTCATGCTCAATCATGGTACTGGCTCCATCACTCGTGGTGCTGGCCACACGCACAGTGCCCATCTCGTCGCCCACTGCGCGAACCATCGTGCCAGAATCCATTTCATCCTCCTCCTGTAAAAGGACAAACTCTTAAACTGGAGCTAATCTGACCAAAAGACTGAGTTTTCTGAATTACTATTACTTATCTTGGTGCAAATATTCCTGAATTTGTGACACTTTTTCAAGTTACTATTTAATCCAAAAAAAAGATAAAATATTCACTGTTGTGACAGCAGTAAATATATCTAACTCCTGAGGACCCTCTCCCTCTCCCCTTCTCTCACAGTTTTGCAACACAGATCTAAGAAGCTGATGTAAGCACTCTTGAAATCTCAAGATTGTGAGGAACTATGTAAGTTTCAAAGTTACTTGTTAAATATGAAACCCAGATTTCCCGATAGGGCTTGGAAAAACCAAGTCTCTGGCCTGGGCATTCTCTCTTCAAAATAAAAAGTCAAAGTTGAACAAAAGATATGGAGGCAAACAAGAAAAATTTTAAAATGCTTTAAGAAGCATTGTTAGAATAGGCAGGGGTTCAGCAGACTTCTAACAAGCTTTGGCCCAGTAGGACAATCATGCAGAAGGAGTCTCAGCTCTGGGCTGATCCAACGTCAGCTTCTCATCTTATGTGGACTGGCAAACATGAAGCAGCAAGTATTAATGTCTGAGGCCCACAGCAAAGCCTGGCCACTTACTGAGTTATCTTCATCGTCTTGGTCCACTTCCCGCTGCTGGGATTCCTGGCGTTTCAGTTTCACATCCATGGCTTCGTTAATTAAGTCCCGCAACATTGACACTCCTTTAGCATTCCTGACAAACGGGTGCTTAAAGGACAGAGTGGAAAACACTGGAGACGATTTATATGGCAAGAGTATCAAAACAGTACCTGGCACTTGATAATATCAGTTGGATCCAATCTTTTTCTTTATGATTCAGACAACAGCTAAACTGCATTCATTCACTTTGTAACTGAGCAGATACACAATCATGATGCTAGGTATGCAGATCTATTTCATTATGTCTGCAAACTGAGCCATGCCAGGGCATTTCTACAGTGATAATATATACACACATACATATATATATATATATATATTATATATAGGGACTGGCGCCATGGCACAGGTTAATCCTCCGCCTGCAGCACTGGCATCCCATATGGGCATTAGTCTTGGCTGCTCCTCTTCCAATCCAGGTCTCTGCTATGGCCCACGAAAGCAGTAGAAGATGGCTGAAGTGCTTGGGCTCCTGCACCCACATGGGGCACTGAAAAGAAGCTCCTGGCTTCGGATCAGCCCAGCTCCGGCTGTTGTGGCCATTTGGGGAATGAACCAACGGAAGGAAGACCCTCCTCTCTGTCTCCCTCTTACTATCTGTAACTCTCTCAAATAAATAAATAAAATCTTAAAAAAAAAATACACAACCATAAAGAAAAATATTGATACATTTGATTTTACTAAAATTAAAAATATATGTATTGATATATATATATTTAGAATTATCTCCCATTATATCACAGACTATATTCCTTTTTAATAATGAGCATAAGCAGATTTTATTATCTGTGAGTTTCATTCCAAAAAAGGAGCGTTATAATATACATTATATATATTAATTATACATTATGATATATACATACACATGGCCTATACAAAGGGTTCACTGGATCTGAAATGTTTGAAAACCATTTGGCTAATCCAAGAAGAGCAGATATGTATCAAGTTCACACTGTATTATTATTGTCAACACATGTAAAGAAGTGGTTAAGTTACACACGTTCTATAACTTCATCTTCACAACATCTGAGGCAGATATTTTGTTCCCATTTTATAGACAAAATATGTAGAGGTTAAGTTACTTGCACAAGGAAACTAAGTTAGTAGGGAGCCATGATCAAACTTGGACAGCGTAACTTCATAGTCCAAGTTTCTAACCCTAAGCACACTGCTTGCCCCTCCCATGCATCTTTCAAGGCCCAGGCACAGAAACGACCTCCTCCAGGAAAGCACTCTTGGTGTCTCCAGCTCAAAGCGGCCTCCTATCCTGAGCTAAAACAGCACTGACCCCAATTATGTGTCAGGTAGACTGGATGGCATTCCTGCCTTGGAACCAGAGTCAGGTTCTACTGTCGGTTTTGCTCTTTACGATACGAGTGACGCCAAATGAGTTAACCTCTCCTGGCCTCCACTCTCTCACCAACTAAATGGAAATAATACCTACCCCTCAAAGTGCTCCTGTGATGATTAGACGCTCTGACACCTGCAGAGCAGCCAACACATGTAGGTGTGCTCACTCAGGTGTCAATTCTGTTTCTGATCCTATGCAGCCCAGTATTTTCCTGCATTATTGTCTTTCCAACAAGTTAACGATGTTCTCATGTCTTTTCTACTCAAACACTCAAACCTCCCCAGAGGCAGGGAATGTCTACTTCCTCTTCACTCACCATGCAGACGGCTCAGCATGTGAGTGACATGGAGAGGCAGCACCCCCGTGAGCATACCTGCAGGAGCTGCGTGGCTGTGGCCCTCTGCTCAGGGCTCTTTACAAGACACTGCTTCACGAAGTCCGTAAAGTTATCTGACCACAGCTCTGGTTTGCGGAACGTGGGCGGAGGGTTTGTAGGAATCATGAAGATTGCCTGGTTAAGGAAAAAGAGATCTGGTAAAACAAAAGCGATGCTCCAATAAAAATAGAACCAGGATTATATTCCAAGTCTGGTACAATGTTTGTCTAATCCACTGGAAAACCCATCCAAATCCCCACAACAGGCTGAGCATCTCAGAGCAGGAAGCACATCAATTAGAGAACCTGATATATCTCTCTCCCCCTTTTTCTCCTCTCGCATATAGTCTTGTCTCCTAAACTTTACAACATTGAGCAAGCTTCCTCTTTTTGAAAACCACAATACAGCGCCTTCAAAGTGCAGACAAAAGCGAAGAGCACCCAAATCCTGCAGATAATCTCAGCCCACCGTGTGCCTCCTCCTTCAAAATTACCACCCTGGCTATCAGCCAGTGCAAAAGACATCACCAACTGAAGTCTACAAATCACACAGGAGTCCGTTAATCCCCTCGCAAGCCAAATCAACATTCTGAGACTGCTGACACACAAAGCTATCCCACCACATTGCGGTTAATTTATACTATTTAAAAAAAATAAGACAGGGGCCAGTGTTGTGGAGTAGCAGGTAAAGCTCCTGCTTCCAATGCTGGCATCCCATATAGGCACTGGTTCAAGTCCCCACTGCTCCACTACCAATCCAGATCCCTGTTAATGGCCTGGGAAAAGCAGTGGAAGACAGCTCAAATACCTGGGCCCCAGCCACCCATGAGGGAGACCCAGTGAAGTTCCTGGCTTCAGCTTGGTTCAATCCAGGCTGTTTCAGCCACTTGGAGAGTGAGCCAGGAGATGGGAAATCTCTGTGTGTCTTTCCCTCTTCTCAGTAACTGAATTTCAATTAAATAAATAAATCTTTAGGAAAATAAAATAGGTCACCCAGGAATTCCCAGGGAAAAATGATATGTGAACAAGTGTTAGACCCCACACTCTCCCAGATAATCTTAAAACACCGTATGACACTGTGGCACAGCGTGTAAAGCCACTGCTCGAAAAGCCAGCACTCCATATTAGCATGCCATTCGAGTCCTGGCTGCCCTGCTTCTGATCCAGCTCCCTGCTAAGGCACCTGGGAAAATGGTGGATGATGGCCCAAGTACCTGAGTCCCTGCCACCCATGTGGGAGACCTTGATGGAGTTCCTGGCTTCTGGCTTTGTCATGGTCCAGCCCTGCCTGTTGTGGCCATTTGGGAAGCAAACCAGTGGATAGATCTGTCTTTCCCTCTCTCTGTCACTCTTTCCAATCAATAAATAAATCTTTTTTTTTTTTTTACAGACAGAGTGGACAGTGAGAGAGAGACAGAGAGAAAGGTCTTCCTTTGCTGTTGGTTCACCCTCCAATGGCCACCGCAGCCGGTGCACCACGCTGATCCCATGGCAGGAGCCAGGTGCCAGGTGCTTTTCCTGGTCTCCTATGGGGTGCAGGGCCCAAGCACTTGGGCCATCCTCCACTGCACTCCCTGGCCACAGCAGAGAGCTGGCCTAGAAGAGGGGCAACCGGGACAGAATCCGGTGCCCCGACCGGGACTAGAACCCGGTGTGCCGGCGCCGCAAGGCGGAGAATAAATCTTTTTTTAAAAAAACTACTGTTTATTGAATCTCTACTAAAAGAGACAGTTTTTAAAAGATGTAACTCTTTGTGAGGTTGTCATTGTGGCCCAGTGGGGCTTGCAGAGTCAGCATCGCATACTGGAATGCCAGTTTGAGTCCCAGCTATTCCATGTCTGATCCAGCTTCCTGATAATGTAACTGGGGAGGCAACAGAGGATAAACCAAGTACTTGGGCTCTGGCCAACGAACATAATCTAGGTCTCCCACCTGGGAGGCAGGAACCCAATCACTTGAAAACAAAGATGGAGTTCCTGGCTCCTGGCTTTGGCCTAGCCTTGCCCTGACTGTTGTGGCCACTTGGGTAGTGATCAAGAAGGTGGAAGACCAATCGATCAGTCTCCCCCGCACCCCTCTCTCCCTGCCTTTCCCTCTGTCACTATGCCTTTCAAATAATAAATGTTTAAAAAACAATCCTTTGCAAAAAATGAGGGAGGAAATTTAACTTTAGGTTATGTCTTTTATTAGGAGAACTAATCCAGAGCTGGAGTGGGGAGGTATAGACAGGGCTGTAGGATTCCCCAGCTAGGCCTGATAACAGTGCTGTGACGGGAGGCCCTGAGGATGGGTAAGCCTGGAAACTCCCTCTGGTGTCAACACTGAAAGAGTTTCAGGGCTGGCGCCACGGCTCATTAGGCTAATCCTCCGCCTTGCGGCGCTGGCACACCGGGTTCTAGCCCCGGTCGGGGCGCTGGATTCTGTCCCGGTTGCCCCTCTTCCAGGCCAGCTCTCTGCTGTGGCCAGGGAGTGCAGTGGAGGATGGCCCAAGTGCTTGGGCCCTGCACCCCATGGGAGACCAGGAGAAGCACCTGGCTCCTGCCATCGGATCAGCGTGGTGCGCCGGCCGCAGCGTGCCGGCCGCGGCCATTGGAGGGTCAACCAACGGCAAAGGAAGACCTTTCTCTCTGTCTCTCTCTCTCTCACTGTCCACTCTGTCAAAATAAAAACAACAACAACAACAACAACAAGAGAGTTCAAAGGAAGACCTTTCTCTCTCACTGTCCACTCTGTCAAAAAAAAAAAAAAAAAAAAAAAAGAGAGTTTCAGTGGAGATGCAGTCTAGAGGACCTTCATACTCCAGAAGGAGACAGAGGTCAGAGCGTCTAGAGCCTCCAGATGAAGAGTCTGGGAATCCATAAAGCAGAACTTCACAAACCCAAATGCCAAAAGGGGCCTGGCAGGAAAAAAACATCAAGAAACCAGGCTGGAAGTTAAAGACATGAGTTCAAAAGAAGCATTAGATAAGACACTGTCGTAAGAGGTAAATCATACTTGGTACCACAACAGGGAATCAGAGACTGATAAAGTAGAAAGCTCACATCCTGTGGATAAAAGAGACAAGCACTAATCAGTTCCAGCTAATGTCTCAGGTTAAAATGTGGGTGCCTAACTACTAAAACTATATGTAAGGGGACCAGTGCTGCTGCAGTGTGGCAAGTTAAGCCACCACCTACAGTGCTGGCATAAGGACATAAGGATACCAGCTGTTCCACTACTGATCCAGCTTCCTGCTGTGGCCTGAGAAAGCAGTGGAAGATGGCCCAAGCGCTTGGGCCCCTGCACCCCTCAGGAACACCTGGAGGAAGCTCCTGGATCCTGGCTTCATATCAGCCCAGTTCCAGCCACTGCAGCCATTTAGGAAGTGAACCAGCAGATGGAAGATCTTTCTTTCTGTCTCTCCCTCTCTCTTTCTAACTCAGCCTTTAAAATAGGTAAATATACCTTTAAAACAAAAAACAACTATGTGTAAATACTGCACAAGTCACACTTGCTGCCTATGTCCTCTGGAAGGACGAGGAGCATACAATCTCTGGAGTGGAGAGGGCTGGATCACACCAAGTGACAAAACCAGAGTCAGTGCAAGAGTATTTCCCACAGGAAGACTTCTCAATGATCCATAATTAATTCATTTATTAACTAAAACCTAACAAAGTAAGCCGCTGAGCTAATGTTCCAAGAGCTAACCACTCCCCTGGCTTTCTGTCCATTTCCTTACCCTCATGGGATGGATATCAGCATATGGTGGCTTTCCTTCAGCCATTTCTATGGCAGTTATTCCCAGAGACCAGATGTCTGCCACACAGTTGTACCCAATTTCCTGAATCACCTCTGGAGCCATCCAAAATGGTGTTCCTATTACTGTATTACGCTTGGCCATGGTATCCTAAAACACAAAGAGGAGAGATCAACACTATACATTAAAAATACTTAAAAAGACTCTTCCAATAATTAAAAATGCATTGTATAGAGAGAGAAAAAACAAAAAACAGTCAAGCTATGATGAAGTAAATCACAAAAGAAATTCAAATGACCAAAAAACATACAGAGGTCAATTATTGAAAAATAAAGATTGACAAAAACATTTTAATAATAAAGCTGACAGCACAGAAAATCAAGCACTGAAATTCAATGTTATTGACATATAAATGGTACAACTTTTTAGCAGGCAAATTACGATACTGATTAAATGTTTCAATGTCCATACCCTTTGATCCAAATCTATTTTTAAAACCTTATCTTAAAGGCCAACATCCCATATGGGTGCTGGTTCTAGTCCTGGCTGCTCCTCTTCCGATCCAGCTCTCTGTTATAGCCTGGGAAAGCAGTAGAGGATGGTCCAAGCGCTTGGGCCCTGCACTCACGTGGGAGACCTGGAAGAAGCTCCTGGCTCAACATGGCCCAACCCTGACCATTGCAGCCATTTGGGGAGTGAACCAGCAAATGGAAGACCTTTCTCTCTGTCTCTACCTTTGTAACTCTACCTCTAAAATAAATAGATAAAATCTTAAAAGAAAACAAAACTTTATCTCATGTACAAGTGCCTGAAGACATATGTACAATGATTATAGAAATGTTTATAATTAGAGTGGGGAGTGTAAAAAAAGGGAAAAAACTCAAATCACCAGCAAAATGGGCTAAGTTAAATCTAATAAATATCTATACATTGAAATACTATATTAAAAAGGAAGAAGAGGGGCTGGAGCTGTGGCATAGTAGGTAAGGCCACCCCCTGCAGTGCTAGCATCCCATATGGTGCCAGTTCGAGTCCCGGCTGCTCCACTTCCAATCCAGCTCTCTACTATGGCCTGGGAAAGCAGTAGAAGATGACCCAAATCTTTGGGCCCCTGCACCCACATGGGAAGACCAGGAGGAAGCTCCTGGCTCCTGGCTTCAGGTTGGTGCAGCTCTGGCCGTTGCAGCCAATTGAGGAGTGAACCAGTGGATGGAAGACCTCCCCCCCCCCCTCTCTTTCTCTGCCTTTCTTTCTCTCTGTGTGTAAATAAATAATTTTTTTTTTTGACAGGCAGAGTTAGACAGAGAGAGAGAAACAGAGAGAAAGGTCTTCCTTTTTCCATTGGCTCACCCCCAAAGTGGCCACTATAGCTGGTGTGTTGCGGCTGCGCCGATCTGAAGGCAGGAGCCAGGTGCTTCTCCTGGTCTCCCATGGGGTGCAGGGCCCAAACACTTGGGCCATCCTCCACTGCACTCCCTGGCCACAGTAGAGAGCTGGACTGGAAGAGGAGCAACCGGGACAGAATCGGAGCCCCAGTCGGAACTAAAACCCGGGGTGCCAGCGCCACAGGCGGAAGATTAGCCTAGTGAGCTGCAGCACCAGCCAATAAGTAAATCTTTTTTTTTATTAAAATTTTTTTTTTATTAAAATTTTTTCCAGCATGGAAAAAATTGCATAAGCTATGGGGCCAGCATTGTGGCGTAGTGGGTAAAGCTGCTACCTGTAGTACTGGCATCCCATATGGACACCAGTTTGAGTTCTGGCTGTTCCACTTCTGATCCAGCTCTCTACTGTGGCCTGGGGAAGCAGCAGAAGATGGCCCAACTCCTTGGGCCCTTGCACCCATGTGGAAGACCTGGAAGAAACTCCTGGCTCCTGGCTTTTGATCGGCGCAGCTCTGACCATTGCGGCCAACTGGAGAATGAACCAGCGGATAGAAGACTTCTCTCTCTCTCTGCCTCTCCTTCTCTCTCTGTGTAACTCTGCCTTTCAAATAAATAAATCTTAAAAAAATGCATAAGCTATTTATTTTGAAGCAAAAATTATATACAAAATTATATATGAGGGATCCTCAAAAAGTTCATGGAAAATGTTTATTATGAAAAATATGCATGGATTTCAAAAATTTTTGCATCAAAATAAACTTACCTTTCTTTTTTTTTTTTTTTTTTTTTTTGGTGACAGGCAGAGTGGACAGTGAGAGAGAGAGACAGAGAGAAAGGTCTTCCTTTGCCGTTGGTTCACCCTCCAATGGCTGCCGCGGATGGCGCGCTGCGGCCGGCGCACCGCGCTCATCCGATGGCAGGAGCCAGGTACTAGGTGCTTTTCCCTGGTCTCCCATGGGGTGCAGGGCCCAAGCACTTGGGCCATCCTCCACTGCACTCCCGGGCCACAGCAGAGAGCTGGCCTGGAAGAGGGGCAACCGGGACAGAATCCGGCGCCCGGACCGGGACTAGAACCCGGTGTGCCGGCGCCGCAAGGCGGAGGATTAGCCTGTTGAGCCACGGCGCCGGCCGAACTTACCTTTCTTAAAATATTATTTACTTATGTATTTGAGATGCAAATACCAAGCGAGAGCTGCCATTTGCTGGTCTGCTCCCCAAATACCTGCAACAGCGGGGGCAGAGCTAGAAGCCAGGAACATAATCCAGGTCTCCCCCTGAGTGGCAGAAACCCAATCACTGGAGCCATCACTGCTGCCTCCCAGGGTGTGCATTAGCAGGAAGCTGGAGTCAGACAGCTGGGCAATGAACTCAGGCACTCCAATAGGGAATGCCAGGGTCTTAACTGCTAGGCTGTCAAATGCCCAGCCCTAGGCTTGTATTTTGATTTTTCCACAAACTCTTTGTAGCCCCCTCATACAGCCCTGCTTTTATAAAACAAAAAGACCATAATAACGATCATGGCAATAATAAGCCATATTGTTATAACAAAAACACTCTGTAGGGGCCGGCACTTTGGCATAGCAGTAGAGCAGCCACTTACAGTGCCGGCTTCCCATACAGTCACTGTTCAAGTCCCAGCCATTCCACTTCCAATCTAGCTCACTGCTAATGGCAGCGGAGGATGGCTTAAGTTCTTGAGCCCCTGCATGTGCCTGGGAGACCCGGAAGAAGCTCCAGGCTCCTGGCTTTGGGACAGCTCAGCTCCAGCCTTTGCGGCCATCTGGGGAGTGAAACAGCAGATGGAAGACCTCTCTCTATCTCTCTGCCTCTCTGTAACTCTTTCAAATAAATAAATAAATGAATCTTAAAAAAAAAAAAAACACTCTGTAGTAATACAAACTTTACCAGTTTTATCTAGAAGACAGAATCTACTTTGATTCTATATACATCAGTAACATTCTGACGATTTACATAATCATGTATTACATGTGCAATCAGAAAAAAAATGTAAAAACTGAAAAATTAAAAATGATACATAAAAAGCCTTTGTGGCTTACAGAATACTATGTGGCAATAGCACACATTATGGTAAATAACTACTTATATACTTTCCCAGACTGGCTAGGCCCACTATTTTGGGAAGACAAGGATTTTTAAACAGAACTAAAGATGCCAACGGACTTTCTAGCAGCATCACTCATGTTCTTCTGAAATGTCGGTGAGTCAAGGTTAAGCCAGTTAGGAACAAACATCAGGTAATACTTTTACATCAATCTCACTTTATCAGTTCTATGTGAAAAATTAACATGAGAGCTTATGGCTTAGTCTTTCCTTCACTCTGAAATTGAAATTCACAGGTGTGTTTTCAAACAAACAAAAAAATTATTTCAAAGACTACACCACAAGAACAAAAATAAGAGGGGATTAAACATACATTATGGGGCCAGCGGGCCAGCACTGTGGCACAGTGGGTAAAGCCACCACCTGCAGTGCCAGCATCCTATATGGACACCAGTTTGAAACCCAGCTGCTCCACCTCTGATCCAGCTCTCTGCTATGACCTGGAAAAGTAGTAGAAGATGGCCCAACTACGTGGGAGACCCAGAAGAACCTCCTAGCTCCTGGCTTTGGATTGGCCCAGAAATGGCCCATTGCAGCCATCTGAGGAGTGAACCAGTAGATGGGAAGATTCTCTGCTTCTGCCTCTCTGTAGCTCTGCCTTTCAAATAAATAAATAAATCTTTTTTCAAAAAATGCATTACAAAACTTTGTTAGCTAGAAAGCAAGCAGCCAAGTTTGATTCTCTGAATAGATGTAAAATGGAATTCTGAATCAGGGAGTGGGAAAAACGGAAACAACCTGACTTTAAGACCAACTCATTCAAAAGGCTCAGACACTGGTAGCATCAGACACCACCCAGAAGAGGGGTAGAAGTAGATTATTTCAGAAAAAATGGATTGAAAAACCATAAGGAGGCAGCTAGAGTCCCACAGCCTCCTTTCAACATCAAGCAGCTGAGGCTTCCCCTGCCCCATCCGGGCATTAGACTGGAGGTGTATTCTCTGGAGAGTGCAATTGAGATTTCCAGACAGTACAGAGTATGGTAGCACTGTCAATCAAAATGGTAGGTTGGCAATTATATGCTAAAAGCTGAAATCTCTACCAACACTTCTCAGAAGGCTGCCAACAAGGCCTATAACCACTAGACAAGATGCAAGAGAGAAGCCTAAACTTAGCCATACTGGCGATTTCCCAACAAAACGAGCCAGTCAGATCATTCTATAGCATAGTCTCATTTTATTGTAGTGAATAACAGCAAAAACTCAGTCTATTCTGCAGCAAAATAACATGTTTGCTGTAAATTTTTAAGAGAATCAGTAAAAAATAAGCCAGTAAACAAGTTCAGCAGGACACAAGGTAATAGACACAAAGCAAGTGTATCCTATATACTAACAATGAACAATCTGAAAGCAAAGAAAGTAATTCCATTTAAAATAACATGAAAATAGTAAAGCATATAGAGACGAATTAACCAAGTGCAAGACTTGTACATTGCAGATAACACTGTTTAAAGAAATTAAAGATCTACACAAATAACAAGATATCTTAGATTATTTAACATTGTTAAGAAGGCACTATTTTCAAACTGAATTAAGATTCAATGCAATCCATCAAAATCTCAATGGTTTTTTCCACAGAAACTGACAAACTGACTAAAATTCATATTAAAATACAAGATATCAAGAATATCCAAAACAATCTTCAAAGAAAAGAAAAAAAAAATCGGAGGACTCACACATAATCAATTTCAAAACTGACTAAAAAGCTACAAAAACAAGACAACGTGGTACTGAAAAAAGGAAAGATATATGAGGGTACTTTAGATTTCTTAAAAATGGAATTAAGGGGCCAGCATTGTGGCACAGAGGGTTAGGCCACTGCCTGTGACACCAACATCCCTTAAGGGTACTTGTTCAAGTCCTGGCTGCTCCACTTCTAATCCAGCTCCTTGCTAATTTCCCCTGGGAAAGCAGTGGAAGATGGCCACCGAAGTGCTTGGGCCCCTGCCTCCTAGGTGGGAGACCCAGAGAGAGTTCCAGACTCCTGACTTTGGCCTGGCCAAGCCCTAGCTGTTGCAGCTATTTGGAGAGTGAACCAGCAATGGAAGCTCTATTTCCCCTCTCTCTCTGCAACTCTGCCTTTCAAATAAACAAATAAATCTTTGCTAAAAATGGAATTAAATGGTAAGTTTATTTTGGTACAAAAAATTCTGAAATTTATGTGTAGTTATTTTTTTTTTTTTTTAAGATTATTTATCTGAAGGGCAGAGTTATAGAGAGGAAAAGGTAGAGGCAGAGAGAGAGACATCTTCCATCTGCTGGTTCACTCCCTAGATGGCCCAATGGTCACAGCTGGGCCAGACCGAAGCCAGGAGCTAGGAGTTTCATCCAGGTCTCCCATGTGGGTGTAGGGGCCCAAGCACTTGGGCCAGCCTCCACTGTATTCCCAGGCCATTAGCAAGGAGCTGGATCAGAAATGGAGCAGCCAAGACTCAAACTGGTGCCCAAATAGGATGCCGGCGCCAATGGCTGCTTAACTCACGATGCCACAGCACCAGTACTGTGAGTTTTTTCAAAATATCAATTTTCCATGAACTTTTAAAAAGACCTCTCATAGAATGGAGTAGAATTAGAAATCCAAATCTAAAAATAAATGCATACATTATGGCCAGTGGGTTTTCAACAAGACTGCCAACACACAATTCAACAAATAATCTTTTTAACAATTTTATTGAGATAACTAGATATCAATATGCAAAAGAATGAAACTGGAGCCTAGCTTGCACCATGAAAATGATGACTTTGCATTAGCTTGATTTCTTAGATGACGCCAGAAGCACAGGCAACGAAAGAAACTGGACATCACCAAAAATTTTTAGATTTTGTGTTTCAAAGAATATCATCAATTTGTTGCAAATTTTAGTGCATACTTGTCCAGAATTGCTTTTATTTTTCTTCAAATACTTGCAAATATACCGATGTATTTTATAAGAGCACATAATTCGAAGCTTCCTGCTTTTAAAACATAGTTTTATGGTCTTTTTTTTTTTTTCATTGCACTAGCAAGGTAGGAGGAGAATCAAAAGTCAAACCCTGGAACCAAATGAGGAGAGGGTTCCCGGCATAGTAACTGTGGAATACTATCAGAAGTCAAATGAGATATGTTGTATCTCTTACAAGGAAAGCAATTTGGATTTAACTTTTCCTCCTTATTTAAACTTACAGTCTATCATTTCTTGCTTCACTTTTTTTTTTTTCTTAAATTTTATTTGCAAGGCAGAAAGAAAAAGAGACAGATACAGTGAAGAGATTTTCTATGAACTAGTTCATTCCCCAAGGCTCACAACAGTCACAACTGGACCAGGCCAAAGCCAGGGCCCCAAACCTTAATCTGGGTCTCCCATGTGGGTGGCAGGAACCCAAGCACTCGAGCCACCACGTGCTGCCTCCCAGGGTGTGCGTTAGCAGGAAGCTGGAATGGGAAGCCGGGATTCAAACACAAGTAGTCTGATACATCATGTGGGCATCCCAAACAGCATCTTAGCCACTGTGTCAGATGCCTGCCTGCCTATTTAGTTTATTTTTATAAAAATTAAACAAAGTTAAACTATGTGACTTGAACTCCAGGAGAGCACCAGACATAACCTACTCTTTGGTCACCTTGGTAGAGTCTACAATTTTTTGCTAATACAATACAAGTCACGTATTATATTTTAAAAATAAGTTCAAAAATCGCTTCTTAGGACAAAGGTATCAATACAAGAAACATTTTTACTTACTGTAAGTTGACCTGCTACACCAAAATCCGCGAGTTTTGCATGTCCCTCTGTATTTAGCAAAATATTTCCTGCCTTGATGTCTCGGTGTATTTTTCTCATAAAATGAAGGTATTCCAATCCTTTAAGAGTTGATTGTAATACTGTAGCTATTTCATCTTCTGTTAACTGAAAAAACAAAAATGAGAAGAGTTCATATTCTATCAGTTTACATCAACACACTGAGAAAGGAAAAAAAAAACTAGAATCAAATCCCTTTATTTGAATACAGACCTAAGACTTCCTTCAACTGCAAATAACAATATCCTCAACACACTGATCACTCTCAAAATTATACTTCCACACCAGATCTTCTCCCCAAACACTGGATTCATGCACCTGCCTACAGTTCATCTCCTACTGCACTCCTAAAGGCATCACAAGCATAGGAGGTCAAACTCGAATCCATTCCCTCCACCTCCCCCACCTCTCCCTCCTACTCACTCAACCTGCTCTACCCTTTCCCAGTCCTTCACTCAGCAAAACGCAATGTTGTTCTTTCAGGTGCTCAGGCCAAAACTTGAGGTCATCCTCGTCTCTGCTCTGTCTTCCAAATATCTGCTCTGTAATCATCCCAGCCCAAGTCACCATCAAGTCCTGCCTGACCAATCCTAAAAATCTTTTCCCCCAAATTAGTTGTTTTTTTTTTAAGATTTGTTTTATTTATTTGAAAGGTAGAGTAACAGAGAGAGAGAGAAAAAAAGAGAGAGAGAGAGAGAGAGTCTTCTATCTGCTGTTTCACTCCCCAAATGGTTGCTATAGTCAGGACTGGGCGGCATGAAACCAAGAGGCCAGGCACTTCTCCTGAGCCTCCCACGTGAGTACAGGGGACCAAGAACTTAAACTGTCCTCCACTGCCTTCCCAGGAGAAATTAGCAAGGAGCTGGATTGGAAGTGAAGCAACCGGGACTCAAACCAGTGCCCACACAGGATGCCAGTGCTGCAGGCTGTGGCTTACCCACTATGCCACAATATCGGCCCCTCCTAATAATCTCTTAACTGGTTCCACTGCTTCTGCTTTTGACCCTCTATCTTTTCCACATGACAACCTTACTTACTCTTTTAAAACAGAAGCCAGATCTGCTCAAAACCTACCAACGGCTTCCTAAATCGCTCAAAATAAAAGACAGTAATCACCAAGGCATTAAGTGACCTAGCTCCCAGCTACCGTCTCCAATTTTATCTTCTACCTCGTTTATTACATTCAGCCACATAGGTGCAGGGGCACAAGGCCTTGGGCCATCTTCTACTGCTTTCCCAGGCCATAGCATAGAGCTGGATCAGAAGTTGATTAGCCAGGACTTGAACCAGTGTCATATGGGATGCTGACACTGCAGGCAGTGGTTTTACCGGCTATGCCACAGTGCTGGCCCCCAGTTTTTGCCTTAAAGTCTATTTTGTCTGATGGGATGATAGCTACTCCGGCTCATTTTTTACTTCATTTGCATGGAGTATCAATTTCAAGTCTTTTCCTTTCAATCTGTATGTATCTTTGTTGATAAGGGGTGTTTCTTATAGGCAGCATATAGATATATCTTGTTTTTTAATACATTCAGCCAGTCAGTATCTTTTAATTGGAGAGTTTAGCTCATTTATATTCAAGATTATCACTGATAAGTAATGACTGGGTTATGCCATTTTTCTGTAAAAATTCCTTTTGTTATGGATCTCCTCTTTGCTATTATTAGGAGGTTTTGTGCCTTTACATTCTTTCATGATGCTGATTATTTTTCTCTGTTTCTGCGTGTGGTATACCCTTAAGTATCGCTGAGTGGTGACAAATTATTTCAATTGTGTTTGTTTTGGAAGGTCTTTATTTCACAGAGGAATAACCACACGGGATTACTTCAAGCTAAGAAGCTTCTGCATAGCAAAGGAATCACTTGACAAAGTGAAGTAGCAACCAACACAATGGGAGAAAATATCTGCAAACTATGGATTTGATAAAGGATTAAAATCCAGAATATATAAGGAGCTCAAGAAACTCAACAACAAAACAACCTAGTTAAGAAATGGGCAAAGGACTTGAACAGGCATATTTCTTTTTTTTTTTTTTCTTTTTTTAAAGATCTATTTTATTTGTTTGAAAGACAAAGTTACAGAGAGGTAGAGACAGAGAGAGAGAGGTCCTTATCTGCTGGTTCACCACCCAGATGGCCACCAATGGCTAGAGCTGACTAATCTCAAGCCAGGAACCAGGAGCTTCATCCAGGTCTCCCATATGGATGCAGGAGCCCAAGCACCTGAGCCATCTTCCACTGCTTTCCCAGGTGCGTTAGCAGGAAACTGGATCAGAAGTACAGCAGCTAGGACCTGAATTGGTGACCATATGGGATCCCAGCATCGCAAGCTGGGGCTTTAACCCTCTGTGTCACAGTGTTGTTCCCGAACAGGCATTTTTCTAGGATGAAATACAAAGGGCCTGAGGCCGGTGCTGTGGCATAGTGGGTAAAGCCACCACCTGCAGTGCTGGCACTCCTTGTGGCCACCAATTCGAGTCCCGGCTACTCCACTTCCGATCCAGCTCTCTGCTATGGCCTGGGAAAGCAACAGAAGATCGCCCAACTCCTTGGGTCCTGAACCCATGCAGGAGACCCAGAAGAAAGCTCCTAGCTCTTGCCTTGGGATTGGCACAGCTCTGGCTGTTGCAGCCATCTGGGAAGTGAACCAGCGGATGGAAGACCTCTCTTTCTCTCTCTCTCTCTCTCTCTCTCTTCTGCCTCTCTGTAACTCTGTCTTTAAAATAAATAAATAAATCTTTAAAAAAAAAATACAAATGACCAACAAACATGAAAAAATGATCAGGATCACTAGCCATCAAAGAAATGCAAATACTAACCATAAAGAGGGGCCGGTATTGTAGCATAGCAGGTAAAGCTGCTGCCTGCAATGCCAGCATCCAATATGGGTGCCAGTTCAAGTCCAGCTGCTCCACTTCCAATCCAGCTTCCTAGGAAATGCTAATGCACCTGGGAAAGCAGCAGAAAATGACCTAAATGCATGGGCCTCTGCACCTACATCAGAGACCCAGAAGAAACTCCTGGCTGTCCCAGCCTTGGCCATCGTGGCCATCTGGAGAGTGAACCAGTGGATGGAAGATCTCTTCCTCTCTTCCTCTCTCTCTCTCTCTCTCTCTCTCTCCCTGTGTAATTCCTTCAAATAAATAAATAAATAAATATTTTTAAAAAAAGTAGCCCACCAAGCACACTCTACCATTTCACTACCTCTTCATCTTATACATTAATCATTTTCTTCATGGTTTTTATCACTACCTGCTATTTCTTTTCTAGTTCACATTAATTTGCTTTTTGTTGGCCTAATGGAAAGTACACTACTATCAGAGCAATGTTGTCATCTGTTTTGCTACTGGACCCCTAAGACCTATAGTAGTGTTCTAGAAATATTTACTGAATAAATAAACAGCTTAAGCAATTGAACTGGTATTAGAAACTATGACTTCTAGGTCTTATTCCAGAAAATAATATTACTTACTACACAGTAATAGTAAATAATCTTTCATAATGGGATTACTCTCTGATTAACAGGAAGTAGAGGCAGTTAACTTGTGAACATGCTAGTGGACGAAGAAATCCAAACTAAAGTATTTAAAATTCATGCCCTAATATTTCATAGTTATTTTTTTCCCAGTAAGAAAAGTATGCTAAAAACCACTGGATTTATCTGGTGTCAAAACTGCTACATTTAGAAGACATAAGAGTGTAATGAGGAAGAAACAACAATAGAAAATAAGAAATTTGACAATTATTTGTCTAGATATGGTAGCAAGAGAATACACACAAATAAAAGGCTAAAGCAAAAAAATGTTGAAAGAAACTCGCTCAGCTACAGCTTCTACCAGGTAAACTCACCGTTTTATTTCGTAATCGAATGATATCAGATACAGAGCCAGCTCCACAGTACTCCATAACGATCCATAAGTCTGTGTTCTTAAAATAACTTCCATAATATTTGACTACATGAGGGCTAGAGACAAAGACAATGTAAATTAAGTGAAACAGCCTTCAAACATCTCCAGTTATCATATTACTAAATACGTTAAAATTATTTCATCTCAAAAGATCAGTTTTCATAGTTGAGCATGGGCAACCTTCTGATAAATGTAAATTATTATCACTTTTCTGGAGACTAACATAAGACAAAAGTACAAACAATGGACAGATGCTTTAACCAGCATTTAAATCTCCAATTTGTCCTCAAAAAAGTAAAAATGTTCAGAAAGAGTTATCTTCATAGTACTGTTAATAACACAATAGGCTAAGCCTCCGCCTGCAGCACCAGCATCCCATATGGATGCTGGTTCGTGCCTCAACTATTCCTCTTCCAATCCAGCTCTCTACTTATGGCCTGGGAAAGAAATGGAAGATGGCCCAAGTGCTTGGGCCCCTGTACCCATGCAGGACACCTGTAAGAAACACCTGGCTTCAAATCGGTCCAGCTCTGGCCACTGTGGCAACCTGGGGAGTGCACCAGCGAAAGGAAGTCTCTTCCTCTCACTGTATGTAATTCTGCCTCAAATAAATAAATAAATAAATCTTTTTAAAAAATGAAAATTTAGAGTCTATCTAAAGAACAATCTTCCATAAGGGAGCTTAAGAAATCATGATGTACCCATATAATGAAACATCATGAGTCCACGAAAAATTTAACAGAGGAATATTTGAAAATGAGAAAATATTCTATATGTGTTTTTTTAAAAAAAAGCAGGCTGCAAAATAGTTAGTAGAACTAAGATACAGAAGAATATATCAAACAGTATTTAAGAATGATTTTTCAGGCCGGCGCCGTGGCTCAACAGGCTAATCCTCCGCCTTGCGGCGCCGGCACACCGGGTTCTAGTCCCAGTCGGGGCACCGGATTCTGTCCCAGTTGCCCCTCTTCCAGGCCAGCTCTCTGCTGTGGCCCGGGAGTGCAGTGGAGGATGGCCCAAGTGCTTGGGCCTTGCACCCCATGGGAGACCAGGAAAAGCACCTAGCACCTGGCTCCTGCCGTCGGATAAGCGCGGTACGCCGGCCACAGCGCGCCGGCTGTGGCGGCCACTGGAGGGTGAACCAACGGCAAAGGAAGACCTTTCTCTCTGTCTCTCTCTCTCTCACTGTCCACTCTGCCTGTCAAAAATAAATAAATAAAAATAAATTAGAAAAAAAAAAAAAAAGAAAGGCAGGGAGGGAGAAGAGAAATGGCAGCAGCATTCAGATCAGCCTGGGAGCCTTAAGGACTCCTGGACAAGCTTCCTGAGGGGTCACTCCACGTGTCGTAACGGTGAAGTTTTACATACAGGAGCAAAAAGGCGTCTGAAGAACGAATACTGCTCCAAGTTCAACACTTTCTTACTTCCCCCTTCCAATGCCTATAGTTGGCACTGCCCTAAACTCTGTTTCTCTCAAATCTAAACAGTGCTAGGGCAGCCTGCTCCATTACAGCGACCAACCCATGTTGTCACGGAATTTCAGAGCAAACCACACGCTTTTCTGTGGCTGCCTTTTGGCCTGACTTCCTGCTTACAGCATCTGACGAATCTTAGTTCCTCAAAAATAAAATACTTAACTATTCTTAGATTGAATCATTTGTTTTCTTGTGAAAGAATAGTAATACATAAATAAGTGTTCTCTTTTCATAGGCGTATTTGATATTTTAAGATTTCTAGAGCTAAAAAGTGTTTGAATTATTTCTTAGCTGCCCACAGAAATGTTTTCTCAATAGGAAGTAAAAGAGATCATAATCAAGGAAGAAGAAAAAAAAAAGCACCACATTCTGCCTCCTCTTCCTAGTATCTGTGAGGGGTGGGGTTGGGTGGTAAGGGGGCAGGGAGGGACTATGCAGAAATAGAAACTTTAATTCTTTAGCTGCAAAAACATACCAACTTTTTCATCCTATTTTTCTGAAAGGAATATACATTCTGATTTCACTAGTCTCTCTTTTGCAAAATCTCTAATAAATTGAGCCTCTAGGTGTCAAGCTCTAAATCACGGCAAATTCAAAGCCACGTTCTTTCCAAAGGAGCCCGTTGCCTTTACCTGTCACATTGCTGCATTATGGAGATTTCTTTGATTATCTCCTGAAGATCTGATTCTACAGGAACTTGTTTAATAGCCACAATCTGTCCGGTCTCTTTATGAATAGCTTTATACACGCTGCCATAGGACCTACAGTCAAAGGAAGGAGAATATTTATAAAAGCAAAACAAGCCAAGAGATAAAAAGTAGTAAAACACAAGCAACTCAAAGCCCTAATTTTATCCCTAAAAGCCTGAGATACACATACTTAGCTACACTTGTAAAACTGAGATAGCTAAAGTACTTCAGAGGGAAAAAAACTGCCAAGAGAAATACCACAAAATGCAGTGTTAAATACTTCACATCTAAACTTTAGCTAATGACTTGTGAAATAATAATTACAGTAAAGTGCCAGGTGTCTGCCAGAAACTGCATCATCTTGGGCTGATGCTGTGGCATGGTGGGTTTTGCCACCTGCAGTGTCAGAATCCCATATGGGCGCGGGTTCAAGTCCTGGCTGCTCCATTTCTGATTCAGCTCTACTGCCTGGGAAAGCAGAAGATAACCCAAGTGCTTGGGCCCCTGCACCCACATGGGAGACCCGGAAGAAGCACCTGGCTCCTGGCTTCAGATCGGTGAGCTCTGGCCATTGCAACCATCTGAGGAGTGAACCAGTGGGAAGCAGACTTCTCTCTCTCCTCTCTGCCTCTGCCTCTCTGTAACTCTTTCAAGTAAAATAAATAAATCTTTAAAAAAAGAAAAATGAAACTACATCATCTCAGTTCATCCTTACCCAAAAAAGGAAGAAAAAAAAAAAAAGAAAGAAAGAAAAAAAGATGAGGAAGGTTCCTATTTTATAGAGAGGTTACATGATTTGCCCAAGGTTACGAAAGTGAGAAGTGGTCAGTCCAGGATTTGAACCCACAGATCTGAGCACACTGGTGTGTTCACATCTACACTGAGGTACCACATAGAAGTAGAGGTCTTTGTTTTCTTGTATTCATTTTAGTATCTTCATTCATTCTTGTCTTTGTTCTTTTTATTTGTAATAATGCTTAAGATATTATGAAAACTGTTTTTGTATAAGGTGAACAGGGCATATACAAATTATTTTTACCTCTGTTCCATCTTTCCTTAAGAGCTTATTATCAAAATAATAAATAATTGCGGTTATCCACTTTATTTGGGGGTTATAAGAACATCAGATGGGGCCAGCACTGCAGTGTAGGTGAAGCCTCTGCCTGCAGTGTGGCATCCCCTATATGAATGCCGGTTCGAGCCCCAATTGCTCCACTTCCAATTCAGCTCCCTGCTGATGGGCCTGGGAAAAGCAGAGGAAGATGGCCCAAATCCTTAGCCCCTGTACCCACATGGGAGACCCAGAAGATCCAGGCTCCAGATTTCGTCCTGGCCCAGCCCTATCTTTTGCAGCCATTTGGGGAGTGAACTAGTGAATGGAAGATCTCTCTCTCTCTATCCTTCTCTCTATCTCTGCCTTTCAAATAAATAAATAACATTATATGTAAAATCTAAATAGGTTTTGAGTCCTACTGTGACTCCATTATCTATCATTTACAAACACATTATTAACTTTTTGTGCCTCAAATTGTTCATAAGTAAAATGACAAATACAAACTATAAGACAGTTATGCTCATCAAATCAGACACTATCATCACTTGCCCAGATTACATTTTCACTGGAATCCTGGCTGTCAGTGCAATAATACCAAGTATACTCTTTTGGGAAAGCAGCAGAAAATGGCCCAAATATTTGGAATCCTGTCACTCACATGGGAGACCAGACGGAGTTCCATGATCTTGGCTTTAGCTCGGTTCATTCCTGGCCATTGTGGCCATTTGGGCAGTGAACCAGTGGATGGAAAATATGTGTATCTCTCTATCCCCTCTATAATTCTTTCAAATAAATTAATCTTTAAAAAACTGCTGGGCCGGTGCCATGGCTCACTTGGCTAATACTCCACCTATGGCGCTGGCACCCTGGGGGGCCAGATTCTGTCCCGGTTGCTCCTCTTCCAGTCCAGCTCTCTGCTGTGGCCCGGGAGGGCAGTGGAGGATGGCCCAAGTGCTTGGGTCCCTGCACCTGCATGAGAGACCAGGAGGAAACACCTGGCTCCTGGTCTCGGATCAGCGCAGCACGCCGGCTGTAGCAGTCATTTGGGGGGTGAACCAATGGAAGGAAGACCTTTCTCTGTCTCTCTCTCTCCCTCTCACTAACTCTGTCAAAATAAAAAAAAAAAAAAAAACCTTTAAAAAAATTGATTATTTAAGTAACAAAACCTTTTTATTTAAAGATTTTAGTTATTTATTTGAAAGTCACAGTTACAGAGAGAGGAAAGGCAGACAGAGTCTTCCATCTGATGGTTCACTTCCCAACTGACCCCAAAAGCCAGAGCTCAGCCGGTCCGAAGCCAGGAGCCAGGAGCCAGGAGCTTTTTCCAGGTCTCCCACGTGGGTACAGGGGCCCAAGGACCGGTGCAAGTCTCGGTTGCTCCACTTCTGGTCCAGCTCTCTGCTTTGGCCTGGGAAAGCAGCAGAAGATGGGCCAAGTCCTCAGGCCCCTGCACCCATGTGGGAGATCCAGAAGAAGCTCCTGGCTCCTGGCTTCAGATCAGCTCAGCTCTGGCCATTGCAGCCAAATGGGGAGTGAACCAGTGGATGGAAGACTTTTCTCTCTCTCTCTCTGCCTCTCCTTCTTTCTCTGTGTAAGTAACTCTTTCAAATAAATAAATCTTTAAAAAAACAAAAACCAAAAAAAAAAAAAAACCTCTCACTTTCCAGAAGAGCAAAAGGAACAATTTTTTTTTTAAAAAAGTCTAACAGAACACATTAAAACAAACAAACAAAAAAAACTTCCTTTCCATTGGAATCCCTTATATTTGCAAAACTAGTGTACTGTTGCTTAAATATAGCACCAAATACTTCTTTGACAGAGAAAGGCTGATGATGTGTGGAAGACCTAATCACTGCTCCTTCTTTGCTAAAACAATCCTGATCTGTTAGCGTGGCAGTGTTCTTCACTGTAATGGATAAACCATGTTAATCCAAGCCAGCACAGGAATTTTCTTCCATTCTGCGAGTTCTGGCCAACGAATTTTGAGAATTCTACCAAAGGGTTTCTAAGAAAGTTCTTTCCTGCTGAGACAAGGCCTGCCACCTGCCAATTCTCTTCTTGCGTTGGCTACTGTCATGTGAGGGGTGGTCCTTAAAACTTAAAACAGCTATCTTCACCTGCTGAGAACTGTCCAGACGCCAGCCTTTATCAAGTCAATTAACCACTCCTGGA
The DNA here is from genome assembly GCA_949820135.1 of Sylvilagus floridanus. Classification (NCBI taxonomy): domain Eukaryota; kingdom Metazoa; phylum Chordata; class Mammalia; order Lagomorpha; family Leporidae; genus Sylvilagus; species Sylvilagus floridanus. The sequence goes on along the minus strand of OX463231.1, from coordinate 116,179,466 downwards.
ACCCCTTGCTCCCAGGTTACTTAGTTACTAAATGCTTTATTGATTAGCCACAGTCAGTTGGGTTATCCCAACCAAAGGCATTCTTGATAAACCAGATCCCATGTTTTTCAACCTATTTATTTACACCTTCACTCTGGAAAGACACTTCTGCCATATAGAATTCTTTAGCAATAGTTTGCCCTGAGCACTTCTTCTGCAGTCTTCCAGAATACACTGTGGCTGAGAAGTCTGCTTTCATTGGGTTGTCATTTTTCATAGCTGATATCTCTCCACAGCTTTAAAGATTTCCTCTTTATTCTTGATATCCTACAATCTTATGTTGAGTTGACTTATTTGGCACTTTATAAGGTCTTCAACCTGAAGATTTGTGTCTTTCTTCAAGAACGGAAAGTTCTCATCACTATTTCTTCAACTATTTCATCTCTTTATCCCCTTTCGTACCTCCTAGAATTCCTACTAAACCTATATTGTACCTTCATGTGCTCTCCAGGGTTTCCAACATTGTATTCCTCTGTTCTGCATGCTATGATAGGCGCCTTTTGTGATCAGTCTCATTTCCTTCAATTAACAAAATCTTTTCAGGTAACTAGCTCACTGCTTCCCCAATTATTAGACATTTAAAACTTCAATTATTAATAGTTTTCATTGTCAAGATTCTCAATCTTTAATTTTGCACTGGATTAACTGTTCGTGTTAATGATCTTGTAATCGTTCAAGGATGTTACTATCAGTACATTCAAAGTCTTGACAGATTGTTCCATTATTTCTATTTCCTTAGTTGTGCATTCCTATCTGTTACATTTGCTGATTATCTCATGACAGCAGATATCTCTGTATGATTTTATTTCATCTTGAATGATTGTCTTCTATACAATATTGGCAGGTGGTTTCTGGTTTCTTCAGCCCACTCATCTGGACTGTACAACTTAAAACAGGTCTTACAACAGAAATGTGGGAACTGTGGGGATGGGGTTCCCCTTCAAGATACTATACCTGAATGCAGTACAGGCCCAGTTTTTATTGTCAGATCTGTATCTTTGCTTTTTCTTCACAAGCAAATAGCACTTTCTAGTGGTAGTCGGCACACTTACTTTAGCATTGGTTCACAGATGAGGAGGCTGGTCTCATCCCACAACTTCATGCGGGAAGTCCAGTGCAGTCTCCTAGGAAGTACAGGGTATGCTTTTCCTTCCTCTCATTATTATACGACCTTTGCTTTCCCTATCCATAGTGGGCTTGGAATCCTTAAATATTTTTTTTAATTCTTTTGTTGTTGTTGTTGTTGTTTTGGACAGGCAGAGTGGACAGTGAGAGAGAGAGACAGAAAGGTCTTCCTGGTTCACCTTCCAATGGCCGCTACGGCCGGCGCACCGCACTGATCCGAAGGCAGGAGCCAGGTGCTTCTCCTGGTCTCCCATCGGGTGCAGGGCCCAAGCACTTGGGCCATCCTCCATTGCACTCCAGGGCCACAGCAGAGGGCTGGCCTGGAAGAGGGGCAACCGGGACAGAATCCGACGCCCCGACAGGGACTAGAACCCGGTGTGCTGGCGCCGCAAGGCAGAGGATTCGCCTATTGAGCCTCGGCGCCGGCCTGAATCCTTAAATTTAAAACAATTAATTTTCAGTATAATTATAATGACAATGGAGAAATCTCTGCCTGGGATCACCCAGAAATCTTGACCAAAACAGTATTCATACCTCTCCTTCTGCTATCTTGATAGCAAAGAAAACACCAATAGCTCATATGAACAACTAAGACTCATGATTCTACATCTTGCATTTATGGAGATTTGTAGAGGAGATAAAAGAATTCATTCAGCTCTTCTTCAAGCTCTTTTATAAATAAGTGCCTTTACACCTGATTCTCTACAACAAAAACTAAATGATTCAGTGAATCTTAACTGCCAAAGAACAAATTTGATGAAGCAGGTGTTTTACACAAGCCATACAAGGCAAGGATCAATGCGGAATCAATGCAGGCACAATGGAAATAATACAGTACTTGAGGCCAAACTAATCTAGTACAAATCTTAATATCATCACTCTTGAGCTATGAAACCATAGGACCTCTTTCTCTGTCTCTGCTTCTCTCTGTAACTCTGTCTTTCAAATAAATAAAATAAAATAAAATAAAATAAAATAAAATAAGGAAGGAAGGAAGGAAGGAAGGAAGGAAGGAAGGAAGGAAGGAAGGAAGGAAACGAAATTATGGGCAAGCATCCTATGCCAAAAACTGAAATATGTCAATGTGTAAAAGGTACTTATGGGGCCGGCGCTGTGGCGTACTGGGTAAAGCCACTGCCTGCAGTGCCAGCATCCCATAAGGGCGACAGTTCTAGTTCTGGCTGCTCCACTCATGATCCAGCTCTCTGCTATGGCCTGGAAGAGCAGCAGAAGATGGCCTAAATACTTGGGCCCCTGCAGCCTGTGGAAGACTCAGAAGAAACTCCTGGCTTCTGGCTTCAGATCGGCGCAGCTCCAGCCATTGCAGCCATCTGGGGAGTGAACCAGCGGATAGAAGACCTCTCTCTCTCTGCCTCTCCTCTCTATGTATAACTCTGACTTTCAAATTAATAAATAAATCTTTAAAAAAGAAAAAAGGTACATATATAATATAAAGAAATAGGTGGTAGGCTCCAGTGCCAAACATTTTCCAAGTGCTCTGCATTCATCTGGGTTTGGAGTTTTGGCTTACTCCACCACAGATACACACAATTTCCTCAAAACCCAGAACGAATGTATCTCCAGAATAGTTCTTTAGCCAGAGTACATTTCAAGACGTAGGTCAGTGAGAGTTCACAAGCCATTCATTCTCCATATCAACTTAAGGATAGCATAGCAGTTGTGTTTGATAAGGAAGTGCAGTTATGATCTTCAGGATACTTCTAGTTACATGAAGCTTGCTCAGGTTTGTTCTGTAAAGGTGACAAAAATCCAAGGTCTGTGCTATCATTTAAAAGAGCAAAATGGTGATAGCAAGAGGAAAAAGGCCTGAGGCTGTTACTGTTTTCTCCCAGGTGATGTCACAGGGAAATCTCTGAGTTCCTTGAAGACATCCAAAGATCTAAAACATAAAAAAAAAAAAAAAAAAAGGAATAATTAGCTTAGTTTTTTCTTACATTATAATCCTCATATATTTTCTGTTGGTATCTTTTGATATTTCCCAAACCCAATCACTCAGTCACCTTAAGAAAACCTAATTATATTTTAAGACTTAAGATTTAGAACTGATTTAACATGAGATCTCAAAACCCTCCATTTGATATACTTAAAATAATAACAGTAGCAACTTAATGAACACTATGTGACAAGCATGGTCTTTAGTACTTTATTTCTATTATTCCAAGAAACTCTTACAGTAATTCAATGAAGTAGACACTATTTTTATCCCCACTTTATGGATGAGAATCTGAGGCTTCAAAATATGAATCAATTTGCTCAAGTTTACTTGTTCATTATAACTACTAAGAGTAGAGCAAGGATTTAATTCAAGTCGGTATGACTGCAGAATGTAATATACTTTCATTAAAATGAAATGAATTTCATTAAAAATGAATGTACTTTCATAAAAAAGTTATGTAGTCTACCAGACTGTAGGTTATCACAAGTATATAACTTACAACTGCTCTAAGATTAAGGGGCTCATTGCCTCAAGGAAAAAGACGTCAGGCTAACACTGAAAATGGCAGGCAAGAGATGTAGTGGAACCGTCACTGCTCCATACCTTTAACGATGTCAGTCAACTGCAGTCTTCAGATTCAGATTCATCTTGGGCTTGGCTTGGCAGCACAGCTGGTGTCATCTCTCTCTTGCCCTCTCTGCTTGATTTCTTAGAGCATTTTTTTTTCAACTTACAAGAAGATATTAACTAAGGCTTTTCAGTGACAAACTATTACACATATTCCAGGGTTGGGTTTAACATAATTGCAGATCTGTACTAAGCACAAATAACACCAAAACTAAAACAGCCAAGTAACACATTAAGAACTGATTTTAAAGAACATACATTTTTTAAAAGTTAACACGAGTATATCAGATATTCTCTTGAACCAGACATACTCCCAAGGGATTAAGAATACACACACACACACACACACACACACACACACACACAGGTACACACACATGATTCCTTACATATGTATAAACTTTCTCTCTGAAAGATACACAAAAAACTACAACACTGGTTGCTTCCAGGGAGCTAAGACAGAAAGGCAGGGGTCAGGTTTTTTTTTTAATTGTAGGCACTTTTACGTTTTTTGACTTACTGAATAATATGAATCTAGTATTCAAATATTAACAATAAAATCTTAAGAAAAGGGGTCCTTATTGTTTTAGTGTCCTAGTTATTAAAAAAAATAAACAGGATTTAATAAATTAAAATGATATGTAAAAGTGCAAAAAATTCTCATGTAACTCTTATTGTAACATTAAAGTCAAAGATGACAACTATCTATTATTAAATATTATTTCCACAGTATTTGATAAACTCATTCATATGTCTATATTTCAGGAAGTCCACTGGTTCTAAGCCTGGAATTCCAGATCTCCTAATAAGCTGAAAAGGTAATTACATTCCTTAATTTATTTCCTGCATTTCACAAAGCTACAATAACTAAAATGCTGAATTCTATTTTTTTATTGAAACTAGTTACTGCACATTGGTCAGAAGCTCTAAGCAGGGACCAGCATTGTGGCATAGCAGGTAAAGCCACCACTGGGATGCCAGAATCCCATATGGGTGCTGGTTCAAGTCCTAGCTACTCCACTCCAATCCAGCTAATGTGCCCAGGAAAACCGTGGAAGATGACTGCCATCTCCAAATGAAACACAGAAGAAGCTCCTGGCTCCAGGCTTCAGACTGGCCCAGCTCTGGCTATTGTGGCCATTTGGGGGGTTAAGATTCTCTCTTTCTTTCTCTTTTCTGTCTCTGCTTCTTTCTCTGTAAAACTCTGCCTTTCAAATAAATAAATTAATATTTTTTATTTAAAAAAATGCTATGAGCAGCAAATAAAAGTACATCTGATTAGAAAAACTTTTTGAATGAATTATACTCTAATAAATGTTATGAAACAGTTAAAATCATACAAAAATAAAATCTACAAGAAACAACAGATATCCTTGGCATTATAGACTGGGAATCACTAGATCTGACCACAACAGTGACTGGGGTAAAGTGGAAAGGGCATTTCAAGAAGTACAGTACCTCCTACCCTGCCTGGAGCCACAGTTACAAGAATCATTGACATGAGAAAGGTTCACATTCCTCTGGCCTGGGATAGGAAAAACACTGGGACCCACTGGTCTATCTCCGTTTTCTCTACACTCACCCTTCTCCAAGTTTCTCCAAGACATCAAATACTTCTTCTGGTTGTTTGGTTAAACTGTCTTCATCCAACTTTTTCAGCTGCCTGTGAATAAAGAAAATATAAACACAAGATATACTTTACTTGCTAGGAACTAGAACAGAAAATACTTTATTTTGCAATTAGTAGTCTAGGAATTTCTCTACAAAGTCTCACTAGAAAATAAAAGCAAACTAAGAAATTTCTAGGGGATTCTGAAGAACTGTTCGGTGGAGGGATTCCACTTGTTCTGGGTCAACACGATAAGCAAAATCAGGACCAGAAGTGGAGTGCTGCCAAGAGCCAGATTTTACTCCAACACATATAAGAATTTTCTAACAATAAAAGTTGTCCTACAATGCTTTAAGCTGCCTTAAGAGGTCCTTAGTTCCCCATTGTTGGAAAAATTAAAACCAAAAATCTGTCATGTGGCTGAAATGCTGCAGAATGGTTTCAAGCTTAGCTATATTCTTTTTCAAAGATTTATTTCTTTATTTATTTGAAGGGCAGAGTGAGAGTGAGAGAGAGACAGAGGTCATCCATCTGCTGGTTCACTCCTCAAATGGCTGCAATGCCCAGGGCTGGGCTAGGCTGAAGCCAGGAGCTTCATCCAGGTCTCTCATGTGGGTTCAGGGGCCCAAGCCCTTGGGTCACCTTCTGCTGCTTTCCCAGGCACATTAGCAGGGAGCTGGACTGGAAGTAGAGCAGCTGGGACTTAAACAGGTACCCACATGGGATGCCAGCATTGCAGAGAGCTTAACCCATTATGTCACAATGCTGGCCCCAGCTATATTCTTTAAAATCCACTTAAATATTGGGATTCCATGAATTAAAACAACTTATCTCTTCAGAAAATATGTTTAGTGTAAGGTCAACTATGAATTAAGACTGGTGGTCAAAGAAAACAGATCATCTTTGTTTCCTATTAGCAAAGTTTGGGTAATTCTGTCTAAATACAAATTCTATAGGTATCATCAAAACAGCAAGTAGAAAGTATATGTTTAGACCTGATCAAACATGAAAGATAACTAGGCAACTGGGAATTTCAATCTCACAAAGACTCTCCCAAGAGCAGATATGAACCTTGACTTATCCCAAAAATCAAAGGTGCATGGCTGTTCCCAATTTCCAGATAGGTCAGATTTTTCTGACTATGCCAGACAACTGTAACATCAGATGTTATAAATTAACATTTGTTAAAACTCTTGAAATTATTAACAAGCTTGAAGTGCTTTGCTAAGGAGTATGTGTGTGTGTGTGTGTGTGTGTGTGTAACAGCTACACAATGACTTCCTGAAACTACAAGGGACAACAAAGAAAAGAAAGGTCAGGAAATGGTGAAATATGGAAGTAGTCACACTGGAGATTTCTTGGCATAGAAAAAGGTTTAAACTATTTAGACAATACTAATTCTTATAAGACTTGAATTTAAAAACACAAATATGTACTTTCCTAAAGAAAACAGAGAAATCAGGAAAAAAAAAAAAAGACTTTGACCACATCAACTGTAGCTACCGAAAAACACTGATCTCAAAAGGAAAATCTACCTAACTTCACAAATATCAGACTGTATGCTAGAGAAAAGAACTGTTCAAAATCAGTAACCAACTTAACATGAATATTAACTGAATAAAATGACCACACTGACCTTTGAAAATCAAAAGGTCCTAAAAATTAAATTCCAGTGACATCATAAAAACTCCCAGATTCAAAACAAAAAAGATTGAAATGAAACTTCTTAAACTTCAGAACTGAAATGTCTGCGAAATCAGAAGTCAGAAAGGGCATCTCATACGCCAGGGGTTTTTTGTTTTGTTTTGTTTTTTTCTTTTTTTGGTAAAGCCCTACATTTTAACTGTGTAAACAATGGACGACACCTCATTTCTCAAGCATAATTAAAGTTTTATAAACAGCTTATATAAAGAAAGATCAAATGTGTTTCTTTTAAGCACTTACTCGTTGTGGTTTACAGAAAGCAAAACTCACTGTTTCAGCTACTCTAGAGACCACAGCACAACAAAGGAAACTGCTACTGCCACGAGAGCCGGCTGCAGGCCTCCGATAACTTTGACGAACTTCATATGCCTGCTCGGATGCTTCTTTGGAACAGTCTAAATGGGTTTTTGTTTGGTGTTGATCTGGAGTTATTTAAAACAATATAAACTTAAGAGATCCTTCCATCTCTGGTGACTGACAACCAAGAGGCAGTCAAAAAATACTTATTGGGGATTAACGAATGTAATGATGGTAATCACAATCTTTATCATCAACCTCTGTGAGTTAGCAAAATAAAACAGAATTTCACTTTGTAATCCAGTGCTGCTGAATTATCAGCAAATAAAATTTTTATGGAAAATCTTTTGAGAAATGACTCTTAATGACATTGTACAACATGAGTCTTCACAGAACAAACACTGTTACCAAAACAAACTGACTTTGATGCTGCTGCTCTCTCAGATGGGACTTCCCAGCATCCTAAGCAGGTCCAGGGCTTGTTCTTAATTGAACAGGCCTGGCCAAGACAGCATTTACAGACCATACCCTGAGAGATGCTTCTCTCCCAACTCAGATGGCCATGACAACAGCCAGCATCCCAGGAATGCACACTACACCTTCCCCCACACCATTACCTAATGGCAATACACTCTTTACAAATCATCAGTGCCCAGGTAAGATACAAATCTGTCCTCATCCACTTAGCCACACAGAAATGTCAAACTCATGAACACAAAGTATATTTCCTGTATCCGGGTTGTGAGAAACCCACGCCATCCGAATCTCTGTAAATACACTTATATAATGGCATTCATCAAGTAGTCACTCAGGCGTGGTTAATTCTCAAATCCCTTCTTCCACCTCGGAACTGCCACAAGATTCAATTTATTTATGTATGTCCATCCTTCCTTCCACACAGAATCTGATATGGGTTACAAAAGAAATAAAGACAAATTGATGAACTAAAATTAACAAAACTGAAACTGTGTTCCCCTACATCCCAAATCATATGTTTGAAGTCCTAACTCCCAGTACTTCAGAATGTGACTATGTATAGAGAAAGGGCTTTTAAAGATACCATTATGGTTAAATGAGGTTAAATGGGCAGGCCCTAATCCAATATGAGGGTACTTCAAAAAAGTCATGAATAATGAAACTAAAAGATAAGTTTATTGTGGTGCAAAAAAAATGAGCCCCAAGCAGTTCTTCCCACAAGATTTCTGAAGTATCCTTGTATAATCCGTTTCCTTGTAAGACAAGATCAGATCACAGCAGTAGAGGGAAGACCACGTGAAGACTCAGGGAGGAGACACAGGGAGGAGACAGTCATCTGCAAGTCAAAGACGGAGACCTCAAAAGAAACCACCCAAGGCTGGCACTAAGGCCACCTGTGACACCAGCATCCAGAGTGGGCTCCCGTCCAGGTCCCTGCTGTTCCACTTCCGATTCAGCTCCCAGCTAATGGCCAGGGAAAAGCAGCAGAGGGTGGTACAAGTCTATGGGCCCCAACCACCCATGTGGGAGACCTGGATTGAGCCCCTGGCTCCTGGCTTCAGCCTGGCATTGCCCTGGCTGTTACAGCCATCTGGGGAGTGAACCAGCAGATAGAAGATTGATCAAGATCTCTCTCCCTCTCTGTAACTCTTTCAAATAAAATTAATTAATTAAAAAAAAAGAAATCATCTTGCCAAAACCTTGACTTCAGAGTTCTAGCCTCCAGAACTATGAGAAAAAACTTTCTGCTGCTTAGAACAGCTTGTCCATGATACCTCATAAAAGGCAGTCCTAAAAAACTAAACAAAAAACTATTAACCTGCTGCAAATTAGGAAGTCTAACAGTCATGAGCAGGAGGCACAGTCATTCAAGAACTCAGTCCTGGCCGGCGCCGTGGCTCAACAGGCTAATCCTCCGCCTTGCGGCGCCGGCACACGGGGTTCTAGTCCCGGTTGGGGCGCCGGATTCTGTCCCGGTTGCCCCTCTTCCAGGCCAGCCCTCTGCTGTGGCCCAGGAGTGCAGTGGAGGATGGCCCAAGTGCTTGGGCCCTGCACCCCATGGGAGACCAGGAAAAAGCACCTAGCACCTGGCTCCTGCCATCGGATCAGCGCGGTGCGCCGGCCGCAGTGCGCCATCCGCGGCAGCCATTGGAGGGTGAACCAACGGCAAAGGAAGACCTTTCTCTCTGTCTCTCTCTCTCACTATCCACTCTGCCTGTGTAAAAAAAATAAATAAATAAATAAATAAATAAAAAAAAAAAAAAAGAACTCAGTCCTGCGATGGTCTCCTGTTGCACTTTTAGTACATTTTTTAAATCCAAAAGGTACAAGAATAAGCATGTCAGAAAGCAAAAAGATGTACGCCTCTGCCCCAAGATTATATAATCAAAGGCACAGGGAGAAGCAAAACTCAAGATCCCTAATCCTCTTTTCAATTAAACAAAGGTCTCAGAGAAGGGATCCAAGGAGAAGGAACGAATGTATTTCAGAAAGGAGTGTAAGCAGTGCACATTTGTAAGTGGCTCAATACGCCGGAGTGAGCACCTGTTAACACACACAAGCACCCGTGACACAGGGGTGCTTCCAGTGAGGCACCTGAACAGCAGACTTTGGACCAAACTGCCTGGATACCAAGATCCCAGCTCTGCCTCTTACGATAAGGGGCCTCTGGCAAATCACCAGCATCTCTAGGCCTCAGTTGTATTATCTGTAAAACAAGCATGTAGGAAAACCTGCCTCATAGGACTGTGAAGATCCAACCCGTCACTAAGAAACCGAACCATATGAAATTACCATTTTTATGTTCAAAAATGATCAAAATCAAACGGAAAGCACTTGAAACGGCGCCGGGCACCCCCAGAGGCACTGCTATTACAATCTCAGCACAGGACACCCAGGGGACCACCGGCCCCTCCGAGCCGGCTCCTTGCCTTCGGGGACGCGGGCCCCCACGGGTGCTGCCCGGGCTGTCAGTCCCTTGCCTTCACCTCTCGGTTGCCCCACACTCTCACACACCCAGCACTTCCTACTTCAGCGCTCATTCCGCTACAGGAAGTCAGACGTCTCAGTGCAACAAGCGAGCGCCACGGCACCTCTGGGTCTCTGCCCCCCGCTTCTCGCCAGATGCGGCGGAACGGCCTAAGACCCGGGTATCCACAAGCGAAATCAACCCTACACGTGCACCCAGCGCCGGCGTTCAGCCCTCCCGGGACCAGCCACCTCCCCGCGCTTGACCCAAAGCAATCCCAGGTAAAACCACAGAAGCTCCCAGTGACTCAGAGCAAAAACAGCGCACACACAGGCGTCTCACCTCCTCTGGCTCTCAGTCTGCCCACCCTGGGAAATATCCTCTTACTTCCTCACCGACATCCCAACGCGGGATTTCGAAGGGCTTCAAAGGATGCGGGGGAAAAAAAACGAAGAGGGCGCTCTGGCCAGCATCCCGCCAGGGCGAGGGCGCCACCGAGAGCCCCGAGGTGCTGCCACCACGACCCCTCCCCGGCCACACTCCCCCACTGCGCCCCTCCGGCGGGACTCAGTCCCCGGCTTCCTCCCTGCTACCTCTCGATCGATCCTTTCAGCCAGAGCCCTCGGAGGCCCTCCTGCTCCCAGGCGGGCATTCCCCGCCGCCTCGGCGAGCCCCGTCTAGGACAGCCGTCCCGACTGGTCCCTGGCCTCAGCCGGGGCTCCCCCTAACTTGCGCAAAGTCCCGCACAGCCAGGGCTCCCCCCTCCCCGGCCAGCCCCCGTTCACCCCCTCCAGCGGGCGCCCCCGGAGTCGGACCCCTCCCACCCCAGCAGGTGCCCCATCAGCCGGGTCACCCCGCCCGCGGGTCCTTTCCCTCCCACACAGGGGTCTCCCCTCAGCCAGTTCCCGCCTTTTCCTCACTCGGTCCCCGTGCCCCGCCGCCTGGCCCCTGGCCCCTCACCGGCGCGGCGGGTTCCTCAGCTGCACCGTCTCCATGGCGCTGCCGGCAGCCGCCCAGCCCCGCGCACTACTCCATCCTCCCCGGGACCTCTCCAGGCCCGCCCCGCAGACCCTCCCACACTTCCGCTTTCCGCCCCTACCGGAAGCAGCGCGCGGCTCGAGAGCGCGGGGGCGGCGCTGGGGACGCTGTCGGGGTCACGTGGTGCTGGGCGTGAGTCACGTGTCGCGACGGGGCGCGAACCCGGAACCGCGCAGCTGCGGCGGCTCCTCCGGGCGGTGTGCGCTGTGGGGCTGCAGGCTGTGCGCGACGCTGGGTCCTCGGGATCCCGCCTCTGCCTCGGATGCCCCCGCATCTCTTGCCCGAGATACTGAGGCTGCCGGCGAAGCGCGCACTTGATTAGAACTGTTGATTCGTAAGCCCAGTTCTGAACGATTTGTCGGAGACTGTGCCGCCCCGGTGGCGCCTGGACGTATTTGTGACTTTCTACAGCTTAACTGATCGTATCGGGTCCCAGATGGTCCCCTGCACATCCTCTCCTTGGCTGTGACAGAGCGCCAAGCCGCAGGTTGCCCCACCCTCTTTCTAAACAGCCTCGCCTTTGGGTCTGCAGACATGAAAATGGCTGTTTATTTTTTTAAATACCGTGGGAATTAGTAGAATGATATTAAGGTTTATTTGAAAGTCAGAGTTAGAGGAAGAGACCTTCCATCTGTTGGTTCCCTCCCCAGACGGCTGCAACTGCCAGGGCTGGGCTTGGCCAAAGCCAGGAGCTTCTTCCAGGTCCCCTACGGGAGTGGCAGGAGTCCAAACACTTGGGCCATCTTCCGCTGCTTTCCCCAGGCCATTGTAGGGGAGCTGGGTCGGAAGTGGAGCAGCCGGGACACGACCTGGCTGGCTCCCACATGGGATGCTGGCCGTTGCAGGCCTCAGCTTTACCCGCTGTGCTACAACGGTAGCCCCCAAAATGGCTTTTAGAGACCCTTGGCTGACTTGATCTATTACCTCATTTAATCTGCATACGAAGCCTGAAGGGTTATCACCAGCATTATATTTAAATCATTATTTGACAGTGCTCACTACACTGTCAGTGTTACTAAGGAGTAACTCATTTAGTACCAACAGTCCTATAAATAATACTATTCCTATTTCAGCCAACTATGTGGTTTTGAATCGGATGTAGACGTTAGTACTACTACTTGAGCTAAACTGCATGGTTCATAATTTTTAAAGTGTGTAGTTAATATTATGCATGTTATTGTCCTTTTTTCCATTCTTACCAGTATGTGCCCATTTGCAAAACAAAAATGCTAATAATCAGTAATAGTCCTATAAAAGATGTTAACTCTGTTTAGTAATTGACTGATCTTGCTGCCCCACAGCGCCAGTCCCATGACACAACTTTGAAAGGCACTTAATATCATCACCTGCTGAGGGAGCCACAAGGAGAGGCCATAGACTCCACCCCTCCATAGGCAGTAGCCAAGTTCCAGAAGAGGCTAGGAGACCGGAAATACTATGGCCATCTTTGGAAAACAAGTTTACCACAGATGCCCTTGTCCAGCTCAATAGACCCTGAGCGGTCTGTTCGGCTACTAATGAACTGTCTAAATGGTGACTTAAGGCGACCTGGCACTGGTCCTTAAGTCTAGAAGTCAGCAGTTGGAGTTGATTCAGTAACTCAGCAGTGTCAATTTCGTCTTTCCTCTCCCATCCTACCCAGTAGGCTGGCTTTTCATACTTGTATTCATTGCCCTAAAGTTGCAAAATGGCTACTACACCTCCAGGTATTACATCCTTAATCCAGTACCACGCAAAGCAGAATAAGAACAAAAAAGACAATTTGGTCCTGTACCTCTTTTCTTCCAGGGACGAAAACCTTTCCCATGGCACCTGGCAGCCTCCCTTCCATCTGGTTGCCAAGATGAGTGCCACATACTCATGCTTTAACCAATCACTGGCAAAAGAGAATGACAATTTTTTGTTTGGCTTCACACGATCCTGATTCATCTCCCAAGCCTGGAAAAATATCAGGCAAAATTCAGGCTTCTGGAAGAACCATTGAGTGGCTCACAAAGAGGTGTGCTGGGTTCACTACCTACCGCAGTACCTCATGCCTCCTTCTGTGTGGGGTCTGTGTTGGCTGGGGGGGAGTCCGTGGAACAGGCACCCAATCCTGGAAAGCGTACAGTGTGGTGGAATTAAAGGTGTGTACAGGTAATTGTAACTAAGTCCCTGGACAAAGAGACCAGTGCTCTGTTAACAACAAGCCCTCCTGGGTGCTAGAACCTGTTAGATGTTAGGCTGATAAAGAGAACCTGACCCTAAACTGACAGCACCAGTGATAAATGCTAAATTGAGGATAGATCTAGGGAGCTGGGGAGGAACAGGTGTTAGGAAACTGGCACAGTTGTAGCCAGGTGGCCGCAGGGCGCAGCTACCTGAGCCAGGCTCCACCCCCATCCTAATGGGATTCGCTGCTCCTGCTTCCCTGCCCGCCCTCAGGCGCAGTTTTTAAAGGGCCGGTTCCTGCACACGTGCTCTCTTCTTCCCTCCTGCTCTCTTCTCTCTGGGCTCTCTCCTGCTCTCTCGGTTCTGCTCTCTAGTCTCCTCCTCTCCTCTCTTCTCCCTCCTCTCTGTCTCTCTCTCTTACAGTCTCCTCCTCTTTTACCTTCGCCACCCCTTCACTCCGGTCTGTAGGGTGTTCCCCAATAAACCCTTTCCCTTACTTGGTGCCCGGTGTGCTTTGCTACGGCTAACATTAATGTATAACAACATGGAGGCGAAAAGGCTCTGAGATGATGTTTGAGTTGAATAAGAGGAGAGTGTTTGGAAAGGAATTCCAGGAGGGGAAACACAAGCAGAGGGAGGGTAGGAGGCGAGAGAAAGAGCTTCCATGTGCAGGTAGCAACCAGCAGCTGTTTCTTTTTTTAATGGAGTATTGCAGGGGGCACAGAGTGAGGTCAGGTGAGGCTGGAAATGAAACACTTGTCACCCTCTGTGAAAGATCTTCATCCATTGGCCTTCCGGTGCATCCGTTTACTGGATCAAGTGTTCAATTTGCTGGACCATCTACCGCCTATTTGAAACTTGTTGGAAACTATATTAAACTGCGTGTATCAGAACTTCCTGTTCAGTAATATGTTTAGACGTTTGTTATGTTTTAGTACAAATATCCAAACTGTTGAATAAAGTCTGAAGGACAAACTGTGCGTTTCATCCTGCTTATTAAATCAGTGTGAGCAGCGCACCAGGTCCCAGACGCTTTCTGGCCCCAGGGCCTTTGTACCTGCCACATCAGCATTCCCTAAATCGCTAGTCTCAGCGCAATTATTGGCTTCCCTCGCTCCTTTCCTTCACATAGCCCTCAGGCAGGCACTGTCTACTGCATTGCCCTGTTTTGTTTTCCTAACGGGAAATGAGCGGGTCCCGTGGGCCCGCGTGGATCGCGGCCGGGCCTCCCGGAGCGCAGGGCAACGCCTCCCGCGCTCGGCGCCCGCCCGCCGGAGGTGCACACTGCGCACGCGCAGAGCGCCGGGCGCGCCGCGCCTCCCGTTCGCGCAGGCGCCGCCCCCGCGCGGCCGCGCTCCCGCGGGCTGAACTGCTTGCCGCGCGAGCGTCCGCCCGGAAGCTGTTCCTCAGGACCGGAGCGGGCAGCCGCGGCGCCGCCGACTCGCCGGCCGGGGATGGCCCCCAAACTCCCCGACTCCGTGGAGGGGCTCCGCGCCGCCGGCAACCAGTGCTTCCGCAGCGGCCAGTACGCCGAGGCCTCCGCGCTCTACGGCCGCGCGCTGCGGGCGCTGCAGGCTCGAGGTTCGCCCGCTCCCCAAGTCGCCCCAACCCCCGCCGCCCTCTCCTGCCCGCCCGGCCGAGCGCCCCGCCGGCTGCCTTCGAGAAACGTCCTCGGCCCTCTGTCCGCCCGCCCCCTAACCGCCCCGTCGACCCTCCCCAGCCCCCTGCTCGCTTTTCAGTTACTGTTGGGCGCCGACCGGGGGCGGGGTCTCCCTCCAGGACCGCGCGTTCCAGTTTTGTGGGGGGTGGGTCGGTGTGGACCCCAAACTCTAAAACACGCGAGCGGCGCCTTGTGGGGGGGGGGACTGGTGATGGAGCCGACCGGGAGCCCCTTCGGACGGGGACGAAGGCCGGCTAGGGGCCGGGGTGGGGGCCGTGACGGACGGGAAGCAGCCGGGGGCGCGAGGGTGTGGGCGCCCGGCATTCGGGGTGCGGGGACCTGCGGTTAGGGAAGCCCCCCGACGGATCGCGCCAGCAGTCAGAGCCTGGGAGGGATCGCGAGGACGCGATTGTGTGGGCAGAACCTTATTGTGTCGGCGCTTTGAGCACCGGGAAGGAGTTTGGATTTTACCCCTGCGCCTGGAGGAGTTTAGAGAAGTGGGGGCGATGTTGTGGCGTCGCGGCCGCTGCCAGCTCCCTGCTAACGCACCTGGGAAGGCAGTGGAAGATGGCCCAGGTGCTTGGGCCCCTGCACCCACGTGGGAGACCCGGAAGAAGCGCCTCACCCCATCTCCAGGCGCTCTGGCCATGTGGGGGAATGAACCAGCAGATGGAGGCCCTCCCTCTGTCTAACTCTGCCTTAGAAATAAATCTTTCATTTCAGGCTCGCCCGTGTCAGCCGCACTTGAAGTTGCTGAGGCGTCTGAGCTGTTAGCTGTCTGCCTTCTCCGTGTGGCCTGGGAAAGCTGGTGCTCTTGTTTGACTTTATTCTGGGCCTCCGTAAGCGCTGGCCTGGTGTCTAGTTTTAGCGGAGTTTGGTTATTTTCTTGGTACTGGTTTACTAGGTAACTTGGTTTCCCTGGTCAGTGTTTTTTTTTTTTTTTTTTTTTTTTTGACAGGCAGAGTGGACAGAGAGACAAAGAGAAAGGTCTTCCTTTTCCGTTGGTTCACTCCCCGCAATGGACTCTATGGCCGGCACATTGCAGCCGGCGCACCTCACTGATCTGAAGCCAGGAGCCAGGTGCTTCTCCTGGTCTCCCATGGAATGTAGGGCCCAAGCACTTGGGCCATCCTCCACTGCACTCGCAGGCCACAGCAGAGAGCTGGCCTGGAAGAGGAGTGACCGGGACAGAATCTGGTGCCCCGACCGGGACTAGAACCCTGTGTGCTGGCACCGCGGGTGGAGGATTAGCCTAGTGAGCTGCAGCGCCAGCCTGTTTTCTTAGTCCTAAGAGGAACACAGGGACCTGACACCCTTCCAGTAAGGCTGGGGAGCGATGCCCTCACAGCAGGCAAACACTCACTGTTGGGGGGAGGGGTTGAGTGACTTACGCAGGACCATAGGCCAAGCTCTTAGTTCTGATGCCCTTTCTACCCCATCCTGCCCCCAACTGCTGTTTCTTAGCCACAGTGCTCTGGACATGAGACCAATTACAGGGTTGTTTTAAAATTGTTTTATTCATTTTATTTTAACGGCAGAGAAAGAGGAACATCTTTCAACTGTTGGTTCACTCCCCGAATACCTGCAACAGCCAGGGCTGGGGTCTCCCACGTGGGTGGCAGGGACTCAGCTACTTGGGCATTTACCTGTGCCTCCCAGAGTGCACACTGAGAGGAAGCTGCATCACAGGCAGCGTGGCCAGGACTCGAACTTGGCATTCCAGTCTGGCATGCAGGCTTCCCAAGTGGTGGCTTAACTGCCACGCCAAACGCCTGCTCAGGTGACAGGTTTTGAATACTGTGCTTGGCCCTTAAGGGCAAGGATGTATTTTTGCATATCTCTGTACTTTCTGTCGCAGGGCCTGGTAAAATAAGAAAACCTGGGAATCAGGTTATTACTGGTATTGAATGAACGATATCAGATATCTGCCTGGGAACATGACACATAGGGGAAAAGCAGGTTGCAGGAGGATGGGCCCTAAGGTGCTAGGTAAAAAGTGCTTGCAAATTACCTTAAAAAAAAAAAAAAAAACTCATGGCTACTTGATGGATTTGAGCCTCTGTGATTCCTGAGGGTGAGCTCTGCTTTGGAAGAGGGTCTGACCGTCCCCTCCCCACTGGACATCTTGGGTCTCGCCTGGTGCATTTCTCCATGTCCATCAGACCCAGTTCATGATCGCCTGTCGGGCGAAGTCCTTTCTGACTTGACCAGGCTGAATTAGCCTGTCAGGTCAGCACCGCCCGTGGTCAGTCCTTTTATCGAGCATCTGACATGGGGTTCTTCTGTGTGTGAGTTCGTGTCTTTACCGGGTTTCCGTTTTTTTTGTGATAAAATTCACACACACACACACACACACACGTTCACCATCACCCAAGTAGTTACAGCATGGATTTCTTTGAGGCAGGAGCCAGCTGTTCCATGTTCATCTTTTGCCTGGTACTGAGTGTAGCGCAGAAGTCAGTGAATCAGCAGTGGTCGGTTCCCTGTGGCAGCAGCGGCCCATCGGACCAGTGAGCTTGGTCGGGTTACAGTCCCTTAGCCTGCAGAGCTCCAGCGTGAAATGCATCGCGGGTCCCGAGGTGTCCATTTCCCGGCCTGATGAGCTCTTGTCCTTTCTGCCCGGCCCTGGGCAGGTTCTTCAGACCCCGAGGAGGAAAGTGTTCTGTACTCCAACCGAGCGGCGTGCCACCTGAAGGACGGAAACTGCTCAGACTGCATCAAAGACTGCACGTCGTAAGTAGCCGGGGAGCTCTGGGGGCCCAGAGTCTCAGCAAGGGAGGCTGGATCTATCCAGCTTGTTTCTTCTTTGGAGGGTCTCACCAGTCGTACGTGTGGAGCATACTAGGAAGTGTCGATCGGGGCTGCAGGTCACCGGGAACAGAAGGCTCTGCGTGGTCCTTGTGCTTCTGACTTGTGTTTCTGGAGTCTGGGCTGAAAGGCAGGGAGGTGGGCAGTTACGGGTGGGCCTTGGCATCTGTGGGTTAAGGACCTGGGGTGGGGTGGACTAGCAGACCAGTGACTCCCTTGCCCGGGGGTTTGTATGAGATACATGCATGAGGAAGGGAGGTGGGGAAAGAAGGAAGGCTAGAGGCTAACAGGTTGTCTCCAAAGAAGCAAGGATTCATCAGGGATCCGCTGTGGCGGGCACTGAAAGTCAGAATTATACAGGAAACCTCGTCCTTTTTAGGCCAGTCCAATCCTGCCTTCTTCCTGAGAGTGGAAATCCTTTCACACAGCCTTGTTCTGCACTGGTGACTCACGGGACGGGAGGAGGCTGAGATGCACTGGAGCCTGGGTGACGTTGATGTGTACCAGGCCCTGCGTGGGCTCCCTTCTGAGAGTGCTGCCACTGCTCAGGGAAGCGCCCTCCCCAGGCCAGACTGCAGTGCTCTGCCTAGGTCACACGGTCGGTGGCAGGTCCCGCTCACAGTCTGGGCCACCACTGTAAAAATACTCGGTAAAACGGAAGCCGAGAGGCACTTGTCATGATTCAGGGGAATTTAAAATTCTAGAAGTTGACGTTCACGTGCACACATTTCAGAGTGTCAGTGGTTCTCTGCCCTCCTTTCCTCCCTACTTTAGTCTTAGGTTGAAACAGTCCCTGTTCTGAGGTTTGGTGTTTTTAGCTGACTCAGCCAGAAATTACCTGAGTGTTGCAGGTGACCCTGCCTGGGTGAAACTGCAGGGGAGCCCCGGCAGCTCAGCAACCGGAAGACGTTTTTGCCTCCTGTTCTAGAGCACTGGCCTTGGTTCCTTTCGGCATTAAGCCCCTGCTGCGGCGAGCGTCTGCCTACGAGGCCCTGGAGAAGTACTCCCTGGCCTATGTCGACTACAAGACTGTGCTGCAGATTGATGAGAGCGTGACGTCCGCTGTGGAAGGCGTCAACAGGTGAACCTGGTTCCCTGCAGGTGGGCTCTTGGCAGGCCCATCTGCCTTGACTGACTGGGCATCCTCTGGGGCGGGGAGGGAGGGAATCCCTTTGACTACACACAGAATATTCTAGATAAACATGAGGGGAAAGTGTAGAAGGAGAATCTGTTGCATTTAGTGGGTTTGTTTAATGAGTCAGAATTGAGGTTGATTCTTGTCTAGATGTGCAAATTCATTCCCACTGGACTGTTTATTGGGCTCTGTTTAGGTTGTTGTGCTAGTTCAGTGGAGGATACCAAATAAGATGGATTCAGATCCCACTTGTCTTCTAAGAGCCTGATTGGGAGAGTAAGACACGCACGAGCAGCCTACAGCAGAGCTGTCGTGGATGTGGTTCAGTGTGTTGTGCTGGGACCCCTCCACGAGGCCCCTCCCCTCATGGAAAGGCCTTTCCTGCTTGTCCTCAGAGCCATTGCTTTTGCCTTGTGATGCCCTCGTTCGGCTGGTGCTTCTCTTCTCTGAGGGCTGCTGGGAAGCCAGATGTCAGACTGACAGACCCTTAGAGGACATCGTGCATTCAGTATCTAGTGCCTCGTCTCTGGCTTGTTGTCAGCAGCTTTCGTTTTCTCTGCTGTTTATGGCTGGTGATGTGTCAGACTTTGTGCTGGGTCCTGGCTGCTGACTGAGATGTCCCTCTCGCCACCCTCAGGGAGTTGGGCTCAGGGAGAACACCAGTCCGTAATAGGGAAGCACAGTACAGTGTGATGAGTGCTGTGGTCGGAGGCCACACAGGGGCTCTAGGAGTGCACGGGAGACACCTGACGAGCTGGGAGGAAGCCGGGAAGCGGAGAGGGCTTTTCAGAGGAGGTGAGCTGAGACTGAGGTCTGGGGTGGAGGCCGTCAAGGAGAGGTACAGTGTGTGCAGCCGGGAGCAAATCCTGAAGCCGGAGCTGCAGGCAGGGACCTCAGCCTGGCGTGGCTCGGTGAGGCCAGGTCAGCAGGACGTAAACCTGAGCCAGGGTGATGCCATGACAAGGTCCTTAGCCGTGGAGCAAATGTGTGTTAGAGGAAAGCTCACTGGCTGCCATGCTGAAGGATAACATGAAGGGGTCACGGGAGGAAGGGGCACGCAGCCAGTCCAGGAGAGAGGGCAGAGAGCGAACAGGGACACTGCAAGGATGTCCGCGAGCTGTGGGGAGGGGAGGGGGAGGACTAGAGGAGGACGTACATACATACAACATAAAAAGCGATAACATGCATGAAACAGTTCAGAACAGAGGAGAAAAATACAGGCCAGATACAGACTGGAGGGTCATCCGCGTAAAGGTGGATTGAGGCAGTGGGGGGAATAAAAGCGCAGGAAGAGAATGGGGAAAGAGGATGGCATTTTAAGAAAGTCCAGCATTTGAGAGGCTTAAGAGGAACAGCAGCTGGAGAGGTGGGAGGAAGTCTGGGGCTTTCAGTGTCCCCAGGGAGGGGTGCTTCCAGGATAGAGACATTCTCAGTGTCAGGTGTTCCCAGGAGCAGGTAGATGGAGTTGAGCAGTGGCGTCACTGGTGATCCTGATGGAAGCGCTTCAGGGGGCTCAGAGGCCGGAAGGCGGTGAGGTCGAGTCTGGCTGTGAAGGGAGCCAGGGGAGCATAGCTGGGGTGGCAGAGGGCTGTCCAGGAGGATTTTAAGTGAGGAAAGAGTGCAGGAGACTTGGATGCTGACAGACTCAGTAGAGAAGAAGGATGCAGATGTAGGGGAGAGAGTTGCTGCCTAGGTGTGGTCCCTGAGGGAGGCAAGAGACAGATCCAGAGCCCAGGGGAAAGGACTGGTGAGGAGAGAGAAAAAGGAAACTTGGGGTGCCCCACGCAGGCAGATTTGTGTCTGGGGAATGAGAAAAGTAGTTGTGAAAAAGGAGATGGGTTGAGGGACATGTTTGAGGAGAACAGAGGTTTGAAATACAGGGCCATCCAGGAAAACAGCTTTGGCAGCCTAGGTAGAGACCATGAATTTGTAATGATACCAGTCTGTGGGATTTTCATTCTTGTATCATAGGAATGTGGTAGAGGGAGCAGGAAAAGACACAATTGACGCTATTGGATCTTTGTTTAAAAACAAAATTGTTTTTACTTATTTGAAAGGCAGTGTTACAGAAGCAGAGGCAGAGAGACACAGAGAGATCTTCCATCCAGGGGACCATCCGTTCATTCCCCAAATGGCCACAGTGACCGGGGCTGGGCCAGGCCAAAGCCAGGAACCAGGAGCTTCCTCCAGATCTCCCATGTGGGTGCAGTGGCCCAAGCACTTGGCTGCCATCTGCTGCTTTCCCAGGTGCATCAGCAGGGAGCTGGATCAGAAGTGGAGCAGCTGAACCCATATGAATATGCCAGCGTTGCAGGCTGGGACTTTAACCCACCATGCCATGGCACCGGCCCCTCTACTGAGTCTTAGTGCCATGTACTGTGCTTAGGGCTACAGATGAGTTAACACAGTGGACGTGGCCACTGAGCAGCATTTGAAGCTGAGATCTAAAGAATAAGTAGAGTTGGCTGGGCCTAGAATAGGTGAGAATGGGAAGGGGAAAAGATCATTCCAGGGAGAGGAAAAAGCTTCTGTAAAACCTTGAACATCGGAATCAGGAGGGAACGTGGCAGGAGAGCAGGAGGAAGGGACCAGGTCTCAGAGTCCCTGTGGCCCAGGGAAATGAGAACCACTAAAGGGTTTTAAGAGCTGAGAGTGATGGGGCCTGGCACTGTGGCATAGCTGGTAAGGCTACCGCCTGCAGTGCCGACATCCCATATGGGCACTGGTTCCGAACCAGTTCTCTATGGCCTGGGAAAGCAGTGGAAGATGGCCCAAGCCCTTGGGCCCCAGCACCCATGTGGGAGACCTGGAAGAGGCTCTGGGCTCCTAGCTTCAGATCAGCCCAGCTCCAGCTGTTGTAGCCTTTTGGGGAGTAAAACAGGGGATGGAAGACCTCTCTCTCTCTCTCTCTCTCTCTCTCTCTCTCTCTCTCTCTCTCTCTCTTTGCCTCTGAGTCTGTAACTCTGCCTTTCAAATAAATAAATAAGAGAATGACATGAGAAGATTTGTATTAAAAAAAAAAAAACAGCAGTAATCAGATGTCAAGTGCTGGCATGACTTTATAGTAGATTTATTGAGAAAATTGAAACAATGTGTCATTTTGGAAGACAGCATTTAAGCTTCCTTAACGAGCAACACATCACTTGAAAGTTAATGCATTGATGAGTGTGGTGCGCCGACCGCGGCAGCCATTGGAGGGTGAACCAACAGCAAAAGGAAGACCTTTCTCTCTGTCTCTCTCTCTCACTGTCCACTCTGCCTCTCAAAAAAAAAAAAAAAAAAAGTTAATGCATTGTGACCAGGCTCAAGGGAAGGAGTGTGGTGGCCAATCTGAGAAGCTGTTTCTGGGTGGCAGCCTCTGGACCCAACATTGCTGCGTTGTGTTTGGAGTACCAAGAGATGGTTCACGCCAAGGGAAAGTAGCAGCATGGCTTCTTCAGAAAGGACCTGCCACCTCCCTTGGGTGTGTGGGAGGAGGGGGTCCCCCTGACCTGGCCAGTAACCTCACAGTCCTCCCTGCCTTTCCAGAATGACCAGAGCTCTCATAGACTCACTCGGACCCGAGTGGCGCCTGAAGCTGCCCTCTATCCCCTTGGTACCTGTTTCAGCTCAGAAGAGATGGAATTCCTTGCCTTCAGAGAACACCAGAGAGACAGCTAAAAGCAGATCCAAAGAAAACACAACTGCGAAGAACAGAGGTAAGTGGCGACTCCCTTTCAGGGGTCTTGCAGTCCCCCTTAGCCACTTCAGAGTCGATCCTGTAAAAACCGACCTTGTTTAGCTGAGTCTTATTTAGCCTTGTAGATTATCTCCGCAGTACGGGGAGGGTGGTGATGACCCTGACTCACAGCCATAGGATTAAATGACACGAGGCCTGCACAGCTCCAGGGCAGGGGCTGGGTGGTGTCAGCTCCTGTTTCCTCTGGCAGCATTTGGGACGTGTTTGGTTGCACTAACAGAGAACTTAACGTGGGGAAAGTAGTGAAGGGAGTTCATTGGCTTGTGTAACTGAAAAGTGGGGAAGGAGTTCAGGCAAGGTTTGCTCCTGTGTCATCCTGACTCCTGTCTCTGTTCTTCTCTCCCCTCTTGGTTGAGTGTCAGCTGTCTTCAGGCAGGTGTCCCTACTGGTAGTAACATAGCTCACAACTCTACACCATGCTTCAGAGCCAGAGGAAAAAAAGTCTGTCTGGTAGCTTGCTAGGAAAAAAAGAGAACTTTTCCCCTCAAATCCCTACCTCACATTTCTTCTCCATCGTTTCTGGTGTGTGGCAATAGGCCGTTCCCTGACACTATGACCAGGCGATCAGACTGTGATTAGCTCAGCCCTGAGCCATCTGCCCACCTCCATAGCTACAGGGTAATGCTTCCTCTGGGACACATGTGCTGTGTGAATCCCTGGAGAAGGCTGAACAAGAGAAGGGCCATCAAGGCTGGGCAGCCATAGATAGGAGACTGCCCAGCTAACTCGTGTTGGGACTGTCAGGCAGAGGAAGCTTGGAGGTTCCCAGCAGGCCAGCTCGGGAAATGAGGGTGGAGCTCTGCTATGTGTGAGTGACTGAGATGTTAGAGGAAGGCGGGCGTTACCCTGCTTCTCTGGAGGACGCTTGTGTAGCCATAGGTAGCATTCATTCTGGTGTTTGCTGCTGTCTCCCAGAATGAGCATTTGGGGTGCTAAAGAACTAGACAGCTTCAGTGCACCTACCACTTACCTCACTCTTTGTTTTTAATTGTTTTTAAAAATGTGTATATTTATTTGAGAGGCAGAGTTACAGAAAGAGAAAGAGAGGTCTTCCATACGCTGGTTCACTCCCCAAATGGCCGAAGCAGAGCTGATCCAGAGCCGGGAGCCAGGAGCCTCTTCTAGGTCTCCCACGTGTGTGCAGGGGCCCAGGCACTTGGGCCATCCTCCACTGCTTTTCCAGGCCGTTAGCAGGGAGGTAAATTGGAAGTGGAGCAGCCAAGACTCGAACCAGCACCCACATGGGATGCCGGCGCTGCAGACAGAGGCTTAACCTACTGTGCCACTTTTCTTACTCTTTTGGAGTCACTGAGGCGTGGGTTCCAGGCCCTGTGCTCAGTGGTGTAACACACAGAGGATAAGGGCAGTCTTGCCCTCAGAAATGTCTCGGTTTAATGAAGGACTGAGAGATGTTTAATGAAGGACTGAGAGATGTAATCAGAACATTTTATAATACAGAGAGGAGGAGCAGGTGCTTTAGTGTTTGGGAAATTCAAAATAGAAAGTGACTTCACCGTGCTTGGGAGTCACGGAAAGACTAACAGAAGAGGCAGCAGCAGCTGCAGATATGAGGGCTCGAGCTGCACCTGGAGGATGAGGTCCTCGGGTGGGAGGTGGGAAGGGTGGAGACCTCTTGGCAGAGTCAGTGGAGGGCAATGGGGAAAGTGGGTGCTGTGGAGAGCCCTGGGTGGTGTGCAGCCAAACCCCAGGGAGGCTGGAGCTGTGCGTACATTGTAGCTGCTGGGAAACACCACTGGAAACAAACGGAGCATGATGGGCGCATGAGCTGTGACACTGCAGCAGTGGAAAGGAGTGAACTACACAGCTACGATCAGAACAGAGGGCTCTCAGGAGTACGACTGGGGGAGGGGGCAGCGAATCATAACAGAATACACAGAGTTAGTCTTCTGTGTGAAACTAAAGCAGAGTAAACAAGTGATTTATGGGTACTGTCATATAGTTAAGCTGTTTTGTGAAAGCACAGAATCGGGGCAAGTAGTTTTCTGTTTTCTCCGGGAAGAGGGGTCTTCAGAAAGTTCATGGAACTAAAGGTAAGTTTATTTTGGTGCGGAACGGTTTTGAGGTCCACACTACATCCATAGTATGCCTTTTCCATGAACATTTTGAAGACCCGCTCCTGCTGGGGGCGGGTCGTGCACAGAACCTCAGAGGACCCCCAGGCTGTTGTTTCTTAAGCTGGCAGTGAGCTCAGCTGCTCCTTGTATACTTACAGCCTTACCATTGTCATTAACACTCAGGATTTTATAAAGGTGGCTTTTAAAAATTAATTCCAGCCAAGGCTGGAACAGTTCATTGGAACCAGGCAGTGAAGAGCCTGAACCTCAGGTCAAGCAGCTTGGATTTCACCTTGTTCTCTCTCCTCCCTCTTGAAGGCTGGAGCTGACTGCACATTAGGTGAGGGGGCACACTGGTGGGCCCACACCCAAACAGCGCTGAAGGGTAGCTTCTTTGGCCGTTACCTGAAAGCCCAGAGGCAAAGACCTTCGCCTGCTGCTGCTTTGCTAGGGAGTGCTTATTCTCCTGTTTTAAGTTTATAGTGTATTCTGTCCTTCCTCTCACAATACCTGGTGTGAAATAGGTGTTGCCCCATTGTATTGATCAGGAAATTGAGGTTCAAAAATTCTACCAAGTAGGAACGCCAAGACTGGGACCAGGGTTGGTTTTTCTCAGGTGTATGTTGTTTTGTGTATGTGTAAATGTTTACACTATCAGGAGTCCCCAGCCTCTTCTGAATGAAAACCTCTAATTTTCCAGAAGCCCGTACCAGGGGAAGTCATGGGTCAGAGGGGTGACGGGCAGCAGTGTAGCAGGTCTCCGGGGAAAGAGGTGTGCAGGCAGCTTTGCTAGAGACCTCCTTGATCTCGCTTGGTACCTGCTCCATGGTTTTTCCTCTTCTGAATTTGTGTCTAGTGCCTTCTGCTGGGGATATGGAGAGAGCCAGAGTTCTGAAGGAAGAAGGCAATGAGCTTGTAAAGAAGGGCAACCATAAGAAAGCTATTGAGAAGTACAGTGAAAGCCTCTTGTTTAGTAACCTGGAGTCCACCACATACAGCAACAGGTACCTTCTGCACAGCTGCCGCCCGGGGATTTCAGGACACTGGATGTGCCGTTCCAGGGTCTGCTCAGGGACTGCCTGGGCTCTCATCCCCAGCACTGAGTCAGCGTGTTACAGCTCAAGACAGGCAATCGCCTGTTCTGATCACCGTGACCTGGGCCCTGCCAGTGGTGTGAGCTCAGCGCTGCCAGTGCCTTTGCTCTCTTAAAGGGTAGAAACCGAGGGATGTCAAAGGGTAGCCTGGGCTTTGGTAGCCCCTCTCCCCCGAATTTTTATTCACCACCCCAAATAAGCACACAGTGTAAGTAAAAGCAGTGTGCCTGCCAAGCAGACACACCCTTAACACAAGGTTCTCGGTGTCTCCTCGGTCCCCCTGCTTGCCAGCCCGTGGCTTCACCGAGACTATGCTGTGAGAAATGTTGGCACTGTCTCGGAGAGTGCTAGTGCAGACCCGACGGTGTGGAGTGACTGTTTCCTGGCCTGAGGTTAGATTTGTTGGCCTGGAGGAGGCTGTGTGCCACCCAGCCAGTAAATGGTGGAGCCAGAACTGAACTTGGCTCTAGGGAGGTCTATTAGCTTTACCATCGGAACCTTCAGTCTGCAAGAAACCATCTGATGCATGCGTTAAAATGTGTTCTGTGCCTGTTTTTCCTCCCAAATCAACATACTGTCAGGTTTAGAAATCTTGGAGCTGATGTAGGTTCACTGTTCCTATTCAAAAGTCTCATAAAATGTGTCAGATAATATGTGTAAGATAAAGATAAAATGTGTAAGATAATATGGTCCATGTACTTACTGAATTATACAACACCACGCAGGGCCTGGGGCAGCTTGCTAAAATCGATTATTAATATTCTTGCAGTGAAACATAGAAATTCCATCTTGACCAGAGGTGGCATAAAGAAACTAAGCAGCCCATGTCAGTTCAGGTGAGGTTTTGCTGCCAAATGAGTTGAAAAGAGAATTTTTGTTTTGATATTTTAAAAATTAATCTTTGGGGCCAGCATTGTGGCATAGCAGATTCAAGCCCCAGCCTACTGCACCAGCATCCTGTATGGGCACAGTTCGAGCCTGAGCTGCTCCACTTTCAGGTCCAGCTCCCTGCCATGGACTGGGAAAGCAGTGGAAGACGGCCCAAGTCCTTGGGCCCCTGCACCCATGTGGGAGACCCAAAGGAAGCTCCAGCTCAGCTCCAGCCATTGCAGTCATCTGGGGAGTGAACCAGCAGATGGAAGACCTCTCTCTCTGTCTCTCCCTCTCTCTATAACTCTTTCAAATAAATAAAATAAATCTTTAAAAAATTAGTCTTTATTTAAAAGGCAGAGAGACACAAAAACAGACATAGATCTCCTATTCTCTGGTTCACTCCCCCAGAGGCCCACTACAGGTAGGTCTGGGCCAAGCTGAAGCCCAGAGCTGGAACTACAGGTCTCCCACTTGGGTAGCAGCCATCACTTGCTGCCTTCCAGGGTGTGCATAGCAGAAAACGAATCAGGAGCTGGACCTTGAATCCAGGCCCTCCACTGTAGGATGTGGGGACCCCAATAGGTTTGTTAACCACTGTGCCAAACAGCAGCCCCAGATTTTGATTTTAAAGCTTGGATTTGCTGCCTCACTGGACCAGGGGTTCCTTGGTCTGCCAGGTTAACTTGAAAAGGAGCCTGCAGTCCCATTTGCTCCATGGTTGTGTGGCATTGTCTTCCGATTCCTCTGGGCTTTTGTTGGCCTTACTTAGCTTATGCTGCTGCACAGATCCATTCTCCTGGGTTTTTTCCTCATGCAGGATAGTGTTTTGCTTTCCTTAAATGTTCTTTAAGGAGATGTGTGTGTATCACACAGTTTTTAACTCTTTTGCTCTATAATACCTTGCGGAGCTGGTCTTGTCCTAATTCGTCTCCCATCCAAGTACTAACCAGGCCTGACCGACCCTGCTCAGCTTCTGATTTCAGACGAGATCGGGCGCATTCAGGGCGGTATGGCCGTAGACTGTTCCTTGTTCTTCATCAGAGCATCCTGGCTCTTCTACCCCCAAAGTTTGGTGTTCTAGATAAACCTTAGGGTCATTTTAGTGAAATGCCGCATCCTAGATGTAGTTGTAACATTCTGCCTCATACGTTTGCATCTTTGTACAGCTGCCTAGTCCTTGTCCTTCCTAGGTTCTGTCCGTGCAGGGGAAACCTCAGCGCAGTGTACCCGCCACTTGCCCGGCCTGGAATGTCCTTCCCACCAGTCCCGTTTAGTGCTCAGAACAGTTCTTCAAGTTAGGTCATAGCTTCATCTGAGCTACGCAGGCTCAGAAAGATGAATTAATGGACACAGAGAACTAAGATGTGGCGCTGCTAGGGTTTCAGCTAGGTCTTTATGACTGCAAAGCTTGTGTTCCTTTGCACTCACACGTGCTGTCTCCCGACTCCTTTGAGTCTTCCGTGGGCCAGAGCCAAGTGTTCATGGTGGCGTTTTATCATCTTTCATGTAATCCTTGGAAGTCATATAAAATCATACTAATCACAACTCTTACATTCTGAAGCCACTAATTAGTGCATAATGCATATTAAGTACTATTATTCCTCTGTTTCTTGGAAACTCAGCTAAATCTGTAAATTGCCAGAGCCCATTGGGAGAAAACCTTAGTTTCTGTAGAATTCTATATTCAAAATTTTTATCAAGGA
Source organism: Sylvilagus floridanus (assembly GCA_949820135.1). Lineage (NCBI taxonomy): Eukaryota > Metazoa > Chordata > Mammalia > Lagomorpha > Leporidae > Sylvilagus > Sylvilagus floridanus. The sequence goes on along the minus strand of OX463231.1, from coordinate 116,150,888 downwards.
CTATTCAAAAATGTAAATGGCTTACAACCGTTTCACTTTGGTTGTAATTTGTGAGCCAAGGGCAGTTTTCGCTTGGGGTCACTCATTCAGGGTCATCAAGATGGCAGCCCACGCCACAGTCATCTGAGGGCCTCTTTACTGCACGTCTGGCATCTGGGCCAGGACGAGCAGATGGCTGGGGCATGGGCAGCAGGAAGGGCTAGAGCAGGCTGGTGCCTCTCCGAGCAGCCGTTTCACACGTGCTGGCCCAAGTTTCCTCATGGCAGGGTGGCCCCTGAATGGCAGCTGAAGGCTCCATCCCAGAGTGAATGTTCCCACAGCCCAAGGCCAAAGCTACGAAGTCTGTATGCCCTAGCCTTGGCAATCACACTCCACTGGCGAGAGAAGTCACAGAACTGCCTGATTCAAGGGGCGAGATCTTCCCACCTGTCTTTGGGCAGAGTGCCAAAGAACTTGCTATGCAGGGTTTCTAATCTATGATTCCATGTGATCACAAATACTAGAACAGATGTTTAATTAGTAATGTCCATGCCGAAGCTCATCTGAAAAAATGACAACAGCGTAAGAGACTGCAAAGTCAAAGTATTTGGAAAGGAGGGATTATCCAGCAAATGGTGTTGGATTATCTGGGGAAGAGTTAAAAATAAACCTGAACCGCACATCACTCCTTATTTTAACACACTGCAAGTGCATCAGATGTAAAATGTGAAGCCATTAAGTTCCGGAAGAACACATGGGTTATTTACCTTCCATTGGGGAAGTCACACAGAAGTCACTAAAGGAAAAGTTGGATACATTTAATTTCATAAGATTAAAGCCTTGGTGCGTCCAGCTAAGTGGATACCCTGCACCCATTCAAAGGGTGGGCTTGGGTACTGAGCTTCAGGAAACCTAACACTTGTTAGTGACCAGACTGAGTGGGAAAGACACACAGATGCAGAATATGGAATTGTGTGGAGGTCCATGATTGTGTCTTCCCCAACATTTTATCATGAAAATTTCTAAAATACTGGAGGGTTGAAAGAATTGTAGATGGAACACCCATATACCTGCCGTCTAAAATCTGTAATTTATATTCACTTTATCACTATTCAGCCATGTTGATCCACCTATTTTTCATGCCTTTCACAGTAAATTGCAGTCCCAGCACGTCAGCTTGCATTTCACTCATTAGAAGCCAGTATTTATGTGTCTTTATAAAGTGGGAACTTTTTTTAGATTTTTTTTATTTGAAAGGCAGAGTTAGAGAATTATCCTCTGTTCATTCCCCAGTGGCTACAACAGCCGGAGCTGGGCTGATCCGAAGCCAGGAGTTTCTTCCAGGTCTCCCACGTGGGTACAGGGGCCCAAGGACTTGGGCCATCTTCTACTGCTTTCCCAGACCATAGCAGAGAGCTGGATCAGAAGTGGAGCAGCCTGGACTCAAACCGGCGCCCATATGGGATGCCAGCACTGCAGGTGGTGGCTTTACCCACTACACCACAGCACTGGCCCCCATTTGTGTTTTCAGAGAGATCATTTTTAATATCTGAAAGGAAGCTCTTAGGGAGCCTTGTATTTGCTTGAAAGAGTTCACAGTATGGGAGAGTGAAGTGGACAGAATGGTAGAGCTAACTGAGGTTACAGTCTGCAGTCACACATGCTGCCCCATTTGAATCCCAGGTGATGCTACCTTGGGCAAGTTCTTGCACCCCCAATCCATCATTTTCCATCTGTGAGAAGAGGCTAGGGTTGTTGTGAGGATGAAGAAGTTAGAAGTAGCCAGCAGAGTGGGGACTCAGTGAATCGGAGGTCACTTGTCAGACTCCGTCCAGCCAGCTCTTACTAAGCGACTGAAACCTCTAAAATGGTCTGTCCCGTCAGAGCGCTCTGCCATCTGGTCCTGAAGCAGTACAAGGAAGCCGTGAAGGATTGCACAGAGGCCCTCAAGCTGGACGGGAAGAATGTGAAGGCGTTCTACAGGCGGGCTCAAGCGTACAAGGCTCTCAAGGTACGAAGGCACTAGTGTGGCCAGAGACGGGTGCTAGTGGTGGCACATCGGTCAGGTGAGGTGGTGTCGGCCACGTTCCTGCTCATCCTGAGGCCCTGGGGCAGCTCAGGCCGGGCTGGGATTTGCAGCATTCTGCTGTCTGTCCCAGTCCCAGCTTATCCCACCTCAGCCAGGACCCCTCCCCACACGCTTTTCTTTCCCATTAGGACTATAAATCCAGCTTTGCAGACATCAGCTGCCTCCTACAAATTGAGCCCAGGAACATCCCTGCACAGAAGTTGCGGCAGGAAGTTAACCAGAACCTGAACTGAAAACCCCAAGAGGCAACAGGAAGCTCCTTCCCGACTCCTTCAGAGCAGCCAGGAGCCTCCTCTTCTGCGCCCCCTCTTGAAACCCAGCATGCCCAGAGTGAGCGCTGACGCTCCCTCCTTGGCCCCTCAGACCGTGACCTCCCGCCCCGGAAGAGCCTTTGCTTGTTCAAATGACCCTCAGAGTAGTCACACCCAGACCTCGTTTTGCCAGAAGGTCCCCATGAGAGCTGAAGCGGGAAGCCGAGGTTCTGGCCCCATCAGCTGTGATTCTGAAATCTGACACATTACACACAAAGAGCCTCATCAACAAGGCACACAGCTTTGTCCCTGCCCCAAGCATGTTCGATTCCTTAGAACTTCACCAGACCCCATGTCCATTGCAGTGAACCTGAACAAACTGAGCTTCTGGGCAGGGGTGGGGAATCCTAAAGAACCCTGGGCCCACCTTCGCCCATAGCAGTCTGTCGAGCTGGTTCTCCAAGGCTGCAGCCCCCCATGGGGCAGCTGCCGTCCCCACTCTGCCCTTGGCACAGTCATGTGTCTGAGCCGCAGTGCCTTGTGTCCAGGCCCTCTGCTGGGGAGGCAGAGTGCTGGACTCTGCTGCCTTCTGCATGGAGGTACCCACGCGGCGGCAAGAGCCCAGTGGCTGTGGCTGCTTCTCCTGGAGGTGGGATGGGGACTTAGCAGTGACCACTAGTCACTGCCTCACGGCCAGTGTTCTTCCATTGCGCACAGGGACTTGCCTTCTCCCAACAGTGGCCCCTCCAGGCTTCATTCTTTGTGATATGTTGAAGTTCATTTGAACGGACTCTGGTTTTGTTGAGCTGTGTGTTTAGCTACTGCATTAAAAAGCTTCCTTCTACATAACAGCGGCTGTGCTACTTCATCCAGGCCTTTACAGCTTTGCACTGGAACTTTGCGGAGCTCCTGGGCATTCATCCAGTCCTGAACCAGTTTACTGAAACAACCTGCATGGGCCAGGCCTGTGTGTAGTGCTCCTCTCAGAGCGAGCAGTTCACGAGTCACACAAGTGTACAGCGCAGGTGGCTGGAGAGTCACGAAGGAGTTGTCCCCTCCCGCGGAGATGCAGTGCAGCAGAGGGCCCCTGAGGAAGCAAAGCCTGACCCGAGTAGTAAGGTGAGAGGCAGTGTGGACAGAGGACAGAGGGCAAAGACCCCGTCAGGAGAACAAGGTGAGCAGGTGCAGAGAAGGCCATCAGGGTCACAAGACATGGTCTGGGGAGGCTGGAGAGTGCTATGGGATCTGGCCAGAAATAGTGGCTACCACCCCCACCCCACCCCACCCCACCCCCGGGCTGTGTCCTAGTTAAGTTCCTTTCCCCTCACAAAGCACACATTTGGTGACTCCACAGTGCAGACAGAGGGCTTTGTCCCTTCGCTCCCCGTCACAAGCCAGCTCGACTGCAGTGAGCTGCTCCGTGCAGCGCTGCTGGCCTTTCTGAAGGGCGACTCTGCGCCACCTGGGCAATCCCAGCCCTCCAGCCGAAGGGGATTCCGGAGTCGGACACACCCCGTGGGCACGGCCAGCGGCGCTGCACCGCCAACGACTGCCTGATCTGAGGCAGGCTTAGTGGTGAGCGCCAGTCACGAGCGACTTGCATTGTCTTCTCAAATTCCAAAAGGCAAGCATCTGGATTTCCTGGCGAGAACAGGAGGCCAGGCCAGGACCCCTGAAGAAGCCTTGCTTTTCATTGTACTATGGAGATTTCTATAGGGAAGTGGCGTGTGACTGAGATTCCTCATCACCCTCATTGTCATCTTTGAAACTTACCTCCATTCGGTCATTTCCAGAGGCTTTGAGGATTAAAATCTCTGCCTCTCGTGGGTTAATATTAAGAAAGGGACACCCAGCTATTGATGGGATTGTCTTAATGGCAGTGATTGAATTGCCCCTCCTCTCCAAGAGGTTAAAGGGCGTTACATGAGGAAGACAGGGTCTTCGACAGGCTTCCATGTCGGGGGCAGATCATAAGGATTGCACAGGCCACAGAGTTTTGTCTGTGCCCATAGTAAGCTGCTGAAGGATTTATGCAAGGATGAGACATCAGATTGGGATTTCGGGAAAAGCCTCTGGGCATGTTGGGGACAGGCCATCAGAGATGCAGCCAAACCAGGGAGGCAGTACAGGAGTCCCACTGGCGTCAGGTAGGTGTAGGGAAGCCTCAGCAGAGCCAGAGAGGCTGTTTACTGAGTGCCTGAGTATTGGGGGTGGGGGTACGGAAGTCATGAGCTTGGCTTTAGACATGAATTTGAAATGTTAACAGATAACCAAGAGCCAGTGGCAGGTAGACAGCAGGATAGAAGGTACTGGGACCCAGGAGCTCCTAGAAAGTTGAGGGTCATCTTAGAACCCCTCAGTGTACGAAGTCTAAGTTAGATACCAAGGAGGAAGACAGTGAGAAAAGCAGAGGGCTGGGGTCAAGCCTGCAGAAATCCAACGTGCAGCATTTAGAGGGAAGAGGCTGAACCCACAGGGACAGCTTAGAAGCGAGCAGGGCTGGATGACAGCAGGTGGGAGGCTGGTGGAGTAGAGAAAAGTTGAAGTAGCATGTGTGGTGCGTGAAGACTGAGGCGCTGGCACCCCTGCCGGGAACCTGAGACCCCCTCATTTCCTGTATGGGAAGAATAGCTTGACCTGGGACGCGTTTCTACAGGAGTTTCTACGCGGTCCTCCAGCCTGGCGCCTCGGTGTTGGCCCGCCCTACAGGGCGCTCAGGTCAGGGGTCCAAAAGCACCAGGCACATCAGATGTGGGTCCTGTTCCTGTAGACCACCCTTCTCAGCCCACGGCATGATGAAAGCCACTTAACCCCCCGCTGGGCTGGTGATGGGCTGGTCCTTCTGAGCTTGGGGCTGCTATAGGTGGCCCAGCTTAGTTCCAGACAGTTCTGTTCTGGGGTACTCAACCTCCAAGTACTCTGGCTCCTGTCAGGATCCGATTCCTCCAGCCAAAGGCCTAACAGTCAAGTCTACCCTTGCTCTGCCCCCACCTCCCTCAGAGGCAAGACCGATTTCTGCATCACTTTTAATGCACAAAGCAAGAGAATAGGCTGGCTGGGTGCCCAGCCTTCATTCCACAGCCAGCACTCAGGCACAGAAACAGACCAACTGGGAAATAAGTTACAGTTCACAGGGCCTCTGAGCTGAGAGCAGGAACCACTGTTCTCTTGGCAGCCCTGAGAATGAAGATTCCATTTTCTAGGAATGAAAGGGAAAAAGAACGTTTTTAAAGCATGACAGTCACCTGGTCTCCCAAGAAGGTCGAGCAGCCCAGGCCTTCAGGCAGGCAGCTGGCGAGAGAGCACCTCCTCTCTACACTGTGGTCATCCACACCTGTGCCAGCTGCACCGCTGATCCTCTCCCGATTCCCATACCTTCTTGGAGACTCCTCCCTAGAAGGACCTCAGAGAGAACTGAGGCACGGCAGGGTTCTCAGTGGCGTGTGAAAGGCCCTGCCCAGTTCTGCAGAGCCGCCCCTGGGCTCCGCTGCTTCGTCACCCTTCCACCCACCTGGCTTCAGTGCATGTACACCTTGGGCTGCTCCGCGGCCTGGTGGGCCTGCAACACTGCCACCGCCTCTTCTATCTGTGGGACACAAGGGGAGGGGCTTCACACAGGGGCCTGAAGGGCCCTGACCTCCCCCTGCCTCAGCAGGTGAGATGCAAGGATCCTCCTCCTCAAAACAGGGCTGCACTGTGGGGCAGCCTCAAAGCCTTCACTCCGACACCAAGGCGGAACACGGCTTGTCTGAGAGCTACGCAGCGCTGTAGGCTCTGGAGGGGCTGCAGTCGCCAACCCTCTCCCGCACTGAGATTCATCCAAGTATTGGCAAGAAGATGCCTGGCGGCCGTGCAGCAGCTGCCTACTGGCTGCTCCAGGAGAGCCCCTGGGCTCCACCTACCTTGGCGTGGAGGGACTCCGGAGACTCCAGCATGAGCAGCAGCTCCGAGTTGTCAATCTCCAGCAGCATGCCTGTGATCTTGGCAGCCAGCTGCTTGTGGACGTTGTGGATGAGGGGGTAGAGACGCTCCCCTGTGGGGAACAACCTCTGGTGGTTTCTGCACAAACACCAGCATCGCAGGGCCGGCGACACGGGGCACGGCAGTGAGGACAGCCGAGTTCTTGTTCCAGAACTGCTCCTCGCAGGCTGTGTCCCTTAACCTTAACTGGCTCCAAGCCTCTTTTTCCAACAGGAAGGTGGGCATAGCGGACCCTGCCTTAGAGGACTGCAGCATAGGGGCCGACACCAAGTTGGTTGCTGTTTACAAACTGCTCTTGTGTGTTATGTGAGAAAGAGCTGGAAGTATATGTATGGACGTACCAGATGGAATGAGACTGGGGTGGGGGATAAATCCACCTGCCACCATCAGGTGTTTCTAGCGACGGCCTTGCTTTATCGGTGGTCAGCCCATCTTGGCAGTGAGTGGAGGGCCCAGCCAGGATGGACTGCCCCAAGTCGGGGGCAGAAGGGGTCTTCCCTTATGGGAAGTGGCAGCGTTTACAGGACACTGCTAACAAAGCCCTTCTACCTCCATGAAGTACATTTGGGATGCATCTGGGGGCAGGGTGCAAACCAAGGTCAGCCAAGGAAGTGACAGGGTGCTGGGGCCTTCAGGGAAGGGTCTCGAGATTTTGGTTGTGAAGTAAAGAAGCAGCCAACCAGGAACAAGTTTGCTCATTCATTCAACAATTAGGGGCATCGTTTTTGCAGGGCCTGCCCTGGAAAGCGGTGATGGAGAAGAACCACACAAGGAATTCAGAGTCTGCGGGGAAGAACATGTTTTCCCAACACACGGACATCTCCCTCCCCCCTGGGCGGCCAGGGACATTTGCAACAGCTGCCTCTGCTGGAGAGAGGTGGGGGGAACAGGCCGCTTCCCAGCCGGTACTCCTGCCCTGGCCCCCGATCTCCCACATCCGGCGTGTCTCCCACCTAAGTCATAGAGTAGCAGAGCTGGAAGCAACCTAACCTAGACTGGAGAGGTGGCTTAGGCAAGGTCAACCAGCAGGCTGGTCAGCAACGAAGCGGGACCTGGCTCACGCTCCAGCCCTTCTCTGTTCCAGAGCTCGGGACCAGGTACTCACCAATCATCTGCTTTTGTTCGTGCAGGGGCGCCGCAGCCAGCATGGACGCAGTCAGGGGCTCCTGGCCGGGGACGTGCACAGCAGGTTCCTGGAGCTGCACATGGGGCCGGGACATAGCCCTTAACTACCAGAGGCAAGAAGGCCTCGAAACACCGTGCCAGGTGGGCACCAGGCCTCTAGGGAGGTTCTGCAAGAGGGAAGCAGGGCCCAGTTCTGGACACTCAGGTGGGACGGAGTCCCGAACGAGGGTACAGTGGACCAGAAGACAAAGTGATGTTCTCTCTTGGACATTTGCTGCACTGCCATGAAGTTCCCCTGACGAACTTCGCCAAGCAAAAGCTACACGTCACCCCTTCATCACTTGGTGTCCCCCACAAGCACTGCTGGCCAAGTCAAACTTGACGGACACATTCCCAGCACACGTCTGTGCCTCTCACATCCTGGTAACTTTTAAAGCATGTTTACTGCTTAAAAGACTACTCTCATTTTGCAAGAAATAGTATGATCTATACCCACTGCACTTGTAGACAAGATAGCACAAGGCTGACCCTGAGACCTTTTGGGGACCAGGGAAATAAATCCAGAGCCTCACATTGAATTGTAGTAGATATTTTCAGTTCTGTTTTGAAGACCCATCATACCCTTTAATACTGAGCATATTCCTGGAATTTCTTTCCTGGCTGCTCAGCACAGATACTACAGAAATTCAAGTTCATGTTGGCAGTAACCCAGGCAAAGTAAATCATAATTAATTAGTACACAGAATGCGACCCTGGGGCTGGCGCTGTGGCACAGTAGGTTAATCCTCTGCCTGCAGTGCTGGCATCCCATAGGGGTGACAGTTCTAGTCCTGGCTGCCCCTCTTGCAATCCAGCTCTCTGCTTAGGCCTGGGAAAACAGTAGAAGATGGCCTAAGTGCTTGGGCCCCTGCACCCGCATCAGGAAGAAGTTCCTGACTCCTGGCTTCGGATCAGCGCAGCTCCGGCCATTGCGGCCATTTGGGGGATGAAGCAATGAAAGGAAGACCTTTCTCTGTCTCACTCTCACTGTCTGTGACCCTGGCCTTCTTTCCCCCTCCACTAGCCTCTTAGAAGCTGCAGACCTTAATAAATGAAAGTTCACAAGAGAAAACAAAGACCCATAGGGCTAACACTGTAGCCAGGGTTGTGAGCCAGGACTGCAGAGCCCAGCCTCCACAGCCCGCAGGGTCAGCCTTACCATAGGCTGGCTGTGGTGGCCCCCTGAAGGGCATCGGTATGGCAGGAGAGGCCGGCCTGCGATAGGGCATCCTGTCCCGCCAGGTCCTGTGGTCTGAGTACCAATGTTGGCTGCAAAAGACAGGCAAGCTTGGAATGGCTACTCTCAAAACCAACTGAAAACAAACAAAACCAAAACCAAAAATAAGCATTGACAAGGAGGTGGAGAAATGGGAGACTTGGTGCACTCTTGGGAATAGCAGGTGGTGTAGCCAGTATAGGGGGAAAAAAAAATTAAAAATAAAATGACCATATGATCCAGAAATTGCACTTCTGGGTATAGACCAAAAAGAATCGAAAGCAGGATCTCAAAGAGATACCTGTGTCCAGTAGCGCTACTCACAACAGCCAGGGAGTGGAAGCAACCCAGGAGCCCCATCCTCGGATGGACGGGTAACACCACGTGGGATATCCAGAGGACGGGATATCATTCAGCATGGGAGTGGAAGGAGACTGACATGCTACAACCTGGCCTAATGTTCTTGAGACACCTAAGTTTTATGTTAACTGACTACGATACAAAGAAAGCAGGGGCTGGCACTGTGGCGTAGCAGATAAAGTCTGCAGCACCGGCAGCCCACGTGGGTGCCTGTCCCAGTCCCGGCTGCTCCACTTGCAATTCAACTCCCTACTGTGGCCTGGGAGAGCAACAGAAGGCGGCCCAGGTGCTTGGGCCCTGCACCCACATGGGAGAACTGGATAAAGCTCCTAGCTCTTGGTTTTGGCCTGGCCCAGCTCTGGCTGTTGCAGCCACCTGGGGAGTAAAGAGTGGATTGAAGATTTTCTCTAATTCTGACTTTCAAATAGATAAATCTTTAAAAAAAAAAAAAAAAAGAAAAGAAAAGAAAAGAAAGCGGTGGTGTCAGGGCCCAGCAATAACCTAATGTCAGGGACTGAGCCTGGCTCGTTCACCCAGATGTCCCAGTGCCAAGCATGGGGCCAGCACACAGTGGATGTGGAAGATCCACTGAATGAAACAACAGAAGTGCTTGCCTTCAGTCCAAGTCTATAGCCTCATACATTCCCAGCTGCTGCCGTCCCTACCACACTCATGCAGGCCCTCATTAATCCCCACAACAACGCAGGGCCACTGTTTCCATCCCAACTTTAGATTCCAGGTGAGCCCATGCTAACTACTCTGCTACACACATCAGCCTGGATGACCAAAAGGGTGTCCAGCAAGGTCACCATGGAAACCAGCCCCAACTCTCACCCCAGTGACAACCACAGCACCATGCCTTTGTCCCAGCATCGCACACCGCCCTTCCTCATGGCCCTGCCCACACTCACCCACTCTTTGGGTGGGAGGCACCGGCCGTGCCACCTGGGTGGAGGCCTGCCTGGCACTGCTGATGTGGTCCCGGGGGCGCCGAGGCACACCTGGTGGCCGCACGGTTGAGGCAGCTGGAGGACAGGTGACTTGTGACACAGAAAACATGGAAGAGAAAGGTTGGGGGGCAGAGTCACTCAGAGTGGCACCATGACCATGGGCCCTGAAGGCTCCAAGGCCATCTGGGATGGGCATCAAAAAGGGCACAGCTGGGAGTGGCATGCATTCACCCAGAGGAGTGTGGAAGTCCACCATGGCAAAGCCCACTAATGTCAGCCCATAACCCCAAGATGTGTGCCCACCCCGATCGTCCACTCCAGTGAGTGAACTTGACTCAATGGGAAGGGCTATTCATCAACAACATAGCCAGGAGTCTCTCTTTCTCAGCTGTTCAAGAATTTTCAGAACTGTCAAACAGACATCTTTGGGGGAGAACAAATAATGGCCACATAGCACACCTTTCTCAGGCTTACCGCTGTGCCTGGTGCTTTATGCATACCTCACTCAGGCCCATGTGCTGGAGAGGAAACTGGGACCCTCAGAGGTGAAGTGACCCACCCTGGGAAGTGGCAGAGCCAGGCTTAACCCCCCGGCCCACACCCCCGGGCGGAGGGGGCTGAGCACTCACACGAAGGTTGTGGCGGCTGGGCCGACCACCTGGGGGCAGCCTGGATGGGTGCCATGGCGCCAGAGCCAGCATACGCCGCCTGCGCTGGAGGCTGCAGGGGAGAACGGGACCTAGGATGAAGGGCTGTGCAGCTGGGAGGTGAGAAACGGCGTCATCAGGGGAGGAGACGGGGCAGGAGCCTCCCCTCCCATGTCAGGATGGCCACTGGCCCTGAACCCTACAGGACAAGCTCTCTGATGAGGCCTTCCCTCCCCTTCTTAGCAGAGCTAGTCCACGTGCCTGGGGAAACGGTGACAGTTGTTCCAACTCACGCCAGCCTAAGCCACTGCTAAAAGGAGAGGCCCGTTCCCCATCCGATAGCCTGTGGTGGCTTAGATCTTTCCACTTCCAGCACGTCCCACGAGGGCCTCACACAAACCATGGTGCCGAGAACATTAACATGCGTGGACGATGGTACCAAAAATGGTACCAAAAACCCCGCCATCTGAGCCGGGGGAAAAGCCATACACACAGTGCCCGGTTCAGAGTCCTAATAGCTGTTGGCACTTTAGGGTGGACTAATGGGTAAAGAAATGTAGACTTCCTTGGCTCAATGCAGCAATTCCCAAACTTATTTGGCCACAGGGTCTTTGTCAGCACAGCACCGATAAATCTGAGAAAGGCTGCTAGACAGCAAACCTCTCACCCCCTTTACAGATGGGGAAACTAAGGCAGGTGCCAGAAACAACCTGCCTGGTGTGTTTTCAGCCTGTGATTGCTGCTCTATCTGGCTGTCAGGGAGGGGTGGCCGGGGCCATGAACAGGCCATCACCTGGGGCACAGCGGGCAGGAAGTAGCGCGAGGGCTGCTGGAAGGAGCCCGGGAAGGGGCTGCCCAGGGCCCGCACGGTGGAGAGGCGCTGCATGTACTGGTTGGTCAGGATGGCTTTCCGCTCCTCCTTGCGCTGCGCCAGCGCCACGTACAGCGGCTTGGTGCCCACGATGCGCCCGTTCATCTCCGTCACGGCCTTTGTCGCCTCCTCTGGAGAGGAAAAACACACAAAGCCAAACCCCTTGCTGTGGCCACCCTCTGTCATCACCTAAAAGCAAGACAAGACAAGGGTTGCTGGGGGCGGGGAAGGAGGCGCCCTGGGGCTGCGCTCCCCTCCTCCCCCAGGGCCACCATGCTGGGGACCCCACACTTACTGAGGCCTTCTGCATGCCAGATCCACACACACACACACAAGGAAAGGAAACCAAGAGCCCCCCCCCCCAGCTCACCGTCGGCTCGGCCTCCACACCGTGCAGGGCTCTGAGCCAAGTTCTTTAGGTTGGGGAAGAGCATTTTAGCCTTTTCCTTAAAACATTACTGGGCACTAACTGCAGACTTAGAGGAGGCTCACAAAGACGGTACAAAGCGTGGTATCTCTGTGTCCCAGCCTCCCCTGCTGGGGGTGAACGTGACACGTGGATCAAGGCTACCACATCATCTTAGCTCCTTTAACCACGGTGCTATTAACGGAACTCTAGGCTTTATTTGCATTTCCACTAATAGTCTTCGTGTCTCCCAGGATCAGATCCACTCTGCATTGAAGGTTCTAGACTTTGCAAAGGATCGAGATCTCGGTAAGGATTAGGGCTATTTTTAAACTTTTCTGATTCAGGGATGTCCCCACAGCACCCTGCTACCCACAGACCCCTCAGGGAGACTGGGGGTTGGTTGAACTTGGATGGGAAAAAGTGACACCTGTATCTTCCATTAGCATTTCCTCCTGTTAGGAATATGGGCAACAACAATATATCATATGCTCCCATTTTACAGGTAGGTAAACACAGCATGGGGTGTGAGGCTGTCACTCTCCTCGCATCCTACAGCGAGGTGACAGCAGGGTTGGGATTTAGATCTAGGTGTGATGGAGGTTAAGACACCAGCTTTCAGGCCCTGACCTACACCAAGTACCCATGCACCTGCTGGGCACCAGGCACCAGCCACTTCCTGTCCTTACTCAAGTGTAGAGATCTTAATTTGCATGCCCCCTGGCTTCCTGTCCTGTTTTTCAAAAGTCCTTGCCCAAAAACCATTAGAGCCAGCGCCCCCCCCCCCGCCCCGCCCCCAGCCCGGGAACACTGGGCTTCCTGCAGAATGTTTTGCATATGGCAAAAAAGCTTCTAGATCACTTCCTAAGACCTCAACCATCACATCCTGCACGGGGCCTCAGCCCCTCACCCACACCAATCTCTCCAACAGCATCCCCACTCCCACCTGTGGCTGTCTACTGCCTCAGAGCCCTGGCAGAGGAGGCTGGCTGCCACCACTTCTTCCAGGAAGCCCACCCTCCTGGTTCCTCAAGTTCTGCCCCCAGGACCGCCCCCGACTTTGAGTTACTGATGCTTCTGACTTGCTCTCTAGACTATGAGACACCAGAGGCATGGAGCACAGCTCACTAGGCTTCCCATAGAACTTCGAAACACAGTGAATGAATGGGCACTGGGTCATCTTAATCACCCGGGGAGCCCTGCATTAGAAACATGCCCAGGTCCCTCCCCCAGGGATGCACCCTGAACTGACAGTTGAGAACCATCCGGCAAGCTCAATGCCCTCATCCACACAGGGCTCTGCGACACCTGCTGGGGGCCAGCTGTCACTTCTCGGTGCTCAACACGTGGAAGAAGGACCGACGAACAATGCAGCCCAACCCTCTCATTTTCCAACTGGGAAAACAGACCCAGAGGAGTTATGTTCCTGGCAAAGAGCAGACAACCAAAGTCAACAGAAATACTGAGACATGCATTTCTGGAATCTGGCATACAGCAGGCACTCAGTAACTGCTTCTTGAATGAACCAAGGTTAAAGTGAGCCCCAGGAAGTCCAGATGGATGCCTGGGACTACAGGTCCACCCGCTTCCCCTCCAGCCCAGCCCAGGATGCAGATGGACTGCAAGCGCCCACAGGGCCAGGCAGGGCCCTGAAAGGGAGTCCCAGCAGCAGCTCCCGGGAAGCCGCTGGAGACGAAGTTGGGGGGCACAGGTGGTGGCGAGAGGACGAGCAGGCAGGCTACCCCCTGGAGGTGCCCTGGGCCCTCACCTTTGCACTGGTGATCACTCCGTAGGGGGAGAACTCTTTCCTCAGTTTCTCATCATCGATAGAGTCATCCAGGTTCTTCACATACAGGTTCACGCCCTGGAAGGAGGGGGTGTCACTACATGTGCCTCTTGCCTCCTCCATGCCCCAGACTGCCTTGGGGAGGGCAGGGGCCCAACAAGAGCGCAAGGGGCCCTGGAAACACTGCCAGTCCAGCCTCCTGTAGCACCCACATGCCCCAACCACTCTGCACACATGCTCACCTCCCAGAAGTGGCAGCACCCACCACCCCGGAGTCTCCTGGTGGCTCTCATCCACCTGAGCAGGTCCCAGCCTCTCCCCAGCCTCCCCGTAGTTCATGGCTCATAGATGGGACCACAGCAGACTGAAGCACAGAACTCAGAGATAACCTGACATGGCATAGCAGCCGGCAGAGCCACTCACAGGCCGGGATGTGGACCAGGCCCGGGTGTAAGACGAGCAGCCATGGCGCTGCCTGCCGGCTGTGGAGCCTGGCAT